>CM057071.1:27212147-28412147 GCA_029379335.1 Thymus mandschuricus
AAAACTACATTTTAAATTATCACTAGCATTCTACTATTTGATTAAACAAAAATTATATTTTAAAAAAAAAAGAAAAAAAAGAATATTTTCGGCCCAAAACCGTCCCGCCCGATTCGTAGCCCGAGCCCCCATAGTTCGGATAGGTTTGGCCTGCAAAATTAGATGTTCATTCGAATTTTAGGATGATTCAATCCAAACCGAATTACTCAAATTCGATGGATTCGAGTTGCCCAATTGATTCAATCTTATTTGCTTTATAAATTGTTAGCTGGTGATGATGGATCGACTTTTTATTTGATATTCTTACCAGTTCTAACTTTTGTATATAACTATATAAATTAAAATTCAAGTTAATTTGTCACTGAATTTTAACTTCATAATAGGTCTACTAGAGTGCCAACATAATTAATTATTTTTCTAAACATTAAAAATAATTAGCATGTCAATATTAATAAAATTCGATTTAGGCCATGTGGTATGCATTATCGTGTATTTGTAATTTCATTTATTGAAAATAGAATTTTATAAAAGTAAAAATAGGTACTCGAAGTAACCAACCGAGAGAGGATTACCGTGTATTTATATATAATGGTCGATTTAAATGATCAAATACGAACTTTTTAATAACTTGGTAAAACTCTTCATTTGATCACCATAAGGATTATCGATGTACAATTTTGGAATAATAGTTTAATAGGAAGTATTCCAAAATATTTTTCCTTTTATATTAAGCAATTATATCTTTATTTTTTTAAACTTTTTTGTTTGGCAAATGACAAATGCCAAATCTATATAGCCTTGTAAGGGATTGAAATTCACCTAAACTACAAAACTAATAAGTTGGAAAACATTAGACTTTTGAGCTTGACATTTGACCTTTCGAGATATAGAGATATGTTCGTTCCAACTAAAAGAAAGTTGGCAAATAGATGTATAAATAGGAAATGACAAATACAAATAAGAGAGCACGACAAAAAGGAGATAAAATCAATTATCCAAAGAGTCATTTTATACTCCCTCCGGCTCAAGTATTCCGACACATTTTATATTCACATGCGAGGTATAAAATAATAAAAGGTGTCGGAATACTTGAGCCGAAGGGAGTACTTAACTACACCTATCACACGTGTCTTAACTCGTATTATTTGGAATTTTAGAATACGTAATAATGTTTAATAAATGTGTATGATCGGAAAAAATAAATTATGATGAGAGGATATTAAATATTAGTCATGTTTATAAATTACAATCATTTAGTTAGTCAATTGAACATACAAACAACGATTTCATTCTCAAATTCATTTCTTATTACATAGTCTTGAACTATTGAGTAGTTCGTCGGAACGTCGATTCGAGTTCGTGAACCGTTGTATTTTTGAGACAATTGGTATAGTCCAATTGCATTATATCATAGCAATATTGTCTTACGAAGATAAAGTCTAACTTTAGCCTCAGTTTTGTTCATTTCTACATATTCGATACACATCTTAAACAACATTCATTCCCTATAATATGGTCAATACAATACTATAATCAGAAATCGTCATTTTAGGTAGGAATCAATAAACTCATGAACACGAGATGATTAATCATTCCTCATATTGATTTAGTTATTACCAGTTTTATGAATAGAGTTTATCTCAATTATGGAAAACATTATCGTTACTTATGTTTAGATATTCTTATTAATATTTCTCGAACATTTCATGTATGTTAGGTCGAGTCAGGTCAAGGTGAACTATTTTGGACCCATCGAGCCAAATGGAAAAAATCGACCCAAATAATTTTCCAATGTTTTCCCCTCATTAATAGTTAATAAAAATAGTAGTAGTAAAATATAAGACAAAACCCGCTATCCCGAGCTCGACGTGCATTTGGTCCGATGAGCACGAACTATACGCGGGTGGACCGACTCAACCTGCACGGCCCTGACCCTGTTACGGGCCCATACACGCTCGACCCAATTACTTTGAGGGCTGGAGCTGCTGGTGGACTTCTTTTTTAATTTGAAACGAGCCCCATACGGGCTTTATTTATAGGCTTCACAAAACCTTTAAAAAAAAAAAAATTAAAAAAAAAAATCCTAAGTTATTGAGACATTTTTTTAAAGAAAGAACAATCCAAATCCGACCCGCTTTTAATGTGGGCTTATAAACTTGTAGAGTGCTTGGGTTATTTGTAATTAAATAATATAATTAATTTAAATAGTAATTACTGTACTAATTATTCGATTCGTTAGAGGTAGCCAGGTAGGTGTAATACCCCGACTTTCGTAATATATAAATATTATGTAAAGAAATTCGGAACTTTTATAGTTTCAATATATAGACTAATGAAGAAGGATTTCTTAGATGATTTATGTGAGTAAATTCGAAACTTTATAGTTTCATAGAAATGGAAGAATCACTTTGTTGATTTATGTGAGATTGCAATCTTATATGTTATCTCTCGTGATTTTAAATCGCGTAAAACGATAATCGAACTTTCGTATTTTATTACGATTGTTATAAAGACTAAAACGAATAATTATTAAATCGATAATTAATTCGTAAGGTAAAATAAATGAGCCGATGTTATATTTAAGATCCATTGGGCCGAGCCCAATATGTGCACCACAAGAATAATAAGGCCCAAGCCTTTAATTACAACAAGGAGTCCAACTAATTACCTAAATTAGATACTAAAAGAAAAGAAATAAGAAAAGGAGATTAAGAAATGGAGGAGACTCAACCAACACCTCCACAATAGTAGAAGAGGTATAAGATAGGAAAAATATACTAGACGATTATTTTCCCTTAAAAAGTTTTATTATGAGAATTTAGATTCTTATTATACCTTTATGATTAGGCGCATTTCGGCAAGGTTCCTGACGTTGTTGCCTATCAAGATCGGCCATATTCTACGCTTCAAGAGGTGGGCTTACTTTTCAAAAGTATATGAGCCACGTATGCTCAATGGTTTCAAAATGCAAAACTTATTATCCATAAAATGTTTAATGTGCTCTCTACATGTTTAATGCTCTGAAGTTAATCGATCGAGGTTCTTAGTTCAGTCTAAAAAGCTAACTTTGAACTGTGTATACACCCTGGTAGTAATGCGGAGGTTGATCTCTCTCGTGTTCTATCTTTGACTGGGATTCTCTGGGTCTCAGCCCGAAATCCAAATGATGAATGATGAATGGATCCGACGGTGGCTAGAGGTCCGGGATCAAAGTAAGAGTAACTGTAGAGTGCGACATAAGGGCCCAAATGAAATGTTTTGGCATGCTTAGATGTATTTGTTTTCTAAAACCTTCTAAGTCATGCTTATAATGATGGATAATATGCTATGTTTGACTGTTGACAAAATGCGTAGCCCACTGAGTACATTAGTAGTACTTAGCCCAAAATGTTTAAAATGTTTACAGGTTGATGGGGACTGTGATGACGAAGGCGGAGCTGAGGCAACGTGTTTCTTCTATTACGCTTCCGCTATCCGTACTTCGTTTGTTAAGTACATTGTACTCTGAACTTATTCACTTACTATCGAGAACTTGAACTCGTTGTTTTGTAATGATGGTCTTATGTTGATTCGTCGAGCCATCGAATCTTATGCGATCCTATGATGAATGATATAACTGTTATGTTGGGTTTATTGTCGCTTGATTTCATTCCGGTTTATTCCCTCTTTCAAACGAGATGTTGCCCAACTTTTCGGGAACATCATTAAATGGTTGTATAGTAATGATCCCCTTTCTATCCCCACTTCTTTATTCCAACCCCTAGTCACGCCCTTGGCACGTGCGCCTTCCTTCGGGAATTGGGGTGTGACAGTAGGGTAGTAAGCGAATCGAACGTATTATTATTATTTTTTAAATAATTAACAAGAAATTTAAAGGCCATTATAATTAATTTTTTTAAAACAATTTTTTGTAAAAACAATTAATAGAGAAATTTAAATGCCGACCTAGAAGATTTGAAAACGAAATCTTTTAGTTTAAAAACTTAACCCCTTTTCACTATATCAACATATGCACTATGCACACCCCCTTATGAACATTTTATTACTAAATTCATTTCATTCATACCATATTTCATTCCTCAATACCAACCATATTCCAAGGGAGTCCTTATCGATAGTTCGAAGTTGATTCTAGTACTACTATTAGATTATAATGTTCATTGTTATAGCTAGGGCTGTAAACGAGCCAAGCTACTCGATAGCAACTTAGCGACCGACTAAAAAAAAACTCGTTTGAAATCGAATTCGTTAACCAACGAGCCGAGCTCGAGCCCATTACTGAGCTCGATTTAATTATCGAGTTGAACTCGAGCATAAAAGTACTCAGCTTGATATGTTCGCGGACATGTTTGGCTCGTATATAGTCGGTCGAGCTTGTTCGCGAACTCATAATTGAGTACGTTCGCAAACTCCCAATCAAACATGAAATCGAGCTTAACTGAATTAAAATTGAGGTTTTACAAGAGCTCAAAATTGAGCTCGAATTAAAATAATATTCAAGCTCTTCACGAGCCTGATTCAAACTCGAATATAAGCTGAACTCTAACAGAACTAGTTATCGAATATATGACGAGCCAAATTTCAGCCGAGCTCGAGCTCAAATTTTTTTACCACGAGTCGAGCTCGAGAAAACTTAAACGAGTCGAGCTGCTCGAGCATGCCAATACCTAGCTCGGCCAGGCTTGTTTACAACCCTAATTTTGGCTAGTATTTTTTCTTTGAGATAAAAAAATATTACTCCCTCCGTCCTCCATTTAGTGACGTTAATACTATATTGGGACGTCCTCCATTTACTGACAATTTCCATTTTTGGACGTAGACCCCACAATCACTTTAACACTTTAACACTTTATACATCTACTTTTTATTATTTTAACATTTTAATACTATTAAACAATTCAAATGGACCCACAATTATTCCACTTTAACACTTTAACACATTAATTTATTATTATACCATAAAATGCGAAAAAACGCGTGTCCAAACTCCCTCCGTCACTAAATGGAGGACGGAGGGAGTACTAGTATTGATTTTGCACGAAGAATAGGTTTTTGCTATATTTTGATTAAAGAAAATTGAATTATTAATATTTTTTTTGACAATTAAAATAGATAGAAGTACTGTAATTCGGAAGTAAATTTATTTCGGTTTAACTCATTCGTAGTAATTTTCCGCTCAATTTCAGTTAATTACGGTTAAATTGGTCAAAACCCCAAAGGTCCAAACTGAAAAACCCTACTCCTAATTTATCAAAACTCAAACCACCGATGGGGAAGAAACGCGGCGGCGGCGGCGGCGGCAGCGGCGGGAAATCGCATTCGAACATCGACAGAATCCTCCGCCGCCACATAGAATCCGCAGGGAAGAATTACTCGACCATCGATAAGCTGGTGGACCACCTCCGCTCCTCCTACCCGCACTACGCCCGCCACAAGCTCCGGCCGTTCACGAAGCAAGTCGAGAGGATATCTATGGTTGCTAGCAGAAGCAACGAAGCCGCTGAAGACTCCAACGACGACGACGGCGACGGCGATACTCCAATCTTGATCAAACGAAGGAAGGTAGATAGTAAAGAGGCGAAGCTGCAGGAAATTGAAGCCGAGCATTTGAGGCGTCGGAGCGCTGACGTTGCGAACAATGGCGGCGGATGCTCATCTTCTTCGTTGGCGTCTGCTAGTTCTTCGGAGGGTGGTGGTTCCTCCGATGAAGAGGTGTCGACTTCGGACGATGCCATATATGGTGAGAAGTTCGAGCCGGAATTCGATTTGATGAAGTCGATGATGCGGGAGGATTTGCGTCGAAAAACGAATAAATTGGGGAAAGGAAAGGCGGCGGTGAATAAGGAAGCTGTGGAGCTGGAGGTGGTTGATAACAAGGGTATGAAGGAGGTGAACATGATGAATGCGGAATCTAAATTAGGCAATGATTCGAAAAAGAGTTTCAGGAAAAATTTGAATAAAGAGGATAGGAATAATAGGAGTGGAAAAGACGGGAATGCAATTAAGGGGCCAATGTTTAAGGATTTAGGTGGAATTAGTGGAGTGATTGAGGAATTGAAGATGGAGGTGATCGTGCCATTGTATCATCCGCAGCTACCGCGCCACCTCGGAGTGAAGCCAATGGCGGGAATTCTATTGCACGGCCCACCGGGCTGTGGGAAAACGAAGTTGGCTCATGCCATTGCAAATGAGACTGGAGTGCCGTTCTACAAAATCTGTGCCACTGAACTGGTGTCCGGAGTTTCAGGTACTATGGTCTGAATTGGGTTTAGACATTGATTTCTGATTCTGTCTGATAAAGTGATGCATTGTTACTCGATTTAGGTGGTTGTATAGATTTCTTACCTGTAGTCCAGAATTCGGTTTGTATCCTTTGAAGATAGAATATCATGGGCTAATTCACGTGAGCTTTGAAAATTACAGTACTATAGTTCCGTTGATAGTATTCAAATCTCTTACATTCATTAGTTTCTTACTTGCTTGTAGTATAGAATTTAGAGTGGTTACAGTGGACTAATTGACTCAAGGTTAGAAATTTTCAGCTTCATTTTAAGGATTTCTTTCTGTTGATTTTTTGTAGTTCCTCACTTGTTTGCAGTCTAGAACTTAGAGTGTATCATTAGATAATATAATTCCATGGACATAATTCACTTGAGGTTTATTCGAGAAATATATAGCTTGATTGTGAGGATTCATATCTTCTTCTGTCTTGTAGTTTCTTAGTCGTTTCTAGTCCAGAATCATGAATGTGTCCTTTGATGATAGTTTTCGTTAGTTGTAACTCACTTCTGGTTGGGATTTTATCATGATCTAAATTTACAGCTCTATTTTGAGGATTTATATCATCTTCTGTTGTATAGCTTCTTTCTTCTTTGTAATCTAGAATCTAGAGAGTATCCTTCAATTTTACAAGTCAAAGATTCTGAGGACTAGTTCAATTTCCTTGGAATGCATTATGTAGAAATTGACGGTTTGGTTTGCGGATATTTCTAGGCGCATCAGAAGAGAACATAAGGGAGTTGTTTGCAAAAGCATATAGGACAGCACCGTCCATTGTGTTCATTGACGAAATTGATGCAATTGCTTCAAAAAGGGATAACTTGCAGAGGGAAATGGAGAAACGCATTGTAACACAGCTGTTGACTAGCATGGATGAATCACACGTGCCTGTAAAACCTGCTGGTGAAGATGGAGGCTCTAATAGTTCTGATCACAGACCAGGCTATGTACTTGTGATTGGTGCAACAAATAGACCAGATGCTGTGGACCCTGCCTTGAGGAGGACTGGACGATTTGATCGTGAAATTGCGTTAGGTGTCCCAGATGAAGCTGCCAGGATTGAAATACTCACTGTGTTAACACAGAATCTTAGAGTGGAAGGTGCTTTGGATATCCTGAAAATAGCTAGAGCAACTCCAGGTTTTGCTGGAGCAGATTTGACAGCACTAGCTCACAAGGCTGGAAATTTTGCAATGAAGAGAATTGTGGACAAGAGAAAAGATGAGCTGACCAAAGAACAGAAGGATGAGGATCACAGCGAAGATTGGTTGAAGCGACCATGGTCAGATGAAGAAATGAAGAATCTCAATATAACAATGGCTGATTTTGAGGTAAATTCTACTCATTTATGCTAATATATCTGGTGAAATAAACGAACAATTTACTGTCACTTTTACTATTTGCTGCCAGGGGTACCAAAGGTTGTAGTTTTCTCTTTCCCCCTTTTCTTTTGTGTCATTTTCTTATGCTTCATGACCTTGCATATCACAATCGCCAAATCTGTCTATCTTCCTTTTGTAGTGTTTCTGTATATCAACTTTTCCGAAGTTCACTATGAACCTTCCTTTTGTATCTGGATAAGCTTTAGCATCTCCATTAACGTGTTATTCAACTTCACATATTGGTCTGTGCCAACATTTTACCATCTCACTGAACATAATCCAAGCAAACAAGTTTCTTTTAGTAAATATAACTCTTTTCCTTCTCAGGTTATCAGATATAGCAAATGGCATTTTGCACCAATCATGGTTTTGATATAATTCTTTTTTTACATTGTCATATTGATGCACTTGATCATATCTTCCATGTGTTGGTAGGAAGCTGCTAAAGTGGTACAGCCTTCTTCGAGGAGAGAGGGATTTTCTGCCATACCTAATGTTAAGTGGGATGATGTTGGTGGGCTTCATATGCTCAGACAAGAGTTTGACCGTTATATAGTCAGACGTATAAAGTTTCCTAAAGATTATGCGGTAAATTATTTCATTTCTTACTTTGTCGAGCTGAGCAAAATGTATATTAGAGCATGTTCAGCAGACTGCATAACCTTATATAATATAATTAGCCAACCTGGCAAAGAAGAATTTTTGTTCAAAAAATATTTCTAAATTGTCCTTGTGTAGCAACTCACATTAGTTTGCTGTTCTGTATAATGTTATCTACTTGTAGGATTTTGGGGTGGACTTAGCAACAGGGTTCTTGCTTTATGGTCCTCCTGGCTGTGGGAAGACGTTGATCGCTAAGGCTGTGGCTAACGAAGCAGGAGCAAATTTCATACACATTAAGGTTCTTTGAGTTTATGCGTACATATGATTGGGGGAAATGAATTACTCTTTTATTAAAATTTTGTTTTTATCAAGGGTCCTGAACTCTTGAATAAATACGTCGGTGAAAGCGAGTTGGCAGTGCGGACAATTTTCAGTCGAGCAAGGACATGTTCTCCATGCATACTTTTCTTCGATGAGGTACCACTTCCATTGCCCTCTCTGTTCCTACCCCTAGACATTTCAGTCTCAACATTTCCGATATAATGTTTCAACTACATTGCATCTTTTTTGTTGGTACTATACCCTACTATATGGCTATTTTCTTTCTGCACTTTTGTCTAATACACAGTTCTCTACCTACGCCTACAAGTGCTGATTTTGAGTCAGGACCCTTAAAATGGAATTTTATACCCAGCATTTTGATCAAAGTTTCTAAATCACGAATCGGAAAATCTGGAGTAGTATTTACTAAGTAATCTGCTATTATAAACTGGAAAAACTCCATGCTGCTTGAGCCATAAGGCCTTTTTTCGATACATCTTCTTTTTTATTGTTTCCTTCTTTTGAGTATGGGGTAAATTTTCAAAAAATATCTATCATTTGAGTTGCATTGTCTGGCAAAAGTTGACTTACGTGCCAGACCTCTTGCTACTTTAATAATGATTGGTTTTTGTTATCTTGCCTAACAACTTCTTGTTATAAACTACATTTACCTGACTGTCTTACTCACTGGCTTTGTCTTGATATCTTTTGGTAATTTGACGGTTATTACATACTGTTCTAATCAGGTGGATGCGCTGACAACAAAGCGTGGTCAAGAAGGGGGGTGGGTTGTTGAGCGACTCTTGAACCAGGTTATAAAATAGCGCCTAGTGCAATATATGATTATTCCGAGCGTTGTCTAAAAAACAGATGATTTCTTCCATTGCAGTTGCTGATAGAGCTGGATGGCTCGGAACAGAGAAGGGGTGTTTATGTGATTGGTGCTACGAATAGGTATGTATAATCATTCTTTTATAAATTCATTCATTTATTTATTTCTTAATATATGCGACAGTTCTCATCTGATTGAGTTATTGGCAGGCCCGAGGTCATGGATGATGCAGTGCTTCGACCAGGAAGATTCGGAAAGCTTATGTATGTTCCTCTTCCCAGTCCAGAAGAACGGGGAATGATCTTAAAAGCTCTTGCTCGAAAGAAGCCGATAGATGCAGATGTGGACCTTGTGGAACTTGCAAAGGACAGTAGATGTAACAATCTTAGCGGTGCTGATCTCTCTGCTCTGGTACGTCTCCTTTTTGTATTTCTCTACTTTTGGCCTACAAAGAATACGATTGTCATGGAATTTTCGACATTAAAGTAAAGCATACAACAGCTGCCTCCTTCAAATAAACACTTGACAAATTTTTGTTTTCTTCTTCCAACATTAGATGAACGAAGCTGCTATGACTGCTCTAGAAGATAAACTATCGTCAATGGATAGAAGTTGTAGCGTACCATGGACGATCAAAGCAGCACACTTCACGACAGCGTTGGAGAAAATCTCTCCCTCTGTTTCGGACAAGGTGCTTCTAATTTACTACTGCATCTTGCCACCTACGACTATTATTTAACCTTCGCGATGCTTATCTTGCCTCGTACATATTTTTGTGGTTGCAGCAAATACAATACTACAAGCTTTTGTCGAAAAACTTCAAAGCTGATTGAGAGCATGTCCTCGATTCTTCACTCCTTACATCCGAAGGAGACTATTTTTGCAGCAGAGCACAGGTTCGATGGATTCTGTTCGAACTTTTGTAGGAATATTTGTTTCGATTTTTTTTGGAAAGTAAGTTATATTGATAGATGTAACTTAAGCAAGAACATGTAAACAAGATGATGCATCAAGTGTAAGGTTTTTGACATAATATTACTATAAACATGGCATTTTACATAACTACTGTCTCCTGACTTGGCTCCTCCTCACCCTCCTTGCATGCGATCTTCTTCTTCGTCTTCTGTCTCTGGCGTCGAACATATCTTCGACAACCTCGTCTATTTTGCCGAAGTACTTCTCTCTGAAGCTTCTGCAGAACAAAAGCAGCCACCCAAAGCTTCCTAATCCCACAGCATATCCAAGTGCAGCAATCACATATCCCCACTCGACCTCCCCCTTCTCTTCCTCTTCCTCTCCCTCTTCTTCATTTCTTGGTGGCGATGAACTGGTGTCAGTGCAATTCAAGTTGAGATTGAAGCCGCATAGCCCCGGATTTCCTAAGAAGGAATCGGCTGAAAATGTTTGTAATTGACGCCCATTTGGAATCTCTCCAACTAGCTCATTGTAGGACAGATTCAAGAATGCAAGGAATGTGAGCCCTCCAAGCTCCACAGGTATCTGACCTGATAATTGGTTTTGAGAGAGGTCGAGTGATTCGAGATCCCTCAACTTGCCAAACGACTCTGGGATGCTTCCGTTGATGGCATTGTGCGATAGGTTGAGATGAAGAAGGAAGCTAAGATCACCTATTACATTTGGCATTCCTCCTTCGAAGTTATTGCTAGACAAATCAATGGCGGTGAACTCTGGCCAAATCCCCAAAATCTCAATCTCCCGCCCTTTCATGATCAACGTCACCCCGTTCATATACAACTTCGGATGGTGAGGCGTCCATTCCACCATTTTCCTCCAGCTAGAGAAATTGATTGATTCCAGACTCCCACTAAAATTATTTGAAGACAAATCTACAATTTGGAGCTCTGTCCAACTCTTGTCACAGCATCTCACTTCTCCATGGAATCTGTTGGAGCGCAGTACAAGAACTCTCAAGCTTGATGGTAGCATGGATGGAAAAGTATCGTTGATGATGTTGTTCCCTACATTCATCAACCCCAACGACTTGCATCTCTCGAGGGACTTTGGAAACTCCCCTTCTAAGTTGTTGTCCTTGAGATCAAGATATGCAAGGTGGCAACCCCTAGGAAAGTTATCCGGGATGCGGCCACTGATATTGTTTCGTCCCAGATCCAACGCACTAAGAGTCGTAGTGACCTCAAACAGGCAAGGGGGTATAGTGCCACTCAATTTATTGTCAGACAAGTCAAGACTATATAGCTTAGTGGCACTGCAGAGGGAGGCCGGAATCGATCCACTTAAACTGTTATTACCTAGTGACAAGGTCATCACGATATGGAGGTTCCCCATGTTAGGTGGAATGAAGTGGTGCAGTTCTCCCCCTAGCCGGTTAGAGTGCAAATATAGGAATGTAAGATAAGGAGGACTACTATAAGGTTTTTGGACATCTGTTAGAAGATTGAAAGAGAGGTTTAGAAACTCGAGTTTTGTTTCCCAAATCCAACTAGGTATCTCCCCTCCGATCCGATTGTTTGATAGGTCCAATACTCTGATATCACTGGAATGCTTTATGAAATCAGGAAAGTTATGTATGTTACATGAAGATAGGCTTAGCTCTTTTAGCTGGGGGAGTCCATGTCCAACCAAACCGTTGTTGACATGTATCGACAAGTTGTTGTCGGACAGAAGAAGTTGTCTAAGATTGGGAAGGCTTTGAATCTTGTCTAGCTGAAAACTGCCATCCAACAGATTTTCATTCATGACCAGAGACTCGAGGCTGCGGAGTTGGAAGAGAGAGTCGGGAATAGGCCCTTTGAGTTGATTATAGCTCAAATCTATAGCAGTAATGCCAGAGGCATTTACAATGTGAAACTCTCCGAGTTGCCCCGTAAATTGGTTGACACTGAGCCGAACCTCCTGCAGTGAAGGTAGACGAAGGAGAGAGTGGGGAATGCTACCAGAAAATGAATTATGCTCCAAGTTTATAAAAGCAAGACTAGAAAGACCTTCAAACAGTGCAGAAGGAAGTGAGCCGGAGAAGGAGTTATACGATAAGTCGACATGAACTAGTCCTGTTAGATTAGCGAAGGTGGATGGAATGGATCCTGTGAAGTAGCAGAACCACAGATCTATACGAGACAACGATTTGAGATTGCTAATCGAAGTTGGTATCGACCCTGAGAAGTTGGTGTACCTCAGCACTAGAGTTTTAAGAGATCCATTTTGAGTGAATGGTGGTATGCTTCCACTGAGCCGTATATTCCAAGACAAATCAAGATTTTGCAACGTCGGTATGGTGAAGATCGTATCTGGAAACGAACCCTTCAAGTCACAGCCATCGAGACTCAAGGTGACCAAGGAGGAGAGGTTCTGAATACCTCTCGGAACAGGATTGGAACTGAAGTCATTGTTGCTTAGGTTGAGCTTCTGTAGATACTTTAGCCCGAACATGCTCGAGGAATCCCCGAATCCACCGGAGATGGACTCATCGTCGAGCTGCAAGCCAATAACGTTGCCTGCGCCGTCACATTCCACTCCGTGCCACTTGCAGCAGTCGTTGCTCGTTTGGTTCCACCGCACCAGCTTCGTCGAGAGGGAAGAATTGAATATCAGCTCGTTCTTGAGCCGAAGCAACAAGCCTTGCTGATGATCAAGACATTGGCTGTTACAAGAATGAGTGAAGATTAAGGAGAAAGAAAGTATGTAAATAATGAAGAGAAAGCTTGGAGGCATCTTGTTCTTGTGCACAAAGTGAGGCAGTGAAATGTTTGCTTTATAATTGGGAAATGGAAAGAAAATTACAGTTGACTGAGAGTAAAACTGCCACTTGGAAGTTGAAAGAATAAACTTGGTTTTTTTACCAATTCAATTGTGATGACATTTGTTTTGGAAAAGAGAGTTTATTTTACTTCTCTCTCTCTCTCTCTCTCAACTTTCTCTTTGAATCAGTCTAATCTCTAATGTGAGCTTAAGTATTAGCATACCATTGGATGAAGGAAAATTTTGAGTATTTTTCTAAGGCTGAGTTTCTAACACTTTGTTCTAACATAAAAATACACTTTTAGAACTTTACTGGAATTGTACCCCCACGATACAGGGGTTTAATCGATAAATAGCATAGTTCAAACATACCTATTTTTTATATACTACTAGTAGACAACACGTGCGATGCACGTGATCAGTAAGCCTTTTACTTATTTCGATAAAAAAAAATGTTTAAATTATTATGTTATTTTATATCGAAACATATAATGACTCATTAAAGCTTAAAAAAGAATGCATAAAAATAAAAACGATGAATAAATAGTAAATGATAAAAATAAAATAATTAAAGTAAAAAAAATAGTCATTTATGTTTCATATCGTTAAAAAAGAAATAAAAAACTTATACTATAATATTTAGAAATAAGAATTTGTATGATCGCCAATCCTTCTCATGACATACTGATAAAAAAATAAACATACTGACAAAGTGCTCATAAATAGTAATATCTCTACATCTCGTTTCTTTATTCATTTGAGCACAATCCTAGTGTATGCTTTTGATTTTCTAATAAACATTTGAAATTTGTAAATATTTTCTACTTTCTAAAAGTAATACTCCCTCCGTTCTCCATTTAGTGACATTATTACTATATTGGGACGTCCTCCATTTACTGACAATTTCTGTTTTTGGACGTAGACCCCACAATCACTTTAACACTTTATACATCTACTTTTTATTATTTTAACATTTTAATACTATTAAAAAATTCAAATGGACCCACAATTATTCCACTTTAACACTTTAACACATTAATTTATTATTATACCATCAAAATGCAAAAAAAACCTGTGCCCAGAAAACAATTTCACTAAATGGAGGACGGAGGGAGTAATATTAAAGAACAATATAATAATAAAGAATGTATATAATATTTGTGCATGTGGTTAGAACTTCTTTCTACACAATATTTTTGGTACAATTATTTCTTGACGTATCTCCTCGCTTTGGCTTTATCAATACTTAATTTAGTGGTAGACAATGAAGTTCGTCCAGAAAGAGCAACATATAATTGTCCATGAAAATATTGGAGCTGGTAAATAGACCCCAACATTATGTATAGTTTGTCCTTGAGCTTTAATTATAGTCATTGCAAAACAAAGCATGATTGAAAACTGTTTTCTTCTAAATTGAAGAGGATATACTTCATTTTGATCTGACAAAAGAGGTATTCTTGGTATAAGAACATGTTTTCCCACATGTTGCCCAGACATAATCTCTTCATTAATTATTGTGCTTAAACTCTCTGCATATCATCCTTGTTCCATTGCACAAACCATTTGATGGATCGAGATTCCTCAGAAGTATGATAGGACAATTTCTTTTGAGAACCAACTTATATGGAAGTATGCCATTTGGAATCAAAGTGTTCAAAAAATTTATCTCATAGTGTTTGTTGGTCTCATTAACAACTTCATCAAAACTATTAAATATTTTTGCATCTCTAGGGAACATGATAATTAACATTTCAATTGCCCACTTTTTAGTTGTAGATGCTTCATTCCATAAAATCAATTGCGCCCTACGCAATAGTTTTACAACTGCACTTTGTTTAGAAACAGAACACTTACTTGATTAATCAGCATTTTTTGATATCTTAAAACGTGAACGTGTCATTCTTCTGTCAGACATTATTCTTGCAGCAACTCCAGATGTTGCAGTTGTAAGTGCAATACATTTTCAATGTGACATTAGCTAATAATGCACGGTATCAGAATGTTTTTCCAATTCCGCCTGGTCCATCTATAAAAAATATTCCACCTTCTCATTATTCTATGCAATCCAAAATCATAAAAAATGCAACTTGTTGTTCGGAGTTCAACTTTGATTCTGCTTGCTGATCTTCTTCAGGTATCTCTATTGACATTTCATCTTGAATTTCTATACAGTTCTCAATATTCACATTATCAAGATTCATGGAAGATCATAAATTCGTATATCTTTCCCCATCCTTTCTAAGTAAGTGCTCAAACTTTTCAAAGCCTTAAAAACTTGTAGATCGAGTGAAGTATTTGTTTCTTTCCTAAAATCTTCCGACAATGCATCATAGTATATATCTCATAGAATTCTCACATCTAATGGTGCACAATGTACTAATATTATTGCAAACAATCTTCGTAATTCATTTGGAATTTAAAATGTTATTGCTTCATTCAGGCATTATTCAATGATATTTTGATCTGCTTCTACCAATCCTCGTTTTTGTGCTGCTTCTTTGAAACTCAAATATTCTGTACCATTGACTATTTTCAAGTATTTGAAAGATGTTGGTCATCTAACATGATTCAAGAGTAATCTTTCATACTATCTTCCTCCTTCAATTGGATTTGCCGAACTAATATGTCTAATAACATTGTCCCTTTTCCTTTCTGTCCAACATTTGCCCCTTTTGTCCCAAATATAGTGCTCATGAAATACTTTGTAAAGATACCTTCTTGCTTTTTCACTTGTAGCACTCGTAGAAAAAAACTCAACCAACATTGTTTTTGAAACGTGATCTGAATTTAAAAGTCCATCCAGATTTTCACTTTCGTGGTATGCTACGAACTGATGATCAGGAAGATGAAGTTGTAAGTTGATAACGGCTGGGTATGTATCATTCATCTCAAATTCGAATATTCTCCATTATACTTCTTGAGAAGATACCCATCATGCATCTTGAAACTATTTTATCTCATCAACTTGATTGTTATCATCATTATGGGTTATATTGATTGTCACTCTATCATGTCCCTTGTATATATACTTATACAAATATTTGACGGACGTGATGCTAGAACAAACCTCCACATTAATATGACAATTATATGTGGATAGTAGATAACCGACTTGAAAATGATTAGCATGTGGGCGTGTGGTGAGCCTCTTTTCTGAAATTTAATGACATGAACATGTGCAGCAACATTTCTAATATCTCATGCTTGAATAATTGATCTTTCAAGTCTTGCAGTTTTGTTCGCATAGTGCAGCCAAATTATTACTATTTAGGTCTACATAATATAATTTTTTTCATTAATTACAAGAATGTTACTACAGATTCATAAGGATTATCGATAACATTCAAAATAAAGCATCGATTTGGTATGATTCGTGTAAAAAATGCACAACATCGTGCCCAAAGCATTTTGAAGATTCAGTATGTAGAAAGTGCAATGAGAAAGTAATTGAAACAATACCAAGGTACTTTCACGAATGCAAATACATCAAAGTTGCAATAGATACATATATTTAACTTGTATTTACAATATATATATATATATATATATATATATATATATATATATATATATATATATATATATATAGGTGATGGATCAAATGGGATCCTTATCCTTAGGTAGTAACTAGGATCCAATCTATATCGTTAATTTTTTTTAGATCAACGGTTACTATTTTATTATAGTTTATTATTAAGTTATATTTTTTTAATTATCTAAAAGGGCAGTGCATTAATTTGAATTATTTTCATAACTAAATTTCCTACATTTGTGGATGCATGCTTTTATGCTTGTAATTATTCATTTAATTGTACGAATAATTATTTAATTTTTTTAAACAATATTCTCTATCCAATAACTATTGAAAGAAAATTTTAATGTATTTTTTTAATTTCAAATTATATTCAGAGTCGAATACAACTATGCACTTATAACATATAATTAAGTGCTACAAACAATATGTAAATTAAGCATCTATATATGTACAACTAAGCACTATAAACAAATTAATTAAGGTGCACAAAACAATATGCCAATTAAGCATCTAAATATATACAACTAAGCACTAAAAAAGAATAGTTAAGCACTACAAACAATATGCAAATTAAACATCTAAATAGTTACATCTAAGCATTGTAAACGGATTAATTAAGCAGTACAAACAAATGCAAATTAATCAAGCATCTAAATATATACAACTAAGCACTGAAAAAGAATAGTTAAGCACTCCGAACAATATGCAAATTAAGCATCTAAATATTTACATCTAAGCATAGTAAACGGATTAATTAAGCAGTACAAACAAATGCAAATTAATTAAGCATCTAAATATATACAACTAAGCACTGAATAAGTATAACTAAGCACTACAAACAATATGAAAATTACGTAACATAAACACATGTGTATCATTTACCGTATTTAATTAATTCGAAAAGGTCTAAATAATAGCATTGCATAAGTTGGATATATCACGTATATATATTATTTAAAATTAAAAAATCATAAGTTAATTTAATCCCTATCGATGCGGGATTAATATGTTAGTTATGTTAACATATATCCCATTTTACCCTTCCATAAATTGATGGAATAAAAATAATTAAAACATATATTTTGTTATTAATAAATCTCAACCGCCCATATCTAAGAAATCTACGACTAAGAATGGATCCTAGATACTACCTGGGGGACGGTTCCTATTGGATCCGCTCCCTATATATATATATATATATATATATATATATATATATAGCTCCCTATATATATATATATATATATATATATATATATATATATAGGGAGTGGTTCGTGTGCAAATAAATCCTTGCGTGCTAAAATGCGAAAGATGCTTAAAACTATACAAAATCATGCTTAAATCAGTATATATTTATGCTTACAACACCATTGTGCTTTTTAATGTACAAATTCATGCTTAAACCTAGTCATGCTTATGATACCTTATAATCATGCTTAAATCAATTACAACCACAGATCAAATCAAGATCAATGGTCCAGATTTATTCCTGTTTCTCACACCAGGACTTATTTCTATATGATCCATCCTCTATATATATATATATATATATATATATATATATATGAGATAATAGTTAAAAATACCCACTTTTATAAAAACTAGTACTTCTATACCCACATTATAAGAAGTATAACTTCTATACCCATTTTGCCTTGAAATGTCTTAAATACCCTCTCACTTTTCTAATAAAACAAAATTGTATTGCCAACAACTAAAATTGAGAATTTATGTCGTGGGCCCCACCCGAAATAAATACAAAATTGAATATTCCATCTACCCCACTTTCTACCCCACCCTCCTCTCTCTCTCTCACACACGATTTCTCTTTGTCGTGTAAACTGAATTTTACCCCCTCCCCTCTCGCCGGAATTTTATTTACCGTCGCCGTCTCCGATGAGTAACCAAGACGAAGCCAGGCCCTCAAACCGAGCCCCACCACGCCGACGAGCCGCCTCCCGTCGTCGCCCGCAGCAGCCGCCGCTGCAGCAGCAGCCGGCGGAGGAGCAGCCGGCGGAGCCCCCGGTTTACCCCGACCCCCCACCGCCGGTATGTCCTTGTCCTTTTCCTTATTGAATTACGTTCAATGTAAAGAAGCATGAAACATGTTATGGTTTCGAACACATTGTTAATAATAAGCATGGAGCATGTTATGGTTTGAATCAAATTTTTTTTTTTGTAAAATTTTACTGTTATTGTTCATAGGTACACGATTGGATTAGGCATTCAATCGTGTAACACACGACAGAAATCAAAGTTCAATCGTGTAAAGTCAAAATTGTTGACTTTTGAAATTGTTGACTTTACACGATTGAATTCAATTTTGACTTTTGATCGTGTGTACCACGACTAAATTGTGTAATTTATCGTGTATTTTGACTTTAATTGCTTGAAATTGTATTTTGATTTTGCCTATACACGATTAATTTCTTAATTTAGGGGTGAAATTCCAAATTTTTTCGTGATATAAAGTCAACAATTTTGACTTTTCAGTCAAAATTGTTGACCTTACACGACTGAAATGGAGTTTCAATCGTGTAGTACACGACTGAAATGCAAAATCAGTCGTGTACTCTGCCGTGAGCAATGCATGTGATTGGTGTTTAGATGTTAGGATTTTCGTAGTGTTTTCGAGTCCGTTTTCGTAGTGTTTTGTGTCTTTTTCGTTTGTCTTTTGCTATGATTTGGTTGCTTTGGAGTCTTTGGTATTGTAGGATAAAAAGGACGGAAATGAGAAGAAAATGAGAAGAAAGAAGCATTATATCGAAGAGGGGTTCGATAGGAGCATGTAGGCAAAAACGGAGGTCGATTTGGAGTTCGGACGAGGAAGATACGACCGAAACAAGAAAGGCGCGCAATCGTCCAGCGTTGGACGACCGTCCAGAGTACGTTGGACGAGCGTCCAGAGTAGAAAAGAAGAAAAATGCGAGTGCGACGTTGGACGAGCGTCCAACATACGTTGGACGACCGTCCAACGTTCCGGCCAGCTGTTATTTCCTTGTATAATTAGGTTTTCATACCTATTATATATACTATCCCTTGTGCACGAATTCTATCAATCTTTAGACATCTTTTAGCATATTTTAGCTTTAGTTTTCAGCACTTAAACACTTTAGATTAGTTTTACTTTGTTCGGATCCGGATTCTTAGTTCGTGCAATTCAATTCAAGTTTTTCTTTTACTTCGCGTTCTTCGTTCTTCGTTTAATTCTCGTAAGTTATTTATTGCTTTCGTTTACTTGCTTTAATTGCTTTACTTAGTTTTAGATTCGATTTCGTAATTGTTTCTTTTAATTTCCTTAGTTTAATTTCGTTCTTTCGATTTCTAGTTTAAAGTTTAGATTCGTTTTTCTAGTTTCGATTCTCTAGTTTTTAAAGCTTTCAAAGTTAGATTTATTTTTCCTTTAAAATTTCCAGATTTCATTCATTATGTCTAAGGTAGTTTATGCTTTCTTTTATGTTTCCTTTATTGCTTTCTTTTCGATTCTTGCCTAGGTAGATTAATCGTTTTACTTTAGTTTAATTCTTAGATTTGTTTCTTGAGTTCTAGATTAGTTATTTACTTGCTTTTATTTATTGCTTTGATTTATTCTATTTGCCTAGGATTTAAAACAAAAACTCCAAAATCTTCTTTACTTGCTTTCCTAGATTTAGGCTAGATTAGGATTTACTACATAATCGATTGCCCTGTTAAGTTTTTCCTTGTGATTCGATACTTTGGTTTTACTTGCTAGTGCTACGATAGGATTTCGTTCTATTGCGAACACTTTTTAGTGAAACAAATTCTGGCGCCGTTGCCGGGGAAAACTTTAGGCGATTTATTGTGTAGTATTTTTATTTGTTTTATTTTTATTCTTATTTGTGTTTCTTCGATTTTCTTATTTCTCCCTCTCGGTGCTTTTAACCCTTTTTGTTGAGTGTTGTTTATGCATGGTCGCCGAAGTCTTCAAAGGAATTTAGCGCCCTACATCGACAACATCCATCAAAGGAAAGCGATTGTAGCCGCGAAGGAGAAGGAGGAGATCGATTCTCAAGACTTTGGTTTAGTCTTGTTGTTTGCAGAGCCCGAAGCCATGGCAGCTAGAGTCATGGGCGATTTTGCTCGCCCCACATTCACAGCCACTACTTCGGCGATTGTCCTGACGGAAGCGGTCAGGAATCATGAGCTTAAACCTCACCACATGGCGTTGCTTCCATCCTACCATGGGCTGGCCAACGAGGATGCTTTGACGTTCATCCGAGAGTTTTGCACGGTGGTGCAAACTTTCCCACTCTCGGGACTCACGGAGGACAACTTGAAGATGAAGTGCTTCCTGTACACCCTCAAGGATCGAGCAAAGTCGTGGTATTTGGCGCTCCCGGCCAACTCTCTTGCCACATGGAATGCGGTATGTGACAAGTTCATGCTCAAGTACTACCCGAACCGCAAAACTCAAGAGGTGCGGTCAAAGATTATGAATTTCTCCCAAGACAACGATGAGCCGTTTCACGAAGCATGGGAGAGGTTTCAAGAGCTACTTCAACAATGCCCCCATCATCAAATGGCATCGGAGTTGCTTTGGCAATATTTCTACGACGCCCTCAACCAAACGTGTCAGTTTATGGTGGATAGTTCGGCCGGAGGCAACATAGCGGTCAAGATAGCTGACGAGTTGAAGGATATTTTTGAGACGCTCGCTGCGAGTTCTCAACAAAAATCAGCTAGACCGAGGAAAGTGGAGGCGAGTGCAATTTCGATGAGCCCCGATTTGAAGAAGCAAATGGCCGACATGTTGAGGGATCTCGAAAACTTGAAGATGAAGCAAAGTGCACCGGCCCCAAAGGAGGAAGAGAGGAAGCCCGATCAATGCGAGATTTGTGGAGATCTTGGACACATCAAGGAGGTATGCCACAACATGGGGGAGTTTCCATACGAAGGAGGAGCCGAGGTGTACGCCGCTCAAGGATACCCGCCTCAAGTGCCTCCACCTCAAGTATATCAAGGGGGATACAATGGACGTTTCCAAAATCCAAGGCCGACACAAGTGCAAGGTAACCCCCCACCTATCCAAATAGGCGTCCTCCACCATATAATAACCCCTATCCTCCTCCACCAAATCCCTACTACTCTCAACCTCCACCATATTACCCACCTCCACAATATCCTCCCAATCCATATTATCCACCACCTCCATATTACCCTCCTCAACCTACTCCTACTCCACCACCACCATACCCAAATTCTCGTCCTCAAGGACCTCCACAAAAGCCTCCCGTCGATGAGGATCGTCTCCATGCACTTGATGCAAACATGAAGCGGCTCGAGATGGCCATTGGCCAAATTTCTAGTTCCATGCACCTAATGCAACAACCGGGGCGAATTCCGAGCCAAGGGATTCAACCACAACAAGCCAACGAGGTGCAAGCCCCTTATCCTCCATATGTTCCTCCCGTTCCACCTCACCAAGCTCATGCAATCACGGTGTTACAACGCAATGGTGGCACGATGTCGCCTCAAGGCCATTCAAGTGTTAGGAGGAGCCCGAGCGAGCAGTGGAGCAACAGCAAAAATCTGGCAGCGTACAACCCTGGACGGGCGTCCAACGTCGCTGGACGACCGTCCAACGTTGGATGGCCGCCCACCTTCATGCCAGCCCCTGGACGAGCACAAACTATTTCTCCAGCGAAGCCCGCGCTGGACGGGCGTCCAACGTACGTTGGACGACCGTCCAACGCTGAAGAGGAGTCAAAAGCGAAGCCAACCATGGACGAGCATCCAGCCAACATTGGACGAGCGTCCAACGCCCAGAACGCACGCACGGAGTTCGAGGAAGCCGAGAAGGAGGCCAAACCTCTTCACAAGACGCTCAACCCTTATGTTCCTCCCATTCCTTTTCCAAGTCGTGTGAAGAACAAGATGCGCGATCCCGAGCCTATCAACTCGTTTCCTAAAAAGGGGATCCGGGAGGTTTCAACTTGAATATCATTTTGGATAGCGGAGAGACCGTCTCGGGATTGATGGATCTAGGAGCTGCGGTGAATTTAATGCTGTATTCTATTTTCGAGAAGATGAACTCAAGAGTCCTTCAAGCTACCGACATGCGCATTGAGCTAGCAGACGGCACCGTGAGCAGTCCTTTGGGAGTTGTGGAAGATGTCACTGTCCTTGTTCGTGGAATTCGAGTCGTTACCGACTTTGTTGTGCTTCGTGAAGGCAAAGGAGCTAAGAGCGCAACCGGACATCTACTCTTGTTGGGACGACCATTTATGGCCACTACTCGAGCTCGGATTGATGTAGGCACCGACACATTGAGCTTGGCCGGTGAAGGAGGTTCGGTAACATTTTCGATCTTTGGAAAATCACCTTCTATTCCTAGTTCCTCTTTTCATTTATGCTCTTATGTTAAGCTTGCTAACCCTTGTGTTGAGGAAAATACTTGTGAGGTTTTTAACAAGGGAGCGGCTCTTGAAGAGTTCATTGATGATGAAGAGTCCATTGAAGATGACGAGTTCTTTAGTTGTGTGGATGAGGAAGAGGATATAATCGAGCAATATCTAGGGAATTTGGAGGAGGTTGATGAAGTAGAAGAGGAACACTTGAACCATGCATCGAAAGAGGAAGTTGTCGTTAACTCTTTTCTTTCTAACCTCATCAATTGTGTAACATCTTTTCTTGCAGAGTTTAATTCGAAGATATTTGAGGAGGAATTCGAATTAAGTGTGGGGGAATCAAGAGTTGATGATGACCGAGTTCTTCGAGATTTGTCGAAAAGGAAGAGTGGATATGTCGCGAGGAGTACCAACACGTCGCTTGGTGCTACAGGTTTTGGTTGATCGTATCTTTCGTCAAGCTAACGACGTTAAACAAGCGCTTGGTGGGAGGCAACCCACGTAAAAAAAAAAAAAATTTAGAGTAGGATTTATTTTCTTTATTTTTGTTATTTTTCGTTTTGATATTCGTGCAGGGAGTAGTTCCTAAAGATTGCAATGGCACGGAAGGCCTCGAGAGGGAGAAAACGGGAGAATTCAAGCAAAATTTCGCGAAGGCCACGTTGGACGAGCGTCCAACGTATGCCGAGTTTCTTCAATATTCACAGCGAAGGCTGCGTTGGACGAGCGTCCAATGCACGTTGGACGAGCGTCCAACGTATATTAGCCGCCACCTCCGCTCCACCAAATCCAAACGACCCTCGTTTTTGGTCCCCTTATGATCCTTGTTGGCAAGATCCACGGTTCCAAGGTTTTTTCAACCCATAGCATTGTTTGTGTCTTTTAATTTTTGTTTTGAGTCTTTTGTTTTGTTTTTCTTTATTTTTGTGCAATTTTACGCTTTGGTATTTTGTTTTGTGTTTGTTTTGTAGGTACTACTTGGAATTTCTCGGGATTTCAAGTGTGTTGGTCGACATCTTGTGATAAGTTCCTTCTATCCCTTTCCTTTTTATTTTCTCGCAATGAGGTCATTGCTTGATTTTAAGTGGGGGGGGGGGGGGGGGGGGGGGGGGGGGGGATCTTTGAACTTTTGGCATGATATTTTCGTTTTTGTATCTTGATCGAGTCTTTGTTTCGTATTTTGCTTGGTTTGATCAAGTCTTGTTTGGTTTTGTTGAGTCTTAGGAGTTAATTGAGTCAAATGAGCATGTGATGATAGTATTGTGGATTTGGCCGATGATAAAGAATTTTGTTGATTTTTGGAAAAAATTCATGATCTTTATTATGCATGGAACCTTGGCGAAGCGACGCATTTTATTCATTGAATTTGAAGTATGCTATGATGTCGGGAACTAGTTAGTTTGAACCCGTGAGAGTTGAGCCATTTGTGCATATTTATGCCTATTCTTTGATTGAGTGATCATGCATGCTTCGTTGTTTCTAGAACTTGCCTTGTTTCTCCATCAAGACCTTAGTATATTTACGAACTAGGAGATGATCTTAGGCCATCTTTCTTTAGCCACATGATCCCTATACACTAACCTTGTTCATAAACCTTTGTTTACCCCTTTTGAGCCTTTATTAGCCGTTCTTTGTAAAACCGGATGATAGGAGGTTTGGATGATTATGGTTATCTTTTGGTAGTTAGTTGTATGGAAGGAGTTGAAAAGAATTTGGTTGTGGTGTGGAAGGAGAGAAAGAGAAGAAGTTTTAGATGCTTGAATTATGTAGTTAGCTATCCCTATGAGCTTAGAAAAAAGAAAAGAAAAAAAAAAAAAAAAAGATGAGAAAAAATAGAGCCTTTGTTCAACATTAGAAAGAACATTTATTAGTTGAGCTCTAGAAAAAAAAAGAAAGAAAGAAAGAATAAGAATATAAGCATAAGGGGATAGTTAGCTTTGATTTGTATAGTTTATATTTTAGCATCTTTGAGTTTGTGTTTGGTGTGTTGGATGGTAGAAGATGGAGATAAAAATCCATACTTTGGTTGGAGTTGAAAAAGAGGTTGATTATTTGGAGTATTTTGAGTCACTTAGCCTATATAATCCCTACCTTAACCAATGTCCCTACATTACAAGCTCATATAAAGACCTTTTTGATCCTAGTTTGTAAGTATTACATTAGGTGGAGATGTTGAGATTGAAGGCAAGCCTATGGTAAACATGTTGCATTGCATTGATGTTGAGTGAACCCTCTTGATGTGCATTATATTACATCTTTTCTTTGAGAGAGTTGAGTGTTCACTTTCATATACAAAATTTCACATGTTGGAGAGTGTTCTTTGATGGATTAGCATACTTTGAATTAGTTGAGTAGATTGTGTTGATTGATGCTAAGGTTGTGTGCATAGTTTTGATCATGATCATGAGAGTTTGTTTTCGAAAAGTTTTGAGGCCTACATAGTTCACAATACTTGAGTCTATTGTTTATTTCGTTTTTATATTGCTTGAGGACAAGCAAAGGTCTAAGTGTGGGGGATTTTGATTGGTGTTTAGATGTTAGGATTTTCGTAGTGTTTTCGAGTCCGTTTTCGTAGTGTTTTGTATCTTTTTCGTTTGTCTTTTGCTATGATTTGGTTGCTTTGGAGTCTTTGGTATTGTAGGATAAAAAGGACGGAAATGAGAAGAAAATGAGAAGAAAGAAGCATTATATTGAAGAGGGGTTCGATAGGAGCATGTAGGCGAAAACGGAGGTCGATTTGGAGTTCGGACGAGGAAGATACGACCGAAACAAGAAAGGCGCGCAATCGTCCAGCGTTGGACGACCGTCCAGAGTACGTTGGACGAGCGTCCAGAGTAGAAAAGAAGAAAAATGCGAGTGCGACGTTGGACGAGCGTCCGACATACGTTGGACGACCGTCCAACGTTCCGGCCAGCTGTTATTTCCTTGTATAATTAGGTTTTCATACCTATTATATATACTATCCCTTGTGCACGAATTCTATCAATCTTTAGACATCTTTTAGCATATTTTAGCTTTAGTTTTCAGCACTTAAACACTTTAGATTAGTTTTACTTTGTTCGGATCCGGATTCTTAGTTCGTGCAATTCAATTCAAGTTTTTCTTTTACTTCGCGTTCTTCGTTCTTCGTTTAATTCTCGTAAGTTATTTATTGCTTTCGTTTACTTGCTTTAATTGCTTTACTTAGTTTTAGATTCGATTTCGTAATTGTTTCTTTTAATTTCCTTAGTTTAATTTCGTTCTTTCGATTTCTAGTTTAAAGTTTAGATTCGTTTTTCTACTTTCGATTCTCTAGTTTTTAAAGCTTTCAAAGTTAGATTTATTTTTCCTTTAAAATTTCCAGATTTCATTCATTATGTCTAAGGTAGTTTATGCTTTCTTTTATGTTTCCTTTATTGCTTTCTTTTCGATTCTTGCCTAGGTAGATTAATCGTTTTACTTTAGTTTAATTCTTAGATTTGTTTCTTGAGTTCTAGATTAGTTATTTACTTGCTTTTATTTATTGCTTTGATTTATTCTATTTGCCTAGGATTTAAAACAAAAACTCCAAAATCTTCTTTACTTGCTTTCCTAGATTTAGGCTAGATTAGGATTTACTACATAATCGATTGCCCTGTTAAGTTTTCCTTGAGATTCGATACTTTGGTTTTACTTGCTAGTGCTACGATAGGATTTCGTTCTATTGCGAACACTTTTTAGTGAAACAGCATGAAAATTTCAATTTTTTTTTTTGATTCGTTTTGTTTCTTCTCGATTTGCGGCCTAGGTTTCAATGGATGAGGGGCCTGTATGCAAGGGTTTAGGGGGCAAATTAACCTCTACATACGGGATGACGTGATCCAGTCGATCCCGAGGGTGTTGCGTCGCGTAGGCGGGCGACGCTTGCTCGAACGACTCGAGGAAGGGCCGTTTCGATACCTCCTAGAAATTCGGAGGAGCGGGAGTGCGAACAACGCCCTCCACGAGCTTCTAGCCCGAGAGCTCGAGGATGACTCGATTCCCGAGATGGAGAGGTGGTTCCACGTCGGGGGCCGGGACATACGCTTCCGTGCCCAAGAGTACGCCATTGTGACGGGGCTGCCTTTCGGGGAGTCGGCATTCAACCCTAATGGCCGGCACGAGCCTCCCACTAGGAGCCTCCTTCACACGAAGTACGGGGGTAAATCCCCTAAGATAAATCAGTTGAAGCATGACTTCAATGACGATACGACTGTACTGGGCACGGAGGACCAGTATCTGAGGGCGGCCAACCTACTCATGTACTATCTCATGTTGGCCGGCCACAACAACCCGACGATCCAGGACTGGGCATGGTACCTAGTGGAGTTCGAGGAATCGTGGAATTCATTTCCTTGGGGGGCGTGGTCGTACCAGATCCTCCACTACCAGCTGAGTGTGATGAAGAAGGACCCCGGCCTCATAACGAACCCGCGGGGTGCCTATCACCTGTACGGGCCGGTCTGGGCCCTGAACATTTGGGCCTACGAGGCGATCCCCCGCATGGGGCAAGCATGCGGTCGACGGGATCGTCCGACACTGTCCCCCCGCCTCAGGAGATGGGCCACGTCCACGTCTTCGTGCGACTTCAGACATTTCCTCGACGATCCTCAGGTAATTGATTTAGTATGTTTTTGTCTTGTTTAATTTATTTCACGTTAAAATTCTGTAAATTTGAATTAGAAGTCAACCCTTTTAAAATCCAACCAATCGTGTAAGTCAACAATTTTGACTTTCACAGTCAAAATCGTTGACTTACACGACAAAATTGGATTTCGATCGTGTATATCATGTAAAAAATTACAATTATGTCGTATAAGTCAATGATTTTGACTTTAAAAGTCAAAATTGTTGACTTACACGACCAAATTGTAATCTAAGACGTGAAATACACGAACAAATTCCATTATTGTCGTGTAAGTCAACGATTTTGACTGTAAAAGTCAAAATCGTTGACTTTACACGACTGAAATTGAAATACAATCGTGTACTACACGACTAAATTACAATTTCAGTCGTGTAGTTGGCCGAGGGTTTAGGGTTAAATTAAAAAAAATATATATATATTGATTCCTAACACCTCTTGTTTTTTTTTTTTTTTTTTTCAGTTGTAGCTCGAGGTTCGTACGACACTGGAGGTGGATGAGCACGATGTTCTCGACTTTGCAGTCCATTCCCTCGACAACATCGACCCGATTGGCGTGGCCTTTGTTCTCTCCAAGCGCCACGAACAAACCAATCTCCCGCCCGAGCAAAGGGTGTCGAAGGCGAAGCGGGAGATGGCGAGGGCCGTGGAGAAGCTCAAGTGCAGGGACGCTCCTCAGGCAGTGGCCCCCTCGTCGTCGTGCTCCACGAGCGGAGCGAGCTCACTCCGACGGCGGGGTCGAGATGCCGAGGCCGAGGGTTGAGAGGAGGCCCGAAACATGGGCGTCGAAGAGGCCTCGGAGCGAGCACGCTGACCCCCGGCCCTCCGGCTTGATCTGCTGCGCACACGGAGATCCGTGCGAGCACGGTCCCCTAGGTGACGACTTCTTGGACCGGTTCGGGGACCGTCTAGTGTCCCGATGGGAGCAGGATCGCTCAGGGACCGGATTTCTAGGCCGACTGGCGAGGGCTATTGTCGGGGAGCTAAAGAAGTTCGTATCGAAGAGTCCGAGCCGGAGCCGTTCTTCCTCAGGGGGCGAGGGACAGTCCCGTGTCGGTGAGCAGTCGTTTGCGAGGCTCAAGGATGTCCCGGTCGAGCCGGCAGAGGATTATGGCCTCGCAGACCATGCCGAGTCTCCAAGGCGCTCTGAGGGGAGGCACTCTGCGGGGCGCCGCTCGGCTCCTCACGTCTCAGACCATCCCGAGTCTTCGAGACACTCTGAGGGGGGGCACTCTGTGGGACAGCTTGACAGGCCGCACTCCGTAGACATGGTCGATCTAGAAGAGGAGGAGGAGCGGTTGAGTGCCTTTGCTGAGGAAATAGAGCAAATGCGGGGTTCCTCTGAGGACGAGGTATCCCGAGTGGCTAGTACTTCTACTCACCCCGCTCCGGGAGGTCAGACTCGGGCGTCTTCGAGGGAGATACGCCCCTCACCGGCTGTCCGATCACCGTACGTAGTGGAGCAGCCACGAACCTCCAAGTACGAGAGGTGGAAAGCCTCAGGATCTCCCTACGTGCTCGTGTACGGGACAGAATACCAAATGACCCGAGAGCTCTTCCTCGGGATCGAGGACATGACCGGAGAGTTCGATGCCGAGGTAATTTTAGTAGATTTCTAATATATTTTTTAGTTTCTCGTAGTGATTTTGTTCAAATTAGCCTACTAATTCGGTGAATTTGAAATATTTACAGGTGATTGACCTCTACACTGTGTACTGGAGAAATAGACTCCGACAAGGGCTTCAACTGGCCGACGGTGTTACCTTTGAGAACACCATAGTTATGCCCCTGAGTTTTTACGTAAGTTCTTTCAATTATAGATTATTTTTTTGTTGTTATTTATTCCTAAATGTTTACATTATACTTTTAGGTAACACTTTTGGAGGAGTACAAGAAATTCCACAAGCCCCATGATACTACAATGGGTTTGACAAACCTTACGTTGAAATACACGAGGTGGAAGGTTCCTGATGAATTCCTCCGCGCTATGGAAGGGCATGACACGTACCGCCCTTGGAAAACCGGCCATTACGTAAGTAACTTAACTCGTATTTTATTTTTATTTTTCATATTTTAATTGTTTATTAATTTAATTTCAATGGTGCTTAATAAATTGTTTATATTTTTTTGGGTTAGTTTGTCGTTGTTTGTCATCTCTCCTCCGAGCACTGGGTCGTGTGCCGGGTTAACGTTCCAATGTGGAGGGTTGAGGTGTATGACTTGTTCTATTGGAAGTACGAGAACAACATAGACCCACCTCTAAAAAAGCAACGCATCGTCCAACTATTGCCGTTGACCCGACTCTTCACAAGGATTTTGGCGAAGAAGCCCGAATATTACACGAGGGTGAACCCGGGACTTCATAACTACGGCACGCAATTCATGACGCTCGCATTCATGCCAATGAAGCAACAATTTGTCCAAGTCGACGAGGTGAGTTGTGGTGTCTACGCGTGTATGTATTTGGACAATATCCTTGGGAGAAGGAGGGAGTACAGAGGCGACACGAAACAGGTATTGGTCCAAGCCCGAGCCAAGATAGCAAATAGGATTTTCAAATTGTCAAGGTCGGAGTAGTTTTGTAATGAATTCGAATCTTATTTAGTTTGTGTTACTTGAATTGTGATTGATTTTAATTGGAATTTTTTTAAGTTTTAATTGTTTGATGAATTAGTATTGTTATGGTAATGGTTAATGTTTTGTTAGTGGTTTGTGTAAATTTGTATTCATTAACTTGAATTTGATAATATGTATCAAATAATTGAAAAAATGGTGGGGAGTGACATTTTTTGCCCAATTTTTCACATACCCTTCGGCAGGGTACACGGTTGATTGAGCAATTCAATCGTGTACCCAAGAACCCTAGTCGTGTACATAAGAACCCTTTTTTTTTTTTTTTTTTTTTTGATTTTTCAATTCGTGGGACTCAATTGAGTTGGAATCACTGTTACTTTCATACATTGTGCAATCTTATGATTCGATCACGTTACGTGAATTACACGTTTGTAAGAACATTACGTTCGTAAGTTAGTTCTAGATCAAACGTAACCTTAGTAGTTAGACTATATAAGTGACACTCACTCTATACTTCATACTTACATAAGATATCCTTCGTTTCAATTGATTTTTGGCTTAATTATGACATAACTTACGTTATTACACGTTTACAAAACTTAATACACCCGAGATACACGAAAAAATCAAATCAAATACGAGAATTTCGCAAAATTTGGGTTAATTTTGACTTTTTAGGCTTAATTTTGACTTCTCACGAAAAGGGTACACGCTCTTTTTCAATTTAAATCGTGTAGAGGGCATTGACTTTTATTTAATTTTGACTTTGTTGACCTTACACGGTTGAATTGGATTTCCAATCGTGTATACACGATTGAAAACATCATTCAATCGTGTAAAGTCAATGACAATTTTGACTTTTTTTTTTGACTTTACACGATTAGTACTCGAATTTAACCGTGTACACACGTTTAATTCAACAATAATGTCATGTAGTTGGCCGAAGGTTTCCATTTTTTTAACACAAAAACATTCAATTTTCACCAAATGATCAACTCAAACAAAATCTAATATGTTTACATCCAATAACATTCTTAAACATCCAAAAACGTTCATTAACATCCAAAAATGTCAATTTGGTTAAAATAAAAATATAATTAAGCATCGGTGTCGTACGGACATCGGGGCCTAGTATGCTCCTCGCTCTTGCAAATGCTACATTTTTTCTTACCTCTAGGACGTCGAGGAGGAGTGTTTAGATCAACTCCGCAAATGGGAAGCGAGGCTTGGCAACTCCGTCGTTTGTGCTCGTATTGTCCGCATCTTGAACACCTTTGCCGATTCGTTGAGGATGATCCTTCAACGGCCGATCGAGCTCTCGCCATCGGTGGTCGTCCAGCTGGCCTCTCGACAAGCGGGGGTAGCACGATCCATCGTGAAATGAATTCGGGAACACTCCACGTCTCGGGATGAGGAACCGGCTGAATCTGAGGAGAATACGTAGCAACTAACGTGGATTGCCTGAAATAATGGCTCACGTAGTCAGTTGCCCGCCCACCGGAGTGCCTGTAACAACATACAAAAACGTTTAGAAATCCGATTGAAATACCACAAGCATGAAACTAAAATAATTGGAATCACTAGTCGTACCTTATCGCTGCACAAGCGTGTCGACAAGGGATGCCGTCTAACTCAAACTCACGGCATTCGCAAGTCGAGTTTTGGAGGTCGACGAGGTAAGTCTGTTTTTCACCTTCGACTCTCCAAAGGGTGGGCGTAGGCGTTCCTCTAACGGAGTAGCGACGGCCCCATTCCGACGATGCCGACATCTTCGTATATGCCTTCTCCGTGAGTTCATGTTGGCGAGCTAGGGCACTAGTCCGATGTTCGTCGAACCACTTCTCGACGACTATCCGATACACCTCGATCATGGCACAAATCGGGAGTCTCCGAGCCCACAACAACCGAGCATTCATGGTCTCGGCGGGATTCGACGTCATGAAGCTCGTACGTCGGACGGGACACTTGCACCTCGCCCACCTCGGGAGGCCAATGTCGCTCAACCGCCTGTAGATCCCGCCTCCCTCCCTGCTTAGGTCCCTCAGATTCCCCCAATATTCATCGAATTGGGAATCTCGATAGGCATAGGCTGCAGACTCGAATATAGCCCCCGCATGCCTCCCGTACCTAACGAAATTCCTCTGGGGGTGAACGAAGCAGAGACCGTGAGCAGCATGCGGAAAGACGGAGTCGATCGCATTTGCGATGCTCACGTGCTGATCGGAGACGATCAACAAGTCCGAGGGCGCCCCAAAACTCTCTTTCACTTTGGCCAAAAACCACGTCCAAGATTCGTCATTCTCCTTGGGGCCGAATCCAATGGCAAGGGGGAACACTTGCTCGTTCCCGTCTTTCGTCACCGCCACAAAGAGCATCCCCTTATTCTTCCCCTTCAAGTGCGCCCCGTCTACTACGATCACGGGGCGTAGCAAACCATTTTGGAATGCCTCGATGGACGGACCAAAGGCGAGGTAGAAGTAGGTCAAACGGTCGGTGGCGTGGGAGGTGTGGAGGTCGTACTCGGTGCCCGGATTCATCTCCTTCAAAAGATAGAGGTAAGAAGGGAGCCTCTGATAAGACTCGTCGAAGGCACCGTACGTCATCTCTATAGCGACGTTCCTCGCACGGAGAGCGAACGGGTAGTCAATCTGAATACCGTACTCACTCCGTAGCTCGTCCACCATCTCCTTTGGCTTCAACACTGTGCCCTCGGTGATCAATCGACGAGCGTAGAATGCTCCTAATACCATGGCCGGCACCTGTCGTTTGTTGTTCGAATTTAAATCAACTAGACACGTGTGATCGGCCACGTACTTGTTGATCACCCAAATCCCGCCTTTCTGCGTTGCATTCAACTTGAACTCGCAATCCTTCCCCGAAGTGCACCTAAAACCCACACGGCCTTTGTCGGAACGAGGGATACAATACTCCTTCCGGAGATCCATGTGCAGCAATCCGATGGCTATATGCAAGTCATCCTTCTTCTTGAAGTATCCGTCCACTCGCAACTGACCCAAGGCCGGTGCCAAGTCAGGATCGATCCATCCTAAAGGGAGCGCGGTGTCTAGATCGACGTGCAGTAACAACCAATGTCGAACCGCCTCCTCGTTAGCGCGAGCGCGAGCTTCGTCGTCACGGGGCTCTTGGTTTTGTGAGTGCATGCTACGAAGCCCGATAACCCTATCAATGTGGCCGGGCTCGCGGATCCATGCTCCGAATTCAGCCGTCAGGCTCTCAAATAATTGGGATCGTTCCTCCACATTCCTTGCTTCCTCGCCCTCGGACTCGAGAGACTCGTCTTCCGACTCCGGCTCTTCTTCGTCACGTACTTCGGCTTCAAATGCATTTGATCTCGGGATCGGCTCCTCTTCGACGTTATAGTTCTGAAAAATCATCGATCGTTGGGTAGTATGGGCTGCCCGATTTGCTCTACTAATGACGTAGATCATCGACATCTCCCTTCTCGCGATGCACATCCTAAGCAAATCCCCGGTGCTCTTTAAAACGGCCTTCACCGTCTCCTGCTCGTTGAGGTTCGTCAAATGGAATAGCAAGTGCTCCGATTCATTACCCAAGTAAAGTTGAATGTCTCGTACTACGTTTTCATAGCTCAAACTCGATATGGGATACGTGACGAGAAAAGAGTCTCCATTTACATACGATATTCCCTCCCAACGACCGCTATGACGGATAAGAATTCTCTGATCACCCATGTCGATCTGTACCAAAAAAAAAAAAAAAAATTAATAATCTGAAAATTTTTTGTTCTTAGTTACACGATTATTTCGAGTCAAAAATCGTGTATACACGATTAATTGTACAAAATTGTCGTGTAAAGTCAACAATTTTGACTTTCAGTCGTTGACTTTGTTGACTTTACACGACTATTATGTACATTTAATCGTGTATACACGGTTGACTTCACTGTTCAATCGTGTATATAAGAACACATATTTTCTATTTTTTTTCCCGCATATTATAAATAATAAATAAACAAAATTGTATATTACCTTGGTATTTGTCTCGAAAAAGGTCTTCAATCGATTCAAAATTTTCCGGAAAATCGAGAATGCCTACAAATTTTCTCTCTCAACGATATTTCTAAAATTTAGTGTTGTGATGAAATTAATTAGGTCTATGCTATTGCTAGTTTTCTCACTTTTTCTGATTTTTTAATAAATGTTATGCTAACAACTTCTATTTTGAATCAATTTGGGAGATTTGGTGGTTGAAAGTTAATAAATGCAATTTAAGATTTTACAAAATTACACGCCAATCTCATATTTTGAATCAATCGTGTATGTGTTTTTCGTGAGATCCATTTTTTATTTCGGTTTCTGATTTTTTTTTTTTTTTTTAATTTCCAAGTCAGATATGGATTGAAATTTTTTCAATCCACGAAATTTCAATCGTGAATTGAGAGAGTGAAATCGTGTACAACAAAAATTGAATTGAATTTTCTGGTGGGCCCCAAGTTTGATTTATATATTTAGTTGAATTTTGGTTTTATTAGACAAGTGGGCCCAAATAGTAAGGGTATTTAAGACATTTCAATAGAGAATGGGTATAGAAGTTATACTTCTTATAATGTGGGTATAGAAGTACCCTTTCTTATAAAAGTGAGTATTTTTAAACTTGACCCTATATATATATATAGGGAGTGGTTCGTGTGCAAATAAATCCTTGCATGCTAAAATGCGAAAGATGCTTAAAACTATATAAAATCATTCTTAAATCAGTATATATTTATGCTTACAACACCATTGTGCTTTTTAATGTACAAATTCATGCTTAAACCTAGCCATGCTTATGATACCTTATAATCATGCTTAAATCAATTACAGCCACAGATCAAACTAAGATCAATGGTCCAGATCTATTCCTATTTCTCACACCAGGACTTATTTCTATATGATCCATCATATATATATGTATATATATATATATATATATATAGGGAGTGGATCAAATGAAAACTAAATATTTGGTGAAATATGAAAACCGATAGATACCGTTGATTTCGCAGATCCGATGGATATGATTTTGACACGTCATAAATGGTATAACTGATTTTTTAATTGTTTTATTGAATTATTAATTGGAAGATGGGGGCAAACAAGTAAAATACACTATATTATTTTAAAAGTTTCATAAAAATGTGGGATTTATTAACTCCCATGAATCTATTATATGGTAACTGAATATTTTTCAATTTCTTAGGTTTTGTTTTGCGTAAAAAATTTTGCAGATTCTTTCTTCTCTTTCTCCAAAAGCCGTACACGCACACTGTGAGTAACCCTATATTTTTGAATTGAATAATTAAATGTTGTTTTATTTTGAGTTCGTACATCATGCTTTTTTAGATTTTGATTTATTATACTGTAAGTAATCGTTAATGATTTTGATTTCTTACTGCATGATTTTGATTTATTTTTACCGAGATTTTTGAAGTTTAATTCACCATATGAATTCATCCCATTGGAATTTCAGTAGCACCGATAAAGCATTGATCACTATCTTCTATGGAATAAACTTGCCAACATTCTGATATTGCTTCTCCTCAATCTTTCGTTTTCATTGTATTCCAGAAAATGTCTTGTAAAAAACTCTAATGTTTCTCTTAACCTGGATGTAAATAGGTGTCGAATATTGAGATTCGGTGGAAAGCAACCAAATTAGAGATGGAAGCAATGTTACAAGATCTTGATGAGTTGTTTGCTAAGTACAAAAACGATGGTGGTGATTGTACTGATTATAGTGGTAAGAAGCAGCTGTTGGAGACGTTTTATGGATGTACAGTTCCAGATCAAACTTACGTGTTGCCGCCCGATCCAGTTAAAACGAAAGGAAGTGGGAGTCGTTTAAAGTCAAGGAAGGAGAAGGCGCTACGTGATGCGAACAAGCCATTGAGAAAATGCAGCAAGTGTAAGCAGATGGCAAAACACGATGCTAGGAATTGTGATAACGTTGGTTAATGTTTTCCTAGATCTTTGTTTTAATTTTTTTTCATCACAACTCAAGTACGGTATTATCACATAAATTTTATTGTCACCCTAGTTTTAATATATTAAAAAGACTTGTGTGGTTTTAGTTACATTATTTTATAGTCATCTATATTAGTTGTTGCATTGTGCTTAATGTTACATAGCATTTTTTCAAAAAAAATGCAAATATAATGATTTAATCTTTTCGAAGTGTGTATTATATCATCTTATGTATGTTTGTTTAATTAACGACATGTACTAACAGTTAATAAGTAATTAATTTTTTAAAAAAGTTGATGCATATTCGTGTTGAAATCGATGCATTTTTTAACACAATACAATAAGATAATGCATTTTTAAAATTTTACACTATTACGATACGTATTTTTTGTACTGCATTTTTTTTTTTTTGTATCGATGCATTTTATAATACATTTTGATGCATATTCGCATGTCATATTATAACACTATATTTTATAATGCAGGTTATAGCCCTTCAAAGCCATGTTAACTACTATAATTTTATTACAATGTAACAATACTAACACTACGAAGTTGTAAGAAATGCATTAAAAATGTTGATGCATATTTGTGTTGAAATCGATGCATTTTTTAACACAATACAATAATATAATGCATTTTTAAGATTTTACACTATTGCGATACGTTTTTTTTTGTACATGTTACTGCACAATTCAAGATTCTTGTTGCATAATCCTCTTCTTTAGTTGTGACATCAACTAATGGATCATATTCTATCATCATAAGCGTGTTCACTCCAGAGTCTTGAACAACGGTTTGAACTGGTGTCGTGGGTACCAAAATAGGTTCTTTCGGTTATCCACATCCTATCCTTCCGTCCTTCAGTTCTTCCTTTTCCCTCTCTTTTAGGCTTTCGTTATTCCAATCGAGGAACGACGGAAAAGATCTATCGCATACGACTCCAAAAAATGATACCCGATCCACGTACAGGAGCTACGTGTATAATTTGTAGGTTAGTTTTTTTATAACTTTTACAAATGCAACAAAACAGCTGTTAAATGCAACAATATTATATAAATATGCATCATACTCGAATCTACACACATATATGCAACATTTCAACTGTAAAATCTTACCGTTAAAAATAACAAAGATCCGAGGAATCCCTGGTGACGAGCCTTCATTTGTTGACGTTGATCTTGACATTATTATCAGCAACGACCTGTAATATCATCGTGTAATCATGTTACTCAAACTAAGTTCATATCTTGCGAAATGCATCGATATACTAAAAAATATGCAATGCATTCAACAATATGCTAAATGTTACTAGTACAAAAAAATGCACTCACAATTACTATAAGAATTATAATAAATAGATAGACATAACATTATTAGAATGAATGATAAATGGTTACTCCTTATTCAAAAATATGCAACACAAAATGTTTAATTATGCATTGCATAATAATGTGTATGGTACTCAAATAATTGAATAACTGACTATTAATAGTAGTAAAAATAGATAGTTCAAGTAACAACAAAAAATTCCAAAAATTCCGGGAAATAAAGAAGAAGGCAGCAGTTCTGAAGCAGTAGACCACAAGAAGGTACCTAGCATTTCCACTCTTTCATTAACTTAGTCTATCATGATTCATGTGTGTCAAAGTTTAATGCATAGTTCACCCACATTCAGTAAAAGTACCATATTCACATTCAAGAATCATTAAAGGGAAATTATCAAAAAATGTTCTTATACTAACAGATTGCTAAAACTTAGGGAAAGATTTGTGATTCTGATTAGGAGCATTATTCAAGCACCCTAATTTCCTAATTTCTTCTACTCCCCTTTTTTATTCTCGTCTCCATCTTCATAAATTTCCCCTTTTCCTAAAAAAATTCCCACTACCCTCCCCTCTAAAAATGCAAGAAGTCATCTTGTATCATGCACTACGCAGCGAAATCCGCTGAAATCAAAACTTACCGTAGTGCAATGAACACACGAGGCGTATTGCATAATAATGTCTATGCTACTCAAATGTATTGCATCTCCGTCTCAAGAACGAAATTAACAACAGAATATTTGGTAAAACAGAAGCAAAAATTTCTTTTATGCATTACATCGAACACCTTATATGCATCACAAATAAATGTGTGGTAATCCAATATTTTGCATCTCCACCCAAAAAAAGTAGTCACAAACACAAATAATCAAAGGAAAACAAATTTATGCACCAATCTTTGAAATAAATCTTCTAAACATTACAGCAATTAATCGATGGAATTGATGCAGGAAACTACATATCTTGGTCCCGAGAGTGAGAGAAACTACAAAGCAAATTGATTTATATTTTCATAGACCCATAGAGAGAATCGATAGTAAGAGAAACTTCATACCTTGGTCTCGATTTTGCTCTTTGGGGAGAGCAGAAAGCTTTTCTCGGCGCCGTCGATGAAGGAGTATTGACGTTTTTTGTTTTTCAATATCTTTTCAATATTGTGTTTTGACTCAATCCCTAAAAATATGGCCAGTACCTAATTAAGATCAAATTCCCTATAACAAAATACCTACTTTACCCTTTCAGATTTAATTTATCTATTTAATTTACATTTTAAAATCTCAAATTGATAAATTTAGTTTTAATCTTGACCATTGATTCAACTATAATCAAGGGTTGTTACAGGTTTCTATATTTCACACTAAGGGTGGTTTTCACCATATCCCAACCATATATATATATATATATATATATATATATATATATATATATATATATATATATATATATATAGGAGTTGGATCATATGAAAACCAAATATTTCGTGAAAACGTGAAAACCATGCACTTTCATTCATAACTGATGCACTTTCATGCATATCATGTTGCACCAAAAATATAAATATTATTTTATTAAAAAAAATGCATATATTTTTGGTGCAACATGATATGCATGAAAGTGCATCATGTTATGAATGAAAGTGCATGGTTTTCACGTTTTCACCAAAAGTAAGGTTTTCACCATATCCCAACCCTATATATATATATGCACGTGCGGGATAACGCTAAATGTTAAGCATGTGAATTACAATGCACTTAGATTCAAAAGTTATGATACAGACTACAAAATTATTGATATATTGATTCATAATCAACCACCGACACTTAAATTTAAACCTCATTAATTGCTACTTACTCTAATGTACAATATCTAACTACTCATAATTAAGCCAAACTGAAGTGACGACATTACTCGACAAATACTAATAGTAAATATTGTCATAATTTATAATACTAATATAAAATTTTAATCTTATTAAAGGTCATAATATCTATAGTAATGTTTTACGCTATGCCTCTCCCCCAAATGCGCATGAACTACAATGTCTCTCTCATATGAGGTGTTATTTTTATCTATTTCAACCCATATTGATGCAACTTGATTCACAGTAGGCGAATTGTACACCAGTTGATCCAAATTTACATTTTTAGAGATATGAATTTCAACAGTATCCATGGAAGGTCAGTCCTTCAATATTTGAAAAAAACTGGCATATGAATTGGTCTCCATAATTTTAGTAGCTTCTTCACCGTTCCATCTGATATATTTGAATTTTGTTGCATGTTCATTTCTATTTTCAACCTCGTTCATTGTTTCAAAAAAGTATAACTAAAAAAATCCTGAATCAAAATGATTTGGAATTAATCCCGAAAGATCATGATAAATCATTCCTTGTTCTTGAAATGTATAGATTCATTGTCTTGCAGATGCAAGTTTTTTATCCAATTTTACACCAAATGATGTAAATGAAAATATAGCGTACAAATATTTTTCCTAAAATTAATTGCCTCTTGTGATTCATAAGTAAACAATTCGTACAATTCATTGGGGACTTCAGCTGATGCAAGTACAATTTTTTCATTATCACAACAAAAAGTTGAAGGTTCGTACTCTAATCTGGCAGCACCGCAATGAACATAATTGGAGATTTTTTCAATACATGAACTGTTGTAACTATGAAAAACAATATGTATTAAAGTTAATATTAATGTTTGTAATTGTGCTTGTGTGCATAACACGATTTAGAGAAAATATTTACTATTCAAATCTCGTGAATTAATATTTGAACTTCGTTTCTTTATTTTGGAATATTTCATTTTCATGCGTAAAAAGTCTTCTCTGTCGATACACATCTGTAGCTATTATATTAAAGGGTTATTGGCATTTAAATACATGAACTATGGACGATTCACGAGTTCAGACATGAATTTTGACTTGGCGTAAATAAATACATGAACCTTATAATCGGAACAATTTTGTCACACATTCAATTTCCGGCTGAAAGGGATTGCGGACGTGGAAGGGAATTGCGGACGTGGCAAGTTAAATAATGCAACGTGGAGAGTACATTGCGGACGTGTAAAAAGAGTACATCGCTAACATTTGATTAAGGTAAAACGATGCCGTTTTACTCAAATAATTGGGTAATTAGGATAATTAGGGTGTAATTAGGTTTAATTAATGTAATTAGGGCAGTAGGGAACGTCGTCGTCTTGAATCGATCACTAACACAGTTAGCCTTTGACAAAAACGCAGCAACAAAAAACAAAATCCACAATTCGAGTGAAGAACCCTAATCCCTATACCCAACCATTCACTGAAATCCACAATTTTGGTGGTTCGATTCGTTGTGTCGGTCGAATTTGCACAAAATCGAGGGTGAAGACGAGTTTATTTTGTTTCCTCAGTCGGTGGTGGACCCAAAATTGTCACGAAGGAGGTGGTCCACGATTTTGGAGTTGCCACCATGGCCGCGAACATGGGCAACAGGTAGGACCATCTCTTGTCCTTGAAAAGCTTGAAAAGTAATTGTTTATTGTCTTGTCATCTTCAAAATGCATGTTAGGGTTAGGTTTTCATGTTTTTCATTGTTTATGTCCGAAATCTGCTTGAAAACAATTATCTGAACTAGGGTTTTTTTGATACAGTGATAATCATTTTGCCATTACCTTTAATCACGGCGGTCAGTTTAGAAAAAATGGTGGGAATTTGATGTACATTGGTGGGAGCATGACATCTTCATTCGACTTAGTTAAAGACTCGTTTGCATATGAAGATTTGGAGTTTGAATTAGAATTGGTAGGTTATATATCATGGAACAAGCTGTATTATAAGGTCCCAGGTAAGGAGATATACAAAAGTGTAAACAATGATTCTGAGGTGATGCAAATGTTATCTTATTTGGATGTAAACCGTAGGGTGATTCAAGTCTTTGTAGATGGGGGGAAATTGGGTAGAGGAGATGAGGAGGAGGAGGAGACTACACAAGTTGGTGATAATGGGGTAGATGTTGGTGATCATGGGGTAGATGCAAGTGCATTTAGCAATAAGGGAAAGGAGATGCCTGTAGTGGAGAAGCAGAATAATGGTAAGGACAAGATACAACAGCCTGTAGTTGAGAAACATGTAGTAGTTGAGAAGCAGAACAAGGGTAAGGACAAGACTGTAGTTGAGAAGCAGAACAAGGGTAAGGAGAAGATTGTAGTTGAGAAGCAGACTAAGGGTAAGGAGAAGATGCAGTCTATAGATAACAACAAAAGTGGCAAGTCTATTGATCATCACAAGGACAAGGAGGAGATGGTTCCTTACTTTTCAGAAGATGCAGCCTATAATTCATCTGAAGACAGTGATTATGCACCCCAAGAAAGTGAAGCTGACTATACAGATGATGATTTAGATGATGATGATTTAGAGGCTGATGAAGAATACTCACAAGCTAGGAAGCTTTTGAGAGAGCAGCATGTGATTGGTATTTCTCATGAAGATTTTCAGCAAGACATTGAACAAGATGGTGGGGAATGTGCATTATCAGATTATGAGGATGTAGATGGTGATATCTACACTAGTGAGACAGATGAGGAAGGTGACAATGTGAGCAGAAGGAGTATGAGGATTGTCTATGATCCTAGGATAGAGCACAGGGACTTAAGACTGGTATTAGGGATGAGATTTGCTAATGGATTTCAGGCTAGAGAAGCTATCAGGCAGCACTGCATAACTGATGGTAGAGATGTGAAGTTTAGTAGGGTCTGTGCAGAGATGATGGAGGCTAAATGTACTGCTTGTGATTGGAGGGTGTATGGTGCCATTGTGAAAGCCACTGGCCACTTCATCATAAAGAGTTTGTCTCAGCCATCACATACTTGTCCTATGGCAATCATGAACAGGCATGTGACATCAACATGGATAGCTAAGCAGTACTTGAATGTACTGAGGAACAGACCAGACATCACAGCCAAAGAGCTATCTACTGATATCCATCAGAGGTTCAACTGCCATGTGAATAGATGGAAGATATACAATGCCAAGGCCAAGGCCACTGTGATGTTGAGAGGGACAGTGAAGGAGCACTATGCAAAGCTGAGGAGTTATGTGCTAGAACTGAAGAGAGTGGACCCTGATGGCAGGTTTGAACTATACTGTAACACAGGTTCAATATTCAAGGGTATTTATGTTGGTTTTAGTGCACTGAGGAATGGTTTCAAGGCTGGTTGCAGAAGAGTGATAGGTCTGGATGGGGCCTTCTTGAAAACTTATTTGGGAGGAGTGTTGCTATGTGCTGTGGCCACAGATGCAAACAAAGGGATGTTTCCCATTGCATGGGCAGTGGTGAAAGTGGAGAACCATGAGAATTGGAGGTGGTTCTTGAGGATTCTGGTGGATGATTTGGGCATATCCACAGGTGCAGGGTTCACATTCATCTCTGACCAACAGAAGGTAAGTTGTATTTTCATATTTCTTCATTGTTTAATCTTAATTTTAAATCTTCAGTCTTCACACACATAATTATGATTGTTCTCTTCATGTATAGGGTTTGGTGAAGTCTGTTGGAGAGGTTACTCCGTTTGCTACACATAGAAATTGTGCAAGGCATGTGTACATGAACTGGAAGAAAGGCCGCAAGGTAGATGATCTGAAGGACATTTTCTGGAGGACTGTGAGAAGCACCTACCTTCAAGAGTACAATGCATCACTTGATGAAATGAAGAGAGTGAATGCAGTAGCCTATGAAGATTTCATAGCAAGAGACACCACCAAATTCTGTAAGTGTTTCATAGATCCTGGAACAGTTAGTGATATGATCCTGAATAACATCTCTGAGACCTTCAATGGATATATAATCAAAGCTAGGGGTAAGCATGTGATACATATGTTAGAAGAGGTTAGAACATCTCTCATGGAGAGGTTGCATAGGAAGAAATCAGAACTGATTGGTTATGAACATGGAATTTGTCCTGAAGTTCATAAGGAGGTAGAGAAAATTAAGAGAGCTAGCAGGTATTGCATGGTCTATGTAGCCTCTGATGTGCAGTTTGAGGTTCAACATTATGCAGACAGATTTATAGTTGATGTGGACCAAAAAACCTGTAGTTGTAGGGCATGGGATATCTCTGGTATTCATTGTGTTCATGCTTCTGCAGCTATCTGCTACATGAGAAGAGAACCAGCAGAGTATGTGAGCTCATGGTACTCAGTGGAGAAGTATCGGGCCATATATAATCAATCACTGCCAGCATTAAATGGAGAGAAGCTCTGGCCTGTATCAGAGGGTTCTCCTGTTCTGCCACCACCAGTAAAGAAGATGCCTGGTAGGCCAAAGAAAAAGAGAAAGAGAGATCCCTGTGAGGCAGATCCCAAAAACCCTACGAAGCTCAGAAGAAATGGTAGCACAATGACATGCTCAAACTGCCAGAAGCAAGGCCATAACAAGAGGTCATGTAAAGCTGCTCAAACTGTGAAACAGCCTAAACCTCAGGTACATGTCTACCTATTATGCCATTTATTTGTCATTTTGTTTCAATTTTTTGGTCTCACATTTCAAGTTCATGTTTCATGTGTTTAGGGTAAAGTTGGAAGACCTAAAAAGAACCCTAAAGGCAATGTGACAAGTACAAGAACAATCATATTCACACATGCTAATGAGGGCTCCACTTCTAGAGCTTCCACAATCATCAACACAGAGACTGCTGGCAATGGGAGTGGGAGTGGTGGTACCAAGAAGAAAGCAAGAAAGGAGCAGTTGAATGCAACACAAGAAAGTCACAACTGATGCCTATTTCAAACAATGTTCCATTGGGTGTAACTTCAAACAATGTTCCATTGGGTGTGGATGATAACAATGTTTCATTGGGCGTGGATGATTTGTACAATGCTTGCTTTAATTTTTTGTTGATCACTGCTTGTTTATGAACATGAAACACTGTTAATCATATGGTTTTTGTAGATTTCTATTATTCTATTATCTATCTAATTAATGGTTTTTATGCTACTCATATGGTCTTTATAGATAGAAATGAACACTGATCTCTTATAGCATTTTCTTATCTTATCAATCAAGCTTGCAAAAGATAGAGTGCACACCATTCTAACTACACAAATTACTAATCAATCAAGCTTGCAAAATGATTGATCATGTCACTTGCTACTACTAGAAATCTAGAAATGTCTTACTACTACAAACTACACATCATTCGAGCTACCAAATTACACGAATATGACACAGTACACAATCACAACAGCCACAAAAGTGCTTACAACAGCACACCACTTCTTGTACTCTTCAATTTCAGCTACTGCCTCCTCTAGTTTGGCATTCAATCTCGCAAGATCGGCACAATGTCTCGTGTCCCTCTCACGCAAGAAGTTAATGGTTTCAGCTTTGCTACGCAACAAGAGCTCATAGTTGTCTTTCTCGAGTTGCAGAATCCGCACGCAGTGGTTGCGGCAGTAGTTGTGTGCAGCTGGGCCATCAAGCCATTCAAAGAAATGGCAATCATCCTCCTACAATATGAAACAACAACCCCCAAAAACATTAGCTGTAAAAAATTGGGGCTTTTACAAATTAGGGTTTCGAGAATCACCCTGCGGAGTTGACATCGGAAGAAACGCCGACCGGGATTGGCCTGTGTTTTTGAAGTGAGCATGTCCGCCGGCACACCATGCTCGCAATTTGGAGCCCATAAAGGCCTCCGCACGGAAGTGCTTGAGCTTGAATTCGAGTCTACTGCCGCCATTACTGGAAGTCCTTGAATCGCGAGAGAGAGTAAGAGTTCAATCGCGGGAGAGAGAAGAAAATCGAGGGAGAAGAGGCCAATCGCGGGAGAGAGAAGAAGTTCTTGATTCTAAACCCTAAATTATTAAATTTGAACGTTATACAGTTTAATTTGCCCGTGAAACGACGTCGTTTCCTCGTTTCTACACGACGCCGTTTCATTTAGACCGTCGTTGAAGTCCACGTAGTTTTTCCGACTGCCACGTCGGACAAAATCCAACTCAGTTGCGAACTCACCAAACTCGTTAAATTCATGTATTTATTTACGCCGAGTCAAAATTCATGTATGAACTCGTGAATCAGCCATAGTTCATGTATTTAAATGCCAATAACCCTATATTAAAAGAAACAAGTAAATTTACAACATGGTGACATAAATATTTTGTTTTAAATTACTGAATTATTGCCTTAAAAAAAGAATTATTGAATTATATATAAATATAGCTGAAGAAGAACTTGAAATTATTGAATTATATATAAATATAGCTGAAGAAGGACTTGAAATTTGAAGATATTGTGTTACTTCATCTGCAATGTTATTTGAAAATAATTCTATATACAATTGTCCATAGCAACTCGTGAATAACGACTATAAGATAAATTAAATAAAATCCATTATAAACATATCTAATAGAGACCAAATTAGAAACGTGTTAAACGCGTAAATAGAATGATTATACTCACTTGTTCACCAATCTAAATGTCGAATGAATTCGTATGATCAAATTAAATCCTATTGAATTTTTTACGTCACTCCAGCGATATCTCCCTCCTATGAGATCATTAATCATAGCTATAGGGAGGAGGTTGAGAAACGATGATGATGATGATGATGATGATGATGATGATGATGATGATAATAATAATAATAATAATAATAATAATAATAATAATAATAATAATAATAATAATAATAATAATAATAATAATAATAATAATAATAATAATAATAATATATAAAGAGATTACAATTTTGGCAGTTATCAATTTTCAATTGATTGCGGGGTCAATTTTGTAATAAATGAAAATTTCAGGGGTCTAAACCTAAAAACTATAATTTAGGGGTCTAAAACTAAAAACTATGGCCCAGTGTGAACACAAAAAATCATCCGTCATATTTTCTTCTCTCTCTCCCCTCTTCTCTTTCCTCCTTGCCACTTGGCAAATATTTATGGGTGGAAATAATTACATCAAAATAAATCTTATTTTCAAAATAATGGAGATAAATATTTATTTTAAAAAATTAAAAATTATACCATAAATTATGATTTTCAATTCTCTACAAATAGACACCAATATTGCTATACTTTGAATAAAAAAAAAGAATCTTCTCATCTCATTTTCTATTATTTGATATTTTGATTTTGTATTTCAAACAATTGTAATTTTGTATTTTAAGAAATATTTATAATTTACTTTTATTTTATTTAATGTCACGTGTTAAATTCTCTCCTATTTATTCCAGTTTTCTTTCCTGTAATTTTTATTTAACTTAGTGGTCTAAAACAATAAGATATCGGCCAAAGTTTAATGGGCCCGAAAATAGAACAGAAATAAAATAAATATACCATACATTGGGTGACACAATATTTATAAGTCACTTAAAAAAAATCTTGAAAAACCTAATTGTTCATATATGTAAATTTCATAAACAAACTGTAATTTACGGTTTTCACTTAAATCAATACATGACTTTACGGTTTTTTTTTTTTTTCTTTTTCTTTTTTTATTCACATTTGCAAAATAGTCTCTTTTTTTAGGGTTCGGTTTTTTTTAGGATTCATTTTTTTTAAGGGTTTAGTTTTTTTGATTTAGTAACTGACGTTGACGCATCAGCCGGGACGACAAATGTTGTATATAAGGAAGTGTTCCGAAATGTATAACATATTGTGTTGTTGTAGTGCACTAACATTATACTTGTCTACTCTTAGTGTGTTATGTTTACGTTCAGTTTCACTGCTCTTATTAAATATTCGTAACTTACGGAGTCGCGCATCGCGCGTGGGCGAGTACTAGTAATAATATAAAAGGTCTCTCTTATGAGATAATTAATCGGTTCAATAAATAAAAAACACGATGATGATGATGATGATGATGATGATGATGATGATGATGATGATGATATGATGATGATGATGATGATGATGATGATGATGATAATGATAATAATAATAATAATAATAATAATAATAATAATAATAATAATAATAATAATAATAATAATAATAATAATAATAATAATAATAATAATATAAAAGGTCTCTCTTATGAGATAATTAATCGGTTCAATAAATAAAAAACACGTCTAAATCTTAACAATATAAGTTTAATAGTTATAATTCTTTCCCTTTATGAAAAAGAATACATCCAAATTTCAAAAATAATACTAATATAAAAGGTCTCTCATAATTCTTATGATATCACTAATTGGTTTCATAAAAAAAAGAGAGAGAGTGAGGTCGTAAATTGGTTTAATAAAAATAAATTACGTCAACTATTTCTCATAAATAATAATAATATATTAGTTAAAAAAAGAATTCACCCAAATAATAATAATAATAATAATAATAATAATAATAATAATAATAATAATAATAATAATAATAATAAAAGGAGGGGGAGGGGTATACTTGGCAATACATATTTTGTAAGAATGCACACTTTTATAATAGTAATAATAGATATGTGTGAATTTTATCGATCATTTTTATAGGTTAATTGAATTACAATTCAAGAATGAAAAAAATCTTATGATCATAGGTCGTGTCTAATCATTCTTTGTTTTCAAATAAATTATTTCAAAAATGTACTACAACTATTTGAAAGTAAAGTAGCAAAAGTACTCTATATATTTGATTACCTTTATCAATATCTCTATTTACATTTCTCTCACTCAATATTCTATATTGTACTCTATATATAATATCATCTTAGGCCCAGTGTTCTAAAAAACGGCCTAGGCGGCGCCTAGGCGCTAGTTGGCGCCGGGCCGTCCCGACTTTGGGCTAGGCGGCCCGGTCTAGGCGGCGCCTAGGCGGCCGCCTAGGCATCCAAGGCGGGCTAGGCGGCCGCCTAGGCGCCCAAGTCGGGCTAGGCAGGTTTGGTTGTCTAGGCGGGCTGGGGAAAAAGTTAGGGTGTATTACAAATTTACAATTACATTTAAAAATTAAAAATCAACTCTCCTTCATCCATCTTGTGTATTACAAATTATAAGAATGACGAAATTGAAGATTAGATTACATGTAATAGACTAATTTATCGATTTTATGTTTAAATTTGTGGTAAAGTTTCGACTATACATTTTAATTGAATGACTATTGATTTATGAATTTTGAACCATATTAATTTGCAATTATATATTTGCATTGTTGAGATGAAATTAGATAATATGTACATTGGATATTGAAAATTTTAATATTTTTATTTGGGAATATTAGAAAAATAATAATAAATAAGTATAAAATACGAATCCGCCTAGGCGGCTAGGCTCTAGTCGGCCCTTCGCCGCCCGACTAGCGCCTAGCGTTTTTTAGAACACTGCTTAGGCCCATAAATATGAATATGGTTGATTTATAAATTCATTAATTTGAAAATCGTATCAAGAAAATTTGACCGAATTTAATCAAGGTGGCCAAGTAGGTGAGGTTGTGGGTACCTTTCGGAATGGGAGTGGAGATGAACTTGTTGAAAGATAGGTCTATTGTCGAGAGATGCTCGAGCCGGAACAGAGTCGAGGCATCCCCGAGTCCACCGGAGATGGCCTCACGGTCGAGGTGCAGGCTCACGACGTTGCCTGCAGCGTCGCATCCCACGCCTCGCCACTCGCAGCAGTCATCGTTCGTTTGGTTCCACTTCACGAGCTTCGTCGAACGAGAAGAGTTGAATGTCAGCTCGTTCTTGAGCTGAAGCAGCAAGATTTTCTGATGATCAAGACACTGGCTGTTGCAAGAATGAGTGAAGATTAAGGAGGAAATTATTATAGAAATGATGAAAAACTTTGGAGGCATTGTGTGAAAGAGGAAGGTGATTGTGTTGTACAAAATTGCAGTAATGATCTATATTGCAACTGGGTCGTAATGGATACAGATTATTGAGCAATAAACGAACAGAAACGTAACGTTTGTTTTATTTGCTTGTCTTTCTCTTTGCTCTCACCCTCACATTGAATTAGTCTTAGTTTTGCTATGAATTTAGAAATGCTTAAAAAGAGTTTTGAAGTCTCGACCATTTCACACTTGGCATGTTTTGTAGATTGAGACGACTTTGGCTTTTTGTCCATTGATAAATTCTTTTTAGAGAAACAATTTTCTTAAGAGAGATTATTCTTATCGAGAATTATATTTAATTTTTCTTTAAAGGAATACAATATTCGATAAAATACGTATTAACCTACGTGTTTATATAGATTTGAGTAACAAATTTAGGTGCATAATTAATATGAACTTTACCGAATAACAACATGTATACTTCAATGAGCTCGATTTCTGCACACGATCACTCAGTTATATGCAATGTTACCTCGAGTTGAAATTGTGCTCGAGGAAAATCGGAGAAGCCGAGGAGCGTGCCGATTAGGGAAGTTCCGACTGCCAGAAGCGCGAAGGCCTCCACCATAAACGGAACTCCGTCCCATCTCACACTGAAACAGAATTTTTCATGTCACTTATAACAAATTATGCATCATTCTTCCTTCTTTGCAAAACGAACGTGATCTAGACTAGTGTTTGTTGATGATGTGGGGTTGTTGAAGAGATATTGGATGCTGGAAACTTGATGAGAGAATAGTGTTTGTATTGCTATTTGTAGTTTCTTTGCACTAGAGTGTGTGATTTGTTGGGTTAAGGTAAGAATAGGTTTTAAGGTTGGAGGAATGATGTGTTACCCACCGTGAACATTTTTAATATGCCCACGAATGACGTGGGGGTACTATTAATTGAAAAATAAATCTAAATATATACCCTTGCGCATCTGAAAAAGTAAACTCTACCTCTGCCGCATCAGTGGTGAACACATTAAAAATGTCTACGGTGGATCCTCTACCGCATCAGTAGTTGACACATTAAGAATGCCCACAGTGGATAGAGACGTTTTCCTTTTAAGGTTGTTTGTTCAATCAACATCTATAACCGTTGGAATAGTTTTGAAATTAAAAGCAATAGGTTTAATAGGTTTACTTTAATTTTTTTTTAAAGAAAATTTAGGTTTTGTGAGTTGAAAATGAGCTACTGAAATTCTTGTTGGGTCTCCATTCTATTTCTTATTGGGCTTCATATAATATCAAGCTCATTTTAGCTCTAGAGTCCAATTACATAAAAAAAACCCAATAAATAAATAATTGAGTACATATTCAAATACTACTATAGCTTAAAAAATTAAGGCCCAATAGGTATAACTAAATTAAATCTTTACTCGATGCATACATTTTAAAGCATAAATAAGTGGGAATTTCAAAAATTGAGTGGCATTTCGTCGAACAACCGCTGTGCTCATTCTTTGGAAAAGTTTCTACTTACATGAAAATTATGGAATTAACTCAACGATAGTACTCCCTACGTCAGTACCTTGCAAGAGTATACTTTTTCCTTTTTGAATGTCCCATTTACCCTACTTTAACACACAAACTAAACCTTTTGAAAAAAGGAACGTATCATTTTACGAGGGAGGGACGGAGGGAGTACATTAAATATCTCAAAGTCAATCTTCCTAAATCATTAGGCACCATAATTATTACTTCCTTAAAAACCAAATCACAAGGCAGCCTTATAGCCACATAAAATTTGTAGTGTGACTCAAGTGGGAGACTCACTTGAGTTGAATTGAGTCAACTGAAGTGGAAGAACTCAAGTCAACGTTTTTGGCATTTTTCCCCAATAATTCATAATTACTTTACTTTTGTTTCTTCCTTCTTTTACTGAAATAGTCTTCCAAATAAAAAAATAAATGAAGAAAATAGGAAAATAAAATCAAAATGTTTAAGAGTACTATAAAAGCCATTTGTTTAGCTGCAAGTTTCAGTGCACAATTCAATCCAATCCAAACACCACCCTCTTCATCATGTTTCTAAAGTATTTGTTCTTCATTTCTCTGCTTTTTTGTTCCTTAATCTTCGCCCACTCTTACGATAATACCCAATGCCTTGACCATCAGAAAAACTTGCTGCTCCAACTCAAGAGTGAATTGAAATTCTATTCCCCTATTTCAACAAAGCTGGTGCAGTGGAATCTGACAAACAACTGTTGTCACTGGCACGGCGTGGAGTGTGACGGTGCTGGCCACGTCGTAAGCTTGCAGCTCGATCACGAGTCCATCTCCGGAGGAATCGGGGATTCGTCGAGTCTGTTCGGACTTGAGTATCTGGAGAAGCTCAACCTTGCCTACAACGGCTTCGACTCCTCGTTGATTCCAAAAGGTATTAAGCATCTCAAGTATTTGACACACTTGAATTTGTCATATGTCGGTTTTAGTGGGCAGGTTCCTCTTCAAATTTCATCATTGAGGGGATTGGTTAGTCTCGATTTGTCATGTGATAAAATTTATAGATACTTTGAGATTGAGCCTCTGAAACTGAAGCACCCGAATTTGGAGATGCTTCTTCGAAATCTAACGGGGCTTAGGGAGCTCTACCTAGATGGTGTCAATATTACTTCCTCTCATGAAAGAAGTAATTGGAGCCATATAATATCATCACATTTACCACATCTCACCGCTTTGAGCTTACGTAATTGTCATTTGCCCGGCCCTTTGGCTAAGTCTTTCGGCAAACTCCCTTCCCTTTCTTATCTTCGACTAGATTATAACAATCTTTCTACGGCAAATCCAGACTTGTTCGCCAACTTATCGAGCTTGACAACCTTGAGCCTTTTCGATTGCAGTTTGAAGGGTTCTTTTCCCCATAAAATCCTCCAAATACCTACTCTGCAGCATCTTGACTTATCTCGGAATGAACAGCTCAGTGGAAGCTTGCCACAATTTCCTCACTCTGGATCTCTCAAGTCTTTAAGGCTTTGGAGAACCAACTTGTCGGGGTCGATACCAAGTTCAATTGGCAATCTCAAGACATTATTGGAGATAGACTTGAGTGGTTGCAGATTCGGAGGAACCATTCCATCCACCTTCGCTAACCTAACCCAACTCATTCGTGTCGACTTGTCATTTAACTTCTTCAGCGGCTCAATTTCTCTTACCATGTTTGAAGGTTTTCCCAATCTTGTTTATCTAAGACTTGCATATAATCCATTCATGGGTAAAATTCCCAACTCCCTCTTTGGTCTCCCTTCACTGCAGACACTCGATCTTTATAGAAACAATTTTAGCGGAGTGATTGAAGAATTCCCCACCATAAATGTCTCTAAGATTGTTCATTTGGATTTGAGAGATAATCAACTGGAAGGGCCTATTCCCGATTCATTCTTCCAACTTCGGAGCCTCGAGTATCTGTCTCTCAGTGGAAACTTGTTCAATGGAAGTTTTCAACTAGAAAAGATTCAAAGCTTTGCCAAATTTACGACCCTTGATCTATCCGGCAACAATTTATCGGTACATGTTAACAATGACGATTTGACTACTTATGAACTTCCCATGCTATCAGACTTGTTATTGGGTTCATGTAACCTGCATGATTTTCCTCATTTCATAAAACAATATTCTAATCTCGACCTCTCAAACAATCGGATTTCCGGAGAGATACCTAATTGGATTTGGGGAACAAATCTTGGCTATCTGAACATCTCCTTCAATCTTCTTACACATGTGCAAAAGCCTTACAACATCCCTCCTTCTCTTAGTTACCTGGACTTGCAATCTAACCAGCTCAGGGATGAGCTGCACCTTCCCTTTCCACCTAACAACACATCTGATCTTCAGTACTTGTCTCTCTGTAATAACAGTTTAAGTGGATCGATTCCGACCACCCTCTGCACTGCCACAAACCTTCTAGCTCTTGACTTGTCTATGAACGAATTAAGAGGCAGTATACCCTCCTGCCTACTTGATGGCACCATGGATCTAACTGTGCTAGATCTGGGGCAAAACAACTTCAGCGGCCACATTCCCGATAGTCTTCGTCTCGATTGCCACCTTCAATATTTAAATCTAAGCAACAACACTCTACAAGGGAAAATCCCAGAGTCCCTCAAAAGTTGCAAGTGGCTAGAATTGATGAACCTTGGTAACAACCTCATCAACGATACTTTCCCATGCATGATGTCATCGAGCTTGCGGGTTCTCGTTTTGCGCTCCAACAGATTCCACGGAGAAGTAAAGTGTCACAGCAACAGCAACGACATCTGGTCATTGCTTCAGATCATAGATATTTCTTCGAATAATTTCAGTGGCACTCTGAAATCAATAAACTTCTCTACTTGGAGGGGAATGGTGCAGGGGAGCTATCCGCAAATTGAGCGCACCGAGTTAAGCTATGATTCTGAACAGGTTCCAAAGGCTGGGGTAAGAATAACCATGAAAGGGCTAGAGGTTGAGATTGTCAAGATTTTTCCAGAATTCACCACCATTGATTTCTCATCCAACATTTTCCATGGAGAGATACCAAAGGCAATAGGCGATCTTAGCTCGCTCCGTCTTCTCAACTTCTCCCACAATGCCCTCAACGGAAGCATCCCAAAGTCATTTGGTAAGTTGGGGGAGCTCGAATCACTCGATCTCTCTAGAAACCAACTAACAGGGCATATACCAACAGAGCTTTCACGTCTCACGTTCCGCTCGGTGTTCAATGTGTCCTACAATAGGCTGATTGGAGAGATCCCAAAAGGAAGTCAGTTGCAATTATTTTCAGCCGATTCCTTCATAGGAAATCCGGGGCTCTGCGGTTTCAATCTCAACATAAGCTGTACAAACCGTACCAATGATGATGATGAAGAGAAAGAAGAGAAAAAGAACAAGGGGGAGATAGAGTGGGAATACGTATCTACCGCACTTGGATATGTTGTGGGATTAGGAGGCTTTGTGTGGGTACTGATATTCTGCCGAAGCTTCAGATACAGATACTTTGGGAAAATAGAAGAGGTTGTTGAAGAGATATTCGATGCAAGAGACAGGAGACGAAGGATGAGAAGATCAGATGCAAGAAGAAGAAGAGCAGTGAGGGATCGAGAAGTGAGGAGGCAGTAAAAGTGTTAGATGTTAAGTTAGTTTGAAATTATATAAGAAGGTGTGTAATGTCGTCTAATAATAAGTGGATCAATGTGTTATTTTGCTCAATGTTTGTCTATATTCTCTATCTTGTTATGTGTATGCGTTTGCTCTAACAGTAGTGAAGTTAATGCCTCAAATCTCCGTGATTAAAAAGGTCTCGTATCGTAGTCGGGACTAAATATTAACATCAAATATTACTTTTAAAACCCATTTATCTGTATGTTGTTGTGTCATTTTTTAGGTGGATTAATTAAGTGGGACATAGGGATTAGAAGACTTACTATTATTTCCGTTGACCCATTAATGATTGATAGAGAATTCTCAACATTATTACATTCATCAATTTGGCTTGGATCTTTCTTTGGTTCATACATCAAACTTGTCAACTATTTCACATGGATTTTTCCACACTCCCATTTTTTCAAACATTCATAAATTCTGATACATCTCAGGTCAACTCAATGTTATTTTTTTTCTCCAATGATTCATTATTAGTTAGTTTTTTTTTTTTCTCTACTGCAATTAATGGTTTTTCTTCGAGTCAAGCGGCTGCATTCTTATTCCAAACTAGAATGTTCACCCATGCGTTGCACGGCTTAAATCGTTAAAAAAATTTAATTCATAATTGAGAAACCCTCATTAATAAAACAATATTAGGGTTCCTACACCAACCATCACATGAGAAATAATCCGATAGCCATCGATTCAATTTGACTCCATATAATTTAATCTTTTTTCAATAAAACAATTTAACCTCTTTTTCTTTTCTTTTTTTAAATATTGTACAATTTGAAAATAACCTTCTGCAAAACATAACGGCCAGAATAATTTGATAACATTTGAAGATGTATTATAACATTTGTTACACTAAATACCCTTTCAATATCTTTGTTTTCTCCTTCCTTTACTTCTACTTTAAACAATGCCTTTTATCAAGGAGCATATCAATATCCGGAGGCAAGTCGATCTACCAAATTTCCTGCCTTCTGAACACTCAAATTTACAGCCAATTATTTCCCTTTTTCTGAAAAAAAAAAAAATATATAACCAAAATTATGATAACTATACAGTGATTACCTCTTCTAATCCATACACTGAACTTCCAATCAATGATAACCATTCTTTATCCCATAGTAGAGACGACACTATCCTACTATCGTCGCTCACTTGGCATCTAATAAATCGAAAGCACATTTATTAAAAATAACTTTGATACATACAATATTATTGACTAATTTACCTTGATCTTCCTCCAACATTTTGTCCATGCAGCAATATTTTCCATGTCTTTGATTTTTGCCAAAACCCAAAATAAACCAATCTGGATAAAATAGACATACATAGATTTCATTAGTTATTCAACACTCATAATCATATATAATCGTTGATACATGAATATCATGTGCAATTGAACAATTGTCTTTATATTGATTGCATTTGCAGATTTGCAGTGAGTGTGCTCTACTTCATAAGATAAATCGTGATGGGGTAAAACATTTGGTTTGGAGGCATTTTAATTGTAGTTTCACGAAGAAAAGGGCGTTTGATTTTTTTGTTAGATTTGTTGAATTTATAAAAGAGATACTCTGATGAGGTGGTGCGCCTGTTGGCGAAGTGGAGCAATTTATTAATTTTTTTGTTAGTTATTAAAAATGTTAAATATGCTACAAAGAGAGAGTTAAATATCCATATAGATATTATGAAGTCTTTTAAATTGTTAAAGCAATATTTAAATCCACTCAAATTTTGGAAACCGAAGGCTTCCCTTGCCCTTTTTTTAAACTTTATTAAACAAAAACTAAAATTAACCAATCGGTGGCATCTACTCAAAGTGTATTAACCAATCTGTAAAATTAACTGTATTAAGCGTATTTTTCTCTAATTAATAAATGAAAATTAAAATTGAATAAAATGTATTAACACTTAAAGAGTAATTTACCAAAATACCCTCCGTACTTGACTTTTATATAGTACTAGTAGAGATCACGTGCGTTGCACGTGGATCCGTAATTTTTTATTATCTCCTTACCTTAGGTGTGCCCATGAATAAAGAACAATTAATAATTTCAAAATTTTAAAAATATTACAAATACAATTTAAATTAATAAAAAAAATTAACGTTCATGTTTATAAAAAAATAAAAGATTAAAAAAATAAAGGAAAAAATGCATTTAAAATCGTGAACTTTATCTAACATACCGTTTTAACCGTTAACTTTCAATTTTTTCCCTAAAATCACAAACTTTTTAATTTGTCCAATTTTCCCTTAATTTCTAATTTTCCCCAAATCAAAGCTGATGTGTCATTGATGTGTCAGTTTGGAAATTGACATGTCATCGACATAGCTTCCACGTAGATTTTATAAGACACGTATACATCCACATAATTAATTTTATTTAAATAATATATGCAATTAATTTTATTTTTTCTAGATTTATCTCCTCCCTCGCTAAATTACGGCCCTCCGATCAGTTCCAGGTGCAGATCTACTTCCCTGGCCCCCTGCTTTTCACTGCAAAATCGAGCCAAACATCTATGTCGGAGGCGATACAGTGGTCGTATCCAAATATGATGTTAGGCCTTTTCGGGGGACTTTATTAATTGCATATACTATTATTTAAATAAAAATAATTATGTGGATGTATACGTGTCTTATAAAATCTACGTGGAAGCTATGTGGATGACATGTCAATTTCCAAACTGACACATCAACGCCACGTCAGCTTTGATTTGGAAAAAATAGAAATTAAGGGAAAATTGGACAAATTAAAAAGTTTGTGATTTTATAGAAAAAATTGAAAGTTAACGGTTAAAACGGTATGTCAGGTAAAGTTCACGATTTTAAATGCATTTTTTCCAAAAATAAACTATACTATTCTCAGTGTCTAAAACTTAAACATCTAAATTAAAGTTGAATGTTTATTCACATTAATTCTTTTCTTGTTTGATTTTGATGGACGGAATACACCTTTTGATCTTTTTGCTTTTTGGCACAAGCTTGTCCAAGGTTCAGCGAGCCATGTGGTTTTTCAGTCTCCTAGGGCGGTAGGGCCTTCCTTGGTCGAACCATCTTTAAGTTTTTCCATCTCCTTGGTCGAACCATCTTTAGGCTTCCGGCTTTGAAAAGGTAAGGATCTCTGCTAGTTTTGCCATGATCGCTTCGAACATGGTTGTATGCCCTTCTACAGTTTTCTGCATCAATCGAGCTCTGCCTTCAAACCTTTCGCCATCCACTCTATCTCCTTCATACGTGCTTCTAATCTTGTCCCCATGAAAGCGATCTGGCAAGTCATATTTGTAATATTTTTTTATAATCTACTTAACTTAGATGTACATATGACGAATGAATAATTAATAATTTGAAACTTAACAAACATGAAAAATAAAATTTAAAATAATAAAAATAAAACTAATATTTATGTTCACAAAAAATAAAAACTATACTATTCTCAATGTCTAAAACTTAAACATTCAAATTAAAGTTGGATGTTTATTCACATCAATCCTTTTCTTGTTTGATTTTTATGGACGGAGAACACCTTTTGATCCTTTTGCTTTTCCGCACAAGCTTGTCCAACGTGATGTCATCATCGTCGCTAAGAATATCAATGCAATCTTCAAACTTCTTTTCTATTATCTTTTTTTTTTCCCTTCCTTGCACTTCATCAAGTTTCACCTCGCCATTTAATTTTTTATTTTCTTCCACTTGAGCCGGCTTGATGTTTTTCTTTGCCCTTTTATTTTCTGCCGACTTTACTCACTTGGTTGATTTTTTCTTTCTCCAACTTGGGTTGTTTCAACTTCATTTTGCTTTACGATCTCTTGGCTGAATTTTCCATTTCTTCAGCTTGATTTAATCTAGACTCTTTAATTGATGTTTCTCCACATGTGTTGATGCAGTTTACCCTTTGTATTGCGTTGGCCAGTGGCGGATGCTATTAAGTGCATGGGGGTGCAGTTGCACCCCCCAAAAATAAAAATAAAAATTACTATATATATATGTACATTATTGCACCCATAATTTTTAAAAAAAAATAAAAAAAATATGTATATATTGTATTGTTGCAGCCGACAGCCCAACTTAAATTTTAGGCCCAAGGCCCACTTGAAAATTAAAAAAAAAAAAAACAATAAAACAAACACAAGACAACAGGGATGTGGCTACTCTTGATTGTCAACTTGATGTATTCATAGCGGATATGAAAAGAGACGATGAGTGTCAAAATCTGCAGGCTTTCCATGAAATTTGTTGAAACAGGGAGACATGTGACTTATCCTTTGGTGTTTTTGCTTATCAAGCTGGTGTTGATTCTTCCGGTTGCTACTGCAAGTGTGGAAAGAGTATTTTCCGGAATGACTTATATCAAGAATAAGTTGAGAAATAGCTTGGGAGATCAGTTTTTGAATGATTGTTTGGTCACTTACCTTGAAAAGGACGTATTTCTTCAAGTTTCCGAAGACGAGATTATCAGTCGCTTTCAAGAAATAAAGCCTCGTCGAAAGTTAGATTAGTAACTATGTATTTTTTTTAGTGCATTTTGAAATGTATTTGACATTATGGTATTTTAATTTAAATGTCTTTCTTCTTATATTCGTAATTTATTTTTTCGCACCCCCGAATCGAATGTTCAGGCTCCGCCACTGGCGTTGGCTATGATACTTAGGTTACCATTATTATCAATCTTGACAGACTTGATCGCAATCATGAAAAGAATTTCGGTTGAATTTTGTAAGCTCAAACATCTATAATATACCAATTCATTTTCATCCTAAAGAAATGTACTTCTTATAATTAGAAATCTTAACAAACCTTTCGTAATATTATAAAGTAAAATTTATATAGAATACTTATTATAGCAAACACTAACCTCCTTTATTGAAGAAATATATTCATCCACGAAGCATCCTACATATACTGCGGCGGCATATTCAAACATTGTGACGTGCGCATTATAATCCCTTTCAATAACATTTAGAGTTATTTTGTATGTGCGGTGACATAGATAATAGATATAACATATATTTAAAGTAAAATCAAATATTTATGCACAATTATTTAATTATATTATCTCGGTGTCGTCTCAAAAACTTCAATATTACATTTTTTGCACATTGAAATTTCACCATTTTTCGAACATGATGTTGAGCATCTCTTACAGGAATCGTACCATATTGATGATTTGTTTTGAATTCCGTCAACAACACACGTAAAACAACAGTAAGAATCACAATTTATTTTTAAAAAGTATATTATAGTTAAAATTTGATATTGTAATTTGAGAATATACAACATTTTTTGTGAACATATTTGCTCTTGGACTTGTCGTGACTGGCTTAATCAACACTTTAGTAGTAGATATTGAAATTCCGCTAGAAAGAACAACATATAATTGGCCATGAGAAAATACCGGAGATGGCAGGTAGACTCCTATGTTAGGTATAGTTTGTCCTCGGGCTTTATTAACTGTCATAGCAAAGCAAAGACGGATAGGGAATTGGTTTCGTCTAAATAGAAATGGATAAACTTCATTTTCAGTAGGTTAAGGGAATTCTTGGTATCAAGACATGTTTTCCTATATGTTGGCCAAACATTATCTCTGCGCTAATTATGCTGCCCTTATACTCTCTGCACACCATTCTTGTGCCATTACATAGACCATTTTATGGATCTAAATTTCTTAAAAGAATAATCGGACAATTTCTCTTCAAAACCAGTTTATGTGGAGGCAAATCATTTGGAGTTAAAGAGTTTAGAAAATCCACATTATAGTTAATTTGCATTAGTCTCATCAACGACTTCATCGAAACTGTTGAAAACCTATGCATTTCCTGGATACATTGATACCAACTCATTATTTTACCTAGTGACGTGGTCATTTTTAGGCATTAAAAGTGCTCGATTTATCTTGTACTCTAAAGAACACCCATGCGTTTCCTGTTTTGGAAAAATAGCTTGTATAGGTCTTTTAATGGAATTTTCTTCATTATCATATTCAATTATCATTTGTTCCGGAATTTTAATGTTACCTTCGGCATCTATCGTTTCTTCATCATTTCCAATTCTTAGTAGAAACCGGCTGAATTCCGGATCATTCTTTGACCTCATGTTCATTGACAATTTTATTTTCTTAAATTTGGCCACAAATATGACTTAACTAATCTTGCCGATATCGTCTGTTGCATTGTAGCTTTAGGAACAACTAACAATACTTGTCTAAAATCTCCTCAAAAGACGACTACTTTTCCGCCAAAATCCATTTCATTTCCCATTATATATTTTGTAAGAGTTTATTCACATTTTCTACTGCCTATTTTATTGTCACAGGAGCTTCATCCCATATTATTAGTTGTGCTCTACACAATAATTCTTCAGTTGCACTTTGTTTAGAAATTGAGCATTCACTTGATTCATCAGAATTTATTGGTATTTTGAAATGTGAATGCGTAGTTTTTCCTCCAGGCATTATTTCTGCATCTACTCCTGAAGTTGCAGTCGCAAGTGCTATAAGATTTTTCAACCTTAGATTGGCTAATAGTGCACGATATAAGAATGTCTTTCCAGTTTAGCCCGAGCCATCTATGAAATATATCACACCTTTTTTTTTTTTTTCCCTCTCTATGCAACTTAAAATCATTGAAAATGTTTTCCTTTGATCATTATTTAGCTTATGCTCTACATCATGATCTTCTTCATGTATGTGTATGGACATTTCATCTAATATCTCTCTTGGACAATCACTATCTCCAATGTCAATATGTGGAGAAGGTATGCTTGGAATATCATATAAATCAATTCTTTTTCCCATGCTCTCCAAGTAAAAACTTAAGGTCTTCAATCTCTTTGATATGCGTGCTTCAATTGAACTGTATTCTCGTTTATAATCTTCAGACAACGCATCAAAGTATGTATCCCATAGTACTCTCTCATATGTAGGAGCGCAATGCACCAAGATTATTGCAAACAATCTACGTAACTCACCTGACGTTTGAAATGTAATTGCCTCATTCAAACAATCACGTATACTTTGATCCGCTTCCAACATTCCTTTCTTTTATGCTGCCTTTTTAAAAGTTAGACATTTATATCTGTCACGGCCCCTTATCCCTAAGGACGGCTCAGCCGGAGCGTGACTAGGGGTTGGATAAAAGAATAGGGGAAGAAAGGGGGAAATAACTATAACTCTGTAATTAACAAAAATGAATAATCGAATAGACTAAATCAAACTCAAAAGAGGATGGGATAAGATAGGCAACTCGAGGCTCCAATATAATATAAGTGTTTAAAGAAGACACCCTATAAATGTAGATTATAATCCAAATCTACTAAAGACATAAGAATGGAGAAATTCCCGATTTACTAACTTATGAAGGTAGTTACACATTTTTTTTAATAAGTCAAATGTTGAAGCAAATTGCGGAAGACTATAACAAACTGGATACATATATGAAGATATGTATCCCCTCTGAACCAAATTCAAAATATAACAAATTCTTATCTCAACACAGCCGCCCTTGCCACCTCGCTCAATCTGCAAGTTTTTGAAAATACGAGCAGGGCTGAGTACTTGATATACTCAGTGGGGTTATGCCAAAAATAGTTTCATAAAATAATCATCAATCATGCATTTAGAACAGTTACCACAAGGTTTTATCGAAATGACTTGTGAAACTAAATATCATTTTCTTTCATAAAATATTGGAGTGCACCCCCTTTTCTTCCATTATTGTATTATCCATATCTGGTAGTACGCCGGGCAAGGTGGCCACCTTCCCGGACGTTTCCATTTGCATAAACCGGCCCTTCTTGGGAGCACACAGTTCACGACTTTGTGTACACATAACCTGGCTAGTGAACTTCGGCTAGCTCAGGGCGATCGAATTATTCTCCCACAGATAGGCATCATACATAAAACCAAATATTTTATGCATGAAAGTGTTTTTATTCATTTGTTTTGGTTTTAAACATGCTTCACTACAGCAAGAGTATAGATTTTCATAAAAGAACGCCCACAAATTTCATGAATTTAGCTTACTAAATTAAAAGGCTGACTTGTGATTATTGTTTTTATTATCTAGCATGATTAATAAACACTAGTGCTACTTTTCGACTACGAAACTTGAATTGTGTGGGAGAGTTATCGGCTCAAAAGAATTACTACAAATGTATATATAATTTTCTTACAATTATTATTTATTTATTCATTTGGAAAATTCGGGACATTACATTATATCCCCCTTAAAAGAAATTTCGTCCCGAAATTTACGTATCTTCTAGGAATAGCTCTGGGTATTTTTTTTTTCTTTCATTTTATCCTCAAGTTCCCATGTTGCTTCTTCATAACCGTGGTGTCTCCACAAATCTTAACTAAGGATATTGTTTTTATTCTCAACACTTGAACTTCAAGTTTTTCCTCATAACTCATATCCTCATTTACCACTATATCATTTTGTTGGATTACATGTTTAGGATCAAACACATATTTTCGAAGTTGTGAGACATGAAAAACATTATGGACATTTCCAAAGCTTGGCGGCAACGCCAACCTATAAGCGACCGGACGTATTCTCTCTAGAATCTCGTAGGGCCCTATAAATCGAGGTCTCAATTTTCCCTTCACTCCGAATCTAACTATTCCCTTGGAAGGAGATACTTTCAGAAATACTTTATCTCCTACTTCAAAATTTAACTCAGTTCGGCGTGTATCGGCATAGGATTTTTGTCGATTCTGGGCCTCTTGTATTCTCTATCTGATTTTTCTGGCGATTTCAATCATTTCGCCAACGGTGTCTGGACCTAGATCTCTCCTTTCACCCACTTCATCCCAATAAAGTGGTGATCTACACTTCTTTCCATAAAGTGCCTCATACGGTGCCATATCTATGGTAGCCTGATAACTATTATTATATGCAAATTCTATCAAAGGCAAAACATGTTCCCAACCTCCGCCTAGGTCAAGAACGACCAACATATCCTCTAAGTTTGAATGGTACGTTCAACATATCCTCTAAGGGTGAAAAGTTGTGCTGAAATTCAATCTCGTGCCTAGCTATTTCTGTAGTCTAATCCAAAATCTAATGTTAAATTTTGAATCCCTATCTGATGTAATCGATCAGGTACTCCATGAAGACGTACAATCTCACGGATGTAGATTTGTGCTAACTTATCAGATCTATAAATGATCAAGATAGGTAAGAAATGAAAGGATTTTGTGAAATGATCTACATTAATCTATATGGTTATATTTTCTCGTATTGATTTTAGTTGAACAACCACACTACATATTTATCTCTTAGTGGTCCTTCTTCGACTCGTAGATCTCAAAATATGAAAAATTATAGCTTACCTAATAAAAGGTCTTCATAGTTGGTATTCTGAATATATCTTCAGAAACGAGGCTACTTATCATTTATTTTATTTTTCTTTATACTTATACTTCATATGTGAGGTGCGTTCAGAGTCTAGAATTTTTCTTAAGATCTCGTTTCTCAATCCCTCGTCAAGAGCTCATAATCATCCCTCATACAATATTGCATTGTTTGGTGTATCTTATTTTATCTCCCATGCAACTTATCTCCGGTCCTGACCTCATGCATTCGTTATCCCAATTTTAGTTTATTTTTGTTTGATTCGGATTTGCCACATCGTTGTAGTACAACCTCCTATTATTTTTGGTCTATGGACCATTTCGAATTTTACTCTTTTCCAAATCTGGAACGAGTTTTTCTTCTCAAGGGAAAAACATAGAACCTAACTTCGATTAACTTTTACGACTCAGGGGCATGATAGCCTTGAGCGGATGATAATTGATACTATAATAAAAAGCTTTTTCATTTTACCAAATTTAAACCACATGTGACTCTCATTAGAGCCCCCCTTTTTTTTTCTAGAAAAATAAAGCATATTAAACCTTTATAAACTTGAACTTTCTACACACCTAACTACATAGAGGTGTTGTCTCTAATTTGTAGATAGTCCACCATGGGTTCTAGTTCCAAGTTGTGCGTGGTGTAGTTCAATATACGAGGTCAAAGCTGGTGAGATGCTAAGCTATCACTTTTAGTTCTTTCAACCTATTTCCTAGCTCATTGTGCAATGCATAATTATACACTACATATTCATTATTCTTTTGGGGTAGTATATGATTTGAATGTGCACAATAATTAATTCTTCTCGCGAGCTCTTGATAACTTACTTCTTTCCCCGTGTTTGTTTATACCTAATTCGTTTCCTTAATATTTTACTATTTGCAAATTTCATTAAATCTTTTACAGTGATCAGCCAATCAGCCAATCCCAAGAATCTCCCCCACCTGCCTGTACACTTTCAAACAATCCTCTTTGATTCTTTAACCGAAACAATATGCTTCAAAAGTAGTAATTGTTTTCTTTTTTTTTTTTTTTTTTTTTTTTATTGTGCTAAATTCATGCTTGTTTAATTTAACAAATAATATTTTATCTCGTAGCTTTTCTAACAAAATTCAAGTGTTCATAAGATCATTTTAGACTCGTTAGAAATGTTGATATACTTAATTCTTGAGGTCCTTGACTACGACTAGAGTGTTGGTCAATCCGAATGACATTACTATTAAATTTTAGTGGCCATATAAAGTTTAGAAAATTTCATTGCATACATTTTCTAGTCAAATGCTTAGTTAATGATAGTCGTGTCCTCCAAAATATTGGTGCTCTCTCGTGTTCGATCAAGCATGTCATCCATCTTAGTACAATGATATTTATCTCAAGTGTAAGCTTTTACATCCTTCGATAATCTATATACATCCTGAATTAGTCATCTCTTTCTTTTATCAAGAATAAAACAAGTGCTCCTCACAATGATACACAAGGTCTCAAGAAACCTATATCTAAACATTATAGGAGTTGGATTTTAAATTCTTGTAACTCTTTATGAGCCATCCTATAATGGATCTTTTGACCATAGGACTTATCATTTTTCCTGGTCGATGGTAAATTCTACCTTGGGTTTGGTGGTAGTCCTAGCAATTCTTTGGAAATCAAGTCCTAGTATTCTCTCTACGGAAACTTTCCTTATCAATTATATGATTTCAATGTAAAGAAGGAGGACTTGGGAACTCGTAGCCTTCAAAACTTTCTTAGCGTATAAAGTAAAGATGAGTGATGTCACTTTAATAGTTTAATTCCATACAAATTGTGGGATTTTTTTTTTTTTTTTTTTTTTTTTAAACAACGAGCTTCCTCTCATTACAATGTATCATAGCTAGTTCTTGACAGATCAATATCCATTCCTAATATTACGTCGGTCCCATAGCAACTTGACATACAGTTTTTTTTTTTTTTTTTGGCCATCTTTTTTGTTATATTATCTACTCTAAGTTACAAACTACATGAGCATTAATCATGATTCCTCATGTTTGTGTGGTTACGTCATTCCATGACTAGTTATGATTTTAGTTCTGAAGTATCAAAATGTGCAGAAGACTAAAAATTGGGATGTCCAACTATCAAATAATATAATGCTAGGCACATCGAGGAGTTTGTCGGAATTAGCTATATTCTTTTTCTCCTTTTTACTTCTTTCATCCTATTTGGGCTTGAAGCTAATTATAAACTCATGAAAGTCATTCCTCATGAGTGTAACACAAGGTTTTAATTCTCATTAATTTAATCAAAGTTGAGTATCTTCCGAGTTATCTAGATTCCTTGAATCTTCTGAGTAATTGCTCTTCAATCATTCTTGATGGTGATGAAGGCATGAGTTATCATTCATTCTCACATTCTCATGTTTCTTCATTTCTTGCATTTCTTGCATTTCTATCATTGGTTTCTAATGACTGATGGTTCTTTCTGGTCAACACTCTAACTATATTCCCGAATAAACTATACCATAGATGGCGGGACGGGATACTCAACATCAAAGAACAAGGGGATCAAATTAGAGGTTTTCTTGCTCAAGTATTGCTATTCATGCCTTTGTCTTGGACTTCTTCTTGTTTCTTTTCCTAACCTTGCATGGCTTTTGCTTTATTTGTTATTGGCGGCTAAAGTCAAAGATATACTACTTCTCAGATAACTCAAAGTCAAAGGTTTAGTATCTTTGTTTTCTCTTGGCTTACTTAACTCAGTACTTTCCCTTGAGGGCAAGTCTATTTACCAGAAAGATGTAATATTCCTATTCAAGACTCCTATCTACGAAATAGTATTCTATTTATAATACGTATCAATTCTTTTATATGTGAATTATGTTTTTTTTTTTTTTTTTTGATATATCATTGATATAGTTCATGATAAATTGAACGTTGTGCACAAATTCGATCATAGCACCTTAGGAAGGTTTTGTAATGAGAAACAAAATAAATAAATAAATAAAACTGAACCGGTGGATAACAATAAATTTACCCTCCTAATTTGTAGAAGAAAACATCCTCAAAGAGTCTATAGTCGTTATAAGTATTAGGTTAAACCAACTTTCATCTGAATATTTGATGCAGTGCAATTCTCTGAAACTGCCAGCCCTGACCACTCTTTGCTTTTTCTGTCACAACGTTCTCATTATTACTCCAAATCCAAAATGGTCAAGTTCATTGGAAAGACATTTCAAATACCTTTCTGGTAGTGTCTCGCAGGTACTAATATTCTAAGTATCCAAAGAGTTATAGGCGTTTAAATTTAGTGCAGGAGGAATCACTTTTAATAATGTTTAAACTTAATTATGTAATAAGGCCTTTATATGGCCGTGCCTTTGGAATGGTAGGGTAGATTTTTGAGTATTTTGATAATATTTTGAGTTTGATATTTGAGTTCTCAATCTTTGTTGTTCCCGACTTGCAATCGAATTTTCGCATTCTCTTGTTTCATCATTTTCTCTCAGTTTCTACCCACATCAATATTATAGTGCATTAGGGCTTATTAAAATACAAGGGATAACTCTACACATACTGGGATGCACCGGTGTTATCTTGAAATATCATGAGTACAAGAATGATTACTTACGCACGATGAATGGCATCCTCTAGTATCTTGTGCATTTCATGAATAAAGTTAACAATCAAGCTTTTAGATTCATCAAACACTTGTAGCCCAAGGTGTAATTATTTAGATTATATCACATACTAAACTCTTCCTCATCTATAAAATTCTTCACTTCTATTATGAATTTCTTTTTTTTTAGAAATAATAATAATAATCATGGTTGAATTCGTAAATACTATTAAATGGAAAATATGATTTATTAGGGGTCTGTTTGAAAAGGTTGAGCTAGTTCGGAGTTTACACGACAAACCTTATTCTTTACGGATTCCATTCGCTCTCTATCTCTTTCAATCTATCAGAACAGAGCTAGCTCTCCTCTATCAATCGATTTGAAAATAATAATAACACCTTTTCATATAGGGCTCGTAACTAAGAAGTCGAAAGTGTTTGAATTTCCAGAACCTTGGCAGCTTACATCAAAGTCATTCATGTATTACCAAGCTAGTGCTCCTAATATATTTTATAGCCGAGCATACCCAAGCATTACCTCCTTAGTAGTACACTCATGATTATATGAAGCACGTTGGTGCTTTCAGGTTTCTCGCTATTACATATCTTCATAAATCTTGATATTTTTGTTCCAACAGTTATATCTGTTCCTAGAAGTTCCATTTGTTTATCAAATTGTTTATAAGCTTTTTAAACATACTATGTCAATATACTGAGATTATGGTTATGTGGGGTGATCAGTCCCAACACAACACTCTCTCAGTCATACGAGAACCCCGTCTCTTTTGACAAAAAGAAATTATAAAAGAAGAAAGGTAATTGAAATCTCATTTAGGTATCCATAAGTTCTTGACTAAGAGTGAACCTAAAGCAATTCTAGGTTCTCAATCTCTTTTGTCGATAAGTTTCATGGCAAATTCCTATCATTTCTTACTGTATGTCACAGTGTTATTATCGTATCTTATTGTCTCACGATGATTTTAACCAAGGGTAAAAACCGTTTAAAGTACCCACATTTTACTTCATACTTTCTCTTTTTCTCAAGTTGAGATTTTAATTACAATGAGTCGGAAAACTCATTTAGACTTGTTATTACTAACATTATTCACGAAAGTAATAATAATGGACTCACGATTTTTTTTAATATATTGCAAAATCTTTATATAAATCTCGACACCATTTTCGTAAAGGTTTCTAACATTGTTGCAATGAAAGTTGGGAAACTCAATTGCTCTATTCTTTTCTCGTATTTGAGCAATACCAACAAAATTGGGAGTTTTCTATAGCTCTTCTAAGTTCTCACTACACGCTCATGAATCAATCATAATCAATTATTCATTTTTGGTAACTATTCAACTTCGATGATAGTTAAAACATCATGCAAAATCTGAGGCTTTCAAAATAACATATCATCATAAACATTTTGCATATATATCGATCAACTCCAGTTCCGTCATCCTCATGAATTTAATGTCTTATATAAAAAATTCATAACTTAAGAAATTCAGTACCTTTTCTTTCTTCCCGAGCGTGGCATGGAGGCATGTTGAGAGTTACTATCAAAATTTTAAAGTCTAGTGAAACTAACCAGACTAGACTCGAAGAAATTTGGTTCAAAGCGAATAAGAAAGCTCTGATACCACTCTGTCACGGCCCCTTATCCCTAAGGACGGCTCAGCCGGAGCGTGACTAGGGGTTGGATAAAAGAATAGGGGAAGAAAGGGGGAAATAACTATAACTCTGTAATTAACAAAAATGAATAATCGAATAGACTAAATCAAACTCAAAAGAGGATGGGATAAGATAGGCAACTCGAGGCTCCAATATAATATAAGTGTTTAAAGAAGACACCCTATAAATGTAGATTATAATCCAAATCTACTAAAGACATAAGAATGGAGAAATTCCCGATTTACTAACTTATGAAGGTAGTTACACATTTTTTTTAATAAATCAAATGTTGAAGCAAATTGCGGAAGACTATAACAAACTGGATACATATATGAAGATATGTATCCCCTCTGAACCAAATTCAAAATATAACAAATTCTTATCTCAACACAGCCGCCCTTGCCACCTCGCTCAATCTGCAAGTTTTTGAAAATACGAGCAGGGCTGAGTACTTGATATACTCAGTGGGGTTATGCCAAAAATAGTTTCATAAAATAATCATCAATCATGCATTTAGAACAGTTACCACAAGGTTTTATCGAAATGACTTGTGAAACTAAATATCATTTTCTTTCATAAAATATTGGAGTGCACCCCCTTTTCTTCCATTATTGTATTATCCATATCTGGTAGTACGCCGGGCAAGGTGGCCACCTTCCCGGACGTTTCCATTTGCATAAACCGGCCCTTCTTGGGAGCACACAGTTCACGACTTTGTGTACACATAACCTGGCTAGTGAACTTCGGCTAGCTCAGGGCGATCGAATTATTCTCCCACAGATAGGCATCATACATAAAACCAAATATTTTATGCATGAAAGTGTTTTTATTCATTTGTTTTGGTTTTAAACATGCTTCACTACAGCAAGAGTATAGATTTTCATAAAAGAACGCCCACAAATTTCATGAATTTAGCTTACTAAATTAAAAGGCTGACTTGTGATTATTGTTTTTATTATCTAGCATGATTAATAAACACTAGTGCTACTTTTCGACTACGAAACTTGAATTGTGTGGGAGAGTTATCGGCTCAAAAGAATTACTACAGATGTATATATAATTTTCTTACAATTATTATTTATTTATTCATTTGGAAAATTCGGGACATTACAATATCCATTAACTGTCATCAAATAAGAGAAAGATGTTGGTCCTCTAACATGATTTAAGAGTAGTTTTTCATAATACCTTTCTCTTTCAATTGGACTTACAACGCTAATACGTCCAATACCATTGCCTCTTTTTCTTTCTGTCCAACATCTATTTTTCTTGTACCAAACATAGTGCTCAGGAAATTCTTTATGAAGATATTTTCTTGTCGTTTCACTTGTAGCAAACATAGAAAAATATTCCGTTAACATTGTTTTCGAAACACGATCATGTGACACAAGGCTTTCCAAATTTTGTGTTGCATGATAAGCTACAAACTGCTCATTCGGAAGGTGAATCTGTAAGTTGATTACTGCAGGAGAAATGTCGTTCAACTCATATTCATAGATTCTCCACATTGCTTCTTAAGCAGAAACCCAGCACGCATCTGAAAATTGCTTGATTTCATCAATTTGGGTCTGGTCTTGGTTTTGTGACATATTGATTGCCACTATACCATGACCCTTATAAATATATTTATATAAGTACTTTACAACTGTTATACCAGAACATACTTCGACGTTAATATGACAATTATATGTGGACATTATGTATGGAATATATGGTACAATCCATTTGTTATCCAGATATGCATTTCGGAAACATATTGTTGTCCCGGTAATTCTTCTTCTATAAACCGGATATCCATCTTTTCCATGTATTGTGTATATACAATATGATCGTGGGTAATGACATTTGCATTTTCCTTTTACCATACAGTAATTACTTGGATTATCCTATCCACATAGTCCGCGCATCATATGTTTTTTCACCAATTCAAACAATTGAGGGTTATTTTCTTCATCAAGTAGTTCTGCACTCACGAATTTATCAATTCCTTCTGAAGTGTTTATCTTAGATTCCAACTTTAAAATTGCCAACATATGTAAATGTGGTAGACCTCTTTTTTGAAATTCAATAACATCCACGTGTATAGCTACGTCACCAAAAATCTAACTTTCAAATAATCGATCTTCCAAGTTTTGTAACTTCGCTTCAAACACTCCTCAAGTTAAATCTGGACGATCTTGAGTTGTTTGACCTTCATATAATGTCTTGTATTCCTTTCCATCCCAGGTTACAAGTCACTATTATGAATAGATCCGGTTTTCCAAATTTTTTTACCAATGCCAACGCATCAAGATATTTACGTCGCATAACTCTTGGCCCTCAAATAAAAGTTGCAAGAAAATAATTCTCTTCCAAACTTCATTTCCCCTCGTCTCTCCTTTAAAAACATTGTCGACTATCCCTTGATACAACTCTGCTCTCATATTTGATTGGTTTCGACGGAAAAAATCTAATCTCGTCATTTCCAATTTTATATACATGTCAACAGCGAGCTGTTGTAACAATCTTTTGGCTAATAAAAGAATATTTGCCTTGAATTTCTTATTCGTAGCTTGTAACAAATATATTCTCGACGTGTTACTTTTTTATCATTTTATTTCCTCACACCTATAATGTACTATACAAATTTAGCTTTGCTAGATAAAAGAATATACATGCAATAACATGTGATATGGTAGAGTTTTATTTCATTATCATAAGATGGGCCTGTAGACGTATAAATTTTACAAATAAAATATTTAATTTATGGATATAAATTATATCACATAAAATTAAATATATGAAATATCAAATATATCTATTATTTATATTTTAGGAATTTAAAATAAAGATAATTCTTGAATTAAATAATTAGATATTGATATTTAAAATATGGAGATTCTCGACCAATAAGAAGTTGACACGTGTCAAAATCTGCACATAATATTTATTATTTGATTGAGATAAATACGAAATATTAAGGACCAATCAGATTGTGACACCTCATCATGGAGGCCCAATATGGAGCCCAAAAGCCCATCAAGCCTGCTACTTCTACACCTATAAATAGGGGTCAAATGAGAGCTCAAAGATGACACCAGAATTCATAAGTTCCAACTCTAAACAAGAATTGGAATTTACTACGAATTCTCTCAAATATTCAAGCGTTCTTCGTAGAACCAATATCGTTCTTCGTAGAAAGCTCCGAAATTCCACCAATATTCAAGTGTTCTTCGTAGAACCGATTGCGTTCTTCGTAGAATCCAATAAAATTAGCGTTTGATCCGGAAATAAGGCGGAAGCCCTCCGAATAAACGTTATAAAAATTCAAGTGCTAAAGCCAAGGAGATCAAGGAGAGATAAATTCTCCATAAATCTCGGAAGTTGTTCAAACATCGTTCAAGCATCAAGTTGAAGAGAAGAATCAGAGGAAGAATAGAGATCGCAACCCGCATTAATTTTGATTAATCCATAAATTTGGATTTGTAAACGAATTTGTATTTATTTTATTAAATACAATAAAATTTGTGTTTACAAATTTTGGCACGCCCGGTGGGACCTCTCTACCTCTCATCCCTCCTCTTCACTCGAACGATGTTACCTCCAAGTAAGTCCTCTTCAGAAAATCATTCGGAGAGCTTCGGAATTCTCACACGAAGCATGGCGAGAAGGGCAAAAGAAAACATTGGGTCCTCATCCGCCACGGAAAATGTGTCGCCATTTACGGCTTTTAAGGAGACGCATATCAGTTTTTCGAACAACCCTTTAAATCCTCTGTTGGAAGCCCCTGCTATGACGACAAGTGCTTCTACCATAGAAGAGCAATTGGCCACTCTAACAAAAATGATCGAAGGAATGAGTCATCAAATAACAATGCAAGATGCAAAGATTGCACAACTAACGAAAGAAAGAGCGGGTCAAAATGGAGAAGACGAAGAAGAAGACGAAAACAAAGATGAGGAACGACCCAAACATGAAGATGAAAAGTCTCATATCCATGTTTCTGCCGATGGCTTTATTCAAGTAGATCAATTGAAGGAATTCATTGAAGGGACTATCAAGACTAAATATGATGGGAGTTCTAAATCATTGGCATACTCTAAGCCATACACTCGAAGGATTGACTGTCTAAAAATGCCCCTCGGTTACCAACCCCCCAAATTTCAACAATTTGATGGAAAGGGTAATCCGAGACAACATATAGCTCATTTCATTGAAACTTGTAATAATGCTGGCACTTATGGGGATCACTTGGTGAAACAATTCGTTCGTTCCCTCAAGAGCAATGCATTTGATTGGTATACAGATTTAGAGCCAAGTTCAATTGATAGTTGGGAACAACTAGAGCATGAATTCCTCAACCGCTTCTATAGTACTAGGAGAACTGTTAGCATGGTAGAACTCACAAGTACTCGTCAATGGAAGGAAGAGGCAGTGATCGATTATATTAATCGATGGAGAAACCTTTGCTTAAACTGTAAAGATCGTCTCTCTGAATCGTCAGCTATTGAGATGTGCATTCAAGGCATGCATTGGGGCCTACAGTATATTTTACGGGGAATCCAGCCCAAAACATTCGAAGAATTGGCTACTAGGGCTCATGATATGGAAATAAGCATGGCGGCAAGTGGAATTGAAGTACCGCCGATTCAGGAACCACGAAGGTTCAAAGAAAAACAAGATTTTAAGAAAGGGGCAAATGTTTTTGATAAAAATTCCAAGAAAGAGTCAATGGCAGTAAAGGCAACATCAGTCAAATTCTTGAGAAAGGATAAAGATGAAAATGATAAACCGAAAAGTCATCCAGATTTGGGGCAAAAAAAGTTAAACTTGAAAGAGATGCAACAAAAACAATATCCTTTCCTAGATTCTGACGTCTCTGGAATATTTGATGATCTACTCAGAGAAGGACTTATTGAGTTACCAGAAATGAAGCGACCAAATGAAGCTGGGCAGACCGATGATCCTAAATATTGCAAATACCATCGATTGGTTGGACATCCAATTCATGATTGCTTCATATTTAAGGATAAGATCATGCAGCTTTCCCGTCAAGGAAAAATTTCTCTCGAAGAAGATAATGTGACCACTAATGTCGTCACCGAGTTTAATAACATGCTTGAAGGCGTCGGAACTTTATTTGATAGCAAACAGGAAACAGAAGTGAAGGCAGTTAATGTAGATGCTTTGACCATCACATTTACTGACGAAGACTTGCAGCTTGGATATGAACCCCACAACAGGCCGTTATTCGTAAGTTGTTACACCAACGAACAAAAGGTGAACCGAATACTCATTGATGGAGGATCTGCGGTCAACATCTTGCCACTTAGAATGTTGAAAGAGTTGGGAATTCATACGAATGAACTGTCTAATAGTCAATTAATGATTCAAGGGTTCAACCACGAAGGACAAAGAGCTCTCGGTACTATCAGATTGATTATGTTAATGGAGGATATGAATTCAACAGCCCTTTTCCATGTAATTGATGCGAGGACATCATATAACATGCTTCTCGGTCGACCATGGCTACATGAATATGGTGTGATCCCATCAACTTTGCATCAATGTTTCAAATACTGTCAAAATGGCGAAGTAAAGATGGTAATTGGTGATCATAAACCATTTACCGAAGCAGAATCACACTTTGCCGACGCCAAGTATTATGTGAGTAAGACAAAGATTATGCAAGGGGAGCATAAAAATGGAGATACAAAGGCTAAGGAGGAAAAGATGAGAGCATCTCTCTCTGCCAAAGAAAAGGCTTTAGAAGGATTCACTGTGCCATTGACCAAGATTGATATGGATACTCCGACTTCCCAGCCACTTGAAGGTTTTATAAGGCCAGAGAAAGGTAGTGCAATAGAGCATGGAGAACTTTCTGACCAAGAGGTTTCAAAACACTTCGGTCCAAAAGCATATGACCTTCTTCTAAAAGCAGGTTATAATTCTCAAGCGTCTGCGTTAAGATCCTCAGCTAAGAGAATGCAGGATAGCAAAGTTGAAGCTGCTCAAGACATGATCAAGAGCACAATCATAGCTCCAAAAGTAAAAGAAGGATTAGGATTCGTCTCACAAAAGCCTGTCCGTATCGCTATCAAAAGGGCCACTACCAACTATATCATTGAAGAGGAAGTAGAAGAGTCATGTGAGAAGGAAAAAGAGCAAAGAGTATCTGTTTTTAAAAGACTTGGTAGAAAACCGACTCATGGAGTATCAGTTTTTTATAGACTCGGTAAAACCAAGAAGGATAGTCTACATATCAAGGAGAATAAAATGCTACGGACAACTCACAAATTGAGGAGTTTAATACCTTCTCGTATGAAAAGACGTACTACGTTGACCATATCATGTGGAAGGGAATTAAAAGCCAAAATGAAAACCATCATCTTCACACAAGCTGATAAAGAAGTTATACATGAACACACTTTTGAAAATGAAGATGATAGGGAAAGTGTGGGATCATCCAATTTCGTCATAGCATTGGAGCAGAACACTTATGAAGAGATCTCAACGTCATACCATATCACATTGTGTGATGAGGTGAATATAGAAGAAGATGCACAGATAGCACCCCCGCAGTTTGAAGAAGGTGTTAAGGCCACTATTGATGAATTGAAAGAAGTCAATTTGGGAACTCTTGATGATCCACGACCCACCTACATTAGTGCCTTATTAACTAATGATGAAGAGTTGTCATATGTTGAGCTGTTAAAGGAATTCAAAGACATATTTGCATGGTCTTACAAAGAAATGCCAGGATTAAGTCCAAAAATAGCTGTTCATAACTTAGCTATAGAGAATGAAGCAAAACCAGTTAAACAGACTCAACGGAGATTTCGGCCCGAATTGGTTCCACTGATTGAAACCGAAGTAAACAAACTTATTGATGTCGGATTTATCAGAGAAGTTAAATACCCCACATGGATTTCCAGCATAGTTCCGGTAAGAAAGAAGAATGGGCAAATCCGAGTATGTGTAGATTTCAGGGACCTAAACGAAGCTTGTCCCAAGGATGACTTCCCTTTGCCAATTGCCGAATTAATGATTGATGCCACAACTGGGCATGAGGCATTATCATTCATGGATGGATCGTCAGGGTACAATCAAATCCGCATGTCACCAAATGATGAGGAACTGACGGCATTCCGCACTCCTAAAGGAATATACTGCTACAAAGTTATGCCGTTCGGGTTGAAGAATGCTGGTGCTACATACCAAAGAGCCATGCAAAAAATCTTTGATGACATACTTCACAAGAATATTGAATGTTATGTGGATGATGTGGTTGTTAAGTCAAGAAAGAGAAGTGAGCATTTGAAAGACTTAAGAATCATCTTCGAGCGATTAAGGAAGTATCAATTAAGGATGAATCCGCTCAAGTGCGCTTTTGGTGTAAAATCAGGGAAGTTTCTCGGGTTTATTATTCGACAACAAGGAATAGAAATCGAGCAGGCTAAGATCGATGCAATTGTAAAAATGCCCGAACCCCGTAACATCCATGAATTGAAGAGTCTACAAGGAAAATTGGCATATCTGCGAAGATTTATCTCAAATTTAGCAGGTCGATGTCAACCCTTTAGTCGGATCATGAAAAAAGGAGTACCATTTGAATGGGATGAAACGTGTAGGAATGCCTTCACAAGCATTAAAACATACTTAATGAAACCTCCTGTCTTAGCTGCACCAGTTTCTGGTCGTCCGCTAATCTTGTATCTAGCCGCTCAAGAACGATCGATGGGGGCACTTCTCGCTCAAGAAAATGAAAATGGAAAAGAGAATGCATTATACTATTTGAGTAGAATGATGACTCCAAATGAGTTGAAGTACTCCCCGATTGAGAAGTTATGTTTGGCTTTGATCTTTTCTATTCAAAAATTGAAACATTACTTCCAAGCCCACACTGTACGCTTGATCTCTAAGGCAAATCCATTGAAATATGTCATGTCTAAACCTGTTCTATCTGACAGACTCGCTAGATGGTATCTCCAGCTACAACAATTTGAGATCATTTATGTCCCTCAAAAGGCTGTTAAGGGGCAAGTACTGGCTGACTTTTTAGCCGATCATCCAATACCTGCCGAGTGGGAATTAACTGACGATCTCCCGGATGAGGACGCGCTCGTAGTTGAAATAAGTCCTCCATGGTTAATGTACTTTGATGGGGCATCTCACAAAGAAGGAGCTGGTGCCGGAGTTGTGTTTGTAACGCCAGAAAAAGAGGTGTTACCATATTCCTTCACTTTGACTGAGAATTGTTCTAACAATATAGCCGAATATCAAGCTCTCATATTGGGGCTAGAAATGGCCATGGATACAAAAAGGTTGCATATAAAAGTCTATGGAGACTCGAAGTTGGTAGTAAACCAAATACTTGGATTATACGAAGTAAAGAAACCGGAACTACTACCATATGTCGAGTATGCTCGAAGGATGATTGCATGGCTTGGAGGAGTAGAACTTGGCCATATCCCAAGAAGTGAAAATAAACAAGCAGATGCATTGGCCAAACTCGCTTCGGCAATTGCTATACGCAAGAAGGATATTTCCATACCAATTTGTAAAAGTTGGGTGGTACCGCCTCTCTTTGGTGATGAATACGATGAGGGAAGGGAAATCAACGTCGTGCAAGTGTATGAAATCGAAGAAGAAGAAGATTGGCGACAAGTGATTGTTGATTACTTAAAATACGATAAGTTGCCAAATGATCAACGTCAAAAAGTCGATGTTCGACGTCGGGCTACACGGTTCATATACTTCAAAAGCATACTATATCGACGATCTTTTGATGGAGTCTTTCTAAGATGTTTGAATAAGGAAGAAGCAGCAAAAGTGATGGAGGAAGCCCATTCTGGCATTTGTGGTGCTCATCAATCCGGTCCAAAGTTGCATTTTAGAATCAAGAGGATGGGCTACTATTGGCCAACGATGGTAAAAGATTGCATGGAATATGCACAAAGATGCCAAGCGTGTCAATTCCACGCAAATATCATCCATCAACCACCCGAACCGCTACATCCTACAGTGGCATCATGGCCTTTTGACGCTTGGGGCATGGATGTCGTCGGACCTTTGACAAAATCATCAGGGGGCCATTTATATATCCTAGCGGCAACGGATTACTTCTCCAAATGGGCAGAAGCCATACCCTTGAGAGAAGTAAAAAAAGAAAACGTTGCTGATTTTATCAAAGGCCATATAATTTTTCGTTACGGTATTCCTCGATACATCATAACCGATAATGGAAAGCCTTTTAGCAATGCTTTCATAGACAAGCTGTGTGAAAAGTTCGGCTTTAAGCAAAGGAAATCTTCAATGTACAATGCAGCTGCAAATGGGTTAGCCGAAGCATTCAATAAAACCTTGTGTAACTTATTGAAGAAAGTTGTGGCGAAGACCAAGCGTGATTGGCACGAACGCATTGGAGAAGCCTTATGGGCTTACAGAACGACATACCGGACACCTACCCAAGCAACTCCTTATTCTTTGGTTTATGGGGTAGAAGCCATAGTTCCTCTTGAACAACAAATTCCGTCCTTAAGAATTGCTATTCAAGAAGGTCTAACTGTTGAAGAAAATGCGCGTCTTCGCCTTGAAGAGTTAGAAGCCTTAGATGAAAAACGATTAGAGGCACAACAGAGGCTCGAATGCTATCAAGCGCGCCTTTCAAAATCTTACAACAAGAAGGTACGGCCACGTTCATTCCAAGTGGGAGACTTGGTTCTTGCTCTAAGGAGGCCGATCATCACCACCCATCGCGTTGGAAATAAATTTATGTCAAGATGGGACGGTCCATATGTCGTCAAGGAAGTCTATACCAATGGGGCATACAAATTGATTTCAGAAGACCGTGTGAAGATTGGCCCGATTAATGGGAAGTTCTTGAAACGCTACTATCCCTGAGAAGCAGAAGAAGCAAAAAAAAAAAAAAAAAGCTCCGTGACGCACGAGGATAAACTGCATGTCACTCCTGGCCCGCATGAGTATAAACTGTGTACGGCACACCCCCTCAAAGATTTTAATTAATCTTTTGAACTACGTTTTGACTTGATCCCTTTCAAAAGGGTACGTAGGCAGCTTAGATAAATTCTAAGTTCAGTCATAATTCACTTTTTATTTATGTCAGATGGTTATGAGTATGATTATTATCAATAAATAAGATTGGATAATCATAACATACGAATATTCAAGCCAAGATAAAGACATGTATATAAATGCTTTAAAAAGTATCCATCATGATGAAACAAATAAAAGCATGTGCGAAGAAAGCAAAGGAAACAATAAAAAAGGAACTACTAAGTCTAAATAAAAGGATCTTGATCCTCTAAAGCCTTCTGAGCAGATTCCAAAAGACTTTGAGAGTTCTTCAAATCCTCCAACACCTTGCCATCAACAGGAGGAGTGTTCTTGAAATGATTGACTTTTTCTTCAAGCTCTTGAATTTCACCGCGAATGGTGTCAAGCGATGTCTGGTGTTCCATCAAAGATAAAGTCAAATCCGATTTCCGCTTCTTTATCTCCGCAAGTTCTTTCTTTATAGGCTGAATGTGAGCAATATCATCCTTCTCTTTAAGGCGAAGATTACGAAGTAAAGTTTTGGCCTTTTGAAGCTCTTGCTCGGAACCCTCTCCAAGCATCTGAGACTTTGATCTCGCTTCATCATAAGCCTTTGCATTAGCAAAAAGTGTATCGAGACTTTTCTCAATATACGAAAGATCAAAATTATGCTTAACTTCCTTCATTCGAGAAAGGCCATATCGAATTCCTTCTTCAATGGATGATAGCGAATCAACAGGAGTCCTCGATATCTTGCTACGAATGTTGCGCCAAATCTCTTGAAGACATGATCTCACCACAGCATCAACCATATTATTGCCGTTAAACTCGGAAACAGCTCCAGCACGAGGCAAAGTAGGTGTATTTGCTTCCACATCCACAAAGGTGTTATTTTCCGGACCAGATCCGCTCATAGCATGACTATCATGAGAGCTGTCTTCGTCATCAATCCCAAGAACATCCTTTTTCACCTAAAAATAAATGATATACAAAGGTATATAGTGAAAAAAAGAAGAAAAGGGTGAAGAAATGAAAAGATATACATATAATAAAGCAAGGATGGAAAGAAAACCTTATCTGCATATGATTGGTATTGATCGCTTTCAGCACAACCTTCATCGAGAGTTGGTAATTCAACAACTTTCTTCCTCTTCCAATGCCGATCGGTACTGCTGCCAACAGAATCTTCTATATGGATTGGGGCCGTTTTCCGCTTAGCATCAGAACGACCAGTATGTTGATCTTCAACCCGTTCCTTAGGATTGCTCTTTGCTTTGAGCTTGGGGGCTACAACGATGTTTTCCTCCAAAGAACTTTTATACACTCGATCCCACCAACTTTTATATTCATTGCTCGAAAATTTCTTCGCATTCGAAGTTAGGCATGGGAAGCAAACCTTCAGCATGGTCTTGCGAAGTACACTAGAGCGCCAATACTTGAGTCCACTATCCAAGGACGTTTTGCGAATATCTCGAGAAAGAACACCTGGCAGAGTCTGATAGTATCCGAATTGGCGGCTGAATCGATGCGGACTATACGGTTCTATAATAAAACCATCATCTTTTCGCCGAGTTAAGTAGTGAGACCGAATGGCTATAAAGAAACATTGATCACTTTCACTCGCACCATCATCATCAACAAATGAGACATCTTTGTTCTTGGTAAACATGGTACAACTCCAAGGTATCTTATCCCATTTTGAAATCCTTTCACGGGCGTCAGCGGACTCGAAATATCTTGCACCTCCTTCACCAGAAAACTGAACCATCTTAGGACCACTAGGACATTTCTCCAAGGCATGATGAGTTTTAAAATAAAGAGCCATCCAAGCATAGACAAAGTGAACCGGGAACGCCACTCGAAGTCGGGAAGGTTCGACAGATCTTGAAAATTCATTCAAACCTCTGAAAATGCTGGTCAAGACCGGAATCGTGAGAGATACCCTTTGACAATTTGCCATCAAGCTCGCCATCTTAAAAGTACTCGGACGGATTAGGCTAGCATCTCCTTCGGGAAGAACAAAAGTACATAACCAACAAGAGAGATAGGCAGCTAAATATGTCTCGTTCCAGTGCTTCTCATTAACTCCGAGCTTGGTGAAGACGCCCTTCTCCATCGAGGTCCATGATTCGTGAGCCTTAATAACTCCGGTAGGATTGTAAGTCGATTTAGGGCGTCCCGATTTTCTTTCTTTACGAACAGGGGGCATTAGATATCTAGCATTTTGCTTCGACCAAAACTTAATCCACTCTTCAATTGTAACTGAGCAATCTGGGTCGTCGCCTTTACCATTTCCGATAAGGTGATAGGCATGGAGTAAGTACTTACAACTCGTTGGGGTAAATGATTTGCCCCGATCCTTACAATCCAATTCCTTCAGAGACGGGACAACTTCGTCATAAGGTATCCCGAACGTTGGAAGACCGGATAGAAATTGCAAGTCCCATAATGAGATTGATAACTCGCCGGACAAAGTTACTATGGTGTTAGTAGTCTCACTCCAAAACTCAAAGAATGCTTTGGTCATCTCAAGGTTTCGATCGTATGTAAAAAGGGAAGCAAAGACGGACTCGTAAATTCCACTACGTCGGAGCTCATTTTTGCATCGGCTGAGAACATCCTCGCTCCATTCCCAATATCCTTTGAAATAATGAAACTCTCCAAAGAATTCAGTATATTGTCGCCCCATTTGGCATTTCCTTCTGCGATACGTCGATTCAAAGTCAATAAAGGGTCCACATCTTTTGAAGGATGATGATGAGCCGACTCCAAAGTCCAAGCCACTGACGTTTTTGTCATATTAATTTCTTCGGTCCATGTCAATCTGTGTAATGTATTTGAAAGTCTGGGCCAAGACTTTGCATAACTACCGATCAATGGCTTGTGTACTTGAAGATGAGTTCCTTTGTCTAGAGGTTGTTCCTCGCTATTGCGAATCACAAGGAAATCTTGGTTGTCTACAGTTTTGTCCTCGAAGTAAACCATGGTGTAGCTGTTAAGAAAAATTGAATATTAGTATTCATGAAAAATCCTTGACAAAGCACCAAAATATCAGAGAAACATAATTCTCTATAGGGACAAGAGATTTGAGAAACATAATTCTCGACAAAGAACCAAGATTTGAGAAACATAATTCTCTATGAGGACAAGGAACCAAGATTTGAGAAACATAATTCTCTATGGGGACAAGGAACCAAAATTTGAGAAACATAATTCTCAAATAAGGAACCAAGATTTGAGAAACATAATTCTCTATGGGGACAAGGAACCCAAAATTTGAGAAACATAATTCTCAAACGAGGAATTTAAATTTGAGAAACATAATTCTCTATGGGGACAAGGAACCCAAAATTTGAGAAACATAATTCTCAAACGAGGAATTTAAATTTGAGAAACATAATTCTCTATGGGGACAAGGAACCAAAATTTGAGAAACATAATTCTCAAACGAGGAATTTAAATTTGAGAAACATAATTCTCTATGGGGACAAGAGAGTTGAGAAACATAATTCTCAACAAGGAACCGATATTTGAGTTGAGAAACATAATTCTCAACAAGGAACCGATATTTGAGTTGAGAAACATAATTCTCGACAAAGAACCAAGATTTGAGAAACATAATTCTCAACAAGGAACCAAAATTTGAGAAACATAATTCTCAAACAAAGAACCAAGATTTGAGAAACATAATTCTCTATGGGGACAAGGAACCAAAATTTGAGAAACATAATTCTCAACAAGGAACCGAAATTTGAGAAACATAATTCTCGACAAGGAACCAAAATATTTGAGAAACATAATTCTCGGCAAAGGATCAAATATGGAAGGAATGTCTTTGGCGACTTATATATACTCCACCAGATCTAAAGCCTTAAGAAAAAAATATATATATATATATATAACGAAAAGAAAAGAAAAAGAACAAATTCATACCTCAACGTGCTTCCAACTTAGAGTATTGCTTCAAGATACCCAAAGTGCAATCCGCCAATTATCAAACAGAGGTCTGCAAGGGAAGAGAATTAAGTAAATCATTAATTGCATGCATGTTTGATGCCAACACGTATGAAATCAAACGATGGTGATATATTTTAATAAATCATCATCAAAAGCTGCAAGTGCAAGACATTAAACAAACACGTTGAACTGCACATAAGCAATGAAAGGAGAGAGAAACATTACCCTCAGTTATCAGTATAACTCGATCGAAGCACGATGCAGGAAAGAAGAGAGCAGTTGTGTGAAGAATAATATGAGGAGAGAAAGGGGTATTTATAGGCATGCATGTATGCGATGACGGTGATAGAATTTGATTAGTACAAGAACTCTAAATGCACAAGGAGTAGAGATTATCAATAAATTAAAAAAAAAAAATTATTATGTTAATCCATTACTTGTGCTAATCCACTATACCGATGTTTGGAGAGTAAATTATTAATTAATAGATTACGTCTCCCTCATGGAAACTAATGTTGCATGGGATTTATTATTAAATCCATATAAATAAAAGGCTTTTTGACATATGTTATAGGTCACGTACCTATTCAAAAAAAATTATTATAGAGCCATATGAATACGCCGAGAAAAAAATATATATATATGGTGAATTATCCGATTAACTCCTAAATACGAGTATAAACTATTTAAATTCAAATTCCAAATTGAAGAACTCCTAAATACGAGTATAAACTATTTATAAATTCAAAATTGAAGAGCTCTTGAATATGAGTTTTAAAACATATCCAATTAAAAATCATACTTTGAGACTCATTCATTTCCAAATGTAAATATTGTCTATGAACAAGTCTCAAAGGGGGCATTTGTAGACGTATAAATTTTACAAATAAAATATTTAATTTATGGATATAAATTATATCACATAAAATTAAATATATGAAATATCAAATATATCTATTATTTATATTTTAGGAATTTAAAATAAAGATAATTCTTGAATTAAATAATTAGATATTGATATTTAAAATATGGAGATTCTCGACCAATAAGAAGTTGACACGTGTCAAAATCTGCACATAATATTTATTATTTGATTGAGATAAATACGAAATATTAAGGACCAATCAGATTGTGACACCTCATCATGGAGGCCCAATATGGAGCCCAAAAGCCCATCAAGCCTGCTACTTCTACACCTATAAATAGGGGTCAAATGAGAGCTCAAAGATGACACCAGAATTCATAAGTTCCAACTCTAAACAAGAATTGGAATTTACTACGAATTCTCTCAAATATTCAAGCGTTCTTCGTAGAACCAATATCGTTCTTCGTAGAAAGCTCCGAAATTCCACCAATATTCAAGTGTTCTTCGTAGAACCGATTGCGTTCTTCGTAGAATCCAATAAAATTAGCGTTTGATCCGGAAATAAGGCGGAAGCCCTCCGAATAAACGTTATAAAAATTCAAGTGCTAAAGCCAAGGAGATCAAGGAGAGATAAATTCTCCATAAATCTCGGAAGCTGTTCAAACATCGTTCAAGCATCAAGTTGAAGAGAAGAATCAGAGGAAGAATAGAGATCGCAACCCGCATTAATTTTGATTAATCCATAAATTTGGATTTGTAAACGAATTTGTATTTATTTTATTAAATACAATAAAATTTGTGTTTACAGGGCCCATGTGGCCTTCTCATTTAATTAATATTACTACTACTACTTGTAAAGAAATCATCACATACTAATTCTTTATAAACATCAGAAAATGTATAACGCACTGTTCGTTCGACTAATCATATAAGCACAATTATTCACCCCCATGTATATTACCTTGTCCTGCAATACACGCATAACTTTGTGCATGAAGAATATACTATAAATGTTATTAAATTCAGATTATAATTATTAACTTTCTATGTCTTCTTATATGCAAACGGTGATGATCTACCACTCAATTTATTCATTACATCAATATTAATTGATCAAAAGGAAACATTGATCGAAGGTATTAATATTATCTATTATCTAAAGTTATTAAATTCAGATTATTTTTTTTATAGAAAAAATTAAATAGACGTACGTACCTTGTTCTTCTTGGGAGATTACATCATTAACAATTATGATTCTTTGTATTGTAGAATGGGCATCAAGATTTGTTCTATGATCCGAAGATATAGACCCAATATTTATTTTTATGTTTTGATGCCAACCATTTTCGCCTCTTGGAAAAAGGAGTGGATATTGTAATTATTCTTTATTCTATGTCTCTCGCCTAAATGAGCATGAACTACAATATCTCTCTCTAGTGGAATACTTTCCTCATTCCCTTCAACCTATATAGTTGTTACTTGATCAGCTTGTGGAGAGTTATATATACGTTGATCTAAACTCACATCTTTTGAAATATGAAGTTGAACATTGTTCATGGAACTGTAGTCCTTCAATCTTCGAAATATTTTAGCATATGGATTGACCTACCTGTATACCTCTGTAGTTGTATTAAAAATAATTTTATAATGATCACTAAATTAAAATTTACCTGAAAATGAGTTTGACTTGTGCATTGCCAAACAAAAAAGAAACTACGCGCGTGTACTTGTGAGAATTATTCGAGTATCAGCTTTTAATTTATATGTGCAAGAACCGTAACAAATCATCAATATATGTAGATTAAGGTATTTCATTATAGTATGTAGCAAGAATTCTTTATTTATTAGAATTAGGATTGTTTTATTTAATGTTAAAGAGGTATACGTAATTATAGTCAATATTCCAATTATATAACAATTTATAATTTATATTTTGATAATTCAAATATTGTAATTTTAATATTTTAAAATTTTATTCTTTATTTAAATTATATAATGATTCATTGACTTTTAATTAGAATAAATAATCAAGTCCAAACGTGTTTATAGTCAATATTTATTATAATTATCAAATTTTGATAGTTCAAAAATTCTTTATCTATTAGAATTAGGATATGTTTTATTTAATGACAAACACGTATACATAATTAGAGTATATAATGATTTATAATTTAAATTTGGATAATTCAAATATTGATGATTTTAATATTCTAGAGATTTAATTATCTAATGATAAGGTAAATATTCTAATGATAAGGGTAAAAGAGGCAATTCAAATTTTGTAAACAAGACACTTTTTATAATAGTATAGATATAGATTTAAAGAAATAAATGAGGAAAAGAGGAAAATAAGATAAAAATGTTTAATATAAAGCCATGTTGTTTAGCTTCAAATTTCAGTACACAAATACAATCCAATCCAATCCAATCCAATCCAATCCAATCCAAACATCTTCTTCACCATGTTTCTTCCAAAGTACTTGTTCTTCATTTCTTTGCTTTTAGCCTCCTTCTTAATCTTCACTCGTTCTTACCAATGCCTTGATCATCAGAATAACTTGTTGCTCCAATTCAAGAATGAGTTGATATTCAATTCCTCCATCTCAACAAAACTGGTGCGGTGGAATCATACAAACAACTGTTGTCACTGGCATGGCGTGCGATGTGACAGTGCAGGCCAAGTGGTAAGGTTGCAGCTCGATCATGAGTCCATCTCCGGTGGCATCGGGGATTTGTCGAGTCTGTTCAGGCTAAAGTATCTAGAGAAGCTCAATCTTGCCTACAATGTCTTCAACTCCTCGTTGATCCCAAAAGGTATTCAACATCTCAAGTATTTGACACACTTGAATTTGTCAAATGCCGGTTTTGGTGGACAGGTTCCTCTTGAAGTTTCATCATTGAGCAGATTAGTTAGTCTTAATATCTCCTTTGATTATACATCGCTTGAGCAGGTTCCTCCGAAACTGAAGCTCCTGAATTTGGAGATGTTTCTTCAAAATCTAACTGGGCTTAGGGAGCTCTATCTCGACGGTGTCAATATAACTTCCTCTTGTGAAAGAAGTAACTGGAGCCATATAATATCATCACATTTACCCCATCTCACCGCTTTGAGCTTACGTGATTGTCATTTGTCCGGCCCTTTGGCTAAGTCTTTCGGCAATCTCCTTTCCCTTTCGGTTCTTCGTCTAGATGGCAACAATCTTTCGACCGCAAATCCAGACTTGTTCGCTAACTTTTCAAGCTTAACAACCTTGAGTCTTTTTTATTGCAGTTTGAAGGGTTCTTTTCCTGATAAAATCTTCCACATACCTATTCTGCAGCATCTTGACTTATCTTTCAATTATGAGCTCAGTGGAAGTTTGCCACCATTTCCTCACTCCGGATCTCTCAAGTCTTTAAGGCTTAGCGGCACCAACTTGTCGGGGTCGATACCAAGTTCAATTGGCAATCTCAAGTCTTTGTCGGAGATAGACTTGAGTGATTGCAGCTTCGGAGGACCCATTCCATCCACCTTCGCTAACCTAACCCAACTCACTTATGTCAACTTGATCGACAACTTCTTCACGGGCTCACTTTCTCCTACCATGTTTGAAGGTTTTTCAAATCTTGTTAACCAAAGCATGGGTGACAATTCATTCACCGGTAACATTCCCAACTCCCTCTTTCACCTCCCTTCATTGCAGGTCCTGTTTCTTTTCAGCAACAACTTTACGGGAGTGATCCAAGAATTCCCCACCGTAAACGTCTCTAATACATGTCAGTTTTCAACTCCTTCTTCAAACTTCGGAGCCTCGAGTATGTGCTTCTCAATCATAACTTGTTCAATGGCAGTTTTCAACTAGAAAAGATTCAACGCTTTGCCAATCTTACACTCCTTGATCTATCCGGCAACAATTTATCAATACATGTCAGCAACTACGGCGATTCGACTACTTATGGACTTCCCATGCTAACAGACTTAATCTTGCCTTCATCTGAACTAAATGACTTTCCCGATTTCATAAAACATTCTAATCGGATGCAAAAATTGGATCTCTCAAACAATCAGATTTTCGGAGAGATACCTAGTTGGATTTGGGGAACACAGCTTTCTTATCTGAACCTCTCCTTCAATCTCCTGACAAATGTGCAAAAGCCTTATAACATCCCTCCTTCTCTTACGTACCTAGACTTGCAGTCTAACCGGCTCTCGGAAGAGCTGCACCTCTCCTTTCCACCTAACATTTCATATGATCTTAAGTACTTGTATCTTGCTAATAACAATTTAAGTGGATCAATTCCAACCATCCTCTGCACTGCCACGGAACTATTTGCTCTCGACTTGTCTATGAATAACTTAAGTGGCACCATACCCTCTTGCCTACTTGATGACACCATGCATCTAAGTGTATTGGATCTGGGACGAAACAATTTCAGCGGCCACATTCCCGATAGTTTTGGTCTCGATTGCGACCTTGAATATTTAAATCTAAGCAACAACACTCTACAAGGGAAAATCCCAAAGTCCCTCAAAAGTTGCAAGGGGCTAGTAGTGATGAACATTGGGAACAACCTCATCAACGACACCTTCCCATGCATGCTTTCGCCCTACTTGCGAGTTCTTGTTTTGCGCTCCAACAGATTCCATGGAGAAGTAAAATGCCACAACAACAGCTGGCCTGAGCTTCAGATCGTTGATATATCTTCGAATGATTTCAGTGGCTCTCTCAAATCGGTAAACTTCACTAGTTGGAGGGGAATGGTACTGGGGAGTTATGCTCAAACTGAGCGCGCCGAGTTAAGCTATAATTTTTCTGAGGTGGCAAAGGCTGGGATTAGAATAACCATGAAAGGGCTAGAGGTCGAGATTGTCAAGATTTTTCCAGAATTCACCGCCATTGATTTCTCCTCCAACAATTTCCATGGAGAGATACCAAAGTCAATTGGTGATCTTAGCTCTCTCCGTCTTCTCAACTTCTCCCACAATGCCCTCAACGGAAGCATACCAAAGTCATTGGGTAAGTCGGGGGATCTCGAATCACTCGATCTCTCTAGAAACCAACTAATAGGACATGTACCAACAGAGCTTTCACGCCTCACGTTCCTCTCGGTGTTGAATGTGTCCTACAATGAGCTGATTGGAGAGATCCCGAAAGGAAGTCAGTTACAAACGTTTCCCGCCGATTCCTTCATAGGAAATCCGGGGCTATGCGGTTTCAATCTCAACATAAGCTGCATTGTACATACAGATGATGGAAGCGATGAAAGCGAGAAAGAAAAGAAGAGGGAGATAGAGTGGGAATACGTATCTGCTGCTCTCGGATATGCTGTGGGATTGGGAGGCTTTGTGTGGGTGCTAATATACTGCCGAAGCTTCAGATACAGATATTTTGGGAAAATAGAAGAGATCGTTGAAGATATATTCGATGCAAGAGACAGGAGAAGAAGAAGAAGGTCGCATGCAATAAGAGTAGAGAGGAATCGAGTTCGGAGGCGGAGCCTTTAACAAGTGTAATTTCTGTTTGAATTTATATGTTTTATCTAAAAATAAGCGGAATTATTCAGATTATACTAAATATGTATGGGATTTATGTACGTTCAAAGCATGCAAAGTTTTCAACATCAAGCTAAAGATAATGAATCACAATACAGGGTAAAAGAAAACCTGCATCACCATCATCGCCGCCACTGCCCTTTTGCACAATAACACAAACACCTTGTGTGCATGAATGAATTGCCCCAACAAATACACATTATCACTGGAGATTAAGCGGCTATTTATGCATGAATATAATCTGCAAAAGGAGGCTCACAACTGTTCGATGAAATGATAGAAGAAGGAGAGGATTTTGAGTGATAAAAATATCTACCTCAAAATAATAAAAAAATGGAAATGAAAAAAGTGGTGGTGAGGAAGAGGAGGAGAGGGAGAGAGAGAGAGAGAGTGGAATTACGTAGCTGCTTCACTTGGTTATGTTGTGGGATTAGCAACTATTTTGTTGCTAGATGTTATTGAAGAGTATTGGATGCTAGAAACATGATGAGAATTTATGCAATAGATATTGGATGCTAGAAACATGATGAGAATTTATGTAAGAAGATTAGTTAGTTAGGAGGAACAAATGTTCTTGTTACCCAAACTCGTGTTCTAATACTCGTGTTCTTATTGTGTATTCAGTTCAAAAATTACTACAAATTTAATAATCTATTAAACTATCAAAACTATGTAATTTTAACTTGGATACACAATTGAAATGTCGGTTTAGGTATAGATAGAGATGTCAAACGCTCGGGTCGGATCGGACCGGCCCGGCCCGAGCCCAACCCCATCGGGCTCAAGAAGGAAGCCGGGTCGGGTTGGGCCGGCCCAAGATTCCATCGGGCCACTAAAATTAATGCCCAAACCCGGCCCATGAAAAATTTATAGTGTAAAAATGATCGGGCTGACCGGACCACCCAAGCCTACCGGGCATTTGAGTGTCTTGGGCCGGGTCGGGCCCGCCCAAATTTTCAATAGGCCTCCAATGACATAGCCCAAGCCCGTCCAAACTATGGGCGGGCCGAGACTACCCGTCGAGCCGGGCTTTTTTGGGCCAAATTTGACATCTCCAGGTATAGAGGATCTCATCAGATGCAACTATATTTGAAATTCTAGTTGGGCCTAGTATCCATTTCTTATGGGCTTCCTAAACGATGAGAAGTAAAACAAAGCCCAATAATTTTAACTCTAGCTACGATCCAATTACCTTTAGAAAGCCCAGTAAATAACAGACCAACTAATTAAAATTGTGCAATTAACTAAAGTACGAAAAACCTCAAAGTCGCCATTTTTAACCAATAATTAGTATAATTTCTATGCTCCCTCCGTCCACAAAAAATGTGTCTAGTATCTTTCGACTTTATTTTTAATTTTTGTAATAAGTGATGTTAAAGCGATTATTGCGTCCCATAATGTAAATGATGAGTATTAAAGGGGAAATGAATATAAAATTATTCATAATTAATTAGTTTAATTTCTTCTTTATTGCATAGTAGTCTAAGTCAAAAGTGGCAGCCAGTCTTATTATATTCCAAATCAGAGAGAACGAAGGAAAATAAAATCAAAATGTAGGAATGAAAGAAATTATTTATCATTATTATCCTTCAAAATTCAAATGTTGAATTAAAAAAAAAAAATTGTTTTAATGACTTACTATTTCATTTCCATTGACCCATTCTTTTTCTTTGGTGACCTATTTCACTTAGATTTGTCCACACTACCATTTTTTCAAACATTCATAGATTCAATTTAAAAAAATAAATGAAAAGGAAAATAAAATAAAAATGTTTGATATAAAGCCATTTAATTAGCTGCAAGTTTCAGTACACAAATTCAATCAAATCCAATCTTCACCATGTTTCCAAACTACTTGTTCTTTGTTTCTTTGCTTTTTAGCTCTTTCATCTTCACTCGTTCTTACCATAATAGCAAATGCCTTGACCATCAGAATAACTTGTTGCTCCAACTCAAGAATGAGTTGATATTCAATTCCTCTCTTTCTACAAAGCTGGTGCAGTGGAATCACACAAACAACTGCTGTCATTGGTACGGCGTGGAGTGTGACGGCGCCGGCCACGTCGCAAGCCAGCAGCTCGATGATGAGTCCATCTCCGGTGGAATCGGGGATTCTTCGGCTCTGTTCGGACTAAAGTATCTAGGGAAGCTCAACCTTGCCGACAACGACTTCAACTCCTCGTTGATCCCAAAAGGTATTAAGCATCTCAAGTATTTGACACACTTGAATTTGTCAAATGCCGGTTTTAATGGGCAGGTTCCTCTTGAAATTTCCTCATTGAGGAGGTTAGTTAGTCTCGATATCTCCATCGATGAAACTTATCGGTACGTTGAGCTGCTAGAGCATCCGATATTGGAGCACCCGAATTTGGAGATGCTTCTTGAAAATCTAACGGGGCTTCGAGAGTTGTATCTCGATGGTATTAGTATTACTTCCTCTCATGAAAGAAGTAATTGGAGCCATATAATATCATCACATTTACCACATCTCACTGCTTTGAGCTTACGTAATTGTCATTTGTCCGGCCCTTTGGCTAAGTCTTTCGGCAAACTCCCTTCCCTTTCTGTTCTTCGACTAGATGGCAACAATCTTTCTACGGCAAATCCAGACTTGTTCGCCAACTTTTCGAGCTTGACAACCTTGAGTCTTTCCGATTGCAGTTTGAAGGGTTCTTTTCCCGATAAAATCTTCCAAATACCTACTCTGCAGCATCTTGACTTATCTTTCAATCAACTGCTGAGTGGAAGCTTGCCACCGATTCCTCACTTTGGATCTCTCAAGTCTTTAAGGCTTACCAGCACCAACTTGTCGGGGTCGATACCAAGTTCAATTGGCAATCTCAAGGCATTAACAGAGATAGACTTGTCCTTTTGCCGATTTGGAGGACCCATTCCATCCGCCTTCACTAACCTAACCCAATTCACTCATGTCTACTTGGGATTCAATTCATTAACCGGTAAAATTCCCAACTCCCTCTTTGGTCTCCCTTCACTGCAGACACTCTATCTTTATAGAAACAATTTTACTGGAGTGATTGAAGAATTCCCCACCATAAATATCTCTAAGATTGTTACTTTGATTTTGAGTGGTAATCGACTTGAAGGGCCTATTCCCGATTCATTCTTCCAACTCCAGAGCCTCGAGAATCTGCTTCTCGGTGAAAACTTGTTCAATGGAAGTTTTCAACTAGAAAAGATTCAAAGCTTTGCCAATCTTACACGTCTCAATCTATCCGGCATCAATTTATCTGTCAGCAATGACAATCGGAGTAGTTATGGACTTCCCATGCTGTCAGGGTTATTGCGTTCTTGTAACATGCATAATTTTCCTGATTTCATCAAACAATATTCTAATCAGTTGCAATTCCTGGACCTCTCAGACAATCGGATTTCCGGAGAGATACCTAGTTGGATTTGGGGAACACAACTTTCCCGTCTGAACTTGTCCTTCAATCTTTTTACACATGTGCAAAAGCCTTTTAACATCCCTCCGTCTCTTAGGTTCCTAGACTTGCAATCTAACCAGCTCAAGGGAGAGCTGCACCTGCCCTTTCCACCTAACAACACATCTGATCTTTTCTATTTGTCACTTGCTAATAACAGCTTAAGTGGATCGATTCCGACCTCCCTCTGCACAGCCACACACCTTGTAGCTCTTGACTTGTCTATGAATAAATTAAGCGGCACAATACCCTCCTGCCTACTTGATGGCACCATGTATCTAACTATGCTAGATCTGGGGCAAAACAACTTCAGCGGCCACATTCCAGATAGTTTCCATCTCAGTTGCGGCCTTCAATATTTAAATCTTAGCAACAACACTCTACAAGGGAAAATCCCAGACTCCCTCAAAAGTTGCAAGTGGCTAGAGTTGATGAACAACCTCATCAACGACACTTTCCCGTGCATGATGTCATCGAGCTTGCAAGTTCTCGTTTTGCGCTCCAACAGATTTCACGGAGAAGTAAATTGTTACAGCAACGACACCTGGCCAGTGCTTCAAATCATTGATATATTTTTGAATAATTTCTGTGGCAGTCTGCAATCTGTAAACTTCTCTAGTTGGATGGGAATGATGGTGAACAATGATGGTGCACAATTTGGGCACGGCGACTATAATTATACTTTCGTGAACTATGGCGTGACATTGATCATGAAAGGGCTAGAGTTGGAGCTTTACAAGATTTGGAATGACTTCAGTACTGTAGATTTCTCTTGCAACAATTTCCACAGGGAGATACCAAAGGCTATTGGGGATCTTAGCTCGCTTCATGTTCTCAACTTCTCCCACAATGCCCTCAACGGAAGCATCCCAAAGTCATCTGGTCTGTTGAGGAATCTCGAGTCACTCGACCTCTCGAGGAACCAACTGACAGGGCATATACCAACGGAGCTTTCACGCCTCACGTTCCTCTCGGTGTTGAATGTGTCCTACAATAGGCTAATTGGAGAGATTCCAAAAGGAAGTCAGTTACAAACATTTCCTGCTGATTCTTTCTTAGGAAATCCGGGACTCTGCGGTTTCAATCTCAAGATAAGCTGCACACCTCATACCGACGATGGAAGCGATGAAAAAGAGGAAGAGAAGAAGAAGAAGGGGGAGATGGAGTGGGAATACGTATTTACCGCACTCGGATATGGTGTGGGATTGGGAGGCTTTGCGTGGGTACTAATATTCTGCCGAAGCTTCCGATACAGATACTTTGGGAAAATAGAAGAAGTTGTTGAAGAAATATTCGATGCAAGAGACAGGAGAAGAAGAAGAAGAAGATTACATGCAAGAAGGGTAGAGATGAATCGAGTCCGGAGGCAGGGACAATAGTTTATTTAATACTATGTCTGTTTTCTGTTTGTATCTAAAAATAAGTGGAATTATTCAGATAATCAATATGTGTAAATATTGGGAAGTTGTTAGCATGCAAAGTCTTCAACATTCAAGCTTGCACAAGTATTAATTGTTATAGTAGAGTATGAGTTGAGCATGCTTTAGAAGACAATGAATGACAATGCAAGTGAAAAGAAAAACCTGCATCACCATCATTGCAGCCAGTGCCCTTTTGCGCAATAACACAAACACCTTCTGTGCATGAATTGCCGCTTTCAGAGAAAGACAGAGATTGAGAAACGAAGTCAGATACTTGTAAAATAAAAAAAATCGAATACGATAAAGAACTTTAACACGAACAACTCCGACCATAAATGAATTTTTTTTAAAAAATCAAATTTGATTGGCGAACCTTATTAACACAGTAGGAGACTTGTGTTTGCTTGCTCCCTCCGAGAGAGACTGATGATATTTGAAGCTATATATTCGTTTCTTTCTACTAGTAAATGACACGTGTCACTCATTCTTTTACTGTTTCTATAAAACATTGTTTCAAATATTACTAGTTTATAACCCGTCGAAAATCGACGGGTGTCAATTATTTTTAATGTTTAGATATTTTATTAGTGAAATTTATTTAAAAATATTTTAGACTATGATTCTCTATTTTTATGTACTTACAAACAATAAAAATAATTTAAGAATGATGAAGAACTAATTCAATGATGATTCATATTATATTTAAATATTCGACGTTTAAAGACTTATAACTCAATTTGGTGCCAAAAACGACAAAGCCAAGTTCCTCGTGAAATATAAAAAATATATTTAAAAGTTACAAAAATACTAAAAGTAAATAAACAATATGAAAATTATATAAGAAATATGGACCAAAATAATATGCTTGGCTCCTCTTCTACAAAGCTATTGAAGTTTGAGCGTAGTCTCCCGTTACTCGTGTTTATAAGAAAATAGGTTTAAAGGGAAATATTTTGATGATATGTGCATTTGTATCTCGTTAAGCCGTCCGTTGTTTATTTCAATAAACAGAAAATGTCAAACAAAGTCTCCCGTAGCCTGTTGTTTATTGTAATAAAACAAAATGTCAATATAAAGTCACTCGTTTCTCGTGTTTATAAGAAAATAGGTTTAAAGGGGAATATTTTGATGATAGCTAGGTGCGTTTGTATCTCGTTCGAAATTCGATACAATCACTTTATAACGTTATTTTTAAGTAAAGTATAAATGAAAAATATGAAAATATGTCAAGTTACCCGTTATTTTTTTCAATAAAAAAGAAAATGTCGTTATATCAAAATAAGTTAAGATGCCCGTTTCGAACCACCACGTTGATCGACATGCATACGTGTCAATTCCTACATCCGCAATTCTTATTTATCTAAAATACATATATTTGTAAATATTGAAGTATGATATATTTCAATCTCACACAATATCTATCTTATATTTAGTTTTATATTGTATACTACTATGTATGCTTATCATATAAGTATTCACGTAGCCCGATGTTTATTGTAATAAAAACAAAATGTATAAACATCAAAATAAATCAAGCGATAACGCCGATTCTTGTTACATTTAAATCTTCGACGTTTAAAGACTTATAAATGAAATTGGTGCCGAAATCAACAAAGTCAAGTTTCCCGTGAAATACAAAAAAAAAAAAAAAAAAAAAAAAAAAAAAAAAATTCAAAAAAAAAAAATAATGTAATACAAAAAGTACTTAATAATTAACTACCCGTCGAAAATAGTTTACATTAATCGAATTCTGCCTCTTTTGCAATCTAACCCGTAACTTAATTTGATATGATTTTATTAGAAAAATATATAATTATATAAAGTCACTCGTTACTCATGTTTATAAGAAAATAGGTTTAAAGGGGAATATGTTGATGGTAGGTGCATTTGTATTATGTCAGAATTCAATACGAATCACTTTATAACGTTATTTTAAAGTAAAATATAAATGAAAATTATTAAAATGTCAAGTTGCCCGTTATTTATTATAATCAAATATAAAAGAAAAATATTAAAATAAGTTCAAGTCGTCCGTTGTTTATTTTAATAAAAAAAATGTCAATGAGGGGTCTCAAATAGTTATATTGATTTCATCTCGCCATGTCATTATTTCAAGCCGCTAGTTAATTGTAATAAAAGTAGGTTATTAGAGTAATATTTTGATAATAAGTATACTGTACCTCGTCAAAATTCGACATGAAAAAAAAAATAATTTTTTAGTGTTATTTTAAAGCAGACATAAAATAAAAATATTAAAATAATTCAAACCGGCTATTGTTTATTCTAATAAAAGATTAATGTCGAAGAGACATAGAAAAATATTAAAATAAGGTATCATTATTTCAAGCCGCCAACTAATTGTGATAATAAAAAGTAGGTTTATAAGAGTAATATTTCAATAATAGGTATAGTGTATCCCGTTAAAATTCAACATGAATAATTAATTATTTAGTGTTATTTTAAAGCAAACATAAGAAAAAAAAAATATTAAAATAATTCAAGCAACCCGTTGTTTATTTTAATAAAAAAAATAATGTCGAAAATACATAAATAAATATTAAAATAAGTCAAGTCGATATATAATTCTTCTATTATTTTAAGCCGCTAACTAATTGTGATAATGAAAAGTAGGTTTATAAGAGTAATATTTCAGTAATAAGTATAGTGTATCCCGTTAAATTCAACATGAATAATTAATTGTCTAGTGTTATTTTTAAGCAAACATAAAAAAAAAAAAATTAAACTAATTCAAGCCGTCCGTTATTTATTCTAATAAAAGAATAATGTTGAAGACACATAAATAAGTATTAAAATAAGTCAAGTGATATACGGAGTATAATTCTTCTATACGTGATGTGCTTTTTATAATATTGTCATTAAAATACTATAATTTAATATTCACAAATATATGTAAATATTAGTATTAGTTAAATTATAAAGATGAATAATAAACATAATTATAAGATCCCAATATAAAAATTCAACTTATATATAATAAAATATAATTTATTTATAATATAATATTAATATATTATTATCTAAAGTTACATAATTCCAATATAAGTAAAGAAAGTCGTAAATAATTACCTTTATTCATTCACATATTATCGATAGTATTAAATTACTACCAATTTCATAATACTAATAAAACACATAATATTTAAAGTATTCGGTTAAATACTTACTATTATTATGCTAATCATATTTGCATAATTATTTGCATGTAGATTCTATTATCTTTTCTATTATATGAAACTAGTTTACAACCCGTCGAAAATCGACGGGTGTCAATTATTTTTAAAGTTTAGATATTTTATTAGTGAAATTTATTTAAAAATATTTTAGACTATGATTCTCGATTTTTATGTACTTACAATAAAAAGAATTTAAGAATGATGAAGAACTAATTCAATGATGATTCATATTATATTTAAATCTTCGACGTTTAAAGACTTATAACTCAATTTGGTGCCAAAAAGTCAAGTCCTCATGAAATATAAAAAAATATATTTAAAAGTAATACAAAAATACTAAAAGTAAATAAACAATATGAAAATTATATAAGAAATATAGACCAAAATAATATGCTTGACTCCTCTTCTACAAAGCTATTGAAGTTTGAGCGTAGTCTCCCGTTACTCGTGTTTATAAGAAAATAGGTTTAAAGGGGAATATTTTGATGATAGGTGCATTTGTATCTCGTTAAGCCGCCCGTTGATTATTTTAATAAACAAAAAATGTCAAACAAAGTCTCCGGCCCGTAGCCTGTTGTTTATTGTAATAAAATAAAATGTCAATATAAAGTCACTCGTTTATCATGTTTATAAGAAAATAGGTTTAAATGGGAATATTTTGATGATAGGTGCGTTTGTATCTCCGTTCGAAATTCTATACAATCACTTTATAACGTTATTTTAAAATAAAATATAAATGAAAAATATGAAAATATGTCAAGTCACCCGTTAATTTTTTCAATAAAAAGAAAATGTCGTTATATCAAAATAAGTTAAGATGCCGTTTCGAACCACCACGTTGATCGACATGCATACGTGTCAATTCCTACATCTGCAATTCTTATTTATCTAAAATACATATATTTGTAAATATTGAAGTATGATATATTTCAATCTCACACAACATCTATCTTATATTTAGTTTTATATTGTATACTACTATGTATGCTTATCATAGAGAAAATATACCCACTTGTCTATCTAGCTTAAGGAAAAACAATACTTGTTCAAAACTTAAAAAAACTTAAAATCTATCTAAGTTTCACTTGAGTGGACAAAAATACCCCCCCTAACAACTATTTCACTTTTTAGACATTTGAAATCACTTTTCATTCTTCTTTCTTCCCTCTTCTTTCTTCCATCTTCTTTCATCTTCTCCACTTATCGTCGGCCGGCGCACGGCGATGGCTTCCTCAGCGGCTGTCAACGTCGACCATCTTCCGGCTACATTGTTTTTCCGGCAAGTGTTGTAGACGGTCGGACCTTTCATCTTCTACACTTCTTCCCTCTTCTTTCTTCCATCTTCTTTCATCTTCTCCACTTCTCGTCGGCCGGCGCACGGCGATGTCTTCATCAGCTGATGTCAACGTCGACCATTTTCCGGCTACATTGTTTTTCCGGCAAGTGTTGTAGACGCATACTCTTTTTTACATATAGTTCTTCCACGCGATATTGAAACTTTGAACATGGTTTTTTTTCCGGCGATGCACGGCGAAGTTCTTCGTCCTAGACGCAGATAACGACGTAAGTTTCAGATTTTCCGGCGAGTTCATGTTGCAGTTCATCTTCCCCAACTGCTGCTTGTAGTATGCACATTTTTTCAGCTTCTGATTAGTTTTTATGATTTTTGATTTTATGTTTTACAGTTTGTAATTTTGTTGTTCTTCTGCAATTGTTCCTTTTAGTTATGTGAGAATGATGAATGGGTTTTGTTCTCCCCACTGCAAATCTTCCTTTTTTTGTTTTGTTCATTCTGCAACTGGTTTTTTTTTTCTGTTTTTTGTGTTTTTTTTGTTGTGTCGTAGGAATCTAACTGTACGGAGCAGAATAATATTTCAATAACATTAAATTTGTAATACGAATAGATTCTAACCAGTTTAGTAAGTATATATTATCTCTAACTTTTATAGTGTACATTAAAAGCTGAAAAACTCTAATACGAATAGATTCTAACCAGTTTAGTAAGTATATATTATCTCTAACTTTTATAGTGTACATTAAAAGCTAAAAAACTCTTTATAGCATTCGGTGGACAGTTATAATTCATATATTTATTACTAATTTTCTTAAATTAGGTAGAACTGTTATTACATTGCAAATTCATTGGGTTAGAAATGTATGTATTCAGTATGTACTATCCGCCCCCTTTTTGTAGTTGTAGTTAGAATTCATCATTTTCTTATTTAATTACCATATATTGCAGCTGATATTTTCTTATGCGATTGTAACGGTAGAAAATTGGTAATTCTAACCTTCGATATGAGTTTAAAAAGTAATACAAATTGTATTTCTAACAGATAGACGTCAAACTGTTGGAATCGCATAACCAAGGTTATAATTAAATCCCTACTAACCTTTATTATGCGTTTGTAAAGTTAGATAATAATTATTTGTAACAGGTGAGCTGAACTTGTTGGGACCACATAGCAAAGGTTAGAATGAAAAGATATTCTAACATATATTAGGAGTTTTTACCGTTAGAAATAATTATTATCTAACTTTTCAACAAGTTCATTTCACCTGTTGGAAAGTCAATCTTTCCAACGTTATAAGACCACCTTCAAACTGGTAGAAACACCAATTTTCTAACGGTAAAAACTCCTAATATATGTTAGAATATCTTTTCATTCTAACCCTTGCTATGCGATTCCAACAACTTCAGCTCACCTGTTAGAAGGGATTTAATTCTAACCTTGGTTATGCGATTCCAACAGTTTGACGTCTATCTGTTAGAAATACAATTTGTATTACTTTTTAAACTCATATCGAAGGTTAGAATTTAGTTCTTCTAACCCAGTCCGTGCCTTTCCAAGAAGGTTTAGTCAACTCGTTACAAATACCAATTTGTAGGACGGTTATTACTTTTTGTCTAACTATCTCAAAATTTTTAGGACGGTGATTACAGTGCACATTCAATTGGTTAGAAATGTATGTATTCAGTATGTACTATCCCTTCCTTTTTATAGTGACAATTAGAATTCAGTAATTTCTTACATAAATACCATACATTTCAGCTGTTCAGTAGTTTCTAACTCCAATATTTGTTCATGATCTTATCATTTTATGCAGCAAAATGATCACTCCTTTAATCATTGTTCATGGCGGTGTGTGGTGTAATGGTATATATACTGGGGGAACAAAAGATTATATACCAATTCCTACTAATGGATTTAGTTTCGAAGATTTAGTAGAGAAGCTTGGAGATCGTTTGGATAAGGACACTAGTAGATTCTCTTTTCGAATCTTAGCTTTAGTTGAAGTGGATGAAGGTGAGACCATCAAGATGAAAGTTACCAACAACTTTGAATGGGCTACATTGATGGACATGACAAAATATCCCACTCTCTATGTTAATGCTGTCCCCCTACCTTGTTCGAGAGAAATAGCTGTTGTACCTCAGACATCCTTGCCTAATTGCAACTTCCCACTCTCTACCACGGGGACCAACAACAGATTGGATCATATATTTAATGCAGCTCAACATAGTTCGAAAGACCTCGCCGAGTCTCCTATTTGTGCAGAACCCATTACTACAGGTCAAATTGAATTTGGATCCATCTTCATGACTAAAGAATCGATGATATGTGTTGTGCATGCTTACCATTTGAAAAACTTTGTCCAGTTCCGTACTGCTGTATCAAATAAAGATAGATTCCATATACAATGCAAGTTCGAATTAACTTGTGTGTTCTGCCTCAAGAGCAAAGCAGTTGGTTCGTCTTGGAGAATTTACAAACTCGTAGAGCATTCTTGCGTGTCAGATTTGAGAATGGCTTCGGAGCCAACACCGACTTCGAAAGCGGTTGCTGAGTATGTTCTCCCTTCCATGGGCGAGGATGGATTTGTTGTTAGGCCACGCGACATACAGGGTCAGTTTCTAAGAGAATTTGGCGTAAGATTGAAATACCCAACAGCCTTAGCAGGAAGGAATAGAGCTCTGAAAGCTATGTATGGAGATCATTACAAGTCATTCCAGGTTAGTATTATGTACAAAAGCATAATTTTTAATACATAAAATTATAATTACAGAGATTCTTACCGTATCTGTCATTAGTAAAGTTAGATTACAGTGTATCACCACTATTCATATGTAATATGACTATACGATTCTAACTCAATGGTCAGAATATATTAAATTCTCACTATACATTTTTCCTGATTGACAAATTTTTTTTTATTATTTTTTATTCAGATGGTTGCTAATTATTTGCACATGCTCCAAGAAACAAATCCTGGTTCTGTTGTTGACTTACAGACGGATGAGGAAAATACTTTTCAGTACTGTTTTTTTGCATTAGATGCAGCTATAAGAGGATTTCGGTTTTGTCGCCCGGTTCTAGTAATTGACGCAACTCATTTGAAGGGAACGTATAGGGGTGTTATGTTCTGTGCTTCTACTAAGGATGGTAATAATCAAATTGTGCCTTTGGCATTTGGCATAGGCGACAAAGAGAATGACATGTCATGGACTTGGTTCTTGACTCATGTACGGGAAAGTTTCGGAATTCCAGATAATCTGTTGATTGTATCAGACCAGCATATCAGCATCCGTAATGCTGTCAATTTTGTATTTCCAGGTATGTATCTATAGCAAAGGTTAGAAATTACACAATTCTTACGTTCCAGTATATAATACACAATTCAATTCTAACAGAATGTTATCAATATGTAGGCACTGCTCACGGTTTGTGTACATACCACATCCAGGGAAACCTCCGAAACTTTGGGGATAGTATTATCGAGATATTTCAACTTGCTGCGAATGCGTACAAGGAAGCTGATTTCAATGAGCACATGAAAAACCTCGAAATATCAGCTCCCGGTGCTTACTCCAAGCTGATGCGAATTGATCCGAAGAAATGGGCCAGGTGCAAATGTCCTGTTAGACGTTATGCGGAAGGCACGTCGAATGCTGTTGAGTCATTAAACTCGAGGTTGAGATGGGGGAGGAAATTGCCAATAACGTCCTTACTGGAGTATGCACGAAATCTGATGCAATCATGGTTTTACCAGCGCCGCACCAAATCCGATAAGTGCGATAGAGAGTTTGCAGATTATGCCGAAGCAAGAATGTCAAATGTTATAGCCAAAGCAAACTCATTGAAGGTGCAGCCCATATCTAATGTCATATTCAACATTACACATGTTACGGCAAATAATATTGTTGATTTAAGTAAGAGGGAATGTACTTGTAAAGTATTTCAAATGGATCTTTTCCCATGTTCACACGCAGCAGCAGCAATCAGGTATGTCTTCTCTTGTGAAGGTTAGAATCTAGAACATTTCTTACCTTCGTATATACATCTAACTATCCACAAATTGGTTTTTTTTCGTAGGTTTCGTAATGAAAACCCCTTGTCATATGTACATTCATGCTATTCTACTCAAACATGGAGATCTACTTATTCATCCTTGATCATGCCTGTGCCTGCCCTATGTGATTGGCATACTCCTGATGACATTGCGAATCGGAGGGTCGAGACTCCAACAAATCCTAAGCAAGCTGGTAGGCCAAAGACCATCCGTATACCATCTGGAGCCCCTCCAAGTCAAAAAACCAGCAAGTCATGTACTAGATGCAAACAGGTGGGACATTATGCCAATGTGTGCAATGTACGTATAGACCTCCCTGCTGTAGATGTTGAGGGCTGCACCAATCAAATCAAGAAACGACGTCGTCAACCTAAGAAATGCGGAATTTGCGGTGTTCAAGGACATACACGACAATCGTGTAAAGACCCGCGTAGGTTTGAATGACTTCAAAGGATGGTTTTGTTTCCCTTTTTTGGTTGGTACGATTGCTTAGTACCATTTTGGTCCTCCTCTGACATTTTAACTTGTCAATTTTTATTGGCCAGAACATTATTTTTTTGGGCGAAATGTATTCTTATTGAATGTACCAATTTCAACAAGTTCATTTTCACCTGTTAGAAATATAAATTTTCTAACGTTACAATCACATAATAAAGGTTAGAATATCCTTAATTTTAACGTTTGCTATGTGGTCCCAACAAGTTCATTTCACCTGTTAGAAATACCAATTTTTTTAACGTTACAAATGCATAATAAAGGTTAGAATATCTTTATGAGTTAACGTTTGCTATGCGATTCCAACAAGGTCAGTTCACATGTTAGAAATAATTATTATCTAACTTTACAAACGCACAATAAAGGTTAGAATGGCTTTAATTCTAACCTAGGTTATGAAGATTCCAACAGTTTGACGTCTATCTGTTAGAAATACAATTTTTATTACTTTTTTAACTCATATCGAAGGTTAGAATTCAGTTTCTTCTAACCTATTCCGTGACTTTCCAAGAAGGTTTAGTCATCTCGTTAGAAATACCAATTTTAGGTTAGAATATACTATATTCTAACCCACTGAGTGGCAAATCCAGCAGGTTTAGTCCACCTGTTAGAAAGTCCAAATTTCTAACGTTAAAATATCCTAATAAATGTTAGAATTTCTTTAATTCTAACCGTTTGTATGTGGTCCCAACAAGTTCATTTCACCTGTTAGAAATACAAATTTTCTAACGTTACAATCGCATAATAAAGGTTAGAATATCTTTATGAGTTAACGTTTGCTATGCGATTCCAACAAGGTCAGTTCACCTGTTAGAAAGTCCTATTTTCTATCGTTACAATATCCTAATAAATGTTAGAATTTCTTTAATTCTAACCGTTTCTATGTGGTCCCAACAAGTTCATTTCACCTGTTAGAAATACCAATTTTCTAACGTTACAATCGCATAATAAAGGTTAGAATATCTTTATGAGTTAACGTTTGCTATGCGATTCCAACAGGTCAGTTCAACTGTTAGAAATAATTATTATATAACTTTACAAACGTACAATAAAGGTTAGAATGTCTTTAATTCTAACCTTGGTTATGCGATTCCAACAGTTTGACGTCTATCTGTTAGAAATACAATTTTTATTACCTTTTTAACTCATATTGAAGGTTAGAATTTAGTTTCTTCTAACCTATTCCGTGCCTTTCCAAGAAGGTTTAGTCAACTCGTTAGAAATACCAATTTTAGGTTAGAATATACTATATTCTAACACACTGAGTGGCAAATCCAGCAGGTTTTAGCCCCACCTGTTAGAAAGTCCAATTTTCTAACGTTACAATATCCTAAGAAATGTTAGAATTTCTTTAATTCTAACCGTTTCTATGTGGTCCCAACAAGTTCATTTCACATGTTAGAAATACCAATTTTCTAACGTTACAATCGCATGTAGTGGTTTAGGGTTTAGGGTTTAGGGTTCAGGGTTTAGGGTTTAGGGTTCAGGGTTCAGGGTTTAGGGGTTTAGGGTTCAGGGTTTGGGGTTTAGGGTTCAGGGTTTAGGGTTTACGGTTTAGGGCTTAGGGTTTAGGGTTCAGGGTTTAGGGGTTTAGGGTTCAGGGTTTGGGGTTTAGGGTTCAGGGTTTAGGGTTTAGGGTTTAGGATTTAGGGTTTAGGGTTCAGGGTTTAGGGTTTAGGGTTTAGGGTTTAGGGTTTAGGGTTTTAGGGTTCAGGGTTCAGGGTTTAGGGGTTTAGGGTTCAGGGTTTGGGGTTTAGGGTTCAGGGTTTAGGGTTTACGGTTTAGGGCTTAGGGTTTAGGGTTCAGGGTTTAGGGGTTTAGGGTTCAGGGTTTGGGGTTTAGGGTTCAGGGTTTAGGGTTTAGGGTTTAGGATTTAGGGTTTAGGGTTCAGGGTTTAGGGTTTAGGGTTTAGGGTTTAGGGTTTAGGGTTTTAGGGTTCAGGGTTTAGGGTTTAGGGTTCAGGGTTTAGGGATTAGGGGTTTAGGGTTCAGGGTTTAGGGTTTAGGGTTCAGGGTTTAGGGTTTAGGGTTTAGGGTTTAGGGTTTAGGGTTTAGGGTTTAGGGTTTAGGGTTTAGGGTTTAGGGTTCAGGGTTTAGGGTTTAGGGTTCAGGGTTCAGGGTTTGGGGTTTAGGGTTCAGGGTTTAGAATATCTTTATGAGTTAACGTTTGTTTCTATGTGGTCCCAACAAGTTCAGTCCACATGTTGGAAAGTCAATCTTTCCAACGTTATAAGACCATATTCAAGGTTAGAATTTGTTTTATTCTTACCTTTTAACATAAATTAAAAACAGGATCCTTCAAACCGGATACTATTAGAATAGGTTAGAAGAAACTAAATTCTAACATTCGATATAAGTTTAAAAAGTAATAAAAATTGTATTTCTAACATATATCCTAATATATGTTAGAATATCTTTTTATTCTAACCATTGCTATGCGATTCCAACAAGTTAAGCTCACCTGTTAGAAATAATTATTTTCTAACTTTTACAAACTAATAATAAAGGTTAGAATGGATTTAATTCTAACCTTTGTTATGCGATTCCAACAGTTAGACGTCTATCCTGTTAGAAATACAATTTTTATTACTTTTTAAACTCATATCGAATGTTAGAATTTAGTTTCTTCTAACCTATTCCGTGCCTTTCCAAGAAGGTTCAGTCAACTCGTTACAAATACCAATTGTAGGTTAGAATATACTATATTCTAACCCACTGCGTGGCAAACCCAGCAGGTTCAGTCCACCTGTTAGAAAGTCAAATTTTCCAACGTTAAAATATCCTAATAAATGTTAGATTTTGTTTCATTCTAACCGTTGCTATGTTATTCCAACAAGTTCATTTAAACCTGTTAGAAATACCAATTTTCTAACTTTATAATCGCATAATAAAGGTTAGAATATCCGTAATTCTAACATTCGTTTTGGAATTCCAACAGGTCGTCTAAATCTGTAAGGAATACTATCTTTAATACGTTATAATCTCATATCAAAGGTTAGTATTGTGTACATTCTTAACCTATTACGCGACAATTTGCATCATAACTACTATATACATGTTAAATCAGATGGTTATCATTGTTTTACAAAAGCTTTACAAAATTCAAAAAAACCAGTGATGCATTGACACTTTACATACATTACCACATTTACAAAAAATGGAGATGCGTTCCCTGGATTGGTTACAGAGACGCGTCAATGTTTGTTATCCCCCCCAAAAAAAGTTTTTAACTTACCAACACATGATTCTAAAACAGCCTCGTTGCATCACCATACAATCCTTCTACCAGCTGCTGCAAAGCCACTGGTTCGGTGCTGTTGTTGAAGATTGCTTGTGCAATATGGTGTCTGTATGCCTTCATTTCATCATTGTTCCTGAGCAGGTGTGGTGACTCTGGCCCCCTTGCTAGCATTTTTTCCACATACCTAAGGCAGTATAGGGCAGAATCTGATTTGTTCTTCTTTGCACGCCATATATCACTTTCTGGGGTTGTGTACATCAAAAAGTATAAGAATAGTGTAGATTCTAACCCCTCTCATATTAATTCAACTTGTTAGAAACATTCAAAAATATACTATCCCCATGCTTTTGTGCCTAACATGATTTACTAAAAGATAAGATCAAGGTTATATAGTAATAAAATTATTGAGAATTTAATATATTTCTATCTATTTTCTACGTTATTAATATATGATTGGTTGGAATTTAAAATATTCTAACTAACAAAGAATTAAATTATTTACCTGTCGGAGGAGCTATTACAATTTCCCACTGGCCGTATTGCGGGATTCTTATATTACGCTTCTGAAAACCTCCGATCTCCTTCATGATTTGAGGCACGAGGCGTGACATCGCTATGAAATGGTTTAGCCTCTTCCTAACGTCCTCATCCTTGAATTCTGAAGACCGAGGATCGTGGATCACCAACTGTTGATTGCTGAAGTTTATTTCAACAGTGGCCCATTCCTCGTCAAAGTAGCACACAGCTATTACCTAATTTTGGATAACATACTAAGTATTCAGTTTCTGCTAAAAATAATGAACACTGTATAGTTAGAAATGATTACATTCTAACTATCTAACACTGTATAGTTAGAAATGATTACATTCTAACTATCTTACCTTCTCAAAATCAGTCCATTCTCTTACGTGATCACCCCAGGGTGGGTAAGTACCGTCTGCAAAAGCAACTAATTTTTCCATGTCTTCGGCAGGTATAACCTCTTCCTCGCTGGGGTCAAATGAATCATGATCAAACCCCCCCTTTGCCAGTTTCTTACCTTTATGCATTTCCTCAAACACACGTTCCACCTCACACTAAAACAATCAAAATAACAAACAACAATCAGGATTTGATTCTAGTCCAAAAAATTAAAGTAAGGGCGTTAGAATTTAAATTATTTAATGAGTTACCATGAAAAAACAACAAGTAATCCCCACGTTGCGGTCGAGATGTGTGAATCCAGCTACCACCGGATTTGAAACTAGCACTCCCAGGTAACAATTTACATGGTCTTCCATTAGGTTATTCTTCTCTTTTGTAATGGCACGGAAGAATTCCTTGCCCATGTCAAGGGGCAATCCTACGTTGCGTCTGTTACAACCAATTTGAAATTAAGTAATTCCTGTTTTTGAAATGTTTAGATGAGAAATGATTCTAATTTTAAAATTTCGCAGACTTACGTTGCTTTCCCTTTTTTCATAAACGCCTTGAACTCATCCGGCTTTGGCCGTTTGTCTTCCCTCAAGAACGGGCTGCGGACGGCTCTTGATGGATAGATTTTCCTCAATGGTCGTACCGGATCGTGTGCCCTTTGGACATCATCCAAAGGTCCAATTCTAGTCAGGATTGGTAGGGTATCAAAGACCCGGTTGATCTGAGTGTCCGAGAAGCCGTCATCCAATTCTCCAAAGCCCTTCTTTCGGAGTATTAAAATGTTATTTTAATAATTAGAATCATTTTCCAAGAAATTTATAAATTATAACGTAGTTGGTAAGATTTAAGGAATATTCTAACACATTCGGTTAGATTTAATCAATTTCCTTAGTAGTCTGTTAGTTTTTTTCAATTTTATTGTGAATTTTAAAGCTCTATTCCGAGAATAGAGCTTTTATGCAATGTTTGTGTTGCCCATCACCGGTGCGAACGGTTAGAAGTAAGACTTCGCACCATTGGCGCACCATAACCAAGAGGATGGGATTTAAAGGTAATACTTTTTTACATTACGATTGTAAAAAAGCATTACCTTTTTAAATGACAAGGTACGAAGTACTATCGTTCTAACCGTCGATCATCGGGATTTTTAAAACAAGCAACAGAAACATTACAATATTTTTGTCCATTCTAAAACATTACAATGCAATGAAATATGGAAATACTTAGTCCAAATTCAGACAAGCAATAAAACAAATACGAAAATTGGAAATTGTTTCAACTGATGCAATGAAAATCAAATTAATTTTTTTTTTATACCTGCCCACCATCTCCCAGGTTTGCTGTTGGGGTAGCTGTTGGTGCTTCTGCTGGTGCTGCCGTGGTCCCCCCTGCTGCTGGTGCTTGTGTTGTTGCTGTCTGTGCAATCGGTGCTGCTGCTGCTGCTGGTATCTCAGTGGATGCTGCTGCTATTCCAGTGGATGCTGCTGCTGCAGATGTTCCTGTTGCGGCCTGAACAGCGGATTTCACACTCACCGGTACCAACCCCTCATCCTGTGATGCATTGAAATTCACACCCAAGGAGAACAGGGAATTGCCGGGGGATTCCAATGCGCCCGTTGGAATAGTTGTGCTTTCCTCAACGGCAACAACTTTCGTTGTTGCTGGAGTACTAATCACAACCTTTTCAGATACTTGAGATTTTTCAAGGGGCGTAGAGGGCACCGTATTTTGAGTGTCTGCCATTGGATCCAAACTTCCAAGCGCGTCACGGACGTCGCTACCACAGTTGTAAGCGTTGTCCGTCGTGGCTCTATCCAGCAGTAGATTCGTTACCTTTTCAGCCACGGCATCCAGCAGATTCTTATGGTTCTCAGCCAGCATTGCTTTGAGTGTATTCTGGTGGTAATCTTCCAACACGGCCTTCATGGCGGCCTCCATTGCGGCCTGGTTCTTGGTGATAGTAGCTTCAGCAGCGGCAGCAATAAGCACACTTGAGCTTGTGGCTATTTGTGGTCCAGATGGTTCTGCCACCGCTTCTTCATCATCATCCTCTTCTGCCTTTCTCTTTCCTTTCATGCTATCAGTTGGATCGTACTGGAAAGCGAATGGATGCGGGGTTGGATCCAACTCCAGTGACTTCCAGAAGGGCGAAACCTTCTCGTCAGTACGCGGCTTCAGCATCCGCAACACCCTCTGTGACAAGTAAGAAACAATGTTGAACATGTAACTAATACAAATTTTCTAATCCCAGAATAGTGCAATAATTAGAATCAATTACAATTCTAACGATATCAGATAGACAACATATATTTTTTTCCTAGCAGGCGTTGTAAGGAAATAAATTCTAACCTTCTTGATCTGTTTGTCAGTTGGCCATACCCTTGAGGTTGTATAAGAATACTCCATGAACCTCGGGATTTCGTGTTCATCCTTTTTCAAACCAATGGCCTCTCCGAAAGCGGGTATGGCCTCGAATATCCAAGCCTACGTATATCATACCAAAATACTGTTTAATAACAAATATATGGCAAAATATTTATTGCAAAAAAATGCAAAGACGAGTGTTTACTTACAGAAAAAGCAACAGTGTTGCCCTTGAAGTTGATGTTCAACATCCCTTCTTGCTTTGTTTTGGTAGTGATTCCCTTGATTGTATCCAGCAGAATTTGGAATGAAATGCTCCCCCACGGGAAGTTTTCCCACTCGTCTTCGTTCTCCAATAGCACCCACATCCAGGTTGGTATTTTCTTCTTGCAGCCATCAACTCCGAAAACAAACCCTAAGCACAACAACAGCTTACAAATCTTTACCCAGTCATCAGGCGTGGCCTTCACCGACTTCCCATCAACCATGAACTTCTTTGCATTGGCCGCTGTTCGGAGTTTTGACAACGTCGTGTCTGGATTCTCACCGAACAGCCTTGAGAATGTTGAATTGGGGGGAATGTCGTGTGCTGTGTAAGGGTTGAAGTTGGCCGGGCCAAACTTCAACCCACTGACTAGGGCATATTCTTCCCTTGAGAACCTCACGACCCGCCGGCCAATTTTGAAGTAAAGGGCTGTGTCGTCAATGGCGGGGTCTGGGATGACTTGATGGCAGAGCACATAGTGTAGCATGTTACCATTTCTTGTAGCGTTGTTATCCAGCCTTGTAAACTCTCCCATTGCAGAGTATCTGACTTTGTCGGCTACTTGGTGTTTGAGGCCTTTAAGCAGATCATTGACTTCACCACACAGTCCTTCATACCCGCCCGGTATGATTTTCTTTTTGGCTTGCTTGAGTTGTCCTAGCCTCACGAATTTCCATTCAACCTGCAAGTAAAGGGTCAGATTTGTATAAATTAGGATCAATATTTTAATATATTGGTTAGAATTTAACAACATTTCACAAAAGAACAACTAAACATAACTGACAACTAAGAATACTAACAGTTCTAACTGAATAATCAAACAATTTATGAATTCTAATGAATATGCTCATTTTCTAACCAGATGATGTAGAGCATAATACACATATTTCACCTTTGCTTTATAAAATAAAAACATGAATAATGGATTCTAACTAACAAATGCGAACAAACAAAAAAAAAAATTCCCAAAAAAAAAAAAAACCAGTTCTGTTAATAACAACATCAACAATGAATTCTAACTACCCCATATTTCAAATTTGATTTCTAACCTATTTTTCACATTTGATTTCTAAAATAACAAACATCAACAATGGGTTCTAACTAACAAATGCCAACGAAAAAGGGATTGATTCATCCAAATTAAGAATACTAACAGTTCTAACTGAATAATCAAACTATTTGTGAATTCTAATGAATATGCTAATTTTCTAACCAAATGATGTAGAGCATAATACACATATTTCACCTTTGCTTTATAAAATAACAAACATCAATAATGGATTCTAACTAACAAATGCCAACAATCAAAAAAACAAAAAAAGAAGGTATTCATCCCAAAAAAAATACCAGATATGTTAATAACAACATCAACTATGGATTCTAACTAACCCATATTTCAAATTTGATTTGTAACTCATATTTCACATTTGATTTCTAAAATAACGAACATCAACAATGGGTTCTAACTAACAAATGCCAACGAAAAAGGGATTGATTCATCAAAAACTTAACATACATATCAACTTTCAAAAAAAAAAAAAAAAATGCAATCCAAAAAACACAGATAGTACACAGCCTCTCACCATTTTTTTACGAGTTAGAATCCAAAAAACCCATTCTAGTACAATGCCAACGAAAGGAATTACATCCATTCTAAGAAAAAAATGCAATCCAAAAAACACAGATAGTACAATGCCATCGAAAGGAATTACATCCATTCTAAGAAAAAAATGCAATCCAAAAAACCCAGATAGTAAAGCAGATCGGATTTTTTGCAACCATTCTAACTGCCCCATTTCAAACCCAAACAAGAAATAACAAAACTTTTTTAACTGAATCACAAAACTCAGATCTGTGCTCAATAATGAAAATTATATATTAAAAAATCCAATATACATGAGAAACATTTTTTTTACCTCTTCTGTGGTGAATGGATAACCGGAGGGCCTATCATCTCTCTGTTTGTCGGCGTCACTTTTGCTGCCGGAGTCTTCTCCGGTTTCCGGAGGAATTTCCTGTACGTCGTCTTCTTGCTCGCGATTTTTCTGCCTCGTTGCCTTCTTCTTCCTTCCCCTCTTCGTCGGGCTCGTCGGGTTAGATGGGCTTTCCTCGATTTCAGATGATTCCGCCTCGGCCTTCCTCTTCCGTTTGGCGGAGCTACGTGTTCCAGTCGCCATTGCTCGCCGGCGGAAATTACAGAGGAAGAGTGTTTTTGGGAGAGGAAGGGTTTTGTCAGAGGAACTGTTGGGAATCGGGTTTCTGCAGAGGAGGTTGAGTGTGATTTTCTAAAAGTGAATAGTTGCTGCGATTTTCAAGCGGGAGTGGGAAGGAGGTTAATTGAATGCAGGGAAGTTGAATTTATGACCAGGGGTAAAATAGTCCACTCACATGTAAAATAGACACATTTTGTGTTTTCTTAAGTTTCGAACAACTATTGGTTTTTACTAAGCTACTTAGACACCATATTTTTTGCCTCCTTATCATATAAGTATTCACGTAGCCCGATGTTTATTGTAATAAAAACAAAATGTTGTTACATCAAAATAAATCAAGCCGTAACGCCGATTTTTGTTACATTTAAATCTTCGACGTTTAAAGACTAAATGAAATTGGTGCCGAAATCAACAAAGCCAAGTTTTCCGTGAAATACAAAAATAAAATAAAATAATGTAATACAAAAAGTACTTAATAATTTGCTACCCGTCGAAAATAGTTTACATTAATCGAATTCGGCCTCTTTTGCAATCTAACCTGTAACTTAATTTGATATGATTTTAGTAGAAAAATATATAATTATATAAAGTCACCCGTTACTCATGTTTATAAGAAAATAGGTTTAAAGGGGAATATGTTGATGGTAGGTGCATTTGTATTCAGTCAGAATTCGATACGAATCACTTTATAACGTTATTTTAAAGTAAAATATAAATGAAAATTATTAAAATGTCAAGTTGCCCGTTATTTATTATAATCAAATATAGAAGAAAAAATATTAAAATAAGTTCAAGTCGCCCGTTGTTTATTTTAATAAAAAAAAAATGTCAATTAGGGGTCTCAAATAGTTATATTGATTTCATCTCGCCATGTCGTTATTTTAAGCCGCTAGTTAATTGTGATAATAAAAGTAGGTTTATTAGAGTAATATTTTGATAATAAGTATAGTGTACCTCGTCAAAATTCGACATGAAAAAATTATTTTTTTAGTGTTATTTTAAAGCAAACATAAGATAAAATTATTAAAATAATTCAAGCCACCCGTTATTTATTCTAATAAAAGAATAATGTCGAAAATACATAAATAAATATTAAAGTAAGTCAAGTCTATATATAATTCTTCTATTATTTCAAGCCGCCAACTAATTGTGATAATGAAAAGTAGGTTTGTAAGAGTAATATTTCAGTAATAGGTATAGTGTATCCCGTTAAATTCAACATGAATAATTAATTGTATAGTGTTATTTTTAAGCAAACATAAAAAAAAAATTAAACTAATTCAAGCCGCCCGTTATTTATTCTAATAAAAGAATAATGTTGAAGACACATAAATAAATATTAAAATAAGTCAAGTGATATACGGAGTATAATTCTTCTATACGTGATGTGTTTTTTATAATATTGACATTAAAATACTATAATTTAATATTCACTGATATATGTAAATATTAGTATTAGTTAAATTATAAAGATAAATAATAAACATAATTATAAAGAAAATATAAAATTCAATTTTTATTTAATAAAATATAACTTATTTATAATATAATATTAATATATTATTATTTAAAGTCACATTATTCCAATATAACTAAAGAAAGTCGTATATAATTACCTTTATTCATTCACATATTATTGATAGTATTAAATTACTACCAATTTCATAATATTAATAAAAACACATAATATATAAAGCATTCGGTTAAATACGTACTAATTATTGCATAATACTACAAATAAATGCTAATCAATAAATAAACAAATAATATATTAAAATCTTTTTTTATCGAAATAATATATTCAAATCTATTCATGTATGAATAGAATAATATTGAAGATAACTATTAAAGATATAATAATAATATTATTAATAATGATAATTATAGAATAATTAGATAATATTTTTTATTATAAAAAATTGAATTTTTAGATAAATAGGAACGGAGAGCATAGGAAGTGCCACGTAGGCACGTGAATTAACGTGGTGCTTCGAATCCGCTTTGCTATTATATATAAAAGGATTGTAATTGTTATTGTTATTTTATTATAAATAAATAAATAAATAATATATTAAAATCTTTTTTTTTTATCGAAATAATATATTAAAATCTATGTATGAATAGAATAATATTGAAGATAACTATTAAAGATATAATAATAATATTATTAATAATGATAATTATAGAATAATTAGATAATATTTTTTATTATAAAAAATTGAATTTTTAGATAAATAGGAACGGAGAGCATAAGAAGCGCCACGTAGTCACGTGAATTAACGTGGCGCTCCGAATCCGCTTTGCTATTATATATAAAAGGATGTTTATTTTATAATGAAATATATAATGACTCGTTAAAGTGTTTGCATGAATTAAGTTTGTGTGATTCTGTGTGATACGGCAACGGTGGCGGAAGATGAACAAAAGAAGCACGAGGTGGTGGGAATTGCTCAAGGAAGAGTACGTCGAGTGATTACGAGGCCTAGTCGATATATGTAATATTCGTGAATGGGCTTATCTTTTGTTGGGCTGGATAAAGCCCATAGTTAGCTAGCTTATGTTAGAAGCTTTCTTTTGGTTTACAGATTAAAAGGCTAGGGTTATGCCTTTTGTGAATTATCAAACTATTTTGTAAAAGAACTCTCTGTTCTTGGGCTTCCTCTTACGTGATTGTGAGGCGTAGTTGGAGTTTCACGTTCTCATTAACGTGATATCAATACGAATCGTATTATTGTGTGTACGCAATTATGGACAAAAATATAACATATTCTTATCCAAATCATCATATTTAGTAAGGGAATTAACCTTATTCTTATCCGACTGAAAATTAAATCAAATTGTGTGATATATATATATACATATACTAATTTTCTTCTTCTCTCTTCCATATAATTTTGTGAGAAATACTAGCACAATTTCTCCACCGATTGCCGTCTACGTTACCTTAATCTCAACAACACCACCTTGGAAGGGAAAATCCCAGATTCCCTCGAGAGGTGCATGGAGTTGGAGTTCATGAACATCGATACTTTCCCATACATGCTATCGTCGTAGAGCATCAGAGTTCTTGTTCTCAGCTCGAACAGATTCCATGGAGAGGTGATACGACCAAGAACGAGAGAAGATGTTAGTTTTAGTACGTATGTTTATTTACTAGTCTTTCGTGTAATGGTCTTTTAATTGTAGTTTTGTTATTGGGTCTAGGTTAGAGTCCAATTAGGATATAGGTCTTAGCCCATTAGGGTTTTAGGTCAAACCTATTTAAGGTGCATTGTATTGTGGCCGTCTATTATCGAAAATGAATATTGAACAGTTCTCCTTGTTCATGGAGCTCCGGCCGCTCGAAGCGCCGTTTTCTTTCGTTAATGGAGTTTAGGCAGCTCGAATTGTCCTTTCGTTGATACTAGTCGTGTCAATTGGTGAGATGTAACATCTTCAAACCTATTAAAAGACCATTACACGAAAGACTAGTAAATAAACATACGTACTAAAACTAACATCTTCTCTCGTTCTTGGCCGTATCAAGAGGTGAGATGTAACAACAGTTGGCCAGTTCTTCAGATTCTCGACGTCTCCTCGAATAATTTCAGTGGGAGTTTGGAATCGATCAACTTCTCGAGTTGGAGGGCGATGGTAGCAGCAAGGAGCGGGTCGAGAAGAAATGAGCTGAGCTACTACTCATTATGGAGCTTTGGAGTTACACTAGCCATCAAAGGGCCAGGGGTGGAGCTAGTCAAGATTTGGCCAGACTTTACCACTCTCGATTTGTAATTTAATTTTATATATTTTCTTTCAGCAATTTCGACGTATTATGATTTTGAATAATTCTATATTTATTTTCTAGACTCGTCCAATTCAAAATTTATAATTATTTTTAGATTTAGATATTTAGTAAGTTTACTGTAAAATTTTAAAATTCCGTTTGAAATTTTGTGAGTTGAAAAAGGGGGTTTGGGCCTAATCTTTTTCTTATTGGGCTTCATAAACCTTGAGAAATAAAATCAAGCCCGATTTAGCTCTAGAGTCCAATTACTTTTAAAAAGCCCAATAAATAACTAAACAATAAAATAAAATATCGCTTAAAAATCATCAAGGCCCAAAAGTTGTAACTAAAATTTACTCCCCCTCCATTATATTTAGGGTCCGGAGGATTGACATGGAGTTTAATATATTGTGGTGGTGCGTTAAAATTAGATGCCTAATGGTATGTGGTGGTCATGTTTAAAGGGTATAATTGTATTTTTTTGTGTAGGAGTTCACTATCTAAAATGAAAAGACCCTAAAGATTATGAATGTACGATAAAGGAAATAGACCATAAAAATTGTAGCATAAAAAGTGTAATTTTAGAGCATTTCGTCGCCAAACTCCCCACCAAACCACATTAGTATGAAATTATTCACTTTGACACAGGCCAACACGATTTAATTTTGAAATCCTACCCAAAAGGTCTCATACTAATATAGTAGTGCTCTTACATTCACCCCTGTATTTTTGATGTATGAACATGTTATTTGTCCTAACATTAATATTAGGAATTCAAATACCTCAAGTCAATCTTCGTATATCACAAGGCACTGTTTTTCTGTTTTTGTTTTTGAACCAAATCAATAGGCAGAGTCATGGCCATATAAAATTGCAATATTTTCTTTTCTACTTTGGAAATAAGAAAAGTCTGAGGAAAGTTTGAGTCCATACATTTATATTTTCTGAAGCAAGGAATAATTGCTGATTTTTTTTCCAAATTATTCTCAGTGAGGAGAAGAACTCAAGTCAACGTTTTTGCTTTTTTTTCTCCTAATAATCCATAATTAGTTTCGTTTCTTCTTTACTGCAAATTGGAATAGTCTTCCTTCCAAATAAAATTAAATGAAGAAAATAGGAAAATAAAATCAAAATGTTTAATACTCCACTATAAAGCCATGTTGTTTAGCTGCAAGTTTTACTACACAAATCCAATCCAATCCAAACACCACCCTCTTCACCATGTTTCTAAAGTTCTTGTTCTTCATTTCTCTGGTTTTTAGCTCCTTCATCTTCACTCATTCTTACCATAATACCCAATGCCTTGACCATCAGAAATACTTGTTGCTCCAATTCAAGAATGAATTGATATTCGAATCCTCTCTTTCTACAAAACTGGTGCAGTGGAATCAGACAAACAACTGTTGTCACTGGTATGGCGTGGAGTGTGATGGTGCCGGCCATGTCGTAAGCCTGCAGCTCGATCGTGAGTCCATCTTCGGTGGAATCGTGGATTCGTCGGCTCTGTTCGGACTAAAGTATCTGGAGAAGCTCAACCTTGCCCACAATGACTTCTACTTGTCGATTCCAAAAGGTATTAAGCATCTCAAGTATTTGACACACTTGAATTTGTCAGATGCAGGTTTTGGTGGGCAGGTTCCTCTTGAAATTTCCTCATTGAAGAGATTAGTTAGTCTGGTTATCTCCTCCAGATACGGTTTTATTTCATCAGATCTGAAGCTTCCGAATTTGGAGATGCTTGTTCAAAATCTAACGGGGCTTACGGAGCTCTATCTGGATGGTGTCAATATTACTTCCTCTCGTGAAAGGGGTAGTTGGAGCCATATAATATCATCACATTTACCCAACCTCACCGCCTTGAGCTTGCGTTGGTGTCGTTTGTCTGGCCCTTTGGCTAAGTCCTTCGGCAAACTCCCTTCCCTTTCTGTTCTTATACTAGATTATAACGATCTCTCGATGGCAGATCTAGACCTGTTCGCCAACTTTTCAAGCTTAACAATCTTGAGTCTTGTCAACTGCGGTTTGAAGGGTCCTTTTCCCGATAATGTCTTCATCGTGCCTACTTTGCAGTATCTTGACTTATCTCGCAATGTAGAACTAAGTGGAAGCTTGCCACCATTTCCTCACTCTGGATCTCTCAAGTCTTTAAGGCTTACCAGCACCAACTTGTCGGGGTGGATACCAAGTTCAATTGGCAATCTCAAGTCTTTGTCGGATATAGACTTGAGTGGTTGCGGATTCGGAGGACCCATTCCATCCACCTTCGCTAACCTAACCCAACTCACTCGTGTCTACTTGGGATACAACTTCTTCACGGGCTCCCTTTCTCCTACCATGTTTGAAGGTTTTTCCAATCTTGTTTCTCTAAGCCTAGAAAACAATTCATTCACCGGTAAAATTCCCAGCTCCCTCCTTTATCTCCCTTCACTTGAGACACTCGAACTTTCCAGTAACAATTTTACTGGAGTGACTGAAGAATTCCCCACCATAAATGTCTCCAAAATTTATCATTTAGATTTGAGAGATAATCGACTGGAAGGGCCTTTTCCCGACTCATTCTTCCAACTTCGGAGCCTCGAGTATCTGTTTCTAAGTAGAAACTTGTTGAATGGAAGTTTTCAACTAGAAAAGATTCAAAGCTTTGCCAATCTTACGGCCCTTTATCTATCCGGAAACAATTTATCGGTACATGTCAGCAATGACAATTGGAGTAGTTCTGGAGTTCCCAAGCTAGAAGAGTTGTCCTTGGGTTCTTGTAACATGCATAATTTTCCTGATTTCATCAAACAATATTCTAATCAGTTGCAATTCCTGGACCTCTCAGAAAATCGGATTTCCGGAGAGATACCTAATTGGATTTGGGGAACACAGCTTGAGTATCTGAACATCTCCTTCAATCTTCTTACACATGTGCAAAAGCCTTACAACATCCCTCCTTCTCTTAGTTACCTGGACTTGCAGTCTAACCGGCTCAAGGAAGAGCTGCACCTGCCCTTTCCACCTAACACCATACCTAATCTTTACTCTTTGTCACTTGCTAATAACGGTTTAAGTGGATCAATTCCGACCTCCCTCTGCACAGCCACAAACCTTGAAGCTCTTGACTTGTCTATGAACGAATTAAGAGGCAGTATACCCTCCTGCCTACTTGATGGCACCATGGATCTAACTGTGCTAGATCTGGGGCAAAACAACTTCAGCGGCCACATTCCCGATAGTCTTCGTCTCGATTGCCACCTTCAATATTTGAATCTGAGCAACAACACCCTACAAGGGAAAATCCCAAAGTCACTCGAAAGTTGCGAGGGGCTAGAGTTGATGAACGTTGGGAACAACCTCATCAATGACACCTTCCCATGTATGCTGCCATCGAGCTTGCGAGTTCTCGTTTTGCGCTCCAACAGATTCCACGGAGCAGTAAAGTGTCACAGAAACGACATCTGGTCGTTGCTTCAAATCATAGATATTTCTACGAACGATTTCAGTGGCTCTCTGAAATCAATAAACTTCTCTAGTTGGAGGGGAATGGTGCAGGGGAGCTATCCGCAAATTGAGCGCACCGAGTTAAGGTATAATTATTCGGCGCAGCCAAAGGCTGGGGTGAGAATAACCATGAAAGGGCTAGAGGTCCAGATTGTCAAGATTTTTACAGATTTTACCACCATTGATTTCTCCTGCAACAATTTCCATGGAGAGATACCAAAGGCAATAGGCGATCTTAGCTCTCTCCGTCTTCTCAACTTGTCCCACAATGCCATCAACGGAAGCATCCCAAAGTCATTTGGTAAGTTGGGGGAGCTCGAATCACTCGATCTCTCTAGAAACCAACTAACAGGGCATATACCAACAGAGCTTTCACGCCTCACGTTCCTCTCGGTGTTGAATGTGTCCTACAATGAGCTGGAAGGAGAGATTCCAAAAGGGCGTCAGTTACAAACATTTCCAGCCGATTCCTTCTTAGGAAATCCGGGGCTCTGCGGTTTCAATCTCAACATAAGCTGCACGGTTCCTACTGATGATGATGGCGATGAAAACGAGAAAGAAAAGAAGAGGGAGATAGATTGGGATTACGTATCTGGTGCACTCGGATATGTTGTGGGATTAGGAGGCTTTGTGTGGGTACTCATATTCTGCCGAAGCTTCAGATGCAAATACTTTGGGAAAATAGAAGATGTTGTTGAACAGATGTTCGATGCAAGAGACAGAAGACGAAGAAGGAGAAGATCAGATGCAAGAAGAAGAAGAACAGTGAGGGATCGAGAAGTGAGGAGGCATTAAAAGTATTAATTAAGTTAGTTTGAAATTATATAAGAAGGTGTGTAATGTTGTCTAATAATCAGTGGATTAATGTGAGCTTAAGTATTAGCATACCATTGGATGAAGGAAAAATTTGAGCATTTTTCTAAGGCTGAGTTTATAACACTTTATTCTAACACAAAAATACACTTTTAGAACTTAATACAGTATTCGTCTCATTCATTTAGGGATAAGTTCTATTTATGTCTGTCTCTATTCCACTGATATAGGGATATTACCTTAAATGGTAAAACACACTTAAACCTATTCACACTACTTAATTCGCCACTATCACTTGCGTCTTAATTTCTGTGTGGAGGAAAAGTTATCCACGTAAATGAGGCAGAGTGAGTATTACTTGCATCTCTGGAGGGACTTTGGGAACTTCAATCGGTCGAAAAATTATCCGGTACCGGACCGGAGATGTTGTGTTCCAAGTTCAACAGAGCAAGGCTCATTTTAGCTCTAGAGTCCAATTACATAATAAAAGAAACCCAATAAATAAATAATTGAACACATATTCAAATATACTTCTATAGCTTAAAAAATTCTCAAGGCCCAATAGGTATAACTAAATTAAATCTTTACTCGATGCATAACATTTTAAAACATGAAAAAGTGGGAATATCAAAAATTGAGTGGCATTTCGTCGAACAACTGCGTGCTCATTCTTTAGGAAAAGTTTCTATTTTCATTCAAAATTATGGAATCAACTTATCGATAGTACTTCCCAAAACAGTACCTTACATTTTCCTTTTTGAATGTCCTACTCACCCTACTTTAACACACAAACTAAACCTTTAAAAAAAACGTATCATTTTACGAGAGAGGAACGGAGGGAGTACATTAAATATCTCAAAGTCAATCTTCCTAAATCAGAAGGCACCATAATGCTTTCTTTAAAAACCAAATCACAAGGCAGCCTTATAGCCACATAAAATTTGTAGAGTGACTCAAGTGGGAGACTCACTTGACTTGAGTCAACTGAAGTGGAAGAACTCAAGTCAACGTTTTTGCCATTTTCCCCCAATAATTCATAATTACTTTACTTTTGTTTCTTCCTTCTTTTACTGCAACTAGTGGAGATTACGTGCGATGCACGTATAATCTTATTGCACATATAATGTTTATTTTTAATGTTATTAGTTAATTGTAAATATTAATACACTTCAAGATAAATAAAAAAAATATCTTATAAGTTGAATATAAGAGGGTGTTTGGCTAAGCTTATAAGCTAGCTTATAAGATGTTTGACTGCTTATAATTTGTTTGACTGCTTATAAGCACTCTAAATGTGTTTGACAAAATAAGCTCCTTAAGAGCTGATAAGATGCAAAAATAAGCAAAAAGTGCTTATAAGCACTCCAAAAAATAAGTTCCTCCACCCCAACTTATTTTTTTTAAATTTTGCTTATTTACCACTATTATTCTATTTTATTTATATATTTATATTATATACACTTCCATTTGATGTTACAGCATTATGATTTCAAAAAATTTATTTTTAATTTTTTTTTTAAATTTTCAGATTTATTTTTTTATTATCTCCTTGAGCTTATAAGTTATTTTATCCAAACACTTCAACAAATAAGCTCTTACCCTCATACATCTTATAAGCTCTTAAACATCTTATAAGCACTTAGAGCTTATAAGCATTTTAAAATAAGCTTAGCCAAACGGGCCCTAAATTGAAATATATTCAAAATTAATATTTTAATGATAATATTAATGTTCTTATGATTTATTTTAATTATAAGGGTAAAATAGGTAAATCAAATTTTGTAAACAAGACACTTTTTATAATAGTATAGATAGTCTTCCAAATAAAAAATAAATGAAGAAAATAGGAAAATAAAATCAAAATGTTTAAGAGTACTATAAAGCCATTTGTTTAGCTGCAAGTTTCAGTGCACAATTCAATCCAATCCAAACACCACCCTCTTCACCATGTTTCTAAAGTATTTCTTCTTCATTTCTCTGCTTTTTTGTTCCTTAATCTTCGCCCACTCTTACCATAATACCCAATGCCTCGACCATCAGAAAAACTTGTTGCTCCAACTCAAGAGTGAGTTGAAATTCTATTCCCCTCTTTCAACAAAGCTGGTGCAGTGGAATCTGACAAACAACTGTTGTCACTGGTACGGCGTGGAATGTGACGGTGCTGGCCACGTCGTAAGCTTGCAGCTCGATGAAGAGTTCATCTCTGGTGGGATCGGGGATTCGTCGAGTCTGTTCGGACTTAAGTATCTGGAGAAACTCAACCTTGCCTACAATGTCTTCAATTCCTCTGTGATTCCAAAAGGTATTAAGCATCTCAAGTATTTGACACACTTGAATTTGTCAAATGCCGGTTTTAGTGGGCAGGTTCCTCTTCAAATTTCCTCATTGAGGAGATTAGTTAGTCTCGATATCTCCTTAGGTTATCCTTTGTGCATTGAGAACCCGAATTTGGAGATGCTTCTTCAAAATCGAACGGGGATTCAAGAATTGTATCTGGACGATATTAATATTACTTCCTCTCGCGAAAGGAGTAATTGGAGTCACATCATATCATCACATCTACCCAACCTCACTGCTTTGAGCTTAAGTGATTGTGATTTGTCCAGCCCTTTGTCTAAGTCTTTCGGCAAACTCCCTTCCCTTTCTGTTCTTATACTAGACGGCAACAATCTTTCAACTGCAAATCCAGACTTGTTCGCCAACTTTTCTAGCTTAACAACCTTGAGTTATCTTATAATTATGATCTCAGTGGAAGCTTGCCACCGTTTCCTCACTTTGGATCTCTCAAGTCTTTAAAGCTGAGGTTGACCAACTTCTCGGGGTCGATACCAAGTTCAATTGGCAATCTCAAGACGTTATCGGAGATAGACTTGAGAGGTTGCGGATTGGGAGGACCCATTCCATCCACCTTCGCTAACCTAATTAACCCAACTCACTTATGTCGACTTGGGATTCAACTCATTCACCGGTAAAATCCCCAACTCCCTCTTTGGTTTCCCTTCACTGGACACACTCTATCTTAACACCAACAATTTTACCGGAGTGATTGAAGAATTCCCCACCATAAATGTATCTAAGATTGTTAGTTTGGATTTGAGTAATAATCGACTGGAAGGACCTATCCCCGATTCATTCTTCCAACTTCGGAGCCTCGAGTATCTAAATCTCAGTGAAAACTTGTTCAATGGAAGTTTTCAACTAGAAAAGATTCAAAGCTTTGCCAATCTTACACGTCTCTATCTATCCGGAAACAATTTATCGGTACATGTCCGCAATGACAATTGGAGTAGTTATGGACTTCCCAAGCTAGAAGAGTTGTCCTTGGGTTCATGTAACCTGCATGATTTTCCTCATTTCATAAAACACTATTCTAATCAGTTGCGAGGACTCGACCTCTCAAACAATCGGATTTCCGGAGAGATACCTAGTTGGATTTGGGGAGCACAACTTTCTTATCTGGACCTGTCCTTCAATCTTCTTACACATGTGCAAAAGCCTTTTAACATCCCTCCTTCTCTTATGATCCTAGACTTGCAGTCTAACCGGCTCACGTGTTGTATATTTTAGTGTAATTGGATTGACTAGTTTGATCAGAATCTATATAATATATAAAAACAAAATACAAGGGTTAATTTTGTATTTTCACTTCTATCAGTAGGGTTATTATTGTCAAATTAAGAGTTTTGCATTTTTAAAATTTTAACGAATTAAATTAATAAATGAACAGAAACGTCGTGCTTCTCCGAACAACCTAATTATAACAAATGTGCCCCTTCCAAATTAACAAACTGCCGTTTCTGCACCTTCTTTAAAATTAACAAAAAAAATTACCAACGATTACACAATTTTATACGGTTGATTTTGCATTTATCAATTTCTTTTCGCCATGTTCATCAGTCATCACCCAATCTGGCACCACTTTTGGAGAGGTCGTTTCTTCATCGCCGCAAAGGATGGCCAAGATCCAATCACACTCAACTCATTCTTTGGAGCACAGCCGTATCAAGTTATAACATCAAAATACCCTCATACAATTTTAGGAAAATCGAGGACAATTGCTCATAATTGGGCATCAATCCTGATCCTCAAACGGAGATCTCAAAAAGTAATGCATTACTCAACCACCGTGTAGACGAATAAATTTTATAAAATTTGAGTTTACACACCGTTAAACTAACATAAGCAAACTCTCCCCGCTGTCGAAGATGTTGGCAGCACGTAAGACGAGTCCAGTTGGGTGATTGTTTCTCCAACAATGATAAAAGAGGCTTCTAGCAAAAGGAAAGATATTGAAGAAGAAGAAGAAACGGGGATGTTGAATCAAGGCAGAATATCGAAACGCTGCATCGACAACGTCAAGAATGACAGAGGAAAAGCCTAATTATCATATCGGTAACATTTCTCACGATATCAACTATTTACCATTTATCGTTTTAGATTTTTCTTTTCTTACTTGAACGTGAACAATGTAGATGCCATGGTATTTATCGTTTAAGACTTTGTACGACTTGCCATCACAGTGACGGAGGAGCACTTTCACAGATAGTTATTTGAAGACAGAGTAAGGCAATATCAGTTCTTTTTTACCCTAATACATCCTTTCACTGTGTGTTCATCAATTTTACATATTGTTCAAAATTTAAATTGTTTTAACAAATGTTAGTGTTTTAATAGTTATAAATATGTTTGCTAAAAAAAAAAAATAGTTGTAGCTAGATATGTATCTTTCTACATGAGTTTTGACTTCGGAATAAAATAGGGTAGAAAAACAAAGAAATAATAAGTTGAATTATCAAATATAGTGTGACGAAGTATATTCATCATTATAATATTCTTTTTTAGAGTATATAAGAATATTGTTTATATGCTTCCAATAATTAGACATTGATCCCAAGTAAAAGAAAATCACTTTTAAAATAGAAGTTGTTCCTAGGTAATCTTACAATTTAAAATAAAATCATGAAATTTTATTTATTGTAAAATCCAATAAATACCAAACAAATTATGAAATTTAAGATCTTGCTATTCATATTATATCGATACAAAGAAAGAGGAGTCCATAGTTGAAAATTGATATACGGGTACTATATACTAGAAGCAATAAAAATTACTTCAGCTTACACATGGAAAAGATTGACAAATACTACATGTTAGAAGCAATGGAATCACAATAAAATAAATAAGGTGGCTTGGAGATTTTCTTGGAGTGTTTGGGAGCTAGGCGTACTAACATCTTATCTAACATCTAACATTTGCCCGATAAAAAAAAAATTAATAATAATAAATAAAATAATAATAATAATAATAATAATAATAATAATAATAATAATAATAATAATAATAATAAAATTGCAATTTCAATAAAATAAACTTAATAAAGTTCGGGCCGTGCATCGCACGGGCGAACGTTCTAGTTATCATAATAATGCATCGTATAAGTTTGGAGGTGCGGAGTGCACGCTTATATGAGTTTATTATGATTTTAGGGGCGAAGCCCCTAAAAGACGGGGGTTCGGGGCAGCGCCCCCGATAGCAGGGTCCCAGGGGCGGCAGCCCCTGGCGGGGGTGCGGGGGCGGGGTCCAAGGGCAGAGCCCCTGGCTGGGAAAGCGAAATTTCGAGGACCATTTTGCAACTTTCGAAAAGTTGCTTTCGAAAGGGCGCTTTCGAAAAGGTGTTTTCGAAAGGATGCCTTTACCCGTTTTTTAAAACTGAAATATCAGTTTCTTCCTGTTGGCGCTTCTTCTTCTTATTCTGATCGACTTCTTCTTCTGGTTCGAAAATCTCATACATTACATCTGATCGTTCGACTCTGAATTGTATCCGATCGAATATTTCGATTGAACCGTCGAATTGATTCGATCTGAAAGTGCCTACACGCCTTTCAGAGTATCCGATTTTGTTCGTATTCACATCTTCGTTCTTAATATCCCCAACATCACGGAAGAGCTTCACCTCTCCACTCCAACTAACACCACATCTGATCTTCAGTACTTGTCACCACATACCTTGAAGCTCTTGACTTGTATATGAATAAATTAAGCGGCAAAATACCCTCCTGCCTACTTGATGGCACCATGCATCGAATTACTGTGCTAGATCTGGGGCAAAACAACTTCAGCGGCCACATTCCCGATAGTCTTCATCTCCATTGCGACCTTGAATATTTAAATCTAAGCAACAACACTCTACAAGGGAAAATCCCAAAGTCCCTCAAAAGTTGCAAGTGGCTAGAGTTGATGAACGTTGGGAAAATCCCAAAGTCCCTCATCAACGACACTTTCCCATGCATGATGTCATCGAGCTTTGCGCTCCAACAGATTCCACGGAGAAGTAAAGTGGCACAACAACAGCTGGCCAGACCTTCAAATCATAGATATTTCTACGAACGATTTCAGTGGCTCTCTGAAATCACTAAACTCCTCTAGTTGGAGGGGAATGGTGCAGGGGAGCTATCCGCAAATTGAGCGCACCGAGTTAAGCTATAATCATTCAAAGGCGCCAAAGGCTGGGGTGAGAATAACCATGAAAGGGCATGAGGTTGAGATTGTCAAGATTTTTCCAGATTTCACCACCATTGATTTCTCCTGCAACAATTTCCATGGTGAGATACCAAAGGCAATAGGCGATCTTAGCTCTCTCCGTCTTCTCAACTTCTCCCACAATGCCCTCAACGGAAGCATCCCAAGGTCAGTTACAAACATTTCCAGCCGATTCCTTCTTAGGAAATCCGGGGCTCTGTGGTTTCAATCTCAACATAAGCTGCAAAAACCGTACTGATGATGATGATGAGAAAGAAAAGAAGAAGGGGGAGATAGAGTGGGAATATGTATCTACCGCACTCGGATATGTTGTGGGATTAGGAGGCTTTGTGTGGGTACTGATATTCTGTCGAAGCTTCAGGTACAGATACTTCGGGAAAATAGAAGAGGCTGTCGAAGAAATGTTCGATGCAAGAGACAGAAGACGAAGAAGGAGGAGATCAGATGCAAGAAGAAGAAGAACAGTGAGGGATGGAGAAGTGAGGAGGCATTAAAAGTATTAAGTTAGTTTGAAATTATATAAGAAGGTGTGTAATGTTGTCCAATAATTTGTGGATTAATGTGTTATTTTGCTCAAGTTATATCTCTGCTTCAATGCTTATTGTCTATGTTCTCTATCTTGTTATGTGTATGCGTTTACTCTAACAGTAGTGAAGTTAATGCCTCGAGTCTCCGTGATTAAAAGGTCTCGTATCGTAGTCGGGACTAAATATTAACATCAGATAGAGTAAAGCAATCCAAACTCATATTCATAAACAAACTCATAACACAAATAACTCAATGCATAACTTCTTTTTTTCCCCTTCATTTTAATTGACTACATACATTCATCGAAAAATCCAAGGACATGTTCTCCATGCATACTTTTCTTCGATGAGGTACCACTTCCATTGCCCTCTCTGTTCCTACCCCTAGACATTTTAGTCTCAACGTTTCCGATATAATGTTTCAACTACATCGCATCTTTTTTGTTGGTACTATACCCTACTATATGGCTATTTTCTTTCTGCACTTTTGTCTAATACACAGTTCTCTACCTACGCCTACAAGTGCTGAAATTGAGTCAAGACCCTTAAAATAGAATTTTATACCCTACAATTTGATCAAAGTTGCCAAATCACGAATCGGAAAATCTGGATTAGTATTTACTAAGTAATCTGCTATTATAAACTGGAAAAACTCCATGCTGCTTGAGCCACAAGGCCTTTTTTCGATACATCTTCTTTTTCATTGTTTCCTTCTTTTGAGTATGGGGTAGATTTTCAAAAAATGTGGATCAATCGAGTTGCATTGTCTTGCAAAAGTTGACTTACGGGCCAGACCTCTTGTTACTTTAACAATGATTGGTTTTTGTTATCTTGCCTAACAACTTCATGTTATAAACTACATTTACCCGACTGTCTTACTCACTGGCTTTGTCTTGATATCTTTTGGTAATTTGACGGTTATTACATACTGTTTTAATCAGGTGGATGCGCTGACAACAAAGCGTGGTCAAGAAGGGGGGTGGGTTGTTGAGCGACTCTTGAACCAGGTTAGAGAATAGCGCCTCGTGCAATATATGATTATTCCAAGTGTTGTCTAAAAACAGATGATTTCTTCCATTGCAGTTGCTGATAGAGCTGGATGGCTCGGAACAGAGAAGGGGTGTTTATGTGATTGGTGCTACGAATAGGTATGTATAATCATTCTTTCTTAAATTCATTCATTCATTCATTTATTTCTTAATACTAGCGAACAACACGTGCGATGCACGTGGTCACTAAGCATTTTACTTATTTCGTTAAAAAATTAGATTATATTATTTTATGTTTATAATATAAACTGATAACGATTAATTAAATCTTTAAAATAAAGCGTTAAAATAAAAAGGACGAATAATTAGTAAATCATAAGAACAAAATAATTAAACTAAAAAAAAGTCAAGTATCGCTAAAAAGGAAGTAATTAATCTAAACTATAACATTTAAAAATTAAAATTAATATCACGGTCAATCCTTCTCCTTCTTTACTTTGACGCGCATCGAACTTCTCTTCCTTTTGTTTTTGGAGATAAAATTTTCCAAGGTATCATCATCTTCACCACTGGGAACGTCGACGCAATCTTCAAACTTCTTTCGGAAAATTTTCCTTTTCCCCTTCTCTTGATGTTCACTAAGTTCCAACTCCACGCTTGATTTTTTCTTAGAGGCTTTCCTCGGCTTCACGTTTTTGCTTGGACTTTTCTTAACCTCTTCTTCAATTGTGGCTTCTATCTTTTGGATTGCATGAGCTATAAGGCTCAAGTTCTCTTTATTGCCTATGTCCACCGAATTGATCGTTGTAAGAAAGCGTATTTCCCTTGAATTTTGTAAGTCGAGTCCTCTGTTGTACACAGATTGATTTTCTCCCTAAAAATAAGAGTTGATGTATTGAGATTTGATTTGGAAATTCTTAAGTATTAATTAAGTATTTAGAACAATAATATAATAATAAAATAGTTTAAATTAGAAGAATAATAACATCCCATAAGATATAACAGTTAACAAAAGAATTTATTAATACTCCAAGAATAATAGTATAAAATATATTCTATAGTATAAATAACCTACGATTAACTAATAAATTATAGAGAATCCACCGATTAAATAATATATACCAAATATATTTGAAATACTAATTGTAGTTTTTATTTTATAACTAATAAACCAGTTATCATACTAATAATAATATATATGATTAACTAATGAATATTTATTTATTAAATTCTTAACATTAACTGATTCAATACTCTTGTACCTACGGTTTAATTAAGAATTTAGAACGGAAAATAACCTGGTTTGCTGATGCTATATATTCATCCACCGAGCATCCTACGTATACTGCCGCGACATCGTTAAATATATAACGTGTGCATTGTAATCTGCTTGCACAACATTTAGAGTTATCCTGTACCTGTAATTATATAGGAAATTGAAGATTAAAATACGTGTACTTTATTGCTTTGATGTATTTGTATTTGCGAAATTACCTTGGGATTGTTTCAATTACTTTCTCATTGCACTTTCTACATATTGAATCTTTGGAATGGTTTGTACACGATGTTGTGCATTTTTTGCACGAATCATACCAAATCGATGATTTATTTTGAATGCTATCGACAATCCCTACGAAGCTGTAGTGACAATATGATAATTATATCTTGATAGTAGATAAACATTGTATGGTACGATCAACCTATTGTTAAGCTCTGCATTACAGACAGAAACGACTGATTCGTTATTTCTTCTTCTATAAATTGGATATCCATCTTTACCTGCATAATGCTTTCACAATACGGTCGTGGATAATGACATTTGCATTTTCCTTTCACCATACATGAGTTTTTTGGAATCTTTTCCCCACATGGTCCATGCATCATATGCTTCTTCACTAATTCATATAACTCGTGATTTTCATCTGGATTTGGAATTTTAGCACTAACATGCTTATCGATTTCATCTGTTGTATTTGTCTTATATATTTGAATTCTGTAGCCTGTTCATTCTATTTTCAACCTCGTTCACTGTCTCAAAAAAGTACAACTGAAAAAATCCTGGAATAGAACTATTTGGAATTAACCCTGGAAGATCATGATATAACATTCCTTGTGCTCGAAATGTATAGACTCCTCGTCTTGCAGGTGCAAGTTCCTTATCCAATTTTACACCAAACGATGTAAACGAAAATATAGAATTGTACGAACGAATATTTTTTCTAAAATTAATTGCCTCTATAGAATCTGAAGTGAACAATTTGTACAATTCATTGGGAATTCAGCTGATGCAAGTACAATTTTTCCAATATCACAACAAAATGTCGGAGATTCGTACTCTAATCTGACAGCACTGCAATCATAGATTATTTTTTTTTTTTAATACATGAATTGTTGTACCTATCCTATGACAAACATTACAAATTAAAGTGTGTCAGTATTAATGTTTGTAATTGTGCTTGTGTGCACAACATGATCAAAATAAAATAATTACCATTCAAGTCTTGTGAATTAACATTTAAACTTTGTTTCTTTATTTCGGAATATTTCCTTTTCGTGTGTAAAAGTCTCCTTTTTTCGATACACCTCCGCACCTATTATATTAAAAGATTCAAATATGTTTACAACATTGTGGTAAACATTAGTTTTAAAATAAATTCAACTACTAAATTATAAAATATACCTTAAGAAGAACTTGACCTCCTACTGAATCTTGATTGAATTTTAATTGGAACTAAATTAAACTGTAAAGAAGGTGTGATGTGTAAAACAATTTCATCTTATAATAGTCTAAGGAAAGAGTTAAGGCTATGAAGATTACTTCTAAATTAATACATTTAATGAAAAATCTATCTTCAACTACTTACACATACAAATTTATTATACATACAAATCTATTTACTCGCCGCTCTCATGCACCAAGGCTGTCACAAACATACACTGCACATTTATATCCAAAGTTCCTAACGGGATTTTAATTATTTATTTGAAGTCACTTTGAAAATTCATATTCTTCAATCCAAAAAAAGTCCAAAATCTTAAGAATAATAATTTAATACAACCTCCGTCCCACTCTAATTGTCCATGTTTTCTTATTGGGATGTCTCATTTAATTGTTCATTTACTTAAAGTGGAAAAGTTTTACTCCCACAACCAATATAATATAACTTCACTATCTCTTACTACATTGGTTACTGTGCCGATTTTGTAGTGGACAATTAAATGGGACGGAGGGAATAAGTTTTATGGATATTATAATTGAAAATTACTCCCTCCTATTTTTTATAATAGTCACTTTGGGATTTTGTCTTTTTAAAATTTAAATGTCGTTCTACTTCATTCTTCCAATAATCTCCCTATTAAATTATGTTTATTGCCTCTATTATGCATATTATGCAGAGGAAATAGGGTGAAATACCCACTTCAACTTAGTAAACACAAAAGTTAGCCACCCACTTAATTTACAAAAAAAATACCCAACAATTCAAATTCTGGACCAAAATACCCCTAAATGTCAACATCAAACTTCACCTACCTTTTTACTTTATGTCATTTTCATATAAAAGGACAAAATAATTTTAATTCCTCCTTCCTTCCTCCCAAACCTCCCAAATCGCATTCTCTCTCTCTACCCCTCCCCTCTCTCTCCTGCATCTCTCTCTCCCCTCTCTCTTTCTCTCTCTATAATTTTGCAGAGAAAGCTTCTAAAGAAGCTCAATTTCTTCTTCTCTTCTCTTCTGCACTCTTTCTCTCATATTTTCTCTCTCTCTCTCTCTCTCTCTCTCTCTATATATATATATATATATGTATATATATATATATCCCTTTCTCTTTTTTCTCCAAACTTTTAGTGGTGGCCCTTTGCCTCCGCTGCCGAACTTCCTCCGCCTCCGTTCGCCGGTCAACTCCTTTCGTGACAGGAGCTTATTTATGTGTATGCTTGATGGAAATGGAGGAGACTCCCTTTCTCCCTCAAAAAACTCCCAAATGGAGGAGACTCCATTTCCCATTTTTTGCTTTTTTTGTTCTTTTTTTTTTTGTTTTGTTTTTTGTTTTTTTTTTGTTGACAATGGCCATGGTAATAGTTAACATTTCTTGTTCATTTCTACGACCATGTACGAAGTAGTCAATTTCTTACAGTTTGTACCTTATTGTGAGAATAATTAGCAATAGTGGATTACTTGTTGGTAATATAGGTTCGAAGTACAAATTTGCCATTATTGTTACCGTGTCACGATTTACATTTTCCTCAACTAAGTTTATTTTTTCTTATTAGGTTCGAAGTACAAATTTCTTACAGTTTGTACCTCTGTTTTGAAAGCTTTTAATTTATTTATGCAATTAGAGTACATCGATACTACTACCAGGTACAAAATAGCTCATTTTTCATTGTTCGTACATCGATTTGATTATTCATCATTTTCCAATAGTTACAGTAATGGAGCATTTGCTGGTTAATTGTAGGTTCGAAGTACGATTTAACTTTATACTTACCAAACATTGTTTAGATTTTTTCTAAAGGTTTTGGTTTTTCGCACTAAAATTTAGTTTTTCCCAATAGGATCTAAATCATCTAACAGGGTTTGGTTTTCATTGATAAGGTACAAATTTATACATATTCGTACCAATAAGTTCATGCTTTCTTATGTATTCCGTACTATAACACTAGTAATTGATACGAATTGACTAATTTATCAACAAAAAATTGTATAATTACTCATCTATTATGGTACAAATAATGTTAATTCGTACCAATATCCCAATTATTCTACTATAACATAACTTTGAAGTTAGTAACATGGTACTAATTTCATAACTTTGTACTCAGTGCGCAATAATTTATAAACTAAAAATATTGGTAAGAATTGGAAAAAAAAATCAATTCATAACAAACTCTAAAATGTGGTACAGGCGGTACAAATAGAGATACTCATACTTAGTGATTATAGTGCAGTACGAATTATATAAATACGTAATGTGTACCAATACATAATCTAAAACTCGTGTGCCCTGCTACCCAACCCATAGTGTGTATATTGTCAATTGACCTGCAACACAACTAGATAGCATTACATCATGAACCACACACGGTACAAATAAATCTTCTTTTACCAAGACATTAGAAAAATGAGATAATCATGAACTTTCGTACTAAAGACAGTTAATTAGGTACGAAATGATACAATTTCGTACAAGTAAAAATCTTTTTTCTTTTCTTAGTTTTAAAGCCACAATTTCGTACATGTAAGCATCGAAATTACCCAAGAAAACAAAATGAAATTTTCCTAGTTAAACCCAAACCAATTACATCTTCCCACCAGTTTCGTATCTGAGAAGAAAAAAAAAAGCAATTTAAAGTTTGGCACGAATGTTAAGATCGTACCTCCTTACAACACGTACAAAATATTGCAATTGAACAGGAAAAAAAAATCAGTGCTTCGAATGTCAAATTCGCACCTTCTTACAATACGTACAAAAATCATAATTGCGAAAAATAAAATAAAATAAAAGATTGGTACGAATGTCAAATTCGTACTTCCTTACGATATGTACAAAAGATCCCAACTGGACTTAAAAAAAAAAAAAAAAAAAAAAAAAAAAAAAAAAAAAAAAAAAGTTTTAAAAAAAATTGGAGATGAAAACGAAAATGGGAGAGAGAGACACATGGGTGACCACTCAAAAGTAAAAGGTGTGATTGAGATATGGAGGAGAGAGAAGAGTGGGGACCACTATAAAGTAAAAATGTGTCATAGGGGTATTTTAGTCTCAAATTCAAATTGTTGGGTATTTTTTGTGTAAATTATGTTGGTGACCAACTTTTGTAATTATTATCTCTATATAGGTATATATTTTTTTCACTCTATTATGCATTGAACTCCTTTCATTCATAAATAGACATAATATTAATTGAGACTATTTTAGACAAAATTTAAATTTCTTAAAACATGTGCAAATAGCTAAAATGACTATTATAAAAATAGGAGGGAGTACGCTAAAATACCTAATCTTATTAAAACTACAAAATTATAGTAATTATTTAAATCATTATATATTTAAATCGTTTATTTTTACAATTTATATACTATTAAGATAAATAATAGAGTAATCAAAAGAAAAAGGGGAAAGAGTTTGGACGAATTTCTTTTTTTTTTCATAATTATTATTCCATCCTTTAAATTCAAAATCTTTTTGTTACTCTGCTTTTCTTTATAGTTGATTTAAGTAAACAATAGAGCAAGAACGACAATAAATCAAGAAATTGTGAAGATTTATATACAAATATCTTGCGAACTACTATTAATATAATTTGTTTAGGTAATTTTTTTAAATTAGTGTTGAAGAAGTACATATTTATAGAATAGTTGATTGTAGGAATTAATTAGGAGAAGAATTCCTTGTAGTATGGAAGAAGTACATACTTATAGAATAATTGATTGTAGGTATTAATTAGGAGAAGAATTACTTGTAGAAAAAAAGTCACAATCATAAACGAATAATCATATTTATAGTTGATTATTTCTTCGATTTTATTTTATGATGATATAAAAGGATTTAGAAAAAGAATAACAATTGATTAGGAAATAATAATACACATAACTCACTAATTAAATCACTTCTTCCAATCAACTACGTCGATTAATAACATAAAAAATATAATAACAATACTATTATAATATAATAATATAAAACATAATAACAATTGATTAGAAAAAATATGTCTATTAATAATACTAATAATATAATAACAATAATATTTTTAATAAAAGGATAATTATATAAATAATATAATATTATTTTAAAATAAAAGGAGGGGAGGGGTATACTTGGCATTACATATTTTGTAAGAATGCACACTTTTATAATAGTAATAGATATGTGACAGTTCTCATCTGATTGAGTTATTGGCAGGCCCGAGGTCATGGATGATGCGGTGCTTCGACCAGGAAGATTTGGAAAGCTTATGTATGTTCCTCTTCCCAGTCCAGATGAACGGGGAATGATCTTAAAAGCTCTTGCTCGAAAGAAGCCGATAGATGCAGATGTGGACCTCGTGGAACTTGCAAAGTACAGTAGATGTAACAATCTTAGCGGCGCTGATCTCTCTGCTCTGGTACGTCTCTTTTTTGGTTCTATAAACATTGAAGTAAAGCATACAACAGCTGCGTCCTTCAAATAAACACTTGACAAATTTTTGTTGTCTTCTTCCAACATTAGATGAACGAAGCTGCTATGGCTGCTCTAGAAGATAAACTATCATCAATGGATAGAAGTTGTAGCGTACCATGGACGATCAAAGCTGCACACTTCACGACAGCATTGGAGAAAATCTCTCCCTCTGTTTCGGACAAGGTGCTTCTAATTTACTACTGCATCTTGCCACCTACGACTATTATTTAACCTTCGCGATGCTTATCTTGCCTCGTACATATTTTTGTGGTTGCAGCAAATACAATACTACAAGCTTTTGTCGAAAAACTTCAAAGCTGATTGAGAGCATGTCCTCGATTCTTCACTCCATACATCCGAAGGAGAATATTTTTGTAGCAGAGCACAGGTTCGATGGATTCTGTTCGAACTTTTGTAGGAATATTTTTTTCGATTTTTTCGTATTTGTGGAAAGTGAGTTATATTGATAGATGTAACTTAAGCAAGAACATGTGAACAAGACGATGCATCAAGTGTAAGGTTTTTCACATAATATTACTATATAATTATTGTGTTCATAATCATAAACATAGTAGCATTTTACATAACTACTGTCTCCTGACTTGGCTCCTCCTCACCCTCCTTGCATGCGATCTTCTTCTTCGTCTTCTGTCTCTGGCGTCGAACATATCTTCGACAACCTCGTCTATTTTTCCGAAGTACTTCTCTCTGAAGCTTCAGCAGAACAAAAGCAGCCACCCAAAGCTTCCTAATCCCACAGCATATCCAAGTGCAGCAATCACATATCCCCACTCGACCTCCCTCTTCTCTTCATCTTCTTCGTTTCTCGGCGGTGGCGAATCAGTACCAGAGCAACTTATGTTGAGATTGAAACCGTACAGCCCCGGATTCCCCAAGAAGGAATCGGCTGAAAACGTTTGCAACTGACGCCCGTTCGGGATCTCCCCGACCAGCTCATTGTAGGACAGGTTCAAGAACGAAAGGAACGTGAGCTGCGCAAGCTCTCTTGGTATGTTCCCCTTTAGCTCGTTCCTCAAGAGGTCGAGCGACTCGAGATCCCCCAACTTGCCAAATGACTTCGGGATGCTTCCGTCTAGGGCATTGTGGGATAAGTTGAGATGACGAAGCAAGCTAAGATCACCGATTTCCTTCGGTATCTCTCCTCCAAAACTATTGCTAGAAAGATCAATGATTCCAAAGTCCCGCCAAATCCCGAATATCTCCATCTCCAGCCCCTTCATGATCAAGCTCACCCCATCCGTAGCGTACCTCGACTCGTTGCCCCTCAGCTCCGCCATCGCTCTCCAGCTCGAGAAGTCAATCGACGCAAGACTCCCGCCAAATTTATTCGAAGACATGTCCAGAATCTGAAGCTCCGTCCACCTCTTGTCACTGTCACACCTCACCTCCCCGTGCAACCTGTTGGAGCGCAGGACGAGGACTTGCAGGCTCGACGGCAGCGCGCAGGGGAAGGTATCCTCGACGACGTTGTCCCCGACGTTCAAGAACCGCAACGACTTGCATCTCTCGAGGGACTTTGGGAACTTCCCTCCTATAGTGTTGTTGTTGAGATCCAAGTAAGAAAGGATGCAATTGGTCGAAAAATTATCCGGTACGGGACCGGAGATGTTGTTGTGTCCCAAGTTGAACAGAGCAAGGCTCAGAGTTTGATCAAGCAAGCAAGAAGGTATAGTGCCACTCAACCTATTCGAAGACAAGTCGAGGACGAAGAGGTACTTCGAGCTGCAGATCGAGGCCGGGATCGACCCGCTTAATCTATTCTTGGACAGTAACAAGTACCAAAGGCTAGAGGAAGGCGGGAGGAGGAGACGAAGCTCGCTCTCGAGCTCGTTCGAACGCAAATCGAGCACTACGAGAGAAGGAGAGGCATGGTAAGGCCTTTGCAAACCGGTTAGAAGATTATGAGAAAGGTTCAAATTGGAGAGTTGTGTTCCCCAAATCCAACTAGGAATCTCCCCACCGATCCCATTGTTGGAGAGGTCCAAAGAACTCAAGTTATAATGCTTTATGAACTCAGGAAACTCATGCAGGTTACATGAACCTAGCCTTAACCTCTTCAACTTGGGAAGCTTATGTGTACTTAGATCGTTGTTCGATCCGATATCAATCGATAATTTGTTATGTGATAGGTGAAGGGATGTGAGATTGGGAAGGCTAAGAATCTTGTCTAGTTGAAAGCTGCCATTGAACATGTTTCCTTCAAGAAACAGAGATTCGAGGCTCCGGAGAAGGAAGAAGGAGTCAGGAACCGGCCCTTCGAATCGATTGTAGTTCAAATCCAAAGTAGTAATGATGGAGTCATTTACGGTTGGAAACTCCCCGGTAAACCGGTTGTAACCTAGCCATAGCTCTTGAAATGAAGGGAGACGAAGCAGAGAGCGAGGGATGTTACCGGAGAACGAATTGAACCTCAAGTTCATTGAAACAAGGTCGGATAGGCCTTCGAACAAGGTAGGCGAAAGCGAGCCGGTGAAGGAGTTATACGAAAAGTCGACGTGGACTAGTCCGGTTAGGTTAGCGAAGGTGGAAGGAATGGATCCCGTGAAGTGGCAGCTAGACAGGTCTAGATTCGACAAGTTCTTGAGGTTGCTAATCGAACTTGGTATCGATCCGGAGAAGTTGGTGCTCCGTAGTACTAATGATCTAAGAGACGATGATCCGTTTCGAGGGAATTGCGGTATGCTTCCGCTGAGTTCCTCGTTCCACGATAGATCGAGATTTTGAAGAGTTTTTATGTGGAAGATCGTGTTAGGAAAAGAACCCATAAAATCGCAGCCAGAAAGAATCAAGGTGGTCAAGTAGGTTAGGTTGTGGATACCTTTCGGAATGGGAGTGGAGATGAACTTGTTGAAAGATAGGTCTATTGTCTCGAGATGCTCGAGCCGGAACAGAGTCGAGGCATCCCCGATTCCACCGGAGATGGCCTCACGGTCGAGGCGAAGGCTCACGACGTTGCCTGTAGCGTCGCATCCCACGCCCCGCCACTCGCAGCAGTCGTCGCTCGTTTGGTTCCACTCGACGAGCTTCGTCGAACGAGAAGAGTTGAATTTCAGCTCGTTCTTGAGGTGAAGCAGCAAGTGTTTTTGGTGATCAAGACACTGGCTATTGCAAGAATGAGTGAAGATTAAGGAGGAAATTAGTACAGAAATGAAGAAAAACCTTGGAGGCATTGTGTGAAAGAGGAAGGTGATTGTGTTGTGGTACGAAATTGCAGCAATGATCTATATTGCCAAAGGATGGACTACTACAACCGGGTCGTAATGGATTCGGATTATTGAGCAATAAACGAACAGAAACGTAACGTTTGTTTTATTTGCTTGTCTTTCTCTTTGCTCTCACCCTCACTTTGAATTAGTCTTAGTTTTGCTATGAATTTGGAAATGCTTAAAAAGGGTATTGAATGTGAAGTCTCGACCATTTCACACTTGGCATGTTTTGTCCGTTGAAAAATTCTTTTTAGAGAAACAATTTTCTTAGAGAGATTATTCTTATCGAGAGTTATATTTAAAATTATTTTGAAAGGAATACAATATTCGATAAAATACATATTAAACTAAGTTTATATAGATTGAGTAATAAACTCAGGTGCATAATTAATATGAACTTTACCAAATAATAACATGTACACTTCAATGAGCTCGAGGAAAATCGGAGGCTAAATTATTGAGCTGCTCTTTGAAGAACTCTGATAATAGTGTCTGTATTGCTATTTGTAGTTTCTTTGCACTAGACTAGAGTGTGTGATTTGTTGGGTTAGGTAAGAATAGGTTTTAAAGTTGGAGGAATGATCCCCTAACCACCGTGGACATTCTTAATGTGCCCACGAATGATGTGACGTATTATTAATGGAAAAATAAATCAAAATTTATACCCTAGCTTATCTAAAAAGTAAACCATACTTCTAGTTCTAGCGCATTAGCGGTGGACACATTAAGAATGCCCACAGTGGGTAGGAGAGCATTTCTACGTAAGGTTGTTTGTTCAATCAACATCCATAAGGGTTGGAATAGTTTTGAAATTAAAAGGACTATAAATTATTTATGGAAAAAATGCATTTAAAATCGTGAACTTTATCTGACATACCGTTTTAACCGTTAACTTTCAATTTTTTCCCTAAAATCACAAACTTTTTAATTTGTCCAATTTTCCCTTAATTTCTAATTTTCCCCAAATCAAAGTTGATGTGGCGTTGATGTGTCCGTTTGAAAATTGACATGTCGTCTACATAGCTTCCACACACGTAGATTTTATAAGACACATATACATCCACATAATTATTTTTATTTAAATAATAGTATATGCAATTAATAAAGTCCCCTAAAAAGGCCTAACATCATATTTGGATACGACCACTGCTTCGCCTCCGACATCGATGCTTGGCTCGATTTTGCAGCGAAAAGCAGGGTCATGGAAGTAGATCTGCACCTGGAACTGATTGAAGGGGCTGTATTTTAGCAAGGGAGGAGTAAATCTAGAAAAAATAAAATTAATTGCATATATAATTTAAATAAAAATAATCATGTGGATGTATATGTGTCTTATAAAATCTACGTGGAATCTATATGGACGACATGTCAATATCCAAACTGACACATCAATGTCACGTCAGCTTTGATTTGAGAAAATTTAGAAATTAGGGGAAAATTGAACAAATTAAAAAGTTTGTGATTTTAGGGAAAAAATTGAAAGTTAACGGTAAAGTTCACGATTTTAAATGCATTTTTTCCATTATTTATAAGAAAATTCAGTTTTTGTGAGTTGAAAAGGAGCTACATAAATTCTTGTTGGGTCTCCATTCAATTTCTTATTGGGCTTCATATACCTTTAAGAATAATTATCAAGCCCACTTTATCTCTAGAGTCCAATTAAATTATAAAAAAACCCAATAAATAAATAATTGAACACAAATTCAAATATACTACTATAGCTTAAAAAATTCTCAAGGCCCAATAGGTATAACTAAATTAAATCTTTACTCGATGCACACATTTTTTTTTTGAAGAATGAAAAAGTGGGAATTTCAAACATTCAGTGGCATTTCATCTAACAACTGCTGTGCTCATTCTATGGGAAAAGTTTCTACTTACATGAAAACTCCCTGCATCAATACCTTGCAAGAATATACTTTTTCCTTTTTGAACATCCCAAATTCTCAATCACCCTCTTTAATATTCAAACTAAACCTTTTGAAAAAAGAAACGTATCCTTTTTATGAGAGACGAAGGAAGTACATTAAATATCTCAAGTCAATCTACGTAAATCAAAAGGCAACCATAATTTTTTCTTTTAAGACCAAATCACAAGGCAGCCTTATGGCCACAAAAAATTTGGAGTGTGAGTGAAGTGGGAGACTCAGTTGAGTTGAGTCAACTGAAGTGGAAGAACTCAAGTCAACGTTTTTGCCATTTTTCCCCAATAATTCATAATTACTTTACTTTTCTTTCTTCCTTCTTTACTGCAATAGTCTTCCAAATAAAAATAAATAAATGAAGAAAATAGGAAAATATAATCAAAATGTTTAATACTCCACTGTAAAGCCATTTTGATTAGCTGCAAGTTTTAGTACACAAATTCAATCCAATCATCATTCTCTTCACCATGTTTCCGAAGTATTTCTTCTTCATTTCTTTGCTTTTTTGCTCCTTCATAATCTTCACTCTTACCATAATATCCAATGCCTCGACCATCAGAATAACTTGTTGCTCCCAACTCAAGTATGAGTTGATATTCAATTCTTCCATTTCAACAAAGCTGGTGCAGTGGAATCTGACAAACAACTGTTGTCACTGGTACGGCGTGGAATGTGACGGTGCTGGCCACGTTGTAAGCTTGCAGCTCGATCATGAGTTCATCTCCGATGGAATCGGGGATTCGTCGAGTCTGTTCGGACTAAAGTATCTGGAGAGGCTCAACCTTGCCTACAATGAATTCTACTTTGCTCCGCTTCCGAAAGGTATTAAGCATCTCAAGTATTTGACACACTTGAATTTGTCAAATGCCGGTTTTCATGGGCAGGTTCCTCTTCAAATTTCTTCATTGGGGAGATTAGTTAGCCTCGATATCTCCATCGATGAAACTTATCGGTACGTTGAGCCTCCGATATTGGAGCACCCGAATTTGGAGATGCTTGTTCAAAATCTAACGGGGCTTAGGGAGCTCTACCTCAATGGTGTCAATATTACTTCCTCTCGTGAAAGGAGTAATTGGAGCCATATTATATCATCACATTTACCCAACCTCACCGCTTTGAGCTTACGTGATTGTGATTTGTCCGGCCCTTTGGCAAAGTCCTTTGCCAAACTCCCTTCCCTTTCTGTTCTTATACTAGACGGCAACAATCTTTCTACAGCAAATCCAGACTTGTTCGCCAACTTATCGAGCTTGACAACCTTGAGTCTTTCCGATTGCAGTTTGAAGGGTTCTTTTCCCGATAAAATCCTCCAAATATCTACTCTGCAGCATCTTGACTTATCTTTGAATGAACAGCTCAGTGGAAGCCTACCACCATTTCCTCACTCTGGATCTCTCAAGTCTTTAAGGCTTAGCTACACCAACTTCTCGGGATCGATACCAAGTTCAATTGGCAATCTCAAGGCGTTATCGGAGATAGACTTGTCCTTTTGCCGATTCGGAGGACCCATTCCATCCTCCTTCGCTAACCTAACCCAACTCACTCTTGTCAACATGGGATTCAATTCATTCACCGGTAAAATTCCCAACTCTCTCTTTGGTCACCCTTCACTGCAGACACTCTATCTTAATACAAACAATTTTTCCGGAGTGATTGAAGAATTCCCCACCATAAATGTCTCTAAGATTGTTCATTTGTCTTTGAGTGGTAATCGACTGGAAGGACCCATTCCGGATTCATTCTTCCAACTTCAGAGCCTCGAGTATCTGTATCTCAGTGAAAACTTGTTGAATGGAAGTTTTCAACTAGAAAAGATTCAAAGCTTTGCCAATCTTACGGCCCTTGATTTGATCTATCCGGCAACAATTTATCGGTACATGTCAGTAATGACAATTGGAGTAGTTATGGACATCCTATGCTATCAGGGTTGGGCTTGGGTTCATGTAACCTGCATGATTTTCCTCATTTCATAAAACAATATTCTAATCAGTTGATACAACTCGACCTCTCAAACAATCGGATTTCCGGAGAGATGCCTAGTTGGATTTGGGGAACACATCTTGGCTATCTGAACCTCTCCTTCAATCTTTTTACACATGTGCAAAAGCCTTACAACATCCCTCCTTCTCTTTGGTACCTAGACTTGCAATCTAACCAGCTCAAGGAAGAGCTGCAACTTCCCTTGCCACCTAACATCAGACCTGATCTGCGGTACTTGTCACTTGCTAATAACAGCTTAAGTGGATCGATTCCGACCTCCCTCTGCTCTGCCACATACCTTGAAGCTCTTGACTTGTCCATGAATCAATTGAGTGGCACCATACCCTCTTGCCTATTTGATGAAACCATGAATCTACGTGTGCTGGATATGGGGCGAAACAACATCAGCGGCCACATTCCTGACAGTCGTGGTCTCCGTTGCTACCTACAATATTTAAATCTAAGCAACAACACTATACGAGGGAAAATCCCAATGTTCATCGGAAGTTGCGAGGAACTAGAGTTGATGAACATTGGGAACAACCTCATCAACGACACCTTCCCATGCATGCTTTCGTCGAGCTTGCGAGATCTTGTTTTGCGCTCCAACAGATTCCATGGAGAAGTAAAGTGCCACAACACCAGCTGGCCTGAGCTTCAGATTGTTGATATTTCTTCAAATGATTTCGGTGGCATTCTGAAAGCAGTAAACTTCTCTAGTTGGAGGGGAATGATGCTGGGGAGTTCTGCACAAAGTAAGCACACCGAGTTAAGGTATGGACTTTCGCAGGCTGAAGTGAGAATAACCATGAAAGGGCATGAGGTCGAGATTGTCAAGATTTTTCCAGATTTCACCACCATTGATTTCTCATCCAACAATTTCCATGGGGAGATACCAGAGGCAATAGGCGATCTTAGCTCGCTCCGTCTTCTCAACTTCTCCCACAATGCCATCAACGGAAGCATCCCAAAGTCATTTGGAAAGTTGGGGGAGCTCGAATCACTCGATCTCTCTCAAAACCAACTAACAGGGCATATTCCAACAGAGCTTTCACGCCTCACATTCCTCTCGGTGTTGAATGTGTCCTACAATAGGCTGGAAGGAGAGATCCCGAAAGGGCGTCAGTTACAAACATTTCCAGCAGATTCTTTCGTAGGAAATCCGGGGCTCTGCGGTTTCAATCTCAACATAAGCTGCACACCTCATACCGACGATGGAAGCCATGAAAAGGAGGAAGAGAAGAAGAGGGAGATAGAGTGGGATTACGTATCTGGTGCACTCGGATATGTTGTGGGATTAGGAGGCTTTGTGTGGGTGCTAATATTCTGTGGAAGCTTCAGATACAGATACTTTGGGAAAATAGAAGAGGTTGTCGAAGAAATGTTCGATGCAAGAGATAGAAGACGTAGAAGAAGGTCGCATGCAAGAAGGGTAGAGAGGAATAGGGTCTGGAGGCAGGGACAATAGTTTTTGTTTAACATGTCTGTTTTCTGCTTCAATTTGTGTGTTTGTATATAAAAATAAGTGGAATTATTCAGATAATAGTACTAAATATATATGTAGGATTTATGTTTGTTGAATCAAGATTGGGAAGTTGTTAGCATGCAAAGTTTTCAACATTCAAACTTGCACTTAGGCTGTGGAGATTTATGTATACAAGTATTAATTGCTGTAGTAGAGTATGAGTTGTGTTGTGTGGTTGAAAATTTAGAATTAAGTAGTATATTTCTTGCTTTCTTGGATTTGGGTTATGTATTGGATGGAGTTTTGATGAATTGACTAAAAAGAATACATGATGTTAATTAATGTCGTAAAAGATAATGAATGACAATACAACAAGGGAAAAGAAAATAAAAGAAAAGAAAACCTGCATCACCATCATCGCAGCCAGTGCCCTTTCGCGCAATAACACAAACACCTTCTGTGCATGAATGAATTGCCACCTCGAGAGAGACAGAAAGAATGAAGTCAGACACCTGTAAATACTAAAAATCGAATACGATAAGGAACTTTAATACGAACGGCAAATGCTTATATGCAAACTCAAATTGGGAGTTTGTATACAAACTCTTTTTTATGGCCGTCCACGTGGCTTAAGTTCCCCCACATGCAATAGTATTTTACTAAAATCATTTCTTTTGTAATTACTTCTAATTTTGTTATATGATTTTATAGAAATGACAATTATTATTAGATCCAATGATTTATTCCTTTGCCTACTATCGTTATGAATAATAATAATAATAATAATAATAATAATAATAATAATAATAATAATAATTATTATTATTATTATTATTATTATTATTATTATTATTATTATTATTATTATTATTATTATTACCTCTTTATAATACTTTATTTGTTATGTGTATAACGATATGTTTTTTCTAGATACTAGAATTAAGGAGAGAGTGCTAAGAAACTTAAGTATGCTTTTATTTATGTTTGATTTTAAATAAAAGAACGTACCGAGACGTTTAGTTTGATATAAAAACTATAAAAACGTAAGAACAAACAAACCAATATAATACTTTTAAATTTAATTTGTACAGTAATTTAAATTATATTGAGACGCGTGTAGAATTAACGTTTCAATTATTTTTAATTAGACGTGGCGCACGTGGGTAGAATTAAGTGATTTTATTTCCTACATTTATTTTAAATAGTAACCTTTGTATTATTGGTCCCCTTTTGACTTTTTCAAAATAATATTAGGAAAGAAATAAGATATATTAAAATATTAAACACATACTATTAATATATAGATAATCATGAATTATTTAATGTGCAAAAAAGTATACAAACTCCCAATTTGAAATTATTTAACGATAATCATGAAAGATTAAACACATACTATTGCATGTGGGGGAAGCCACGTGGACGGCCATAAAAAAAGTTTGTATACAAACTCCCCATTTGAGTTTGCACACAAGCCTCTCCCATAATATAATATAGCTTCAAATATATATCACCAGTCTCTCTCTCTCTCTCATGGAGCAAACACGGTCTCCTACTGTATTAATTTGATTTTTTTATTCTTTATAATTTATGGTTGGATCTGTTCGTATTGGTATTATACAGTATTCGTTTCTTTCTAGTTGTCGTATTGTTGCAATAGTCGTTCTTTTTCTAACGTTTTCTTTTTAACTTTTGTGGTAGAATTCTGTGATACGAGCCTTCATCCTAGCTTTAACCATAATGGCGATGATGAGTGTGAAGACGAGGAAGATAAGGAAGAGAATGGAGTCGCCGGCGAGGAGTTTGATACGTCGGAGAAACCCGACGAAGAAAGAGAGGAAGAAGGCCGAAGTGAGAGGCCGAAGAGGGCCACGCGGGAGCCCAAGAAGTTCGACGGATTCGTATTCTATCGTTAGCTTGAGAAGAGTCTATTTTTGAGTCGTGGGCTTGGCCCAATAGAGTTAGTCGAGTCGAGCCTAAGTTGCTCCTTTCGGGTTTTCTTATTGGTTCTTTCCCGATCGTAAAGAGTCGAACCAATCAGGGTCCTAGTATTTATATCAAGTATTCGGGTTGTATTATTATCATCCATAATCAAACCCTAATTCTCGCAGCTTTTCTCTTTCGTCCTTCGTATTTTATTTTCGATTTGATCGTCGGGGAGAGCCTGCGACTACCTTTGTTCGTTATCCCTTGCGAATCTCTCGTTCGCGGTGTGATAGGAGAGCCACGTTCCTATCAAGTGGTGCTTTCATCTTGAACCTTGTGCTCGATCGTGGAAGATGAGTAATTATCGGGGTATTTTCCGGCCGAGTGGATCGGGGCCACGACCGCCGCCTGGTTCTACACCTGCACGCCCGCCGGCTACCACGACAACAGCGGAGTCTCTGCCTATTGATACCCTAATCGCCGTTTTGCAGCGCATGGAAGCAAAGCTGGATTCGGCGGTCCAAACAACGGGGAACCCGCGAACGTCAAGACCCGACCCCGATCCTCCTCACGGGCCGCCGCCGGATAATTCAGGATCGCCGGACGGTATCGCCACGCAGGCAGCGACGACGGCGAACACGTCCCTGCAACCCTTCTCGTCGTCGGGGAATCCTTGGCCCTTTGGCGAGAGCTCGCGTCCCGATTCTGATTTTCCGCCCGGGAGCAGCCGTCTGTACTCGTCGGAACCTACTGGTCCGACAGCGTGGGATAGACCTCCACCGCGTTCATCGGAAAACCAGCAGCGGAGTTATGCGTGGGAACCCCCTGCTTCGCGTGGAAATCAGCACACGTCGACTTCCGACCCTACCCGCCACATTAAGATGGACCCGCCCATGTTCGACGGGTCCGACGCTCAGAGCTGGGTAACGCGCATTGACTATTATTTCAATCATATTGGGTTATCGATTGATCAACGCTTACATTTTGTTGTTTTGTTGTTCTCTCCTCCGGCATCGGACTGGGTTTTCACTTACCGAGCTAATAACCCGTTCGCGACGTGGGCTAAATTTCTGGAGGATGTGAGAAGGCGTTTCGACCCTAATTATTATGTCAATTACATTGAGCTGATCGCGAAGCTCCAGCAGACCGGGTCTTTGGGCGATTACAACCGTGAATTCGAGCGCATGATGAGCCAAATCCATGGGGTTCCGGAGTCGTTCTTATTACCAATATATTTGGGTGGTCTTCGTTTGCCTCTTCGGAATCAAGTTCGGTTTCAACACCCTACATCTATTGCCTCGGCTATGGCCCTCGCTTCGGAGTTTGATACTTCATCCGAACGCAGCGCATCGTTTACGAGGAAGCCGTGGCAGAACAAGGCAGCTCATTGTCGGCCCCATCGGCTAACCCTACTGCAGAGGTGAATAAGGCTTTGCCGGCAGCTCAGTCGTCGAACCGGCCTCGCGATTTGTCGCGCCTTCCAATCGTTCGTTTGTCTGCAGCGGAAAAAAGAGATCGCACGGCCAAGGGGTTGTGCTGGTACTGCCCAGACAAGTGGAGCGTCGGCCACGCATGTAAGACCCCGGTCCTCGCCTATATGGGAGTTGATGAGGAGGACGAGGTTATTCCACAGACGGAGGAGGCCGTGGATGTCCCAGAGGTAGTCACGTCCGATTTGTCAAGTTTATACAGCTTGGATGGTCGCCCGAAGGCGTCGTCAATGGAATTTAGAGGTTTTATGGGCCGCGAGGAAGTGGGTATCTTGGTGGACACGGGCAGCACACACAATTTTGTGCACCCGAAGGTTGCGGAGAGATGTTGTCTTGATTTGACTTCTGTTAAGCCATTCCGGGTTTACATGGGGAACGGCCAGTCGCTTGTTTGTTCCTACGCTAGTTCGGAGGCTTCCGTGGAGATACAAGGGCAGTCATTTGAGGTGGATTTATTTGTTCTCCCAGTGCATGGGCAGGACGTGGTGTTAGGCATGGCATGGCTTCGCTCGCTTCACCGTGTGACGAGCGATTATGATAAGGGGACATTGGGGTTTGTGAGGAAAGACGGTGCCATTTGTTTGAGAGTCACACCCCGTGTGCCTCGTCAGGTTTCAGTTCACAAGTTCGCTTCCTATTTGCTGCGAGCGGAGACGGCTGCTGTGTTTGAAATTATTGCTATTAACGACGTGGCTTACGAAATTCCCCAAGGTACTAATCAGAAGAAGTTGGAGTTGCCGGAGGACATGCCCCCGGCCGTGAGGGAGGTGCTTGTGCAGCATGCGGCAGTTTTCTCAGTCCCGACGAGTCTCCCACCTAAGCGTATGTTCGATCATCGGATACACTTGCTTCCGAGTGCGAAACCGGTTAATGTTCGGCCATATAGGTATCCTTATTTTCAGAAGGCGGAAATTGAGCGGCAGGTCAAAGAGATGCTGGAAATGGGCATCATTCGTCACAGCACTAGTGCGTTCTCGTCCCCGGTGTTGCTCATCAGAAAGAAGGATGGCTCTTTTCGGTTTTGTATCGATTACAGGGCCCTGAATACGGCCACGGTGCCTGATCACTTTCCTATACCTACTGCCGATGAGCTGTTTGATGAGTTGGGACAGGCTAAGGTTTTTACGAAGCTTGATCTACGCTCAGGGTATCACCAGATTCGGATGCATGATGAGGATGTTTTTAAGACAACATTTCGAACTCACGACGGTCATTTCGAGTTCTTGGTTATGCCGTTTGGCCTTACCAACGCTCCATCGACATTTCAGGCAGCGATGAATGATATATTTCGCCCCTTCTTACGCCGTTTCGTCATAGTGTTCTTTGACGATATTTTAATATACAGCCCTTCCATGGAAAGCCATGTCGAACATCTATCCGAGGTGTTAGGGATTCTTTCTCGCAATAATTTCTTCGTCAAGCTCTCCAAGTGTGTGTTTTGCAGTTCCACGGTGGATTACCTTGGCCATGTGATTTCGGGGGGCTCGTTGAGAGCGGATCCTTCTAAGATTGAGGCGATGGTGGCCTGGCCTCAACCAAAGACGGTGAAACAGTTGCGGGGTTTCTTGGGCCTCACCGGGTACTACCGGCGATTCATTGCAGGGTATGCCGTTATCGCATCACCATTGACGGACTTACTCAAAAAGGATGCGTTTGCATGGACTTTGGCAGCAACGAAGAGCTTTGAAGAGTTGAAGAAAGCCATGACTTCAGCCCCGGTATTAGCTTTGCCCGATTTCTCCAAACAATTCATCGTGGAGACGGACGCGTCCGGTACCGGCATCGGGGCGGTACTTCTCCAAGGCAAGCATCCGTTAGCCTATTTTAGTAAGAAGCTTGGCCCTCGTAGAAGGGTGACTTCAACATATCATAAAGAGTTGTATGCAATTGTCGAGGCAGTTCAGAAGTGGAGGCAGTATCTGTTGGAACGGCTGCTTGAAAGCCGCCCCGACCCAGATCTTGGTTCGGTTGTGTTGAGTCGATCGTGCACATAATGTCATACAAAAGCTCGAGTACATACCTTACGATTATGGAAACGAGGAATCCGAGTCGTGTCTGATCGATCTACGGTTCTGATCTTCTAGGATGTGATCCCACACCTTGAAATCCGAGACTTGGTGGACGTCTCGAGATCACTGGAACCTCGATCTCTTCTCCTCAGACTCGGCCGACTCTCTCTCACTCGCCTAGGGTTCTGCGCCAATTCTCGTAGAGAATTCTGGTGGCTAGGTCAGAATGTGTGCTAGGGTTTTATGTGAGACTTGAGAGTATATTTATATGGTTCATAAATAAGGAGATATGATTCCTTATTTATCTCCAACCATATTAATGCCATATCCCATATTTATTCTTTCCATAACTTACAAATCTTATTCCTTTATTAATACGGAATTAATAAGGAATTAATCTGTTCCGTTATGCAACTGTATATCCGGAATTAATTCTAACAGATAGAATTTAATCCTAATTCCAGTAGAAGAATAAATAAATAAATATATACAAAATATATTTATTTATATGATATTTATCCCCATAAGATTTAATTAAATAAATCTTATCCTATTAGATTTAATCTTATCCATATACATGGATATAAATCCAATATATATCATATACTGGGCCTGAGTCCAATTATTGAGCCCATACTCAATAACACTGTTTAGATCGATTCCTTAGGTCTGTTTGGGCCACCCTAGGGATCGGATACCAGACAGAGTTGGGCCTTATCTAATTCGATATTTCCATGTCCACCCCTGAACATGTATCTCATTAGAACTATAACGCACTCCACTAAAGTGTTATAGCTGAATCACCGCTCTGTCCCAATTATGTAGATTGGGTAGGTATTTTGTATAGTTCGACCCCCGTGTTTAAGACCTTCCATATCCGTTAACCAATTTAGAGCTACCATGACTGCTCCTAATTGTTAACATCTATTCCTCAGGTAGTACCCGTTCACTCCTCATTATTATACCTGAACTTAATCAGCATGCATGACTTGGTATAATAAACATTGTGAACTCCCTTGAGGGGATATCGTCAGCCTGCACTCACACAGGACACGGCTTGTTGATAACACTTATTAGACATACTATGCATCTTCGTGTTACCCAAAGTACGACATGATTTAGATGAACTAACGAAGTTCATATCTTCGTAAATCAAAGTAACATCGAAGAATACATATACATCTAATAGTTTACCAAGGTTAAGATCGAGCTAGAGCCTGAGATCCATAGCTCTTCACCTATATCACCTATGATATAGGGTCAGTATCAGAAGAGCATCATCTCTATTGATCCTCAGTACGTTCCACCGTACCAGCATAATTAGTGATTAGGACTCATCACTACCATTAAGCTGCAGTCTAGACCGATAGCTCAGCCCAAGCTATCTCGACTGTGAACTGTTTATATCTCATCATTATCAACGACCTTCGTGATCCTCTCCGAACTCAGATCGACACGTGGTCTAAAACATGAGATAATGGGCTTTATTCTTGCTTAAACATATTCTTCCAGATAGGGATTGTTAACAGTGGACCGGTGTCGTAACCACTAAAACAACCGGTTTTGCTTTAGGTATACAACAACCCCAACAGTATCTTCTCGGTCGTGAGTTTGTTATTCGCACGGATCAGAAGAGTTTAAGAGAACTGCTCCAACAAGTGATTCAGACCCCCGATCAGCAACTCTATGCGAGAAAATTGATGGGCTTCAAATTTGTGATTGAGTACAAGCCCGGAGTGTTGAATAAAACAGCCGATGCTCTTTCCCGGCAAGATGAGGACAACGCGGCGGCAGCTAGCGACGAGTCCGGGGCGGCAGCAGCTGGGGAGGGGGCCGAGGCGGCTGTTCAGGATGATGCTTCATTGTTTGTGGCGGTATCTCAACCAATGCCGGATGTTTTTGAGATATTGCGAGACGAGGTTCGTTCGATTCAGGAGCTTCGTGATCTATGGACGGCTATTGAGATGGGGACGGCGCCGAACGATTACCATGCTAGGGACGGTTTGACTTATCGGGGCCGTAGGGTTGTCGTGGCCTCTACGTCGGTGGCGAAGCATGCGATTATGTACGAGTTCCATTCTACTCCGTTTGCTGGCCATCCGGGTGTTGAATGGACGTTCCGTCGTTTAGCTTTGGCTTTCTATTGGCCTCAGATGCGTCGAGAAGTGAAAGAATTTGTAGCGGCGTGTTTTGATTGCCAAACTACGAAGTACTCTACTCAGAAGCCGGCGGGATTGCTTCAACCACTTCCGATTCCTTTCCAAGTTTGGGCGGAAGTTTCTATGGACTTCATCACGGGTCTCCCTCAGTCAAAAGGGTTTACGGTGATTATGGTGGTTGTCGATCGTTTGTCTAAGTATGCGCATTTTGCGCCTCTCCCCACCCGTTTTGATGCATGGCGTGTAGCCAATGCTTTTGTGGATATTGTGGTGAAGCATCACGGTTTTCCTCAGTCCATCGTTTCGGATAGGGATTCCGTTTTCTTGAACGAGGTGTGGGAGAATTTACTTCGATTGAGTGGGACGAAGCTTCATTTCTCTACAGCCTATCATCCGGAGTCGGACGGGCAAACGGAAGTGAAGAACCGGGGTCTCGAACAATATCTGCGGGCGTTTGTGGCGGATAATCCCGTGAAATGGACGAATTTCCTCCCGTGGGCCGAGTTAGCTTTGAATTGTTTTCACCATAGTGGCTTGGGTATGTCTCCTTTTAAAGCTCTATATGGGAGGGAGCCTCCAACGTTGCTAGCGCCGCGACCGGCAGCAACGTGTCCGCCAGCCGTTGCCGACGTGATTAAGCAGCGCGGTGAGCTTCTTGTATGGCTTCGTCGTAATCTCGAGAAAGCACAACAGCAAATGCGTGATGTGGCTAATCGTAGTCGCCGAGATGTTGAGTATAAGGTGGGCGATAGAGTGCTGTTGAAGCTCCAATTGTACCGCCAACATTCGGTGGCGAAACCGTTGTCTCCGAAGCTTGCGCGACGTTTTTATGGGCCGTTTGAAGTGTGTGAAAGGATTGGGCAGGTAGCATATAGATTGAAACTGCCCGAGGAGAGTAGAATCCATGACGTTTTTCACGTTAGTCTCTTGCGTCCGTTTGTGGAAGGCCATGCAGCGGATTTACCACCTTTTCCTTCATTCTTTGCGCGTGGTAGAGCGGTGGCTCGTCCGATGGCGCTGTTGGACCATCGTAGTGTGCAGAAAAATGGAGTTGTTGTGGATGAGGGGTTACTCTCGTGGGATGATGATGGAGGAGCGTCGCCATCTTGGGAACCAATGGAAGTGATTCGCAGGCGTTTCCCATTTTTGCTCCTTGGGGACAAGGAGCGTGTTAACGGGGGAGGGGTTGATACGAGCCTTCATCCTAGCTTTAACCATAATGGCGATGATGAGTGTGAAGACGAGGAAGATAAGGAAGAGAATGGAGTCGCCGGCGAGGAGTTTGATACGTCGGAGAAACCCGACGAAGAAAGAGAGGAAGAAGGCCGAAGTGAGAGGCCGAAGAGGGCCACGCGGGAGCCCAAGAAGTTCGACGGATTTGTATTCTATCGTTAGCTTGAGAAGAGTCTATTTTTGAGTCGTGGGCTTGGCCCAATAGAGTTAGTCGAGTCGAGCCTAAGTTGCTCCTTTCGGGTTTTCTTATTGGTTCTTTCCCGATCGTAAAGAGTCGAACCAATCAGGGTCCTAGTATTTATATCAAGTATTCGGGTTGTATTATTATCATCCATAATCAAACCCTAATTCTCGCAGCTTTTCTCTTTCGTCCTTCGTATTTTATTTTCGGTTTGATCGTCGGGGAGAGCCCGCGACTACCTTTGTTCGTTATCCCTTGCGAATCTCTCGTTCGCGGTGTGATAGGAGAGCCACGTTCCTATCATTCTGCCACCGCCTTCTTATTATATTCCTAATTTCTTTTCTTTTTTTCTTAAAACAAAGACTTTGAAAGTTGTAATTCAATAAAAATATTACTAGTAATTGTTGAATTCAATAAGTATTAGGCAATTTCCTTTCTTCCTTTCAGCCACGATTTGGTTAGACTATTGGTCTTACCTCTATGTATGTTCCATGGTTTTCCTAATTCAACGCATCTTTGTACACCAAAAGTTCGAAATTTTTGCTATTTTTGTCTGTCCTCAAATGTACGATATTTCCATTTTATGTTAAACATGATTATGCGATCCTGTTATTTACTCCCTCCTTTCTATCAAATAAAATAAGTATCTAGAATCATTCGACATTGTTTTCTCCGGTAAATAAAATAAACCATACATCTACAAAATTCTTATTAAAAACCCATGCCGGACAAAAAAACATCAGTCTCATGAATGGAAGGAGTATTAACAATATGATAAGAAGACTCTTCCTATCATATTCCCGACTCTTTGTTCCGACTCTTTGTTCCGACTTCAAAGCCTCGAGTCTCTATCTCTCAATGGAAACTCATTCACCGGCAGTTTTCAACTAGACAAGATTCAATGTCTTGTCAATCTTACATTTCTTGATCTGTCTGGCAACAACCTGTCGGTAGATGTTAGCAACGAAAACGCAAGTACAAACGGACTTCCCAAGCTAACAAAATTAATCATGCCTTCGTGCAACGTACATAACTTTCCTGAGCTCCTAAGACATTCTAACGATATGAGAGTATTGGATTTCTCAGACAATCGGATTTGTTAGTGCATGCGTTGCATGCTTCTCTGATTTGTGTTGGCAATTTTCCTTTTGAGTCTTCTGCTGCGTTGCTGACTGGATATTTGCATGAATCGAAGATCATATGAATATATATATATATATAGGGATACACTATGGTGAAAACTCACATTTGAGTGAAATCTAGAAACCAATAGATGCCATTGATTTTGTGTAAATCAATGGTTGAGATTAAATGGAAAGAAATAAAAAATATGAAATAAATAGTTAAAATTCGTCCATATAAGGGCATATTAGTAAAATGAAAAATCAAAATATATCCACTACATATACTTACCATGAAAATAGGGATTTTCCAAAACTGAAATATACTCTTGCATTAATTCGCGATTTCCGGCCAGATCCTAATGACAATCGTAAAACGGACAGCCAGGTTTTATTCTACTCGAAAAGACGAAGAGATTCATGGGTGGATTGCTCGTTTTGGTTGAGAATCGAAGGAGATATTCGCCGAAGAAGTCGAACCAGTAGCGAAATCGCGAGTTCAGCGGCTGCGTAAACTTCCAGACACGATTCCGGCCTCATCGACGATCGAATTTAAATGTGCAACCTACCGTTGAAAACGTCTTGAAGAGTAGAACATGTTTATGGGTGGTTTCATCCGATTTGGTTGCGATTTGAGTTCTAAACTGGCGAAGATGCATAATAGCACTTGAAAATGCATCAAAATGACTAAAATATGCAACAATTGAGTTCAAAACTGGTGACAATGCATAAAATCAATCGAAAATGCATCAAAATGACTAAAATATGCAACATTTGAGTTCAAAACTGACGACAATTCGTAACATCAATCGAAAATGCATCAAAATGAATAGAATATGCATTGATTCTCAATTTGAATTACGATGAATTTTTTGAGTTTTCTCGCAACAATCATTGCACATTCAAAATGGTTTTGGTGCATATATTTAGGCCACAAGTTGTTGCATATTAATATAATAGATCTTCTTTTCATTTAGATAATATAATTTTTGGGTTTGTATACGTAATTTTGGTGCACAAAATATATAACGTTGTTGCATATTCTTGAAACTATGCCTGGTAGCTAGGAGATATAAATGCACCACGTAAAAAAGATGCATCAAAATCTAATACAATATAAATGCAAAAATATGTGTTTATTATGCAACATATAAACAAAAAAAAAATAATAATACATAAAATAGTTTAATATGGATAATTGAAACAAAACCCTAACCCATTAGAAAAATCTAAACCCTAACTTGTATGGTAACCCAAACTCAAAATTGAACGAAAAACTATACTCTAACTTATATGAGAAACTAAACCCTAACCCATAAAGGAATTAAAATGCATAAGAATGAATCTAAAATGCAACAAAATACCCTAACTTATAAGGGAAACTAAACCCGGAAACTAAAATGCATCATAATGGATCCAAAATGCAGCAAAATTGATATAATATGCATTATAATTCTTATAAACAAATTACTTATAAACTTTAAAAAATGCTCAAAACAATGATTCAAAATTATTCCAAATTACAACTACAAATTACAATTCGAATATCCAAACTTGTACACAAAATTACACAATAAACAATAAACATCCACTCCATTGATAAAGTTGCAGCGTCAATAATGTCTGTAGAGGGAAGTCGGATTCAGATTAGAGAATGAGACGAGTGACAACGTACAACATCGATTAGGAATTTCTGGAAGTTCTTTGCTGTTTCCGATATTAAACATAGCAGCAACCTTGAGGAAGCAGTCAAGAAATCATTATAATTATTCATGAAAACTAAATTGTAGATTCTTGTAGGTGCAAAAATGATACAATCAACATACCCAAACTAACCCCTTCGTATTGACTCCAAAGCGGTTTGTGGTAGCCACCTCCAGAACAGGGCATCCAAGGCTCCATATATCCACCGCAAGGTTACTACCACTTGTATTCTTTATGACCAAATAAAAGTCCAACAAATAAGTAAACCATTCTAACTTGCAAATCCAAAAATTCATCAACAATAACAACTATAACTTCGAATAAGTATTTGCCATGCAAATAAGACAGCCCAGATAATATCTTATGGGTATAACTTCGAATTGCTGCTTCACCGAACTGCCCGTACTCTTGCAGAATTGTGCACAATCCCTTGATTACACGAGAAGAACAAGAAGAGAAGAGAAGAGAGACAACAACAACAACAAAAAAAAAAAAAAAAAAAAAAACAAACAAACAAACAAACAAACAAACAAACATTGATTTTGTATATTTTGAAATCTTATATTTACCTCATAAATTGAAGGAGATTGGGAAACGAGAAGAAGACTGCAGTAGTAGGGACGATGGCCCATCGACGGCGTCAATATCCGGCAGAGAAACGACGGTGTTTGAAGAAGAAGGAGGAGGAGGAGAAGATGAAGAAGACGGCAGAAGAAGGAGAAGAAGAAGACGCAGAAAGAAGAATACGCACGTAAATTTGTATTAATTTAAGATCCCAATATTTAAGGAAAAAAAAGAAATCAGATCCAACTATTAAGGAAAATTCAGTTACCATAATATGAAAAAGTCTAAAATATCCTTATTAATTGTCAAAAATAATAAAAGAAATCATTAATTGGAATTTAAAAATAGAAAATCAGAAAATCTTCCAACCGTTAGATCTACAAAATCAACGGATATTAGCGGTTTTTAGATTTCACTGGATTTAGAGTTTTCACCTGATATATTTCCTATATATATATATATATATATATATATATATATATATATATATATATATTATTATTATTATTATTCGAAGAAGGAAGATATTTTCTGCATGGAAAGTTTCCATGCATAGAAGATCAGCTTGAAGATCTTCTAGGGTTTCCTGTGCTGAGTATAAATATTAAGGAAAACCCTAGACACGGGCTGCCGCTCCAGAGATTATTATTCGCGAGTTTTTGTTCTTCTTGCAACGTGTGTAGTGCAAGTTTGTTTGTTGAGCGAGCGTGTGTTTCTGGACAAGCTTCCCTGGCTTTGTTCAGTTAGATCTAAGCGTGTTGCTTAGAACCATATTAGTGTTTTATCACTTTACGAGTTTATCTCGTGGTTGTATTCGATCTCATTGTAAGGGAGTTGTAAACGAGACGAATAGGTGACATAAGGTGGAGTCCTTGGTGTAAAGTCCTTTAAGTCTCTCTACTACTTATAGTGGATTGAATCTCTCGGATATTGTCCCCCAGACGTAGGTGCGTTATCACCTAACTGGGTTACCAAAGTTCTGTGTTCTTTACTGCTTTTCTGTTATTACATCTAAGAACAGAATTAAGATCGTTTTTAGTTTTTGCACAAACTAGCACTTTCAATTGGTGGGGAGATACCTAGTTGGATTTGGGGAACAAACTCGAGCATTTAAACCTCTCTCTTAATCTCCTCACAAATCTGCAAAAGCCTTACAAAATCCCAACTTCTCTCCAATTACTAGACATGCACTCTAACCAGCTTGAGGGAGAGTTGCGTGAGCTCTTTCCACCTAGCATCACATCCGGATCCGGACTCTATTACTTGGTACTCGGTAATAACAGTCTAAGTGGATCGCTTCCAACTTCCCTCTGCAATGCCTCGGAACTCCTCCTTCTTGACTTGTCTGCCAACAAATTGAGTGGCACCATGCCAGCTTGCCTACTTGGTGGCCCTATAGGTCTATACGCGTTGGATTTGGGGCGAAACAACATCAGTGGTCGTATTCCAGACACTATTTCGTCATATTGTGGGAGGCTGAAGTTCATGAATGTTGGGAACAACATGATTAATGACACCTTCCCATGCATGCTATCTTCGACTCTGCGTGTTCTTGTTTTGCGATTCAACAGATTCCATGGAGAAGTGAGATGTGATAGCAAATGGCAGAAGCTCCAGATAATAGATATATCTTCAAATAATTTCGACGGCGGACTGGAATCTGTAGACTTCTCAATTTGGAGCGGAATGATCGATGCCCAATCAGGTCATAAGGAGTTCTTAAGCAATAACATCTCTCATGTTGGGGTTAGAATAACCATCAAAGGGCAAGAAGTTGAGCTTGTCAAGATCTTTCCACAATTCACTACCATCGATTTCTCATCCAACAATTTCGGAGGAGGGATACCGAAGGCGATAGGCGATCTTAGCTCTCTTCGCCTTCTAAACTTATCCCACAATGCGCTCAATGGGAGCATACCAAAGTCATTTGGTACGTTGGGGGAGCTTGAAGCACTCGATCTCTCTCAAAACCAACTAACAGGGCATATACCTACAGATATTTTGGGAAAATAGAAGAGATCGTTGAAGATATATTCGATGCCAGAGACAGGAGGAGAAGAAGAAGGTCGCATGCAAGAAGAGTAGAGAGGAATCGAGTTCGGAGGCGGAGACAGTAGTTCCTTCAACAAGTGTAATTTCTGCTTGAATTTGTATGGTTTATCTAAAAATAAGTGGAATTATTCAGATAATACATATGTAGGATTGATGTTCGTTGAAAGCATGCAAAGTCTTCAACGTCAAGCTAAAGTCAATTGATCTTAGATCTGTTGGAAGGACTCGATGTGACAATTCTCATCTTTCATCCAATGCTGGTGATAAAACTCTGCTCGATAAACCCGGGGCTTGGCAGCGCCGCCGTCATTATCATCCATCGCGGCGATTAGCAAGTCAAAAGATGCCGGGACTCGTTGCTTTCCTTCGACGACGGACACGAAACTCAAATGTTGTTGATTGAGCCTCGAGGGACTCTTTCTACATGAAAACTTGTTTAATGGAAGTTTTCAATTAGAAAAGATTCAAAACTTTGCCAATCTTACGATCCTTGATCTATCCGATAACAATTTATCGGCACAAGTCAGCAATGACAAATGTTGTAGTAGTAGTTATATACTCCTACAAGGTTGTAATAAAAGAAATTTGCACGCCCAACAACATTTGACTCTCAACAATTACCGGGTTTTGGAAATTAATTGCAATTTGATATTAATCCGATCGAGGGTAATTTATTATTACCATAATATCACAAAATTAATGATACCATTAATTAATAATATATAGCGATTATTCATAATTAATTAGTTTAATTTCTTCTTTATTGCATAGTCGTCTAAGTCAAAAGTGGCAGCCAGTCTTATTATATTCCAAATCAGAGAAAGAAAACGAAGGAAAATAAAATCAAAATGTAGGAAATTATTTATCATTATTATCCTTCAAAATTCAAATGTTCAATTAAAAAAAAAAAAGTTTTGATGACTTACTATTTCATTTCCGTTGACCCATTCTTTTTCTTTGGTGACCTATTTCACTTAGATTTTTCCACGGGCAAGTAAGATAATACTCTCTTTCATTTAGTAAAATAAAAAACTAGTCACTTGGATAAAAAAGATAAAATATACCCACTTTTTGAGTAAAAATACATTACTACCCTTAATGAATCCTTAACACAAACAAAGCTCCTATATTCTCCCTCAAACCTAATCCCCACCCCCCAAAAACACACACACCCCTCACACACCCCCACACACAATAACACGCACGCACCCCCCACCCTCAGCCCCACACCACACCCACACCCACACCCCCACCCCACCCCACCCACATATAAATATTAAACATTTTTAAATAAAAATAAAATTTTTAATAATTATATATCTTAATTTTAGATTTATCGAACATAATCTAATCAATAAAAATTACATTATATTTGAAAAATAATTATAAACCCTAAGCGGAATTAGTGAACCCGAAATTAATTATAAAATAAAATTAAAATCATTACAATTGTAAACAAATATAATAAAAATGCAATTTATTTTTTAGTTAGAATTCATGAATTTACGAGTTCAATTCGTGAATTCGTGATTTAAGACTTTAATGTGAGTGAATTCACGAATTGAATTTGAGATTTCGTGATTTCAGGCATTTTTTTGAGGAAATTCACAACCACAATTTCATGAATTCGTGAATTCAGGCATATTTTTTAATGAATTCACGACTTCAAATTTATGAATTCGTGAATTCAGGCATATTTTTGAGTGAATTCACGACCTCATTTTATGTGAGTGAATTCACGACCTCAACTTGTGAATTCGTGAATTCAGGCTTTTTTTTTGAGTAAATTCACTACCTCAAATTCGTGAATTAGGAAAGGGCGGGGGTATTATGGTAAGAGTGGGTATTTTTTATCTTTTTTATCTAAATGGCTATTATTTATCTTTGTTATTTTCATGTGGGTATTTTAACCCATTTCCCCTTTTTCCACACTACCATTTTGTCAAACATTCATAAATTCAATTTAAAAAAATAAACGAAGAAAAGAGGAAAATAAAAGTAAAATGTTTGATATAAAGCCATTTAATTAGCTGCAAGTTTCAGTACACAAATTCAATCAAATCCAATCCAATCATCATCCTCTTCACCATGTTTCCGAACTTGTTCTTTGTTTTTTCGCTTTTTTATTCCTTAATCTTCACTCATTCTTACGATAACAGCCAATACCTTGATCATCAGAAACACTTGTTGCTCCAATTCAAGAATGAGTTGATATTCAATTCCTCTCTTTCAACAAAACTGGTGCAGTGGAATCAGACAAACAAGACAAACAACTGCTGTCATTGGTACGGCGTGGAATGCGACGGCGCCGGCAACGTCATTAGTTTGCAGCTCGATGATGAGTCCATCTCCGGTGGAATCGGGGATTCTTCGGCTCTGTTCGGACTAAAGTATCTGGAGAAGCTCAACCTTGCCTACAATGACTTCAACTCCTCGTTGATTCCAAAAGGTATTCACAATCTCAAGTATTTGACACACTTGAATTTGTCACATGCCAGTTTTAGTGGGCAGGTTCCTCTTGATATTTCCTCATTGAGGAGGTTAGTTAGTCTCGATATCTCCATCGATGAAACTTATGGGTACGTTGAGCCTCCGATATTAATGAAGCTCCCGAATCTGGAGATGCTTGTTCAAAATCTAACGGGGCTTAGGGAGCTCTACCTCGATGGTGTAAATATTACTTCCTCTCGTGAAAGGGGTAATTGGAGCCACATAATATCATCACATCTACCCAACCTCACCGCTTGATGTCGAATTGTCAACTAACTTGTTCACGGGCTCCCTTTCTCCTACCATGTTTGATGGTTTTTCCAATCTTGTTTCTCTAAGCCTAGCATTTAATTCATTCACCGGTAAAATTCCCAACTCCCTCTTTGGCCTCCCTTCACTGCAGACACTCTATCTTTTTAGAAACAATTTTACCGGAGTGATTGAAGAATTCCCCACCATAAATGTCTCTAAGATTGTTGATTTGTTTTTAAGTGGTAATCGACTTGAAGGGCCTATTCCGGATTCACTCTTCCAACTCCAGAGCCTCGAGAATCTGCTTCTCAATCATAACTTGTTCAATGGCAGTTTTCAACTAGAAAGGATTCAAAGCTTTGCCAATCTTACGACCCTTGATCTATCCGGAAACAATTTATCGGTACATGTCAGCAATGACAATTGGAGTAGTTCTGGACTTCCCATGCTATCATACTTGTTTTTGAGTTCATGTAACCATGATTATCCTCATTTCATAAAACAATTTATCAGTACTTGTCAGCAATGACAATTCAAGTAGTCATGGACTTCCCATGCTATCAGGGTTGTATTTGCGTTCATGTAACCTGCATGATTTTCCTCATTTCCTAAAACAATATTCTAATCAGATGGGATACCTGGACCTCTCAAACAATCGGATCTCCGGGGAGATACCTAGTTGGATTTGGGGAACACAGCTTCGCTATCTGAACATCTCCTTCAATCTTCTTACACATGTGCAAAAGCCTTACAACATCCCTCCTTCTCTTTGGTACCTAGACTTGCAATCTAACCAGCTCAAGGAAGAGTTGCACCTAACGCCCCATATGCTCTTGAATACTTGTTACTTGCTAATAACAGTTTAAGTGGATTGATTCCGACCTCCCTCTGCACAGCCACGAACCTTGTAGCTCTTGACTTGGCTATGAATGAATTGAGCGGCACCATACCCTCTTGCCTACTTGATGACACCATGCATCTAAGTGTATTGGATCTGGGGCGAAACAATTTCAGCGGCCACGTTCCCGATAGTCTTCATCTCGATTGCGACCTTCAATATTTAAATCTAAGCAACAACACTCTACAAGGGAAAATCCCAAAGTCCCTCAAAAGTTGCAAGGGGCTAATAGTGATGAACATTGGGAACAACCTCATCAAGACACCTTCCCATGCATGATGTCATTGAGCTTGCAGGTTCTCGTTTTGCGCTCCAACAGATTCCACGGAGAAGTAAAGTGTCACAGCAACGGCATCTGGTCGTTGCTTCAGATCATAGATATTTCTACGAACGATTTCAGTGGCTCTCTGAAATCAATAAGCTTCTCTAGTTGGAGGGGAATGGTGCAGGGGAGCTATCCGCAAATTGAGCGCACCGAGTTAAGGTATAATTCAGCGCAGCCAAAGGCTGGGGTGAGAATAACCATGAAAGGTCTAGAGGTCGAGATTGTCAAGATTTTCCCTCAACGGAAGCATCCCAAAGTCATTTGGAAAGTTGGGGGAGCTCGAATCACTCGATATCTCTCAAAACCAACTAACAGGGCATATTCCAACAGAGCTTTCACACCTCACATTCCTCTCGGTGTTGAATGTGTCCTACAATGAGCTGGAAGGAGAGATTCCAAAAGGGCGTCAGTTACAAACATTTCCAGCCGATTCCTTCATAGGAAATCCGGGGCTTTGCGGTTTCAATCTCAACATAAGCTGCATTGTACATCCCGAGGATGGAAGCGACAATGAAAACGAGGAAGAAAAGAAGAGGGAGATAGAGTGGGAATACGTATCTGCTGCTCTCGGATATGGTGTGGGATTGGGAAGCTTTGTGTGGGTGCTAATATACTGCCGAAGCTTCAGACACAGATATTTTGGGAAAATAGAAGAGATCGTTGAAGATATATTCGATGCAAGAGACAGGAGAAGAAGAAGAAGGTCGCATGCAAGAAGGGTAGAGAGGAATCTAGTTCGGAGGCGGAGACAATAGTTCCTTTAACAAGTGTAATTTCAGTTTGAATTTGTATGTTTTATCTAAAAATAAGTGGAATTATTCAGATAATAGTACTAAATATGTAGCATTTGTGTTCGTTGAAAGCATGCAAAGTCTTCAACATCAAGCTAAAGATACAGGGGAAAAGAAAAGAAAACCTGCATCACCAGCATTGCCGCCACTGCCCTTTCGCACAATAACACAAACACCTTGTGTGCATGAATGAATTGCCCCTAGAAATACGTACACGTACACATTTTTTATCACCTGGCCGGGAGAGGAGTAGTTGCAAACGTTTGTATTGAAAACTCCAATCCTAGACATACATGTGTCCAACAACAATTTTGAGTAAAAGTTGGAAAAAAAAATAAAGATAAATTATGAAAGTGGTTTTGTTGTGTGGTTTTAGTGTGTGGTTTTGTAACTTTATTTTCATATGGGTCCCATGTGTCATAAATTTCAATTTCAATAAATATTGTATGAATATAATTTATATTGTAGAAAATTAAAAAAAAAAAAAAATTCATACATGCATTATTTTCTTCTTAGATTAAGTGGTGCAGGTGCCAGAATTTTTTTTTTTTTTTTTTTTTAAGTTCCAAATCATACAATTGAATTACGTCAAATATTTTATTGATATATAAGTTATGAAGGTTGGTCTAGTGTGTGTATACATAATTATTGCATGTAAAACGTATTAAATTTTATAATATGGTTTAATTAATGAGTTAATTAATAAAATTGTAAATTTTATCTTTTATGAATTACGTCATCCGTTTACTTTCATTTGGTCACGTATTTTTATTGGGACGTTTAAAACTACATTTATTCTCTTATATCCCACTTTTTTCACTTTTATACTATTAACACTCTACTTATCTCTACTTTTGCATCATAAACTTGAACTTTTAAACACCGTGCCGAAAAGTTTTGTGTCAATTGAAGATAAACGGAGGGAGTATGACACTTAACATAAGTTACTTAGATATAGCAAATGATTTTAGAAGGGAATATAATCAATATATGAATCGTGTTATTAGTTGTGTAATATGTAGTACCCTTCAACTTTTTCTCCGTTTCTTCCATTTTTCGACTTTATCTATTTACCTCAAATCGTTACTCCTTCTCCAAAATAACGAAACTTAGGGTGCGTCCTCTTTATTGCGAAATAAAATGATAGAAAAAAGACAATCACCCTTGTTCATAATTTTTCGTCACATTTTCTCACATTTATTAATGAGGAAGAATTTTACTTCTTCAATTGAATAAAATATTTACAACACCATATTGGTGAGATAAGATTTTCTCTCAATTGTAAAATATATACATCCTTAATCTCAATATTTGTGATACTATTTCCTTATTTGTGAACTAGAATGATGATCACACTAGTGATACCAATTTGCATTAATTGTTATTATGATGTAGAACTATGCATGCAATGTTTTCTTAAACCTTCACCAGAGAGGATTAGTAAAGTGAATAGCTTAATATAATGAGTGAATCAATTTATTGGAATTGTGAATTTGGATAAGTATGCGAATAATGAATGTATTTTTCAATTTACTTTTATAAGTCTGCGAATAATGAGTATATAACCTCAAACTAATTTATAAGTAGTGTGTGTTTGTATTATTCATGGTAGACACAAATATTCGTATCCGAATCCGTATCCGAATTCAAATATTCCGAATCCGTATCCGATCGGATACTAATTTTTTATACCGAATTCGATACCGACCGGATACGGCTCCGGATCGGTCGGAAAATATCCTATCCGTTTTCATCCCTACTAAAATTTTGGATTAAACTTTACGCTTACTACTCTATCGGTCCCAATTTAATAATTTGGTATACTAAATTAAAATGCCCCACTTTCAATAATATTATTTTTTAAACAAGATTAATTAACTCTTTATTTTAATATGAATTTCTTACTTTTCACTATTAATATTGTGTTTAAAATGAGATGATAATAATTCTTATTATCTTTCTTTGTGTATATTGTAATTATCTCTTCAAGATTTACTTCCTAGAATTAGCTAGTATTTTATCTTAGTCTAATATTTTATGTATATCAAGTACATAAATAGCTAGGTAAGTTTAGATCACTTGTATATATACATATATATGAGGGTTTCCTCTCAATCAAATACAAAAAAAATATATCTCTTATATAAAATTTTGTGTCGAAATATAACAAGACTTGTAAAGTTGGGTTGTGGGAGTATTCCATAAGGAAAAAATTATCACAAATATACATTTAAATTGTAACAAATAAATTAGTACAACAACAATACTAAGACGTTCCCTTCCAAATTCCCATGATCTTTCGGGAGGTAAAAATTGACGTGTTCCGCGTCCTCTATCACATCTTTCCGACTGAAGTTGTACTCTCTCATATGGATATCAACACTACTAGCTAGGCCCACCTTGTATGCTCTTTGATTATATGCATTATTATAAAAAGTTGGGGTGCGTGTGTGAGGGACTGTTCCCGTGGTTCGGGGTAGTGCACCTCGTCTTTGGTTCTTGTTCGCTGATTGGGTGCTGGCCGAACTCGGCGTGGCCAGGCCGCGGCAGGCTCTTGCTTATCTGGGGTGCTGGGAGGGCGCTGGGCGTGCCCCTAGCTGCTCTTTCCAGCGCCTATGCAGCCCATTGTTAGCAACGGGGGTGGACGCCCCGACCAAAGTCGTTGGCCTCACCCCTCCGCTTGTCATCTTTCGTAACACATGTACTTGTCCTATCCCCGTTCGTCGTCATAACATCTTTTTTTGGCTTGTATTTCGGCCACCGTAATTAGCTTATTTTGGGTTTGTATTCTGACCCACCTAGATAGTCGTTTGGGCTTGTATTCCGGCCATTATCACCTTTCCGTTTGAGTCACTCTGATGTAGGATGCCCCGGCACTGCCGTGGGGTTTCGGTGGCTTACCGCTTTGCGGTGCCATTCTTTATTCTTTTAATATAATGTTTATTGTTTCAAAAAAAAAAAAAATTAAAGAAATACAAGTGCTTGAGGAAAAAAAATGCATAAAGAATATGTAATTGTCACATCAACCTGCAAAAAGGTTAGAGAAAACCACCTTGGATACAACACAAAACCACTACTGTTGCACTTTTAATAAATAATTCGAAAATAAAGTCATTTCCACATGTATGACTAGGATTACCCGTTTGTAATACAAACGTTTGCAAGATCTCCACTCCTACTGGGGCCTCTCTAAATATGCTGGAAATTAAGCTGCTATATGCATGGGAATAAGGAGCCTGATCAGAAACTTATCGATGATTTTGAGTGATAGAAGAAGGATATGATTTTGAGTGATAAAAATATCTACCACAAAATAAAAGAATAAATGGAAATGATAAAATACCTACCACCAATGTTTAATTAATATAAAATTATTAGAGAAGACTTACTATTTCATTTCCGTTGACCCATTAATGATTGATAGAGATCTCTCAAAAATGTCACATTCTTATATTTGGCTTCTACCATTAGACTTTTCTTCACTACCCACATTTTCAAACATTCATAAATTCCGAACCCAAAATTCTCATCTTCTTTTCAATAATAAAAATAAATAAATATTTATTGAATTCATGAATCTTAATCTTATAGGCAGACAGTCCGAACAAGTGTGCACTTTTAACGATGAGGTTTAACTACTAGTCAGCTTTGAACACATGATTTCAGCGTCAGCCAAATATTCTGATACCATAATAAAATTTCATCACATCTAAGAATTCGAACTTATAGAGACGAGTGGAATCTATTAATTTATATTATATTCCAGCAAATCCTTTTCCAATTAATAATTTGATATTATTTGGGATGACGACAATTTTAAGCCACACACATCTTACATATATATCACTGGTCCAAAAACGTTCACAACACACACTCATCATCTTCATCTTCATCTTCATCTTCGCAATGCTTTCATATCTCTTCTTCATCACCATACTTTCTTCCTTCGCCTTCACTCCTTCTCATACCCAATGCCTCGACCATCAGAAAAGCTCGTTGCTCGACTTCAAGAACGGCTTGAGCTTCAATTCTTCAATTTCAACAAAACTGGTTCAATGGAACCAAACTGATCATGATTGCTGCAAGTGGCACGGCGTCAAATGCGATGGCGCCGGAAACGTCATAAGCCTGCAGCTCGACAGCGAGGGCATCACCGGCAGAATCGGGGATTCTTCGACTCTGTTCAGACTCAAACATCTGGAGAAGCTCAACCTTGCCTACAATATCCTCGACTACGCTCCTATTCCCAAAGGTATTCATAATCTCACATATTTGACACACTTGAATCTGTCGAATGCCGGTTTTGGCGAACAAGTCCCGCTCGAAATCACTATGTTAAAGAGATTGGCTAGTCTCGATCTTTCTGAAAATGTAGTAACTCTCGAGTCCCCGAATTTGGAGACGCTTGTCCGAAATCTGTCCGGCCTCACCGAGCTCTATCTCGACGGTATCTTCATGTCGTCCGACGAAAGCTCGAAATGGAGCCACATTATATCATCAAACCTACCCCACCTCAAGTCTCTTAGCTTGATCCGTTGCTCCTTATCCGGCCCTTTAGCCAGTTCCTTCTGGAAGCTCGAATCCCTCTCTGTTCTTCGACTAGATAGCAACGATCTGTCACAAACCGTCCCATCTTCGTTCTCCGGTTTCTAGAATCTGACATCGTTGAGTCTCTATGGCTGCAATCTGAAGGGTTCTTTTCCTAGTACGATCTTTCAAATACCTACATTGCAAAATCTCGACTTATCTTACAATTTCCAGCTCAGTGGAAGCATACCACCGTTTCCTCGTAACGGATCTCTCGAGTCTTTGAAGGTGAGGATGACAAACTTCTCAGGGTCGATACCAAGTTCGATTGGCAATCTGGAGTCCTTGTCGGAGTTGGATCTTTCGACTTGCAACTTCACGGGGCCGATTCCGTCGACCTTCGCTAGCCTAACCCGACTAGTGTATGTCAACTTGAGGAATAACATGTTAACCGGCTCACTTCCTTCCTCTCTTTTTGAAGGCCTTTCGAGCCTTGTGCATCTAGATTTGGGGAATAACTCGTTTACCGGTAACATACCTCGATCCATCTTCGATCTCCCCTCACTCGAAAGACTATGGCTAGAAAACAATTTTACAGGGCAAGTCGAAGAACTCACCAATGTTAGTGCCTCCAAGATTGCTACTCTACATTTGGGTGGAAACCGGCTCGAAGGGCCTATCCCGAACTCTTTCTTCCAACTCCGGAGCCTCAAATCTCTAGTTCTCTCGAGAAACTTGTTCAATGGCAGTTTTCAACTCGACAAGATTCGAAACCTTCCGAATCTTACCACCCTTTATCTCTCTTACAACAACTTGTCAATAGATTACAAAAATGGAAAAACAAGTAGATACCGACTTTCCAAGCTACAAGAGCTAGGCCTAGCCTCGTGTAACTTGTACGATTTCCCGGATTTCGTGAGACATTCCGATATGAGAATACTGGACCTCTCGAAAAATCGGATTTCCGGGGAGATACCTAGTTGGATTTGGGGAAGGCAACTCGAGTCCTTGAAGCTCTCTTTCAATCTTTTGACAGAGCTCCAAAAGCCTTACTATATCCCTCCCTCTCTTCAATTACTCGACTTGCACGCTAACCGGCTCGAGGCCGAGCTAAACCTTCTCATTCCACTTAACACCACCTTAGATCTTAGCTACTTATCAATAGCTAATAATAGTTTCAGTGGATCCATCCCGACCTCCCTCTGCAATGCCGCAAACCTCGATTTCCTCGACTTGTCTGTCAATGAACTGAGCGGAAGCATACCCCCGTGCCTGCTCGAAAGCATTCAAGTTGTTGATCTAGGGCGGAACAACATCAACGGCCGCATCCCGAGTAATTTCTCCACCGATTGCTACCTACGTTATCTCAATCTCAACAACAACACCTTGGAAGGGAAAATCCCGGAGTCCCTGGAGAGGTGCATGGAGTTGGAGTTCATGAACGTCGGTAACAACATGATCGACGATACTTTCCCATGCATGCTATCGTCGTCGAGCATGAGAGTTCTTGTTCTCAGCTCGAACAGATTCCATGGAGATGTGAGATGCAACAACAGCTGGCCAGTTCTTCAGATTCTTGATGTATCTTCGAATAATTTCAGCGGGAGTTTGGAATCGATCAACTTCTCGAGTTGGAGGGCGATGGTAGCAGCGAGGAGCGAGTCGAGACAAAACAAGCTGAGCTACTACTCTCTGTGGAGCTTTGGAGTTACATTAACCATCAAAGGGCAAGGGGTGGAGCTAGTCAAGATTTGGCCGGAGTTTACCACTCTCGATTTCTCTTCAAATAAGTTCGCCGGAGAGATACCGGATGCAATCGGAGACCTTACCTCGCTTCGTCTACTCAACATATCCAACAATGCAATGAATGGGAGCATCCCAAAGCCACTTGGCAAGTTGAGGTGGCTAGAATCACTCGACCTCTCTCGAAACCGACTAACGGGGGCAATCCCATCGGAGCTCGGAGGGCTAACGTTCCTCTCATTCTTGAACGTGTCCTACAATGAGCTTGTGGGAGAGATTCCGAAAGGGCGTCAGTTGCAATTATTTCCGGGCGATTCGTTTAGAGGAAATCCGGGGCTATGCGGTTTCAACCTCAACACAAAGTGCGGCACGAGTACTAATGTTGATGAACAGGAGGAGAGGGAGATAGAGTGGAAATACGTAGCTGCTGCACTCGGATACGTTGTGGGATTGGGAAGTATTTTGTTGGTGCTGGTATTTTGCCGGAGATTGAGAGAGAAATGGTTCGATAGAGTTGATGATGTTATTGAAAAGATATTGGATGCTGGAAACATGGTGAGAATTTATGCAAGGAGATTAGTTAACTAGGAGACACCAGTGCTTGTATTGCTATTAATTTGTAGTTTCTTTTTGAGAGTGTGTGGTTTTGTTTAGTTTGTTGAATCAAGAAAAGAATGACCTGGGATCCTCTGTACCGAATTATGTGTCCCAAACGGTTTCAAATGTCAATTTTTATTAGTTTTATAGATTTTTTTTAATGATTTTTAATTTATAATGATAAAATATCTAAATATATATGTTAACCCATTTAAAAAAGTTAAACCTCACTGCTACATCAGCGGTGGACATATTAAGAATGTCCACAGTAAGTAGGGAAGCGTTTCTCAGGTTTTATAATATGGATTTAAAAGATGAAGAGGTGTTTAGTAAGTTCAATATAAAATTTTGAAATAAAATTCAGTTTGAATTTATTGTGAGTTCAAATGGGGGTTTGGGCCTAATGTGTTTCTTATTGGGGTAATTCTAAATATAACCCCCAAATTGCTAATCATAGCCCCAAATTAAAAAATAAATAATAATTAGTGATTAATTTACAATCCTATCCCTAAACTTATAACCCCTAATTGAGGAAACGCATAACCCCCTATTATCCTAATTCTAATTAACCTAGGATATAACCCCTCCCATAACCGAGTTATACATTGTAATTTATAACCCCACATAATCATATAAACCTCATGCAGATTAGGTGTGGAAAAATAGTTAGAGATGCCGCAAGCAAATAGAGAGAGGCGCTAGAGAGAAGAGTTTGCGAGAGAAGAGAGAAAGAGAGAGGGAAGTTCAGTCGCGAGTTAGAGGGAGGAGGAGACGAGGTAGGCGACGGCAGCTCTCGCCGCCGGCGACGCCGGCGTCGACTCATACAGTTCAGTCCAAGAAAGAGAGATAGAGAGAAGAGGTCGAGAGAGAGAGAGAGAGAGAGGGAGGTTTAGAGCGGGAGAGGAGGAGATGCTTGAAGTACCTCATCAATCCCTTCGACGATCCCAAGAGCTTCGAGAGAACCGGCCATGGCAAAATTCGTCATGCAAGTTCGCGAGGAGCTTGAATCGCTTGCAGAGAGCCTGCAAACTCCTCGAAAGCCGTGGAAATCCATTTCAGCTTGAATCGAACGCGATCGAACCCTAATCCTCTGCACGCTGTGAGATTTTCGTTTTTCCGATGCACTACAAGAATTTCGCTCATACACTACAGTTATTATCCGTAGTGTATGACTTTCCAAAACCGTAGACACAGGTGGTGTAGAGAAAGGCCATGAGTTTAGACTACGGGTAAAAACCGTAGTCTATAGGTAGCATACACTACGGATTTTAACCGTATTCTATAAATAACATACACTACGGGTTATAGCCGTAGATATAGCTTCCGTAGAGAAAGCCTAATTGCATACAATACATTTTTTGACCGTAGTCTATGTTAACAATAGACTACGCATTTTGCCCGTAGTCATAGTTATAAAATATCTACAGTTTCAAACCGTAGTCTTTTACATAAATTAAATTATTGTAGCATAGACTACAGTTTTGAGTTGTAGTTTGTTATACAGTAAATTATTTATTTTTATTTTTTTTAGCTAAAAAATCTACAATGCTATATTAGATCCAAAAGCAAAAGCATATGAAATTCCATAATTCCAAAAGCATTTCTTCATCCAAAATTCAAGTACAACAGTACTCAAATCCTAAAATAAGTTTGAATATGCTAATGAGCAAGTCTGCAAATACATTCTTGGACCATTCCTAAATACCAATATTCCATCATTGCAAGAGAGTACTCATAATTCTTCAACAACTAAGATAATAAGGCATAAAAAAAAAGTAGCATCACATTTCAAAAATCAGCATATTAGATGAGCAGAACATCCAGCCCACATGCCTGAAATTAAACAGATTCTAGCTGCTGCACTTCATCTTCTCATCCATAGTCTCACCTAGAGCAAATCCACATGTAGAGATATCCATCTTAGTGAGCAAGTCAGACATATAAATCCAAACTAGTATTATCAAATTATTGCATACAAAGTTTTATATCATCATATATCTAAGAAAAATAGTAATATAGAAAATTGTGGCTAACCTATATGTAATCAAGCGCACATCCAGCCCACTCAGCACGAACTTCATCAATTTCATTTTGAGAATACTTCTTGCCCTTGAACTATAAAAAATAATTGTAAGACCAACTATACAAAAAATAATTAAAAAGAATCAAACAAAAGCGAATAATATATAAATTTCTTACAAACGATTGCATGGAAATGGAACCATCTTGTTTGAACTCTTGGACAATATCTTTCATGAAACGCATCACGAAAAATCCACACTGAACAGAATCAGGTTGTCGTGGATTCTATATATACCATAAGATTTATGAGTTAATGAATACAATATAAAATATAATTGATCACTATCTAAGGAGAATATCTCTTACCTTTATGCTGACCCAACTTGGTTTCTTCTTTCGATTATTTAAATGTAAGACAGACATTGCCCTTTAAAATAGAAAAAATAAAAATTAATAAATTAACTAAATTACTTTAATAGGAAGTATATGAAAGTTATAAGATAAAAGCTCACGTATTGACAATATTTTCCCAGTCCTTATCATGATTGTAGTTGAAAAGAGGGTCAAGGACATATATTGTCTCTTTGTGAGGATCAATTACAGTAAGAATCCAGTGTGCCCTACGCCACGAAAAATGTATTTAAGAATATGTGTATCTACGTTGCAAATAAATTAACTTCTCATCCAATCATAAGGATAGAAAACATACCCTGTATTGCATGGCACTATAGCTAGTTGATCTGATGATACACACTTCAATCTTTCAGCCAAGGCAGATGTACGTTTACTCACATCAGGTTGACACTGTGATATTGAAAATGGATTCACGAAGCAAAACCTACCACTTTCCTCGTTCACCATCAATTTCTTATATAAATGCCTGCCAAATATATAATAGTATAAATTAAAACTTAGCTTTTTAATTGAACAAGTATTGAACAAAATAAATAAATGTTTACCACATGTACATGCATCGCATTGCTCAAATGTCTTTCGATACAAAATGCAATCGTTTGGGCAAGCATGGATTTTCTCATAACACATTCCCAAGGTGCTTAAGCTTCTCTTTGCTTTGTACAACGATGAAGGCAACTGATTTTCGTCAGGAAGCATCTCAGATAGTAAACTTAACAGATCGTTGAAACTGGTATCGCTCCATCCATACTTCGCCTTCAAATTATACAATTTGACGATTGCAGATAACTTTGTAAATTTCCTATTCCCAGGATATAATGGTCTCTCAGCATCCTCAAGTAGCTTCTTAAATTCATTTGGATTGTCTTCATAAGTCTGATATGCATCTTGTACCATATCAATAGGATCCTCATAATGTTGATGATCATGAGGCTGCCACTCTTCCGGAAGTTTCTTAACATCGTCAGCATATCTAGGTTTTTCCCCGTGAAATGACCAGGTTTGGTATGATAGATTCATACCATAACTACCCAAGTGAGCCCTTATCGTGAACGCATTAGCCTTCCTAAGGTTACCACATAATGAACAAGGACAAGGTATTTGGTTGCAATCTTTTGCATTCTTCAATGCAAATTGTAAGAATGATCCTACCCCATCCTCGTATTCGCGTGATAGTCTATTCATTAACATCCATGATTTGTCCATCTTGAATAATCAAGAATTATCTCGAGACCTAGAAAGAATTATGTTGGTTAATTATTTTAATATTTAGGTTATATTTGTTGTCATCTTACTTATGGTGATAAGAAGCTTTAAGAATCTGGTAATATTTATCCATAAAATAGGGGCAGCTACTTAACTATTTATGATTTACACATAAAATAAAATCAACTATCATGAACACTCATGCTAGATCTAAAATCATTTCATCTTAAATAATATCACATGAGAAAAGAAGAATGCATTGCAACTCATATTTTATAATAAATACAAATTAAATACAAGTTAGATATTAATATAATCTAAACAGGGTTTGCACAGTTGAGCACTGTAAAGGCAGCTAGAATCGATTTTTCTATGTCATTTTTCATAAAGCAGATTTTTCATAAAATACGATTGTTAAGTATCCACTCTCTTTTAAGCTGCTGAAGCCTATCCAGTATATTCTGAAGCTAATGATTGTGCAGAAAAAAATTAAAGTTAGAATGGTAAAATGTATTAACCTCTCTGTGTGCAAATTCTACTCATCCACAACCAAAAATTTTGGGAATTTTTAAAATTTTATGGATTTTTAGGAGAGCAAAGCTTTGACTAATCTTATTCAGAGGAGGAAATTTCAATACGTACAAAAATTTAAATTTCCAATGAGAGAAACGAAGAGAGGTAATTATCTTCGCCAGGTACTAACCCTTTAAGTCAACGGAGGATGAGGATAAAGAAGAAGCAACGGCGACGACAAGTGGGGAAGGAGCGACGACAGCGAGTTTGGAAGAAACGAACCCGTCAACGGCAGCGAGCGTGAAGGAGTGTGTGGAAGTAGCTACGCCTTGGTGGCAGCAAAGTGATGTCGGCGACGGCGAATTCAGAGGTGGGAGCGGCGATTTGCTGAACCCATCGTCGACGGCAAACTCAGAGGTGGAAGCGGGAGAAAGGGTTTTTACTTTGGGGGTGAAATTTCATTTCGCGCTCTTGAATTTATTTACCTAGCAATGTAATTTTTGTGTATTTATATTTATAAATTTAAGTAAATTAAATGGATAAGTTTACTTTCTAGCCTAGTGGTTAGTATTATTGACTATATGTAAAGTGGTCACGGGTTCAACGCCTTATGCCCCCATTTTTTGTTTATTTTTATTTTTATTGATTTTCTATAAATTTTTTCATACACTACAGTGCGGAAGAAAATCCGTAGTCTTTGGTTGGATACGTTAAATACACTACGGTTTGGAAAACCGTAGTGTATGAAAAATGCGCTCATACTCTACGGTTGAGAGTAAAACCGTAGTCTATGTACTCTCATATACTACGGTTTGCTAACAAACTGTAGTCTATGTAACTGTATCCTCAATATTTCACTACGGTTTTACGAAAAAACCGTAGTCTATAAAAAATTACTACAGTTTTTCACAAAAACCGTAGTGTATCAAGTGTAGACTATGAGCTTAATTCTTGTAGTGATGGGTGGGTTATGATTATGTGGGGGTTATGAATTACGATGTATAACTCGGTTGTGAGGAGGGGGCTATGCGTTTCTTCAAATTTGGGGTTATAAGTTTAGGGGTAGGATTGTAAATTTATCACTAATTATTATTTATATTTTAATTTGGGGGCTATGATTAGCAATTTGGGGGTTATATTTAGAATTACCCTGGGCTTGAGAAACAAACTAAAGCCTGACTTAGCTCTAGAATCCAATTACCTTTAAAAAAGCCCCAATAAATGATGATGATTTAAAAAAAAAAATTAAATAAAATTCAGTTTTTGTGAGTTGAAAATGAGCTACAGAGACTCTTGTTGGGTCTCCATTCTATTTCTTATTGGGCTTCATATAATATCAAGCCCATTTTAGCTCTAGAGTCCAATTACAAAATAAAAGAAACCCAATAAATAAATAATTGAACAAATATTGAAATATACTACTATAGCTTAAAAAATTCTCAAGGCCCAATAGGTATAACTAAATTAAATCTTTACTCGATGAATACATTTTAAAGCATAAAAAAGTGGGAATTTCAAAATTTTAGTGGCATTTCGTCGAACAACTGCTGTGCTCATTCTATTGGAAAAGTTTCAACTTACATGAAAATTATGGAATCAATGTGCATGTGTTGCCCAAGCAATAAGCTGCACACCTCATCCCGACGATGGAAGTGATGAAGAAGAGGAAGAGAAGAAGAAGGGGGATTACGTATCTGCCGCACTAGGATATGTTGTGGGATTAGGAGGCTTTGTGTGGGTACTGATATTCTGCAGAAGCTTCAGATACAGATACTTTGGGAAAATAGAAGAGGTTGTTGAAGAGATGTTCGATGCAAGAGAGAGAAGACGAAGAAGGAGAAGATCAGATGCAAGAAGAAGAAGAGCAGTGAGGGATGGAGAAGTGAGGAGGCATTAAAAGAGTTTGGTATTAAGTTTGTTTTAAATTATATAAGAAGGTGTGTAATGTTTTGCTCAATGTTTATTGTCTATATTCTCTATTGTGTTACGTGTATGCGTTTGCTCTAACAGTAGTAAAGTTAATGTCTAAGGTTAGATTCATAAATCATAGTAGGGACTAAATATTTATACTCCCTCCGCCCCATTCAATTTGGTGTAAATTTCTATATTCTATACCCCACATATATTCAAGAAACGCACATCATTCGGCGGGATGAAGAGAGTATCAGATAGAGTAAAGTAATCCAACACATATCCATAGCTAACAAAACACAAACAACTCAATGCATAACCTTTTTTTACTTTTCATTTTAAAGAACTACACAAATTCGTCGAAAAATCCATCAGTCAGAATTATGTTATTAATGTAGTAAAAGATAATGAATCACAGTGAGAGGGAAAAGAAAAACCTGCACGCCAGTGCCCTTTCGCGCAATAACACAAACACCTTCAGTGCATGAACGAATTGCCACCTTGAGAGGGACAGAGAATGAAGTCACTAGTCAGACTCATGTAAATACTAATAATCAAATACGATAAGGAACTTTAACACGAACAACTCCAACCATAAATTATAAAGGGAAAAAAAAATCAAATTATTACAGTAAGAGACTGTGTTTGCTTGCTCCTAGAGAGAGACTGATGGTATTTGAAGCTATAAATTACACAGTATTCGTTTCTTTCTAGTTGTCGTATTGTTTCCATATTCTTTGTTTCTAACGTTTTCTTTTTAACTTTTGTAAACAGAATTCTGCTACCGCTTATTATATAGTTCTACCTTATTTTCTATTTACTGAATGTAGACTAAAATTGTCACCTCACACATATTTTACTTATATAACAAAGACTTTCAAAGTTCTAATTCCATATTATATTCGTAATTGTTGAATTCAATATTAGGCACTCTAATGACAATTTCCTTTCTTCCTTCCACCAATTACTTACGTACCTAGAATCTTTCGACATCGTTTCTCCAATAAATAAATAAATCATAAATCTACAAAACTCCTATTAAAACCCGTGTCAGACAAAAAAACATCACACTCTTGATGAACAGAAGAAGTTTTAACAATGTGATATATGCTAGAGTATTAGCCCCTTTAATTAATTAAGATCTCCTAATCAACTCAAATAACATAAAAAAAGACCTCCCAATTAATCACCTGCAAAAGTCTATTTAAATGCAAGTTTATACCAAACTCTTTACTATGCAATTAATCAACCTCTTCACAATGTTTCCAAAGTTGTTTTTGATTTCTATTCTTTCCTCCTTAGTTTTCCCTCATTCTCTCAGCCAGTGTCTTCACCATCAGAAAACATTGTTGCTTCAAATTAAGAGTGAGTTGATTTTCAATTCTTCCATGTCAACAAAACTTGTGCAATGGAATGGCAAGGTGGATGAGTGCTGCAAGTGGCGCGGCGTGGAATGTGATGGTGATGGCCACGTCGTAAGCTTGCAGCTCGATGAAGAGTCCATTTCCGGTGGAATGGGGGGTAATTCGAGTCTGTTCGGGCTTGAGTATCTGGAGAAGCTCAACCTTGCCTACAACGACTTCAACTCCTCGTTGATTCCAAAAGGTATCAAGCATCTCAAGTATTTGACACACTTGAATTTGTCAAATGCCGGTTTTGGTGGGCAGGTTCCTCTTGAAATTTTTTCATTGAGGAGATTAGTTAGTCTTGATATCTGCTTTACTGATGTTTGGTACATTGAGCTTCCGAAACTGGAGCACCCAAATTTTGAGATGCTTCTTCGAAATCTAACGGCGCTTAGGGAGCTCTACCTCGATGGTGTCAATATTACTTCCTTTTGTGAAAGAAGTAATTGGAGCCATATAATATCATCACATTTACCCACATCTCACCGCTTTGAGCTTACGTGATTGTCATTTGTCCGGCCCTTTGGCTAAGTCCTTCGGCAAACTTTCTTTGTCTGTTCTTCGACTAGATGGCAACAATCTTTCGATGGCAAATCCAGACTTGTTCGCTAACTTTTCAAGCTTAACAACCTTGAGTCTTGTGTACTGCGGTTTAAAGGGTACAAATCCCTACTTTGCAGCATCTTGACTTATCTGACAATTATGAGCTCAGTGGAAGCTTGCCACCATTTCCTCACTCTGGCTCTCTCAAGTCTTTAAGGCTTACCAGCACCAACTTGTCGGGGTCGATACCAAGTTCAATTGGCAATCTCAAGACGTTATCGGAGATAGAGTTGTATGGTTGCGGATTCGGAGGACCCATTCCATCCACCTTCGCTAACCTAACCCAACTCACTTATGTCGACTTGGCAGACAATTCATTCACAGGCTCAATTTCTCCAACCATGTTTGAAGGTTTCTTGTTTATCTAAGCCTAGAAAACAATTTATTCACTGGTAAAATTCCCAACTCCCTCTTTGGCCTCCCTTCACTGCAGATACTCGATCTTTACACCAGCAATTTTAGCGGAGTGATTGAAGAATTCCCCACCGTAAATGTCTCTAAGATTGTTAGTTTGGATTTGAGCTACAATCGACTGGAAGGGCCTATTCCCGACTCATTCTTCCAACTCCAAAGCCTCGAGTATCTGTATCTCAGTGGAAACTTGTTCAATGGAAGTTTTCAACTAGAAAAGATTCAAAGCTTTGCCAATCTCACGACCCTTGATCTGACGGGAAACAATTTATCGGTACATGTCAATTTGACTACTTATGGACTTCCCAAGCTATCATGGTTGTCCTTGCGTTCTTGTAACCTGCATGATTTTCCTCATCTCTTAAAACAATATTCTAATCAGTTGCAACAACTCGACCTCTCAAACAATCGGATTTCAGGAGAGATACCTAGTTGGATTTGGGGAACGCAGCTTTCTTTTCTAAACATCTCCTTCAATCTTCTTACACATGTGCAAAAGCCTTTTAACATCCCTCCTTCTCTTATGTCCCTAGACTTGCAATCTAACCAGCTCAAGGGAGAGCTGCACCTGCCCTTTCCACCTAACAACACATCTGATCTTTTCTATTTGTCACTTGCTAATAACAGTTTAAGTGGATCGATTCCGACCTCCCTCTGCACAGCCACACACCTTGTAGCTCTTGACTTGTCTATGAATAGATTAAGCGGCACCATGCATCTAACTGTGCTAGATCTGGGGTAAAACAACTTCAGCGGCCACATTCCCGATAGTTTTGGTCTCGGTTGCTACGGTGCTACCTGCAATATTTAAATCTCAACAACAACACCCTCCGAGGGAAAATCCCAAAGTCAGTCAAAAGTTGCGAGAGGCTAGAGTTGATGAACGTTGGGAACAACCTCATCAACGACACCTTCCCATGCATGCTGCCATCAAGTTTGCAAGTTCTTGTTTTGAACTCCAACAGATTCCATGGAGAAGTAACGTGCCACAACAACAGCTGGCCAGACCTTCAGATCATTGATATATCTTCAAATGATTTCAGTGGCACTCTGAAATCAATAAACTTCTCTACTTGGAGGGGAATGATGCTATGGAGCTATCCACAAATTGAGCGCACTGAGTTAAGGTATAATACTTCGCAGGCGCCAAATGATGGGGTTAGAATAACCGTGAAAGGGCTAGAGGTCGACATTATCAAGATCTATTCGGATTTTACGTCCATTGATTACTCATGCAACAATTTCCATGGGGAGATACCAGAGGCAATAGGCGATCTTAGCTCTCTCCGTCTTCTCAACTTCTCCCACAATGCCCTCAACGGAAGCATCCCAAAGTCATTTGGTGAGTTGGGGGAGCTCGAATCACTCGATCTCTCTCGAAACCAACTAACAGGGCATATACCAACAGACAGGGCCGGTCCTGTACTTCAGAAGGCCCTAGGCGAACGTAAAAAATTGGGCCCTTAATAAATAAAAAAATCAAATAAATAAATATAGCAACACAATAATAATAATAATAATAATAATAATAATAATAATAATAATAATAATAATAATAATAATAATAATAATAATAATAATAATAATAATAATAATAAGTTTCATACTTTATCTAAATATAACGCGTAGAGCAGTTTTAGATGCAAAAGTATTTGTCAAATCTGTATAATGTAAATGATCAACCAGTTTTCTTTAATAGATAACATTGTCAATCCATTCAACCTTTCTTGTATCATAGTTGATCGTAAATAGGTCTTAATCGACTTCGACTTTGAGAAAGATATTTCAGCCGATGCAACTGTAACTGGTATGGTTAACAAGATCCTGTACGAAATATAAGATTCGTTTTTTTGGAGTTCTGCAGTTCCGCTTGTCGCTTGGAGTTGACAAGTCTCTTACTATGCTTACACAATTCTCTTTTATACTTGCAAATTCTTTTTTTTTTTCTTCTTCTTTTTTTTTTTTTTTTTTTTTTTTTTTTTTATAATATTATACTTGCAAATACTAATTGTAAAAGAAAAAGAAAAATATTTTGGGATCCACAACAAATTTGCGGCTACCCTATACTAATTGTAAAAGGAAAAGAAAAAGCTTTTTTTTGGGCCCCACAACAAATTGTGCGCATTGCATAACTCTCTTCATACTTTTTTTTTTTTGCATAGTACTAAAAGTAAAATAAAAATAAAAAATTGGGCCCCTTATTTTTCTGGGCCCTAGGCCCAGGCCTACTAGGCCTTACAGCAGGTCCGGCCCTGCCAACAGAGCTTTCACGTCTCACGTTCCTCTCGGTGTTGAATGTGTCCTACAATGAGCTGGAAGGAGAGATTCCAAAAGGGCGTCAGTTACAAACATTTCCAGCCGATTCCTTCATAGGAAATCCGGGGCTCTGCGGTTTCAATCTCAACATAAGCTGCACGGTTCCTACTGATGATGATGGCGATGAAAACGAGAAAGAAAAGAAGAGGGAGATAGATTGGGATTACGTATCTGGTGCACTCGGATATGTTGTGGGATTAGGAGGCTTTGTGTGTGATAGGAAATGGCCCACCTCCCTAGGCCCAAAGGCCCAAAACAGAGACAAGCCCAGATCGTGAAGCCCAGATCGGTGAAGGCCCAATAGGCCCAGATCGGCAAGCCCAGTCCATGCCAAGTACAAGCCCAGGGAGTTGAGCCCTAAACCCAGAACGTGGGTTGATGGAGGAAAAACCGGAGCAGGGAACCACCCACACCTCCACGATCCCACCTCTGCAACCGCTATGAGTTTTATCTATAAATATGAGAATTGATTGTACTGTACGTACTTACGCTATTTCAAATATAAACAATACTCTTTTCCCCCGTGGACGTAGATCATACCGATCGAACCACGTAAATCCCTCGCGTTCCTCTTTATATTCGCATACAAGCCATATACAAATTTGGGCCGCAAATCGAAGATTCATCACTGGCGCCGTCTGTGGGAACTTTGATTTGTGCTTGAGTTTTCGATTTTTTGCTGCTCAAAATCACCATTAATGCCGCGCGGAGCCACAACGCTACTGGGGACCCCTCGCCGTCGACGGAGCCGACGCCGGCAACCCGACGAACCGGCCTCGACGGTGGGTGCAGAACCACCTCACAACAACATCCCGGTGGACGACCAGACCATCACCGAAGAGATCCCGGAGGTCCCAAACTCCGGCCAACAGAATACTGGAGATAACACGGCAGCACACCCGTCCTCACAGCTAACCCAGTCACGCCGAGCTCCTGTGAGTTCGCGCTTAGGGCCACAAGCCACACCAGAAGGCCATGTGGAGGACCTCACAGCGAGCAGGGATCGCGAGCTGTTCGGTCCGGAGGCGATATTACGCCAGTCCCCAGTCATTCGGCCAAGATTAGCTGCTCGTCTTTCTCCAGTTATCCAGCCGAACTCGGCAGCCGCGCCACCTCCTCCGCTTCCTGGGATCGAGGAGTTGTTAAGGAACTATCTCACCACGGCATCGGGGTGCGAGTTCCTCAACCAATACACCGGTGCGCACGGAGTTCCCCTGTCCGGACAAGGAGTCCCTCAAGTCGGACAGGGAGCCCCTCAGATCGGTCAAGGAATCCCTCAGAGACCTGGACAGGACTTGCGGCACTATCTCCAGCAAGTCCGAGGACAGGTGCAGGGAAGCCAGCAGCCGAACTCCCATATGGTTCAACCGAACTACGCCACTGCTCCACCCTATAATGCACCCAACCAAGGGCACCCAGTTGGAGGAGCACAGATCTTTGACGCACTTGGAAGGATCATCAGTCCGCTCTCGGAGGAGATCCTCAACACACCCATGCCCTTTGGATATACGGTGCCGAAGATCAAGGCGTACAATGGAGTCGGGAATCCGAGTAATTTCCTTAGCCAGTTCAAATACAGCATGCTAAACCAAAATCTGGGTAGTGTTCACATGTGCAAGCTATTCCCTGAGTTGCTCATTGATAATGCACGGGAGTGGTTCGACAGTCTGCCTCCCGGGTCGATCAGATCGTATTCCGATCTGATGAATGTGTTCGCCCGGAGTTTTTCCCAGCGTACTGAAATAAGACACACTCCGGCTCATCTGTTAACCGTGAAGCAGAGCCGAGGTGAATCACTGCAAGATTTCATGACCCGGTTCGATAGGGAGTGTTTGTCGACCCGATGCACTAACGATCTCCTTATCATCTCGGCATTCCAAAACGCCATCAGCTCGGACCATCTCTACAGGGAGATTTTGGCAAAGGAGCCCCAGACCACTACCGAACTGTGGGCTATTGCGGACAAGTTCGCTAAGATAGAGGAGGCGACCAGACGTCGAAAGGAGGTTGACCGAGGTGAAACCTCAAAGAAGAAAGATGATGCACCCCGGAAAGGGGTAATGGAGCGAATTCAGCAAGGTCCGATTGAGTCTCGTCTCGGACCTTGGCAGAGTCCAGCACAGCGAGGTCCGTCGACAACTTAGCCCGCACAGCGGTCAGCTCCGCAGTTTACCCCGTTAAACAAACCAAGGACCGAGATCCTTGAATTGCACGCTAATCTGTTCGAGAGACCAAGGCCGATGCGGGAGGACGGCAAGCCGAGGTCAAAGAACAAATATTGCCAATTCCACGAAGATTATGGACATGAGACGGAGGATTGCAGGAACTTGGCTCAGGACATTGAGAGCCTAGTTCGCAATGGTCCGCTTAAAAAGTATCAAGACCGGAGCACGGGGGTCAATCAAGTAGATGCCCCCCGAAGTCAAAAGAAGAAAAGACAGTATAGAGGAGGAAGTTGCAGCACGGAGGCTGAGAAAAAAGCAAAACACAATGAGGATGATGCCGACGAGGACGGAGATTACCAATACGATGGGGTAGTCGCTACGATCTCCGCTCTCGCCAAAGGACAGACTAAATCGTCCCTCAAAAACGGAGCTCGGAGCTTGCCGATCAGGGAACCCGCTAGCAAGAGGTTCAAGGAGGAGGAAGCCGTGACTTTCTCGGCCGAGGACCCGGTGCCCCCCATGGTGCCGCACTCCGATGCCATTGTTGTTAAGGCTGTGGTGGCCAACATGCTGATCAAAAGAATTCACATCGACACCGGGGCATCGGTGAATATCATGTTCAAGCATTGCTTTGATAACATGGAGCTGGAGAAGTCAAAAGTCATTCCAACCACACGGCCACTGCGGAGTTTCGCACAGGAAGAAACCCATCCCCTAGGGACGATCGAGCTGCCCGTCACAGTAGGGAAAGGGCCGAGAAGCACCACTAACGTGACTGAGTTCATGGTGGTGGAAGCCAAGTCCCCATACAACATAATCCTAGGCCGTACTTGGATGAATACAGTTAGAGCGATCTGCTCCACGTACCATCTAGCTGTGAAGATCCCGACTAAGGGAGGGGTAGCCGTGATCCGTGGTGATCAGAAAATGGCAAGGGAGTGCCTGCATGTGGAGCTCAAGGGGCTAGGGGCAACGCCCAAACTGCCCCAAGCATAGCAATTACTGAACTCCGAAGAGCCGAAGAAGACGTCGCCTGCCGAAGAGAGAGAGGTGGCTTTGTATAAGGACGATCCCGCTAAGGTCATCAAAGTCGGACTGACCGACCACCCCCACCTTCGCGAACAGGTTATTCGGCTTCTAAAAGAGTACAGAGACGTCTTCGCGTGGTCCCCTTTGGATATGACAGGGGTATCACCCGATCTGATCACACATCGGCTAAAGATCGACCCCGAAGTGCGACCGATAAAACAAAAGCAGCGCTCCTTCGCAGCGGAGCAAAATCAGGTTATAAAGACCGAGGTGGACCAGTTACTGGGGGCCGGGATCCTATTCGAGGTCACCTACCCGACCTGGATAGCAAACCCGGTAATGGTCAAAAAGGCTGGGGGGGGGTTGGCGCATGTGCATCGATTATACCGATCTCAACAAGCACTGCCCTAAGGACTGTTATCCCCTGCCCGACATCGACAAAAAGGTGGACTCGTTGGTCGGTCATAGGATATTCAGTTTCCTTGACCTATACAAGGGATACCACCAAGTCCTAATGGATGCCGAGGACGCGGCCAAGACAGCATTCATTACGGACTTCGGCATCTTTGCCTACCGCAAAATGCCATTCGGCTTGAAGAATGCAGGAGCTACCTACCAGAGGATGGTAGATAAAATATTTAAAGAGCATATCGGAAAGGAGGTAGAGGTCTATGTCGATGACATAGTGGTGAAGAGTAAGGAAGAGAGCACAAGTGTCGCCGATCTCCGAACTGTGCTCTCCATCCTTCGCAAGGTCAACCTGAAACTTAACCCCCCAAAAATGTACCTTTGCTGTGACCTCGGGGAAGTTTTTAGGTTGTTGGATTTCCCAAGAAGGGTTGAAGGCAAATCCATCAAAAGTTAAGGCCGTGCTAGACATGGAGGATCCGAAGTCAATCAACGATGTGCACAGGCTTACAGGGTGTCTCGCCGCACTAAGTAGATTTCTATCCAAAGCCGCGGAGAAGCAATTGCCCTTCTTCAAGATCTTGAAGAAGGCGCCCCAGTTCGACTGGAGTTCGGAGCATCATCACGCCCTAAACCAACTAAAGGAGTATCTCAGGGGTCTACCGACCTTGTCAGTACCGAAGGAGGGAGAGGTGCTCTTTTTGTACTTGGCTACTTCTGATGAAGCAATCAGTGCGGTGCTCGCCGAGAAGAAGCAGGCCGCCAGTTGCCAGTTTACTTCATAAGCCGGTCACTAAAAGGGCCCGAAGTGAGATATCAGCCATTGGAAAAGCTAGCCTTAGCACTTGTCAACGCTGCTAGGCGACTACGCCCATATTTTCACGCGCACTCCATACAAGTCCGAACAGACTCCCCACTTCGGCAGGTGCTGACGAAGCCCGAAGCATCGGGTCGAATAGCGAAGTGGGCGATAGAACTGGGAGAGCATGACATCTCTTATGTTCCCCGACAGGCCATCAAAGGGCAAGCCTTAGCAGATTTCTTGGTTGAAACCTCAATATCCGAAGTCCCGATCCCGATACCGGAGCCAGTTTGTACAACGGTGGAGGAACCTCAAGACTGTTGGCATATGTACGTAGATGGGGCCTCAGGAAAGACGGGGAGCGGTGCTGGAATCCTCCTTGTCAGCCCAGAAAAGAAAGAGATCACCTACTCACTTCGCTTTCAGTTCGCAACTACCAACAATGAGGTAGAGTACGAAGCTCTGCTAGCCGGACTCCGGATAGCCACGGATCTGAAGGTCACGGCCATAAAAGTACACAGTGACTCCCAGGTAGTCGTGAATCATATGCTAGGGAAGTACGAGGCGAAGAGAGAAAGAATGAAGAAGTATTTGGCTAAGGCACGGGGCATGCAGGGCTTTTTCAGATACTTCCAGCTCGAGAGAATCCCCCGGACCCAGAATTCTCGAGCTGATGCTCTCAGCAAATTGGCCGCAGCACCTGGCACTTCACCAGTGGAAGATATCCAGCATAGAAGCATAGACGAAGACGAGGTCAACAATCTAGATGATGAGTCACAGCCGACGTGGATGACGCCCATTCTAGCCTATCTGGAGAGAGGGGAATTACCTGAAGATAAGACGGAGGCTAGAAGGATACTGTTGAAGTCATTGAGATATGCTATTCTGGACAATGTCCTTTACAAGAAATCGTACCTTCAACCCTTACTCAAATGCGTCGGACCGATCTCAGCAGACTACGTCATGCGAGAAATGCATGAAGGGGCATGTGGAAGCCACATCGGACCTCGGGCTTTGGCCAAGAAAATTATGAGATGGGGATACTTTTGGCCCTCGATGCTCAAGGATTGCACCGAACTCGTGCAGAGGTGCGAGAAGTGCCAGTTACACGCGAATGTGACAAGGCTGCCACAGACCGAGCTGACTGCGATGCAGAGTCCTTGGCCGTTCGCGCAGTGGGGGATAGATATAGTAGGCCCATTCGAAAAAGCACCAGGTCAGTTGCGACACCTCATAGTTGCAATTGATTACTTTACGATGTGGGTGGAAGCAGAACCCCTATCAACGATCACAAGCAAGAATGCCCGGAACTTTGTATGGAAGAACATAGTATGCCGATTCGGCATACCTCATGTCCTGGTGTCCGATAACGGAACCCAGTTCACAGACAGGGTTTTCAGGGAATGGTGTGACGAGCTGCAGATTCAACAACACTTCACATCGGTAGCCCACCCTCAGGCAAATGGTCAAGCCGAAGTGACGAACCGGACACTCGTCAAAGGCCTCAAGACTCGATTGGAGAAAGCCAAAGGGTTATGGGTGGAGAACCTCCCTAATGTCCTATGGTCCTACAGAACAACGCCGCGAACAGCGAATGGCGAAACACCGTACAGTCTGGTGTACGGAACAGAAGCTGTCATCCCAGTCGAAATCGGACTCCCCAGTCCGCGCACGACTCATTTCATAGCTGAAGTGAATGACGAGAACCGACGTGCGGATCTCGATCTACTGGAAGAAAAGAGGGATACAGCCTACATAAGAGAGGCGCGGTACAAACAACTCATAGCCCGATATTACAATCGGCGAGTTTGAGATTGGCAGTATTGTGTAGGAGACCTAGTTCTCCGAAACAATGAGGTTAGCAAGGCTTGTAAGCTCGGCAAGCTGGAAGCCACATGGGAAGGCCCATACCGAGTGGACGAGGTCCTTGGTAAAGGCGCCTATAGGCTTTCCACTATGTCCGGGAAGCCCATACAGCGACCTTGGAATGTAATCCATCTGAAAAGGTATTATGCATAGATGTGGAGTATCATGTAGGGTAGTTCTGTCAGTTCAGTCTTCAATCTTCTGTTCAGTCTTCAGTTCGGTTTATTGTTCAGTCCGGTCTTGTTTTCCAAAAATTATTTCAAGTAATGAAAGTTGAGATTTTCTTTCTTTATCTTTCATTGGGTTATCATTATTTTGCATTACTCCACTTATATGCATGTTACCTCTTTTCCAAACACTATCCTGACGAGGACAAGTGTTAGTAAAATAAAATCGTACGAACCAGGGGACCACCCCTACTGACTTAGTCGGCAGAACAGGAACCCGACTAGACCCAAGTGTCACCTCGGCAGGGGATAATAGGCAATATGCCATCCCGAACCGAGGGAAGACCCAAGAGTCACGTCGGAAGCCGAAGTTAGGCTCCCAAACCACTTCGGAAAATCCAAATTTGACCTATGCGTCAGTTCGGAAATGAATAGAGCAGAAATGCAAATTCAAAATAGGCAATAAGCCAACAATTACACTAACATAGAGTTTATCCAAAAAAAATGTTTCTTATTTTGCAGAATTTTACAAGTCATGCATAGAAGGCCCGCCCTCATCTGGCCTCTTGCTACAGTTAAAATAACTAGCCCAACCGCTAGTCGGCGGGTTCAACAAAAAATCAATATTTACATCTTCCTTCTTTCGGGAGCTTTGTCCCGAACTACGCCCACCACTGCGCCCAGCGCCACCTTGGCCTGTCACCCCAGTTCGGCTTGACACTGCTCGTGAAGAACTCCGACCTCGAGGGACTATAGGAGCTCGGTAATTCCCATCCCCTCGGTTCGGTATCGGTCTGCGATTCTGCACAGGCATTAGCATGTCCAACCGGTCCTTAACCAGACGGGATGGAACGGTAGGACTCAGGGCGCGGAACCGGGGAGCATGTTGTTTAGAAGGCTGCACGTCGGGGTACCGGTCAAGCCACTTCTTCATTATTGAGTGGCGAGATAGCACCAACGGGAATAAGTTCGTCAAGTATCGCAGCTCGGATATATAGTCAGCAACTTCCCATGAATCCGAGCCACGATTCTTGACCTCCCGCACCACCCCCCGCACAGCTTCAAACGCATCAGCCTCGACTTCGGATATCATTTTGCCACCAAGCTCATGTATAACCCTTTCATATTCGGTGTGCTCGTCTGCAATCCTCTTGGCATCCGCGTAATCTTCTTTTAATTGCAAATACCGAGCCTCATTGGAATCAGCCTTGATTTGCATAGCGTTATATTTGGCGTCAAATTCATTTCGAAGGTGTTCAGAAAGTTTGTCGAGGCGACTGATCTCACCATCCTTAAGATCAATAAGGATTTTCAGTCGCTTAATTTCGTTTAACAGCGCAGTCTTATCTGTTTCGAATTCGTTCTACAGAAAGTAAGAGAATGATAAGCAACAGAACCGAACTTTCATTAATGAGAAAGTGAATACATCTTACAGATCCAGTACGGAAAATTACAACAGTAAGAGAAATTTTAACAAGGGGATCGACTGACCCCGACAGGAGCATTGGCCTCGGTGTTCGGTGCCTGAACTTCGGCAGTTTCATCCACCCCAGCGTCATTAGCCCCATCGCGATCAGCATTGAGCCCTTGCTCAAACTCCTCTTCAGTCACGGGAGGAGGGGTATTTGGAGAGAGCGGGCGACTTGCCAGCTCGTTGCGGAAAGAAATGCAGAGTTCTTCAAAATCGGCATCCCTGTCGAACTGACAGGCCTCAACATCAGAAGCCGTCAGCAAGGACCGCCCTTCCGCAAGATACCCCACAACGGGGAACGGAGAAGCCTTCTTCAAAAGCTGGCGAAAGTATATGCGCAGCACCTCTTCGTCCTCGATCGGCTCATACCCAAAATTCCCCTTGTCAAGTTCGGGGAAGTGGACGGCCACCCGATCTAGCACCTCGGCCACCGCCCGCTTCTCCATCGTCTTGGTCAGAGACGACACCAACTTACCAAAGCCCTTGCTGTATATTATTCTTTCAGCAAGGGCATGGAAGACGTCGCCCTGGGCGGCGGCAATCTCAGCCTCCCGAACTCGGGCAGCTGCAGCCTCCTCCTCGCTCTTCGCCACTTTCTCCTTGGTGGCATTGAGCTCGGCAGAGACACGGTCGAGTTGCTCCTGCAGTGCGGCTTCCCGAGCTGTAGCCTCGGCGAACGCCTTTGAAATCTTGGCCTTATCATTGGCCAAGACCTTGTTCTTCTCCAAAATACGGTGGTATTTCGCCACCGATCCCTTGAGGAGACTCCTGACCGCGCCATTCACACGGTCGTACTCCTCAAGAGTAGGATACACACCCTGCATTGGATTACTATCATCAGCAAAAAAAAAAAAAAAAAAAAAAAAAAAACAGGTGAAGATCGAAAAGAGTTGAATTTACCGCTGGGAATACCGGGGCAGAAGTGCGGACCTCAGTTATTGCCAGATCGGGTTCGGACGACGCCGAACCCATAACCAACTTACCTGCAGCCGCCGCGTCAACCTCCTCAGCGGCTACAGCAACCCCGAGGAATACCGGACCGAGTCTGTTTGGAAGACTCGGTCGCCTGCCTCTTCTGCCCGGACGGGGAACTAGTGGAATCACCCTTCCTCTTCTGGGGGGCCACCTTCTTACCCCTCACCAAATCCACTGCAAGCAGACAGAACGTTAGTACAGATGTCAAAAAAGAAAACAAATACATAAAACTGAAGGGGAAGGGACCTCACCCCTCCCCGGATCCACCGAAGTGGAAGGTTCATCGGGGCTCGGTACCGCCGTCCTGAGAGCGGCAAGCGACATCGGCATTCTGCCCAAACTGGCAAAACGCCCTACCACTTTGCCAAAATTTTTTGGCTTCGGCAGCAGTACGACGGGACCGGAGTGCCACCCGAACTCAGTGGCACCCTCGAACTGGTAGTAAAAAAACTTCTTCTGCCAGTCTTGCACTTTCGAGGGCACCTTGACAGAGAATTCCTTCTGCCGATATGAGGAGTAGTACCACCCTTCAGTCCTAGACTTAAAAGATACCATTCCACCAAGGGTATCTATCGAATAGGGAATACCCAGCCGAGAGCAGGCAATACCCATCCCGATTATTTGGCTAATGCTATTCGGGGTGATTTGGGCAGGAGAGAGATTGAAGATACGGTAAATTTCGGCATAAATGGCCGGAAATGGTATACGCAGACCAGCCTTGAACTGGTCCTCGAAGACGGTGACACACCCACGAGGGGGGCGATAAGCCCTATCGTAGGCATTCGGCCGGAGAAGAAGAACAGAAGGGGGAAATTTGAATTTTACAGCAATATCGTAGAGGGTGGAGGTAGAAATAATGGATTCTAGACAACCCACGCTCCCAGCTACTCCGGGAGACTCGGGAAACTCAACTTCGTGCCCATACGGCTCCTTACAGTCGGACCGTACGCAAGCACGCCTATCTTCCGGGAAACTAACCGGAAGAGAGTTGGACGAAGAAGCGGCGGCGACTTCTTCCGTCGCCACCGGAGAGTGTGAAGGAGTGGGGGAATGATCATCCCCGACAGAAGAGTCGGAAATAGAAGTAGAAATCGACATCAAAGAAGACATAACTTACTCTCAGTTCTTGAGGATTCCGAGAAATGTAGGGTTGGTGGAGATGAACAGTGAAGAGGATTTGCAGATTAGGGTTTCTTTTGTGCAAGTGCGAAGAAATGAGCAATTATTTTCAATCATAGGACATTAAGAGGGAAGAATTAACGCGTATTGAATACACCTTCAATGCGACGGCGTTTCAAACCCGTCCAATCGATGCTTTATCGGTACCCCAAGCGTCGCATTAAATGCGACTGACAACTTTATGGTTGGGCGGGAACGAGCTCGGAATTCCCCGACCTCCGACATCCTCACAAATTACAGAGGGAGTACGACAGTTCGGATCGGCCTTCCTCACACATTTCAGAGGGGGTATCAAGTTCAGTTCAGCCTTCCTCACACATCTCAGAGGGGGTACCAAGTTCAGTTCGGCCTTCCTCACACATCTCAGAGGGGGTACCAAGTTCGGATCGGCCTTCCTCACACATTTCAGAGGGGGTACGCAAGTTCAGTTCGGCCTACCTCACACATTTCAAGGGGGTATGTTACTACGATTCAAGCCACTACTCACCAAGCACAACGGAAGGAAACATCAACTCCATCACCCCACGCTTTTTTTTTGGGGGGGGGGGGGGGGGGGATGTGATAGGAAATGGCCCACCTCCCTAGGTCCAAAGGCCCAAAACAGAGACAAGCCCAGATCGGTGAAGGCCCAATAGGCCCAGATCGGCAAGCCCAGTCCATGCCAAGTACAAGCCCAGGGAGTTGAGCCCTAAACCCAGAACGTGGGCTGATGGAGGAAAAACCGGAGCAGGGAACCACCCACACCTCCACGATCCCACCTCTGCAACCGCTATGAGTTTTATCTATAAATATGAGAATTGATTGTACTGTACGTACTTACGCTATTTCAAATATAAACAATACTCTTTTCCCCCGTGGACGTAGATCATACCGATCGAACCACGTAAATCCCTCGCGTTCCTCTTTATATTCGCATACAAGCCATATACAAATTTGGGCCGCAAATCGAAGATTCATCAGTGTGGGTACTCATATTCTGCCGAAGCTTCAGATACAAATACTTTGGGAAAATCGATGAGGTTGGTGAAGACATATTCGATGCCATAGACAGGAGAAGTAAAAGAAGGTCGCATGCAAGAAGGGTAGAGAGGACTATGGTCCGGAGGCGGAGACAATAGTTTAATTGTATTTGTGTTTGAATTGTGTGTTTGTATCTAAAAATAAGTTGGATTTATGTTTGTTGAATCAAGATTGGGAAGTTGTTACTTGTTAGCATGCAAAGTCTTCAACATTCAAGCATATATATATATATATATACTAGTGGATAACACGTGCGATGCACGTGATCACTCAGCCTTCTACTTATTTCGATTAAAAAGTTGTTTAAATTATTGTGTTATTTTATATCGAAACATATAATAATTCATTAAAGCTTAAAAATAAAGCGTAAAATTAAAAAAGATGAATGATTAGTGAATGATAAAAACAAAATAATTAAACTAAAAAAAGTCAAGTATCGCTAAAAAAAAAAAGAAGTAATTAAACTATACTATAATATTTGGAAATTAAAATTCATATTATGTTCAATCCCTCTCCCTTTTTACTTTGATGCGCGTCGAACTTCTTTTCCTTTTGCTTTTGGAGATAAAATTTTCCAAGGTATCATCATCATCGTCGCCACTGGAAATGTCGACGCAATCTTCAAACTTCTTTCGAAATATTCTTCTTTTCCCTTCTCTTGATATTCACGAAGTTCCAACTTCACGCTTGATTTTTTTTAGGGCTTTTCCTCGTCTTCACGTTTTTGTTTGGACTTTTTTTGACCTCTTCTTCACTTGTGGCTTCTATCTTTTGGATTGCATCAGCTATAAGGTTTAAGTTCCCTTTATTGTCTATCTTCACCGAATTGGTTGTTGTGCGATTTTCTCGTAGATCTTTCAAAGTCACTTCTGTTGCGTTGTTTGCTCTTTCAATCATCATTGACTCATCAATTTTCAATGGATCATAAATACTAAAGGTATTATAAGTAAGGAAGTTAGATAAGAAGTTAAATAAATTGTTAATAATAATAATAATAATAATAATAATAATAATAATAATAATAATAATAATAATAATAATAATAATAATAATAATAATAATAATAATAATAATAATAATAATAATTTTTATGACCACGTATTGCATACCTTGAATGGCTCATAATCCCTTGCATAACATTTAGAGTTATCTTGTACCTGCAATTATATACTTCCTCTACCCTAGGCTACGTGACGAATCATACCAAATCGATGCTTTATTTTGAATGCTATCGGCAATTACTATAAAGTTGTAGTAACATTCCTACAATTAATGGGAAAAATAAAATATTATGTTAACCTAAGTAGTAACAGTTCGGCTGCTCTATGCAATAAAATCAATTGCATCATGTGCGATAGTTTTGCAGATGCACTTTGTTTGAAACTGAACACTCACTTGATTCATCAGCATCTATTGGTATCTTAAAACGTAAATGTGTCGTTCTTCCGTCAGACATTATTCCCGCAACAACTTCAGATGTTACAGTTGCAAGTACAATACAATTTTCCAATCTGACATTAGCTAATAATGCACGGTATAAGGATGTTTTTTTTGTTTTTTTTTTTTTTTTTTTTTTTTTTTTTTTTTTTTTTTTTTTTTTTTTTTTCCTATTCCGCCCGGTTCATTTATAAAAAAAATCACCTTCTCCTTTTTCTATGCAATCCAAAATCATAGAAAGTGCAACTTGTTGTTCGAAGTTCAACTTTGACTTTGCTTGCTGATCTTCTTCAAGTATCTTTATTGACAATTCGTCTTGAATTTCTCTACAGTTCTCAATGTTCACATTACCAAGATTCATAAGAATATTTGGAAGACGATAAGCTTGTATATTCTTCCCCATGATTTCTAAGTAAGTTCTCAAAGTCTTGTAAACTTGTAGATTGAGTGAGTATTTGATTCCTTCCTAAAATCTTCCGACAATGCATCATAGTACGTATTCCTTAGAATTCTCACAGCTGATGGTGCACAATGTACTAATATTATTGTGAGAAATCTTCGTAATTCATTTTCCATTTGAAATGTTATTGCTTCATTCAGGCATTCAATGATACTTTGATTTGCTTCTAGCAATCCCCGTTTTTTGTGTTGCTTCTTTGAAACTCAAATTGTACCATTGACTGTTTTCAAGTATTTAAAAGATGTTGGTCCTTTAACATGATTCAAGAGTAATCTTTCATAATATCTTTCTCCTTCAATTGGATTTGTTGAACTAATATGTCCGATAACATTGCTCTTTTTCCTTAATGTCCAACATTTGCCCTTTTGTCCCAAACATAGTGCTAAAGAAATTACGTATATTATGAAAAATTACGTATATTATGAAAAATGTCCACCATTTTAAAAATTACTTTATGAAAAATGTCCTTAATGTCCACCATTTTAAAAATTACGTATATTATGAAAAATGTCGTTGTGTGGCCGGCCACATTATCGCCAAATAGCTTTATTGTTTTGCTTTTTCACTTGCTGCATGTACACGTAGAAAAAAACTCAGTCAACATTGTTTTTGAAACGTGATCTGAATTTAAATTTATATCCAGATTTTGACTTTCATGGTATGCTACGAACTCTTCATCAAGAAGATAACATTGTAAGTTGGTAATCGTTGGGTATATATCATTCATCTCAAATTCAATTATTCTCCATAACGCTTCTTGAGAAGATACCGAATGTGCATCTTGAAATTACTTTATCTCATGAACTTGATTGTTATCATAAGTCTGGGTCATGTTGATTGTCACTCTATCATGTTCCTTATATATATACTTTTACAAATATTTGAACCGCCGTGATGTCAGAACAAACTTTTACATTAATACGACAATTATATATGAATAGTAGATAAACATTGTATGGTACAACCCACCGATTGTTGAGCTCTACATTACGGACAAAAATGGCTGATTCATTATTTCTTCTTCAATAAATCAGATATTCATCTTTACCTTAGTGCTTTCAGAATATGGTCGTGATAATGACATTTGCATTTTTCTTTAACCATACATAAGTTTTTTGGATTCTTTTCCCCACATTGTCCATGCATCACATGTTTCTTCACTAATTCATATAACTCGTGATTTTCATCTGATCTGGAACTTCGGTAGTCAAATTAAGACGGTCTTGAGATGTTTGACCAACATATAAATTATTTTTCTTGCATTTCAATGCACCCTGGATTGCAAGTTATAGTAATAAATAAGTATGACTTTCTAAATTTTGTTACTAATGTCAATGCATCAAGATAGCTACGTCTCATACCTCTTGGACCTCCAATAAATGTAGCAGGAGTTTGCCAACTTCAGTTCCTCTCACTTCTTCTTTAAAGTCATTGTCCATATTTCTTTGGTACAATTCAGCTTTCATCGTTGATTGATTTATCCGAAAAAAAAAAAATCAATATTGTAGTCTCTAATTTAATATACATGTCGACTGTGCATTGTTGAAATAATCTGCTAGCGAATAAAAGAATAGACTCTCTTGGATTTCGGATTTGTAACTTATAGCAAGTATACTCTCTTGGAGTTTTGTACAATTTTTTACATGTACAAAATAGATAAAGGTGTAACTAATAATATTAGTAAGGGAACTAAACGAAATTGTTTTAACAAGAAACCATTCCAATACTCCCTCCGTCCCCTAATAAGTGTCCCGAGCCGCCAAAATTTTTGTCCCCTAATAAGTGTCCTATCACATATTTCAAGGTAAAATTTTGGCTAAACTTCCAATTTTACCCCTATTATCATTACACTTTTTTCACTTTTTCAACTTTCAATGTAATGATTAGGGGCTAATATGGTAAATTTATACAATTCCTTGATTATTGCATTTTGGCGGCTCGAGACACTTATTAGGGGACGGAGGGAGTACTCTTTTTTATATGTTCATTTTGTAATTTCAATACATCATCCTCAAAACAAAAATGGTTTTAGTAATACTGTTGATTTGGGCTTGCACGCAAGCCTCTCCCCAAGAAACCCCACTACGCAGCACACAACAATCACCCTTCTCTTCGAAGAACAGCTTAAATGCTTTCGAGTGAAAATAAGGCAGTGAAGGATGGAATTTTGTGCCAGCTGAGATTCTATGGAGAGAGAGAGAGGTGCTTTGTTCAGTGTTTTTTTTTAAAAAAAAATTTGGTAAGTTGGTGAAACTTCGGCTTCTTCATGAAATAAAGAGACGAAGTAATTTTGTTTTTTCAGTGCCATTTTATTTTATTTTATTTTATTTTATTTTATTTTATTTTATTTTATTTTGGTAGCATTTTAAAATGGATTGAAAAAATTTAATAAAGTGATAAATATATTTTTTTAAATATATTGGAGTTTGATTTTTTTTTTAATTTTATTAAAGAAACTATAAATAATCTATGCTACAAATGGATGTACTATAAATTATTTCTAATATCTTATAATTAATAAAGATTTATATACGAGGGTAGTTTTGGTACATTTAATATTAAAAAGAAAAATCAGTAAATAAATAATAAATAATTCCACTTTAATCTAAGTATGGTTAAATAACTTAAATTTATAAATTATTTTAGCGGTTACTTACCGACAACATAATTTTCAATTGAAGAAAAATGGTATGACTATTTGACCTTCTATTCTATTTCGAAGAAGAAAGAAAATTAGCTGACATTTAATTGAATTTTTTTATTTTATGAGTATAAGAAACTATCAAATCCAACAAGACAAAATTCGAAATTAGTTCAACATAAAAAATAAATCAAATCAAATTCATAATGTGTTAGAATAAATTTCAATTAAATATTGTTAGCTTGAAGGCAAAACCCACTCAAATTTGGGGAGCTTCAGTATGAAATGCATGTACTTAAATGATTTCTTTATGGAATTTTTAAGGAATTTTTTCTTTTACGGGATACTACAAGTATCAAGGTATCTCCTTCATAGTTTCGAGAAAGGAAAAATGAAGTGATTGACTAGGGATGTCGAACGGGTCAATTCACTCGGTTTCGGCCAATTATATTAAATTGCGGGCTATTCGATTTTAGATCAATCGGATTTTTTTTTATTATTATTTTTTTCTATTGGGCTACACGTTTTAATCCAACGCTAGAAAGTTGTCAAGTTGAACATAATTGTGTTGGAAATATAAAAATTAAATTTTGGAGTATTGTAGTAGTAGCTGAAAAGATGAAAGATGTAGGGCAATAGGAGTACTATTTGAAACAAAAGTGCTATCCTCTGTTTTGGTCCATTGTATAATATCAGTAGAAACCAAACTAACTAGGAACACATAAGAGAAAAGACCCCTCCTAATATGAGTGATGTGATGTATCATAAGAGCTTCCCAATGTATAGACGATATTTTGGAAACACAATCCAATGTATGAAGCATCTCCTTCTCTTATTTTACACCTAATAATACATACTAAAATTAGAATTTTATTGACATTACTGCATACCTCATGTTTTTACTTATTTCGTAATTATTTAACATTATTAGAAATTATCCAAACTTCTTATATATTTTAACATAACATAAATTATTTTGATACGAAGTAATATTTATTTTAATTTAATAAAAAACAAATAATATTTCTGAAAAAAATACTAGAACTTTTTTCATTTAATGTAAATGAACTTTTTTCACATTAATGAAAAAAGGGGGAAAAAAAAATTGGTAAATGTAGTAATTAAAAATTGAACTAGGATAAAAGCTGCCATCGAAATGGCTTTAAAACAAAGAAAAGAAAAGATAAAAAAGTAAGAAAAGAAAATCATGAATAGTAATTAAATTTCACTTTACCTGCAAAAAAACAAAAATGGGGAGGATGCGTATCCCCTCTCTCCTCTCTCCTATACCTACCTCATACTATGTTATTAAGCACAACCCACTGGGGGATCTTATTATCCAGTAAAAAAAAAAAAAAAAAAAAAAAAAAACGAGTTCGAAGCACATAGTACAAGAAAGACAACCCGATCAGATATTTACCCCAACTAGTGTTGCACCCGTGCGATGCACGGTCTTTGAATACTCCCTCCGTCCTCCATTTAGTGACGGAGGGAGTATGGGCACGGGTTTTTTCGCATTTTATGGTATAATAATAAATTAATGTGTTAAAGTGGAATAATTGTGGGTCCATTTGAATTGTTTAATAGTATTAAAATGTTAAAATAATAAAAAGTAGATGTATAAAGTGTTAAAGTGTTAAAGTGATTGTGGGGTCTACGTCCTAAAACGGAATATGTCAGTAAATGGAGGACGTCCCAATATAGTAATAACGTCACTAAATGGAGGACAGAGGGAGTATATATATTGAATTTTGAGTTATTTGTACAAAAGGGTTTATATAACAACATTACCCTTAATATGCGTAATATATGTGTGAAAAATATACTACTCCCTCCATCGCACTTCACTTGACTTGCTTTATTTCGATACGGGATTTTATGCACAGTGATAAAAAGTAAGGGGTCCACATTGAAAAGTTATTTTGGTACGGGATTTTGTTAAAAATAAAAGGTAAGAGGTCTATATTGAAAAGTAATAGTTTATTCTTTCTAATTTAGAAAATAAACCAAATGAAGTAAGATATCTCGATTAAGAAAGGAACCCCAGTGAAGTGAGGCGGAGGATGTACTATTTTAGCTATTCTAAGAGTTGTATGTATATTATGTATGAAATAAAAAATAAAAACAGATTTCATAGATTGTTATACTCAGATCCAAATTAAATATTGAATTAACAGATATTTTCATAATATTTATTTATGGATAATAAATACAAACAAAAGTAAGTGTAAAATACTGAACATATAATTAATTTTCCTACATCAAATAAACCAAAATTAATAGCCCAAATTAATAATCCAAATTACATAGGAGTAATTATTTAGGCCTGAATTGAGTTTAATAAATAGAAAAGGAGCATAAATTAGTGAATAAAAAATGAAGAGAACGACACTACTGCAAAATTCACAATAGTTAATAGCTAGCTTTGCAAATAGATTACACAATTACACTTCAATATTACACATTGGACAAAAGGCACTACCTTTTGGCGGGAATGTGGCACTTTTGTAATTATAGTCAACAATTCTGTTTTTATATATTGTAATAGATGCTATTTATTAAAAGTTTACCACTACCTCTCACTCACCTACACCAACACCAGCACCAACACCAACAAATACAAAATACAGTGATAAATCAAAATGAAAATGAAGAGGGTAGGAGGCTCTACTCAGGGCCAAAATCGAGCGGATCAACCGATCCCCCCCCCCCCCCCCCCCCCCCCCCCCTATTGTGCTTAAGATCATGTCTCAGGTTCTCTCTCCCTCTCCCTCCCCCTCTCATATTTTTTAATCTTTTTTTAGTCATTCATTAAGGTGTTTGTTTCTGTTTCTAACTCTCCTTTTCCTTTGGGCTAATGGGAGTTGTATCCTGTTATATTTATGCGTTGGTGAATCTAATTGATTTCCGATTATTTTTTAATATGCCACCGTGTAAGAACATGATTTAGTTATTTGCTTCTAGTCCTAACTATTAAGGAATAATCTAGAATTACTCTAGAATATTCCTCATATCTCTCTGTTATGTATCTCCCATAATTGTGGGATTAGATTTCGACTCTTTCCTTATTTTGTGTAGATCTTGTACCTCTATATATTGTTGTACTCACTCAATACGAAAATATACAACCCATAATTTATACATTCTATACTAACTTCAAAAATTATAGTAATACGAATAATTTTTTTTAGCACTTTCCATCGTGTGGAAGCCCCTTATATATATATAAATATTTTTGTCGTTTTGTACCTCACTTCTAATTCTACTCCAATATATTGAACATGGAGAAATTAGAGATCTCAAATTAATTAGGTCTATATAAGATCTGATTTGAGTAGGCCTGTTAAATTATTATTATTATTATTTTTTTATGTTTATTGATGAATCTGTAATAATGTAATCAAGATTTTATCTCATTTAGTTTATTTGACACAAATCATGGAATAGAGAATTTAGCTTACATTTAAAAAAAAAATTAGGGAAATTCAGTTTATTTTGTTGTTAAACTTTTCAAAAAAAAAAAAGGGGGGAAAGAAAGAGAGAGAAAACTACAATCTGATACGAGCACATGTTTTTTCTGTGTTTTGCATGATGGAGACATATGCACTATTCGTGCCGAAAAGGATAAGAAAATTAAGAAGTTGTTTGAAACTTATTGCGAACTAAAAAATTTTGACTTTCATCAGATGGCATTTATTAAAGATGGATGTCGGATCCAACCATCAAAGACTCCGACTGAGGTAATTAACTTATCACTGTCTAATTTTTCAATGTTTCAATTTCATAGTTATTTTAGTACCTCAAACTTGGTAATATTATTCAATTTTTATGTAATTAAAGATGTTATGACACGAGATGTGTCTTAGTCTTAGGTATAAAATCTTGATAAATGGAAATATATGTAACCACATTTCGAAGCTTGATTACTATTTATTTCATGATTTGCTGACGAAGTTCAGTAGGTTCTTGATATGTTAGGTGTGCAAAATAGTTTTTTGGTCAGCCCTAGCCGATTAATTATTGCAAAATTAGAGATATTTTATGGTAAAAAGATGTTGAATTTTTGTGAATTTATGATGGTGGTGTTTTTTGGTACTCATTTACAAATTTGTCATGTTTATTGTAATTGTTCATTATTTTCTATGCTTGCTAATCTTACAATTTTTGTGCATTTTCAAGAGAAGCAAGATTAGTGCATGTAACTTTGATTTTTCCTGACACGTCCAATTTTTTGTGAATTTTCAATCCCAAATGCTCAATATCTCAAGTTCTATAAATTGATAGCATTACTTACCTAAAATAATTATTTGTTATATCCAATTATGTATGTAGCTTGGCCTTGTAAATGGAGACCAGATAGATGCAATGGCGCATCATGTTGGAGGCGGCAATCTAACAACATTCGCGTGAATTTCAGATCTACAAGAATTCTACCAATTAACTATGTTAAAGAACTTTAACAATTAAAGTTCTTTAAATTAAAGTTCTTTAACAATTAAAGTTCTTTAAATTAAAGTTCTTTAACAATTAAAGTTCTTTAAATTAAAGTTCTTTAACAATTGAAGAACTTTAATTGTTAAAGAACTTTAATTTAAAGAACTTTAATTTAAAGAACTTTAATTGTTAAAGTTCTTTAACATAGTTAATTGGTAGAATTCTTGTAGATCTGAAATTCACGCGAATGTTGTTAGATTGCCGCCTCCAACATGATGCGCCATTGCATCTATCTGGTCTCCATTTACAAGGCCAAGCTACATACATAATTGGATATAACAAATAATTATTTTAGGTAAGTAATGCTATCAGTTTATAGAACTTGAGATATTGAGCATTTGGGATTGAAAATTCACAAAAAATTGGACGTGTCAGGAAAAATCAAAGTTACATGCACTAATCTTGCTTCTCTTGAAAATGCACAAAAATTGTAAGATTAGCAAGCATAGAAAATAATGAACAATTACAATAAACATGACAAATTTGTAAATGAGTACCAAAAAACACCACCATCATAAATTCACAAAAATTCAACATCTTTTTACCATAAAATATCTCTAATTTTGCAATAATTAATCGGCTAGGGCCGACCAAAAAACTATTTTGCACACCTAACATATCAAGAACCTACTGAACTTCGTCAGCAAATCATGAAATAAATAGTAATCAAGCTTCGAAATGTGGTTACATATATTTCCATTTATCAAGATTTTATACCTAAGACTAAGACATATCTCGTGTCATAACATCTTTAATTACATAAAAATTGAATAATATTACCAAGTTTGAGGTACTAAAATAACTATGAAATTGAAACATTGAAAAATTAGACAATGATAAGTTAATTACCTCAGTCGGAGTCTTTGATGGTTGGATCCGACATCCATCTTTAATAAATGTCATCTGATGAAAGTCAAAATTTTTTAGTTCGCAATAAGTTTCAAACAACTTCTTAATTTTCTTATCCTTTTCGGCACGAATAGTGCATATGTCTCCATCATGCAAAACACAGAAAAAACATGTGTTCGTATCAGATTGAAGTTTTCTCTCTCTTTCTTTCCCCCTTTTTTTTTTTTTTTTTTTTTTTTTTTGAAAAGTTTAACAACAAAATAAACTGAATTTCCCTAATTTTTTTTTTAAATGTAAGCTAAATTCTTTATTCCATGATTTGTGTCAAACAAACTAAATGAGATAAAATCTTGATTACATTATTACAGATTCATCAATAAACATAAAAAAATAATAATAATAATTTAACAGGCCTACTCAAATCAGATCTTATATAGACCTAATTAATTTGAGATCTCTAATTTCTCTATGTTCAATATATTGGAGTAGAATTAGAAGTGAGGTACAAAACGACAAAAACATTTATATATATATAAGGGGCTTCCACACAATGGAAAGTGCTAAAAAAATTATTCGTATTACTATAATTTTTGAAGTTAGTATAGAATGTATAAATTATGGGTTGTATATTTTCGTATTGAGTGAGTACAACAATATATAGAGGTACAAGATCTACACAAAATAAGGAAAGAGTCGAAATCTAATCCCACAATTATGGGAGATGCATAACAGAGAGATATGAGGAATATTCTAGAGTAATTCTAGATTATTCCTTAATAGTTAGGACTAGAAGCAAATAACTAAATCATGTTCTTACACGATGACATATTAAAAAATAATCGGAAATCAATTAGATTCACCAACGCATAAATATAACAGGATAGAACTCTCATTAGCCCAAAGGAAAAGGAGAGTTAGAAACAGAAACAAACACCTTAATGAATGACTAAAAAAAGATTAAAAAATATGAGAGGGGGAGGGAGAGGGAGAGAGAACCTGAGACATGATCTTAAGCACAATAGGGGGGGGGGGGGGGGGGGGGGGGGAATCGGTTGATCCGCTCGATTTTGGCCCTGAGTAGAGCCTCCTACCCTCTTCATTTTCATTTTGATTTATCACTGTATTTTGTATTTGTTGGTGTTGGTGTAGGTGAGTGAGAGGTAGTGGTAAACTTTTAATAAATAGCATATATTACAATATATAAAAACAGAATTGTTGACTATAATTACAAAAGTGCCACATTCCCGCCAAAAGGTAGTGCCTTCTGTCCAATGTGTAATATTGAAGTGCAATTGTGTAATCTATTTGCAAAGCTAGCTATTAACTATTGTGTATTTTGCAGTAGTGTCGTTCTCTTCATTTTTTATTCACTAATTTATGCTCCTTTTCTATTTATTAAACTCAATTCAGGCCTAAATAATTACTCCTATGTAATTTGGATTATTAATTTGGGCTATTAATTTTGGTTTATTTGATGTAGGAAAATTAATTATATGTTCAGTATTTTACACTTTACACTTACTTTTGTTTGTATTTATTATCCATAAATAAATATTATGAAAATATTTGTTAATTCAATATTTAATTTGGATCTGAGTATAACAATCTATGAAATCTGTTTTTATTTTTTATTTCATACATAATATACATACAACTCTTAGAATAGCTAAAATAGTACATCCTCCGCCTCACTTCACTAGGGTTCCTTTCTTAATCGAGATATCTTACTTCATTTGGTTTATTTTCTAAATTAGAAAGAATAAACTATTACTTTTCAATATAGACCCCTTACCTTTTACTTTTAACAAAATCCCGTACAAAAATAACTTTTCAATGTGGACCCCTTACTTTTTATTTTTAACACTGTGCATAAAATCCCGTATCGAAATAAAGCAAGTCAAGTGAAGTGCGATGGAGGGAGTAGTATATTTTTCACACATATATTACGCATATTAAGGGTAATGTTGTTATATAAACCCTTTTGTACAAATAACTCAAATTTCAATATATATACTCCCTCCGTCCTCCATTTAGTGACGTTATTACTATATTGGGACGTCCTCCATTTACTGACATATTCCGTTTTAGGACGTAGACCCCACAATCACTTTAACACTTTAACACTTTATACATCTACTTTTTATTATTTTAACATTTTAATACTATTAAACAATTCAAATGGACCCACAATTATTTCACTTTAACACTTTAACACATTAATTTATTATTATACCATAAAATGCGAAAAAACCCGTGCCCATACTCCCTCCGTCACTAAATGGAGGACGGAGGGAGTATTCAAAGACCGTGCATCGCACGGGTGCAACACTAGTTGGGGTAAATATCTGATCGGGTTGTCTTTCTTGTACTATGTGCTTCGAACTCTTTTTTTTTTTTTTTTTGGATGGATAATAAGATCCCCAGTGGGTTGTGCTTAATAACATAGTATGAGGTAGGTATAGGAGAGAGGAGAGAGGGGATACGCATCCTCCCCATTTTTGTTTTTTTGCAGGTAAAGTGAAATTTAATTACTATTCATGATTTTCTTTTCTTACTTTTTTATCTTTTCTTTTCTTTTTTTTAAAGCCATTTCGATGACAGCTTTTATCCTAGTTCAATTTTTAATTACTACATTTACCAATTTTTTTTTTCCCCCTTTTTTCATTAATGTGAAAAAAGTTCATTTACATTAAATGAAAAAAGTTCTAGTATTTTTTTCAGAAATATTATTTGTTTTTTATTAAATTAAAATAAATATTACTTCGTATCAAAATAATTTATGTTATGTTAAAATATATAAGAAGATTGGATAATTTCTAATAATGTTAAATAATTACGAAATAAGTAAAAACATGAGGTATGCAATAATGTCAATAAAATTCTAATTTTAGTATGTATTATTAGGTGTAAAATAAGAGAAGGAGATGCTTCATACATTGGATTGTGTTTCCAAAATATCGTGTACGATACATTGGGAAGCTCTTATGATACATCACATCACTCATATTAGGAGGGGTCTTTTCTCTTCTGTGTTCCTAGTTAGTTTGGTTTCTACTGATATTATACAATGGACCAAAACAGAGGATAGCACTTTTGTTTCAAATAGTACTCCTATTGCCCTACATCTTTCATCTTTTCAGCTACTACTACAATACTCCAAAATTTAATTTTTATATTTCCAACACAATTATGTTCAACTTGACAACTTTCTAGCGTTGGATTAAAAAGTGTAGCCCAATAGAAAAAAATAATAATAAAAAAAAAAATCCGATTGATCTAAATCGAATAGCCCGCAATTTAATATAATTGGCCGAAACCGAGTGAATTGACCCGTTCGACATCCCTAGTCAATCACTTCATTTTTCCTTTCTCGAAACTATGAAGGAGATACCTTGATACTTGTAGTATCCCGTAAAAGAAAAAATTCCTTAAAAAAATTCCATAAAGAAATCATTTAAGTACATGCATTTCATACTGAAGCTCCCCAAATTTGAGTGGGTTTTGCCTTCAAGCTAACAATATTTAATTGATATTTATTCTAACACATTATGAATTTGATTTGATTTATTTTTTATGTTGAACTAATTTCGAATTTTGTCTTGTTGGATTTGATAATTTCTTATACTCATAAAATAAAAAAATTCAATTAAATGTCAGCTAATTTTCTTTCTTCTTCGAAATAGAATAGAAGGTCAAATAGTCATACCATTTTTCTTCAATTGAAAATTATGTTGTCGGTAAGTAACCGCTAAAATAATTTATAAATTTAAGTTATTTAACCATACTTAGATTAAAGTGGAATTATTTATTATTTATTTACTGATTTTTCTTTTTAATATTAAATGTACCAAAACTACCCTCGTATATAAATCTTTATTAATTATAAGATATTAGAAATAATTTATAGTACATCCATTTGTAGCATAGATTATTTATAGTTTCTTTAATAAAATTAAAAAAAAAAAATCAAACTCCAATATATTTAAAAAATATATTTATCACTTTATTAAATTTTTTCAATCCATTTTAAAATGCTACCAAAATAAAATAAAATAAAATAAAATAAAATAAAATAAAATAAAATGGCACTGAAAAAACAATATTACTTCGTCTCTTTATTTCATGAAGAAGCCGAAGTTTCACCAACTTACCAATTTTTTTTTTTAAAAAAACACTGAACAAAGCACCTCTCTCTCTCTCCATAGAATCTCAGCTGGCACAAAATTCCATCCTTCACTGCCTTATTTCACTCGAAAACATTTAAGCTGTTCTTCGAAGAGAAGGGTGATTGTTGTGTGCTGCGTAGTGGGGTTTCTTGGGGAGAGGCTTGCGTGCAAGCCCAAATCAACAGTATTACTAAAAACCATTTTTGTTTTGAGGATGAGGTATTGAAATTACAAAATGAACATATAAAAAAGAGTACTCCCTCCGTCCCTTAATAAGTGTCTCGAGCCGCCAAAATGCAATAACCAAGGAATTGTATAAATTTACCATATTAACCCCTAATCATTACATTGAAAGTTGAAAAAGTGAAAAAAGTGTAATGATAATAGGGGTAAAATTGGAAGTTTAGCCAAAATTTTACCTTGAAATATGTGATAGGACACTTAGGGGACGGAGGGAGTATTGGAATGGTTTCCTGTTAAAACAATTTCGTTTAGTTCCCTTACTAATACTATTAGTTACACCTTTATCTATTTTGTACATGTAAAAAATTGTACAAAACTCCTAAACATTCCTTATTTATTATATATGTCGATCTATTCCATTTGGTTAATCTAATTTTTATTATAATTGTAATTGGTATAGTATCCGTGCATCGCACGGGAGCGATACTAGTATGGAGTATTAAAGAAGAAAGAGAGAAATTAAAGAGGAAGAATTAAAAATATATATATTAGGGGCTGGTTCTCATGAGAACCATTCACTTCATGAGAACTAGGAACCAATTATGACCCTTGATATTTGTAATTTTTGTGGTGTAGATTTAATCTCTCTATTAACTAATAAGCTAAATAATAGGAATTATTATTAACTGTATGGGCAGTTTGGTAATTGTAACGCAAACAATATCAAACCGTATCCTTAATTTAAGGAAACAATTTATAGCTTCCATTCTATTTTCAAAACTGAAAACACAAATCCTAATTTAAAAAAAAAATGGTAGATACTATATCGGCGGTGGAAGAAACACGAAATTGATGTATGCATGAACAAGATTAACTTGGAAACTATATGAATAAATTTAAGCATGACTAAATAACATAAAAAGCATTAAAATTTACATTCTCTCGTATTGCTTATTTTATTATAAAACATTATAACCGGATTGAAATATTTTAGTGTTTTAATTAGTATGCTTTTTTATCTACTACCGAATGCTTCAATCATTGTCTAATTTGTTCAATTTTTATTTTTTCGAAACGAATTTAAGCAATGCTAAAAAATTAAATAAGTATACTTTAAAAACAAAATAAGCATTTTAAGAATATAGAATAAGTTATATGCGAGAACTTAAGAATCATATAATCAAGTATTTAAATTATTAAATAATAAAATTTAAGCACAATATATGGGAACTTAAGAAGCATATATCGCAAAGAAAATAAGCATTCAAAGATTAATGAAATTATACGAAATACATGAGATTTATGAGAATAAAATGTTTGTAATATACCCTTAGCTAGGATGAGAAACTAAACACTACCAGTGAAAACTAAACTTTGTCATGAAATATAAGCATTGATAGAACATAAATAAGTATTTAGGCCACATCAATTAAGCATTCAAGAAATACATTGAAATACTCCATTTTATCTTAATAAACATTCCAATTTAATAAATAAGCATTATGACAAAACATCTTAAGCATTTCAATATAGAAAACAAGCAATCAAATCATGTATGTATAATAAAAGAAGTTATCATTATACTAAGTAATAAGCATTGGGATAACGTAAAATGAGTATTGAGATTAATAAAATTAATTATAATTAATAATGTAGCCGAACCTTTTTTTAAAAAATAAAATTGAATATATTATAAATAATTTTGTGCTTCCTATATTGAGTTTATATTAAATACGTAGTTTTTGTATTATTATATACGTAGTGCATATTCACTTAACCATAAATACATAGTTTGATTTTTATTTATTTTTTAACCATGAAAAAAGATTAAAAAAGAGAACAATCTAGTCTATTTATTGATTAGTGCTTAAACATCTACAAATATTAATTTGGGGGAGAAGAGGTTTACGGGGGAGAAGAGAGAAGTAAATTAAAGGATGGAGGTTAGATGGAGAGAGAATAATTAAATAGCAATTAATCCCTTGTTTTAAGGAACATAATTAAGATTACTTTTTTATCCTTCCATTACTATAAATAACGGAAATATGGCCTTTTGAAATTAAATCTTAACCGTTTATCATATCAAAATCAATGGATGATATTGGTTCCTAGTTCTCACCAATAAAAGGGTTCTCATATGATCCATCCTCTATATATATATATATATATATATATATATATATATATATATATATATATATATATATATATATATATATATATATATATATATTTGATATATATTTGATGGACCCTTATTTATTACTACAAATTTAAAAATAAGTGGAGCATAATAATCCCTCTATCATACCCTAATTGTTTGTTTATGATTCCTTAACTGTCCCATTACCTAACCCTCATTCAGTTCAATTGACATGCCTTTTTTGGGTACGATAATTATGAAAATAGTGTGTTAATGTAAAATGTGGGGTCGTTGATAATTTCTAAGCTCTCGTTTGGTTCACCTTTTTTTGGTAAGGAAAGGGAAACGATTAAGTGAATCCATTACTTGTTGTTTGGTTTGAGCAACAAGTTAACCATTACTCTTACTTTAGGGTAATCCAGATTGTTACCCCTCAAGAAGGAGGGAAAAAAGGGGAAAGAGAATCACCTCACAAGTGACTTCCTTACTACTCCCTCCGGTCTTTTACAGTTGAGTCGAAACTTTTCGACACGGGAATTAAGAAGAGTTGTTTAGTACTTTAAGTATGTTTGGTAATTGAGAAGAGAATGAGATTATGTTTATAATTGAGAAGAGTTGTTTTAATTAATATAAAAAATGTTTTTTATTAATTAATATTTTTTTTTGCTTTTCAGTTTATTTTAAATTAATTTAAAATTTTCTGGATTTTTTTTTAATAAAATTATTGTTGATGTTTAAAATTAAAATAAAAAACTTTTCTGGATTTTTTTTTATATAAAATTAAAACTTTTCTGGATTTATTTTAAATTAATTTAAATTTTTCTAGAATTTTTTTTATAAAATTATTGTTGATGTTTAAAATTAAAATAAAAAACTTTTCTGGATTTTTTTTTATATAAAATAAAAAATTTTCTGGATTTATTTTAAATTAATTTAAAATTTTCCGGATTTTTTTTTTATAAAATTATTGTTGATGTTTAAAATTAAAATAAAAAACTTTTCTGGATTTTTTTTTAATAAAATTAAAACTTTTCTGGATTTATTTTAAATTAATTTAAAATTTTCTGGAATTTTTTTTATAAAATTATTGTTGATGTTTAAAATTAAAATAAAAAACTTTTCTGGATTTTTTTTTATAAAATTAAAACTTTTATGGATTTATTTTAAATTAATTTAAAATTTTCTGGAATTTTTTTTTATAAAATTATTGTTGATGTTTAAAATTAAAATAAAAAACTTTTCTGGATTTTTTTTTTTTATAAAATTAAAACTTTTCTGGATTTATTTTAAATTAATTTAAAATTATTTCGAGAGAGACGGCAATGGCGATAATGGAGAAATTGAGAAATTGGGGCGTAATTAGTATGTTAATTAAGTAAAATAAGGGGTACAATTAGTTGTGTGTTTAATACTTAATTTTATCCAAAAAGGAAACGACTCAACTAGGAGAGACCGGCCCAATCGGGAAAGTGACTCAACTGTAAAATACCGAAGGGAGTGCCATTAAACCAAACACTTAATAAAAGTAACCATTATTGTTTTCATTACCTTACGTAACTTGATTCCATTCCATTTCCGTTACCCAACTTGAACTAAACAAGCACTAAATAAGAAACGTGTGTTGCTGTTCCTCACTCTAAATAATATACTAATAAAAAAAAAAACCCAAATATAATTAATTAATAAAAGGAGAAAGTAGTTGGTTTTGGTACTACAAGTACTCTCCCCTCTCTCTCTCTCTCATTTCTCACTCCTCACTCTCCACTCTTTTCTCTCTCTAAGGTTGGCTCCTTCTCTTTCCTTTTCATCCTTTTTTGTTTGAGACGGAGGAGCTTGGGTGTTTTTGTCCGTGGTGTTCTATTTCCATTTTCTTCCTGGATTTTTTTTTTTCTTTAATTTTCTTTTGTTTTCCACCCCTTTTGCTGGAAATGGGTATTTTGGAGTGTATCTCATAGCATTTTTGTTCATTTTTTATTTAATTTTTTATTTTTATTTTTCTGGTACAAGTTGTGTGTTGACCTTATATTTCTTGTTGTACTTTTTACAGTGTCTCAAGAGCATAAAGCAACCCCCTTTCTCTCTGAAGAATCTTTAAGGTATAAATTGGCTATATTCTGCTTGTTTGTGTGTGTGTGTTTATGGTGTAAATTATTTTCCTTTAATTTGGTTCTCTTGGCTGTATTTTGTGGGCATGCATGGCTGTAAATTTACTAGATTACACTAGTTTAAAGCCCTGGGCTTTACTAGTTAATTTTGTGTTTTGTTTCGTCTTATGTTTGTTTAGAATATTAGTATTTTTTTTGGCTAATTTGTTTTGATTCTTGTAATTTTCTTTAAAAAAATGGAGTCTTCCCCCCTTTAAGTTTCAGATCTATAATTTTTTAGGCTGGCTGCGCTCTGTTCACCTTTATTTATAGTTTGACATGCATGTGTTTTTTATTATAGTGTTAAGTTTCTTTATTCAACTTTATCCGTGTTACTTTTTGCCTTTGCTCAATTTTGTGTTCTGAAAGTTCTCTTGGTCTTAAACCGTGGGGTATATATAAACATATTTATGAATGGTACATTTTTTTCGAATTTCTTCAGTTGGCTGTTTACGGCGTTTTAAACAAACCTTTTGGCTGTTATCTGTGTTGCTGTTGCGATTGGGTGAAGATCTAATCCACAAAATAAATTATAAATAGATTAAGAGAGAGAGAGAGAGGGGTTATAATTATTGCGCAAAACCTACCAAGATTTTTTCCTTTACAGCGGAGTTATTTATTAGGACACAAGTCACACAAGTATATGAAAGAGTTTGTGCTCTAACAACGGTAACCACAATGACTAGCACTGTGACAACCAATGTTGTAAACACTTACGCAGCGGAATAAAAATGAATGCAAAGACACAATGACACGAGAATTACTTTTTAGCAAGATATTTTACAATATCTTGCCGAGCCTCAAGGCTAAAAACAATCCACTAAACGTGAACAAACAATTTACAAGTCGAGGTTAAAGGCAAATCAAAAACTCTAATCTAAACTAGAGAAACTCGACTAAAGCAACCTTGTGAGAAAGGATAAACAAGTGAATAAGATCCTATCACTAAAAACTCGGTAGATGAAGGTGTACTACTCAAGTTGGACTCTTCTCTATTTATAGATCTCCAAATCTTGATGAGCAAGAATATCCCACGATCTTCTCAACCACCTTCTCCACTTCTTCTACAATCAGTTCTCCCTTGTTCTTCTCAACGATCAAACTGATTCTCCATCGGGTCTTCAACAGAATTTCGTACTCCTCAAGATTCGCTAACAACTCATGACTTGGTCAAATGTCCTCACCATTGTGACCACCACTGTGACCTGCATTGTGGAGACAGAAGAAAGACAAAACAAACATATAATTTACACGTGGAATGTAAATTCCAACAAGCTCCCCCTTTTTGTCTTTCTTCACAAAACACAATCTATCCCTGTATAAGACAGAACAAATAATCCATGCAATATAACATACTTCATGAATTCAAACAAGGAAAAATACTGCATCAAAAACCATCAAGATAGTATCAAATAAAGACCATCAAAAATAGCAGTATTATCCAAAAACATCCACAGCAAGAAAACAGAAAGTAAATTGTTTGTTCTCATCCACATAGAAATTAAACAGAAATTGTTTTAATCATCCTGCACCCAAAGAGTAAAGTTAAGCAGCAGCATCACTTGAACCAGCTTCATCCTCATCCGCCTCTTCTTCCTCCTCCATGTCTTCATCTCCCCCTTCATCTGGATTCTCCCCTCCTTCTTGACCATAGCAGTAGCGATGACTAGGCTCAGCACCACCATCTCCCCCTTTTTGTGAAGAGAAGACAGAAAAGATGATCCTCCTGTTCGCCTTTGCTTTTTGGAGCTGATCCTCGAGAGAAGCAATTAGTGTATCCATATACACCAACTGTGATCCTGTATGCTCCAGCATGCTACCTGCAAACTGACATACAGTAGGAGAATCTGAAGACTGGTCAGATGAAGCACCAATAGGGTAGATTCCCTCCCAAGGAAGATCCTCATAATGATCTGAGCTGAGCAGACTGGCATGAAGACTCCACAAGGACTTCTTGGAAGTGAAGGAGTCTGACTCTGTAGGCTTAAGGTTCTGCTTCTTCAGCATCTCAAAGATCAAAGAGGGATATGGCAGATAGGATCTTGACTTCCTCTCAGCATGGCTAGCAATCTCTTCAAAGATGATTTTTCCCAAGTCAAACTGGATCCTCATCCCAATCTTGTACAAAATCTCCATCTGCTGAATGGATACACCAGTATTGTTGGATGTAGGAAGCCAGTTGAACGTCATTATCTTGTGCAGCACAGCAAAGAGGGAAGTGAGATGAACAGCCCTGCAGTCGTGATGTTGGCTCACACCAGAGCCTTTCCACTCTTTCTCCTTATCCCTGGTCAGCAGTCTTGCCATCACTGGAACATTGACACTCACAACAGTGTCCACACAGTCCTTCCTCCCCAAAAACTTGTTGATTTTGTGAGGAGTAATGTGAAACATTTTCCCCCTAACATACACCTTCCCGAAACTCTTAGATGTCACATCAGAGAAAGACTTGGTAAGATTGGCATAAAACTGTTTCACCACATCACTCACAAACGGACCAGCATATGTGCAAGCTCTAAGTAAACCAGCATGATCAAGAAACTTTCCTAGATTGTACACTTCTAGGTTATCCACATCCACACTCCTATCCAAAGCAAAACATCTATCCTTGAACCAACCCCATCTTTTTAAAGCAGCTTCAGAATAAAACTCAGTACACACACCCCTAGACTCATCAGACTCCCCCTCACTATGCTCAGACTCATCCCCCGAAGATGTTCTATCCGAAGAGGTACTTACAGTGAGTTTAGGAGGTCTCCGGGCAGAACGAGCAGCAGATTCAATCTTCCTCTTCTGCACCGAGAGAGGATGAGGAGGCGGCTTCGACGCCACGTGGGGTACGGCCTCCTGGGATGGAGAGAGAGTTGTATCATCAGCATCGGAGGATTCCAGATTGATGGTCACCGGAGGACCACCATCTCCCTTCCCAAACTTAGAGCGAAGACGGTTTGAGCGACGGTTTGGTGGAGACTGGATCTTGCGAGCAACCTGCTTCCACCGCATCTTCCTTTCCTTGACAGGCTCCTCCTTTGGTTTCTCCTCACTTGTGTTCCCCTCCGATTGGAAAAGAACATTGAATGATAAATCAGTAGCCGACTCTGAACCCTCCAGACTAGGGTTTTGAAATTGGGGCTGCTGAACAGTCGCACCAACATCAGCGGCTTGCGGCATTTGGACTTCCTGAGAAACTGGGGCAGTAGTCACCATCGTCGTTGACACATTGAGATCCATCGGAGCTGTACAGACTGGCACCGCTGACGGGACAGAGATTCCCGAGTTTGGAGACGTATCCATCGGAGTGGCCTCACTGACGCGAGATGACTGCGGCCCAAGGGGAATGATCTGGGTAATCGGCTGCGGGGAGTAGAAGAGGTTGGTCGGAATGGGAGTAGTGAGGGAGAGAGTAGGGTTTGGTTGCGGCGGCGGTACGGGATTTGGGACAGGTGGAGTTATCGTGGGTGCTGGAACGGAGTCGAACTCAGCCAATAACTGAGCAAGTAACTCCGGCTGGTTCTGGAACATGGTTTCCAACCGGCGGCGAGCATTCTCAGTGAGCATGGTTAATGGTGGTGGAGAAAAATGGCGGAGATGACTATGGGGAGAGAGGAAACTAGAGAAGCACAAAGAAAAGATGAATGATTAGTCTTTGATAAGATGGAAGAAGGTGAAGAGACGCCAGGGTAATTAATATATGGCAGCTTTAACAGAAAAGAGATAATTATTGGGCCAATCCGAGATATGAGGAGATAGCATGCAGATTACGTGAATCTCAGACCCGAATTTCAAACTATATCCCCACAGATAACGAGATATATCCAAAAACAGAAAAACAATCAAGGGATGATACCACACCCCAAAAAGGTCAGTTGCACGGCTCCGTATCATAAAGTACGAACACTATATCTGGCATTTTTTTTTTTTTTTTTTTTTTTTTTTAAGAGACTGCTTATCCTGAGACACTTATAGAGAATCTTTGAAACTCGTTGTGCTCTTGGTTATACAGCTCTTTTTATTACGTGCCAGATATAAATCGTTGTTGGCATAAAGCCGGATACAGAGCCAGCAACAAAGACCACAACATTAGAGTGAGCACATACCGAGAGAGCTTCGCAATTTGGAAAATCTCTCGTAATCAAGGGGTTTTGTTAAAACATCTGCAATCTGAGACTCAGTATTTACATATGTTACCTCCAAAATTTTACCTTCCACAAGATCTCGGATGAAATGGTAGCGGGTATCAATGTGTTTGGTTCTACCGAACTGGACAGGGTTCTTTGTAATGTTGATGGCACTTTTGTTATCACATAGGACAGAGATGCCCTCCCCCTCAAGACCATAGTCATCAAGCATCCGTTTCAGCCACAACAGTTGGGTACAACAACTTCCAGCCGCAACATACTCCGCCTCTGAGCTAGACAATGTGACACAGTTTTGCTTCCTACTGTGCCATGAGATGAGGTTGTTTCCAAGATAGCAACATCCACCACTTGTACTGCGTCTTCCATCGACATCACCTCCCCAATCTGAGTCTGTGAAACCTACCAGTTTCAGATTCGTATCCTTTGAGAACCAAAGTCCCAGCTCCACTGTGCCTGCCACATATCGGATAATCCTCTTTACAGCTTTCAGATGTGACTCTCGTGGACTTGATTGGTACCTAGCACACAAACAGACACTAAACATTATGTCAGGACGACTTGCTGCAAGATATAACAAACTTCCTATCATGGATCTATAGAGTGTAGGATCCACTTCAACTCCAGCCTCATCTTTGGACAGCTTGTCCGATGATCCCATTGGTGTTTTCATGGGTTTTGCATCCTCTAATCCAAACTTCTTGACAAGATTCCTTGCATATTTGGACTGTGAGATAAACATCCCATCCTTCATTTGCTTGATCTGGAGTCCAAGAAAGTAGTTCAACTCTCCTACCATGCTCATCTGGAAAGAGCTGGACATGTCTTTGATGAACGTGGTCAGCATTGTGTCACTGGTTGAGCCAAACACAATGTCGTCCACATAAATCTGTGCAATCATCAGCTGGCGTCCCTCTCTTTTGACGAATAGTGTCTTATCAGCTTGACCCCTGCAAAACTTGTGCTGAAGCAAGAAGTCAGTAAGACAACTATACCAAGCTCGAGGAGCTTGTTTTAAACCATACAAAGCTTTATGCAGTTTATAAACATGATTAGGTAGAGTGGGATCAGAAAATCCTTTTGGCTGTTCTACAAAGGCTTCCTCTTCCAAGACACCATTAAGGAAGGCTGCTTTCACGTCCATCTGATGCAGTTTGATCCCCAAGAGACATGCGATGCTGATTAGGAGTCTTATGGACTCAATCCTTGCTACAGGGGCAAATGTTTCGTCGTAGTCAATTCCTTCGACTTGCGTATACCCTTGTGCCACGAGCCTTGCCTTGTTCCGAATGATGTTCTCGTACTCATCGGTCTTGTTCTTAAAGATCCACTTTGTCCCAATGACATTGATCTTAGGTGGCCGTGGTACGAGTGTCCATACTTTGTTCCTCTCAAACTCAGCAAGCTCCTCTTGCATCGCTTGGACCCAAAATTCGTCCTTCAGTGCTTCTTGCACATTCTTGGGCTCTATTTTTGATAGGAAAGACACAACACCTACACAAATAGAAGACATACAGACCATGTTAAGCATATCACGATAGTTAGATATAGACTTTGAGCGTGTAGTGACTCCTTCTTCGACATTTCCAATGACTTCGGTGAGAGGATGTCTCTTTGAGATGTGGCTAGGTGGATCCCTCTTCTTTCCGTCATTTAGAACTGTGTTTTGAGGTGTCTCAGGTTCTGGTGTAACTTTCACAGTAGACACCTCTGTGTTGTCCACAGTGTCGTCCGCATGACTGGCTTCTGTTCCTTCTTTCTCCTTTTGACTAGGGACTTCTTGCTCTGGGTTCTCTGGTATTTGCACTTGTTCTGGGCTTTCAGGCACATGAACATAACCCTCAACATTGTCTTCTTCAAGTTTTCCTGCAATGTTGGTTAGATCATCGAAAACAACATTCACACTCTCTTGGATGGTCTTAGTCCGAAGATTAAACACCCTGAAAGCATGACTGTTCACTGAGTATCCTACAAACACAGCTTTGTCACTTCGAGAGTCAAACTTAGTAAGATAATCCCTATCATTTAACACATGACAGATGCATCCAAAGACATGAAAATACTTAACATTGGGCTTCCTATTGTGCAAAAGTTCATACGATGTGCTAGTAGTTCCAACTCTAAGATTAACCCTATTAGAAATGTGACAAGCAGTGTTTAAGGCTTCGGCCCAGAAACTTTTGGCTAATCTACTAGAACATAACATCACCCTAGCAGCATCTTGAAGTATTCTATTCTTCCGTTCGGCTATCCCATTCTGCTGTGGTGTCTTAGGCGCAGAAAACTCTTGTATGATCCCTTTTTCAGCACAGAACTTAGAGAAGTTTTGATTCTCAAATTCCTTACCATGATCAGATCTAATGCGAGTAATCGTAGAATTAAAGGAATGTTCAATCCTAGTGCATAGATCTTTAAAGAACACAAAAGTTTCTGACTTATCCTTAAGAAACCTTACCCATGTATACCTTGAGAAGTCATCAACAATGACAAAGGTATACCTTTTACCTCCAAGACTGGCTACTTCAACAGGACCCATCAAGTCCATATGAAGCAACTCCAAAGGTCTGGCCGTTGTGAAGGGTCTTTCCACTGTGGTCACCACTGGGTGTGAAACTCTTGTCTGCTTGCCCTTCTGACAGCCACCACACACCACATTTGGGTCAACCAAGAACTTAGGTAGTCCTCGAACAGCATCCAGCTTCTGCAATCGTAGTAGATTCTGAAAATTTGTGTGTCCCAGCTTCTGGTGCCACAGTACTGTCTCATCCACTGCGCTGAAAAGGCAGTTGTTTCCACTGATGAGATAGCAATTGTTGGGTGACCTCTTTCCAGACATGATAAGGGCGCCATCAGCTGAGAAGACTTCACACGTGTCCTTGTTGAACTTGACATGAAGATTCTCATCACAGAGCTGGCTGATGCTCACCAAGTTTGCCACCAATCCTGAAACAAAACTCACATTTTTCAGTTTTGGAAACCCAGAAACATTCGGCGTCCCAATACCTGAGATTTTCCCTTTTGCACCACTTCCATAGGTTACAACTCCTCCATCTATAGGTTTAAAATCCTCAAGGTACTTGCGTTGTCCTGTCATGTGACGGGAACATGCGCTATCAAAGTACCATGCTCCCCCTGCATGTGAGCTTGATGCAGCAAAGACAATGTTACACACTGTCTTGGGAACATACACCATCTTCCCTTTACCTCCTGTCTTAACTCCATCTTGTGCCTCTGTCTTGGACAACTCTTGGCACTTTGCCTTCCACTCAGCACAGTACGGTCGAATGTGTCCTGGTTTCTGACAGTGATGACACTTGTACGTCCTCTTCTTCTTTGGCTTTTGTTTCTCCTTCTTTGGGGTTTCCTGAAAATCAGATTTTGATCTAACAAAGGGTTTCCCGTTTGTTGACACGATGTTAGAACGAGACTTATTTTTATCATAACCCAAACCAGATGTACCCGTATATGGTATTGAAAGAATTTCATCTAATTTAGACGAGCCAGTGTTTAACTTACGAAAAGTCTCTTCTGCAAGATCAACTTTGTTGGACTGTTTGGCCAACTCATCCTCATTCCGAGTGAGCATAGCCTCGAGAGTAGTGAGACTTGCTTTGAGCTCTTGATTCTCCATGTTTATGGCCTCGTTGATCTTGCACTGGGCTCCAAGCTTCTCCAGAAGCTCATCATATGAAGCTTTGAGCTCGATCAGAACATTAATGGGATCATTCTCTTCCTCTGGCTTGGGCTCCTCATCAACTGTACTAGTGAAACAAAACAGGTTAGAGTAATCGTCAGTTGGTGAACAGACAATAGCAGTAAGAGCAGAAGCATCTTGAATCTGTTCAGTTTCTTCGGACGGTGTCTCCTCATCGTCACTCAGGGAGAGAAAGTTGACTTCCTTGCCATACTTCCTGAATGTGTTGGCACATTCATTAGCATAGTGGCCAAAACCTCGGCATTCATGACACTGGACTTTGGAATAGTCACGAGGTCCATTCTGGTACTGAGGACTTGATCGTCTGGGTGCTCCACTTGATGGTCCAGCATTGGTCAGCTCCTTGATCACCACAGAGCTTCCCTTTCTTGGAGTATTGCCTGTAAAGTTCCTACCACTGCCTTGGAGTCTGTTCGGATTGAAGTTCTTCAGCAAGTTGTTAACCTTCCTCACCAGTAGAGCAACTTCCTCATCTTCATGTTCAGGAGAGTCTTCTTCTGAGGGAAAGGCCTTCGGTGGGGTGTACTCACTGTTGGACGGAGCAGTGAATGCAATGGTCTTCTTGTCAGAGAAATGCTCCGATTCTGCCATGTCCATCTCATACATCTTGAGATCATTCATGACAGCAGAGAACTCCAAGACACCTACGTCCTTCATGGTGGTGATCGCCGTCACTTTCTGGTGAAACTTTGACGTGAGAGTGCGAAGAACCTTCGAGACCAGTCTTTTGTTGGGAATGGCTTCGCCCAGATCCTGACATTCGTTAGAAATGTCCAGAATTTTGTTGCAGTAGTCTCCAACCGACTCGTCGGCTCTCATGCGCAGGTTCTCAAACTTAGTTGTGAGAATCCGCACCCTTGTGTCCTTCACAGCGGTGTCTCCTTGGCAGTGCAGCTCCAGAATGTCCCACGCCTCCTTTGCAGACTCACAATTTTTGATGAGCTTGAACATGGCAACATCAACAGAGGAGAAGATTGCGTTGAGCGCTTTGTCGTTGAATGTGGCTGCCTCATTCTCCTCCTTTGTCCATTCGGCTGCGGGTTTCCGAACGGCATCTCCTTCAGTATCCTTGGATTTTGGGTGAGACCAACCATTTAGGACATAGGCCCAGGCCCTAGCATCAATTGATTTGATGTAGTGCCGGATCCTAACTTTCCAAAAAGAGTAATTCAGACCATCTAGAACAGGAGGTTTATTTAGGACGGGATTGGTAAGATCCATTGTGTCTAGCACTCAAGGATCAACACTCAGTACGTCGAGTGTCGGCTCTTGATGCCAATTGAAAGAGTTTGTGCTCTAACAACGGTAACCACAATGACTAGCACTGTGACAACCAATGTTGTAAACACTTACGCAGCGGAATAAAAATAAATGCAAAGACACAATGACACGAGAATTACTTTTTAGCAAGATATTTTACAATATCTTGCCGAGCCTCAAGGCTAAAAACAATCCACTAAACGTGAACAAACAATTTACAAGTCGAGGTTAAAGGCAAATCAAAAACTCTAATCTAAACTAGAGAAACTCGACTAAAGCAACCTTGTGAGAAAGGATAAACAAGTGAATAAGATCCTATCACTAAAAACTCGGTAGATGAAGGTGTACTACTCAAGTTGGACTCTTCTCTATTTATAGATCTCCAAATCTTGATGAGCAAGAATATCCCACGATCTTCTCAACCACCTTCTCCACTTCTTCTACAATCAGTTCTCCCTTGTTCTTCTCAACGATCAAACTGATTCTCCATCGGGTCTTCAACAGAATTTCGTACTCCTCAAGATTCGCTAACAACTCATGACTTGGTCAAATGTCCTCACCATTGTGACCACCACTGTGACCTGCATTGTGGAGACAGAAGAAAGACAAAACAAACATATAATTTACACGTGGAATGTAAATTCCAACAGTATATATGAGCATAATTGGAAGTTTCTCTCTCTCTCTTAAAAATCACAGCTTTTTGGCAGAAAAAAATTGAATTTTTCGGGTGTATTTCTTCGCACTCAATATATAAGAACTGAAACTACTAAAAAAATCGAGATAAATTCGTACATCGTCATCGCCTGCCTGCGCGCCTTTTTCAAGAAACTAACCCCCATCACGCGCCCACTGTGTGTGCTGACTGCTAACAGGAATTGAGCTGTGCTGCTGCTTCGAATCACTCCACCGGTAAACCCCCATTGCCCCTCTTCAAAAATTCTTTCCCCCGTTTTTTCTATCGCAATTCTCGTTTATTTCTCCCGCTTTCTTTGTAAAAAACCTCACTCTTTTTCTGCTTTTAGCTCGCTTTTCTTGGGTTCTTGAAATCTCTGTGTGTGCGTGTGTGTGTTTCTTGATCTTGCATGGGCTGTTCTTGTGTGGAATTGTATAAAATTCACGAAACTCGCTCCAATTTGTGGAAGATTTTGATTTTCTTACCTGTTTTCTGTATTCCCCCCTTTCTTCCGCACAAGGTGGTGGGTTTTGTTCACTTGCAAATTCACTCGATGGTTGTTTTTCATGTCTTGTGTTTCTTCAGAATCTTGTTCCTGCTTGCTGTTGATTGTGGGCGGCGGCGATGGCAGCGGATGTGGGCCCCACGAAGGGTGTGGTTCTGGCATTCATCGAGGAATTGGTCGATCCCAAGTTCCCCTACGGCTGTTCCATTGGTGGTAACCGTCCCTCCGAAGATGAGCAGAAGGCCATTGCTAGGCAGGTCAGTGTGTGTACTGTGTGTTTTTTTTTTCTTCATCTTCTTCTGCTAAACTGAGGAATTGGTCTTAATTTAGTGGCATTCTTTCTTGAGGAGTTATAATCATCAACTGTATGCTAGCTCTGATTAGGAACTTAGATTTGTGGGAAACTGAAGTTTTCTTGATTTTGCACTCTGCTTAAGGAGTAAGAAATCTTGAAATGTAAAGAAAACTGGCAAATTCGAAGGGGATTTTTTGTTGCTTATGTAGGAACTTTTAGTAGTATCTGGTTTTCTGTGTTGTTTAGGCAGTCCAAATATAATCTAACATTCTACTTGAGAAAGGGGCTCTCATGGTTTCGGGTTTTCTCGGGCCAATTGTGTCTTTGGAATATCATTACTTTTGTTAAATCGGTGTTGATTGTTCTGATTGCAGTTTTCCTCTCGTTTCATGTCATTAGATGCATGCAGTTGTTTTGCTTTACAACTACTACCACAGGAAGCAGAACCCGGAGTTAGTTTTCTTAGATTTCGTACCTTTTTGTAAGTTAGCTTTGTCTGAATTACATAGGAGTAATTATTTAGGCCTGAATTGAGTTTAATAAATAGAAAAGGAGCATAAATTAGTGAATAAAAAATGAAGAGAACGACACAGAATGAGGAAATTAAAGTCAGTCCTAATTATCATTCATTACAATAAATGAGCGTCCTTCTTCCTCCTCCTCCTCCTCCTCCTTATGAAACTGCATCCGTGCCCCCTTTTCTTATTGTCCCTTGCGCAGTAGTGACTTCATCTCCGTCGCTTCTTCTTGTTTGTTTCTCATCACTTTATAACTACGCCATTCTTCTTTCGATTTGCACATTTTAACATATTTTCTTCTATTCGGAGCTTTCCTTCAAAGATCTTCGTCCTCCGATACCATAATTTCGAGCGTCACCGACAATTCAATTGGAGTTGAATTTTGTGGCCAGAAGGTCAATACTCAATAGTCAAGACTATATGTATTATTATTAGAGAAAGAATTTTATATCTTGTTATGAAAAGAGCAGCAAGAATTCTATATTTTAGAGGAAGGAGTATTGGTCATTTTTATAGATGTGCAAAATTTGGAGGTTACTTATGCTGAAGAAAACAAAGATTAACCGGCAGTTTTTTGGCTGTTCAAATATATATACATATTTCAAGTTATTGTTTGACATATTTTACTGCAAAATAGACAATAGTTAAAAGCTAGCTTTGCAAATAGATTACACAATTGCACTTCAGTATTACACATTGGACAGAAGGCACTACCTTTTGGCGGGAATGTGACACTTTTGTAATTATAGTCAACAATTCTGTTTTTATATGTTGTAATAGATGCTATTTATTACCAGTTTACCACTACCTCTCACTCACCTACACCAACACCAGCACCAACACCAACAAATACAAAATACAGTGATAAATCAAAATGAAAATGAAGAGGGTATTGTTGTGCTTAAGATCATGTCTCAGGTTCTCTCTCCCTCTCCCTCTCCCTCTCATATTTTTTAATCTTTTTTTAGTTATTCATTAAGGTGTTTGTTTCTGTTTCTAACTCTCCTTTTCCTTTGGGCTAATGGGAGTTGTATCCTGTTATATTTATGCGTTGGTGAATCTAATTGATTTCCGATTATTTTTTAATATGTCATCGTGTAAGAACATGATTTAGTTATTTGCTTCTAGTCCTAACTATTAAGGAATAATCTAGAATTACTCTAGAATATTCCTCATATCTCTCTGTTATGCATCTCCCATAATTGTGGGATTAGATTTTGACTCTTTCCTTATTTTGTGTAGATCTTGTACCTCTATATATTGTACTCACTCAATACGAAAATATACAACCCATAATTTATACATTCTATACTAACTTCAAAAATTATAGTAATACGAATAATTTTTTTAGCACTTTCCATCGTGTGGAAGCCCCTTATATATATATATATAAATATTTTTGTCATTTTGTACCTCACTTCTAATTCTACTCCAATATATTGAACATGAAGAAATTAGAGATCTCAAATTAATTAGGTCTATATAAGATCTGATTTGAGTAGGCCTGTTAAATTATTATTATTATTTTTTTATGTTTATTGATGAATCTGTAATAATGTAATCAAGATTTTATCTCATTTAGTTTGTTTGACACAAATCATGGAATAGAGAATTTAGCTTACATTTAAAAAAAAAAATTTAGGGAAATTCAATTTATTTTGTTGTTAAACTTTTCAAAAAAAAAAAAAAAAGGGGAAAGAAAGAGAGAGAAAACTACAATCTGATACGAGCACATGTTTTTTCTGTGTTTTGCAGGATGGAGACATATGCACTATTCGTGCCGAAAAGGATAAGAAAATTAAGAAGTTGTTTGAAACATATTGCGAACTAAAAATTTTTGACTTTCATCATATGGCATTTATTAAAGATGGATGTCGGATCCAACCATCAAAGACTCCGACTGAGGTAATTAACTTATCACTGTCTAATTTTTCAATGTTTCAATTTCATAGTTATTTTAGTACCTCAAACTTGGTAATATTATTCAATTTTTATATAATTAAAGATGTTATGACACGAGATGTGTCTTAGTCTTAGGTATAAAATCTTGAAAAATGGAAATATATGTAACCACATTTTGAAGCTTGATTACTATTTATTTCATGATTTGCTGACGAAGTTCAGTAGGTTCTTGATATGTTAGGTGTGCAAAATAGTTTTTTGGTCGGCCCTAGCCGATTAATTATTGCAAAATTAGAGATATTTTATGGTAAAAAGATGTTGAATTTTTGTGAATTTATGATGGTGGTGTTTTTTGGTACTCATTTACAAATTTGCCGTGTTTATTGTAATTGTTCATTATTTTCTATGCTTGCTAATCTTACAATTTTTGTGCATTTTCAAGAGAAGCAAGATTAGTGCATGTAACTTTGATTTTTCCTGACACGTCCAATTTTTTGTGAATTTTCAATCCCAAATGCTCAATATCTCAAGTTCTATAAATTGATAGCATTACTTACCTAAAATAATTATTTGTTATATCCAATTATTTGTTAAAATAATAAAAAGTAGATGTATAAAGTGTTAAAGTGTATAAAGTGTTAAAGTGTATAAAGTGTTAAAGTGTTAAAATAATTATTTAACAAATAATTGGATATAACAAATAATTATTTTAGGTAAATAATGCTATCAATTTATAGAACTTGAGATATTGAGCATTTGGGATTGAAAATTAACAAAAAATTGGACGTGTCAGGAAAAATCAAAGTTACATGCACTAATCTTGCTTCTCTTGAAAATGCACAAAAATTGTAAGATTAGCAAGCATAGAAAATAATGAAAAATTACAATAAACATGGCAAATTTGTAAATGAGTACCAAAAAACACCACCATCATAAATTCACAAAAATTCAACATCTTTTACCATAAAATATCTCTAATTTTGCAATAATTAATCGGCTAGGGCCGACCAAAAACTATTTTGCACACCTAACATATCAAGAACCTACTGAACTTCGTCAGCAAATCATGAAATAAATAGTAATCAAGCTTCAAAATGTGGTTACATATATTTCCATTTATCAAGATTTTATACCTAAGACTAAGACACATCTCGTGTCATAACATCTTTAATTACATAAAAATTGAATAATATTATCAAGTTTGAGGTACTAAAATAACTATGAAATTGAAACATTGAAAAATTAGACAGTGATAAGTTAATTACCTCAGTCGGAGTCTTTGATGGTTGGATCCGACATCCATCTTTAATAAATGCCATCTGATGAAAGTCAAAATTTTTTAGTTCGCAATAAGTTTCAAACAACTTCTTAATTTTCTTATCCTTTTCGGCACGAATAGTGAATATGTCTCCATCCTGCAAAACACAGAAAAAACATGTGCTCGTATCATATTGTAGTTTTCTCTCTCTTTCTTTCCCCCCCCTTTTTTTTTTTTTTTTGAAAAGTTTAACAACAAAATAAACTGAATTTCCCAAATTTTTTTTAAAAGAAAATGTAAGCTAAATTCTCTATTCCATAATTTGTGTCAAATAAACTAAATGGGATAAAATCTTGATTACATTATTACAGATTCATCAATAAACATAAAAAAATAATAATAATAATTTAACAGGCCTACTCAAATCATATCTTATATAGACCTAATTAATTTGAGATCTCTAATTTCTCCATGTTCAATATATTGGAGTAGAATTAGAAGTGAGGTACAAAATGACAAAAATATTTATATATATAAGGGGCTTCCACACGATGGAAAGTGCTAAAAAAAATTATTCGTATTACTATAATTTTTGAAGTTAGTATAGAATGTATAAATTATGGGTTGTATATTTTCGTATTGAGTGAGTACAATATATAGAGGTACAAGATCTACACAAAATAAGGAAATAGTCGAAATCTAATCCCACAATTATGGGAGATGCATAACAGAGAGATATGAGGAATATTCTAGAGTAATTCTAGATTATTCCTTAATAGTTAGGACTAGAAGCAAATAACTAAATCATGTTCTAACACGATGGCATATTAAAAAATAATCGGAAATCAATTAGATTCACCAACGCATAAATATAACAGGATACAACTCCCATTAGCCCAAAGGAAAAGGAGAGTTAGAAACAGAAACAAACACCTTAATGAATGACTAAAAAAAGATTAAAAAATATGAGAGGGAGAGGGAGAGGGAGAGAGAACCTGAGACATGATCTTAAGCACAACAATACCCCCTTCATTTTCATTTTGATTTATCACTGTATTTTGTATTTGTTGGTGTTGGTGCTGGTGTAGGTGTAGGTGAGTGAGAGGTAGTGGTAAACCGGTAATAAATAGCATCTATTACAATGTATAAAAACAGAATTGTTGACTATAATTACAAAAGTGCCACATTCCCGCCAAAAGGTAGTGCCTTCTGTCCAATGTGTAATATTGAAGTGCAATTGTGTAATCTATTTGCAAAGCTAGCTATTAACTATTGTGTATTTTGCAGTAAAATATGTCAAACAATAACTTGAAATATGTATATTTATTTGAACAGCCAAAAAACTGCCGGTTAATCTTTGTTTTCTTCAGCATAAGTAACCTCCAAATTTTGCACATCTATAAAAATGACCAATACTCCTTCCTCTAAAATATAGAATTCTTGCTGCTCTTTTCATAACAAGATATAAAATTCTTTCTCTAATAATAATACATATAGTCTTGACTATTGAGTATTGACCTTCTGGCCACAAATTCAACTCCAATGGAATTGTCGGTGGCGCTCGAAATTATGGTATCGGAGGACGAAGATCTTTGAAGGAAAGTTCCGAATAGAAGAAAATATGTTAAAATGTGCAAATCGAAAGAAGAATGGCGTAGTTATAGAGTGATGAGAAACGAACAAGAAGAAGCGACGGAGATGAAGTCACTACTGCGCTAGGGACAATAAGAAAAGGGGGCACGAATGCAGTTTCATAAGGAGGTGGAGGAGGAGGAAGAAGGACGCTCATTTATTGTAATGAATGATAATTAGGACCGACTTTAATTTCCTCATTCTGTGTCGTTCTCTTCATTTTTTATTCACTAATTTATGCTCCTTTTCTATTTATTAAACTCAATTCAGGCCTAAATAATTACTCCTATGTAATTTGGATTATTAATTTGGGCTATTAATTTTGGTTTATTTGATGTAGGAAAATTAATTATATGTTAAGTATTTTACACTTACTTTTGTTTGTATTTATTATCCATAAATAAATATTAAGAAAATATCTATTAATTCAATATTTAATTTGGATCTGAGTATAACCATCTATGAAATCTGTTTTTATTTTTTATTTCATACATAATATACATACAACTCTTAGAATAGCTAAAATAGTACATCCTCCGCCTCACTTCACTAGGGTTCCTTTCTTAATCGAGATATCTTACTTCATTTGGTTTATTTTCTAAATTAGAAAGAATAAACTATTACTTTTCAATATAAACCCCTTACCTTTTACTTTTAACAAAATCCCGTACCAAAATAACTTTTCCCCCTTACTTTTTATTTTTAACACTGTGCATAAAATCCCGTATCAAAATAAAGTAAGTCAAGTGAAGTGCGATGGAGGAAGTAGTATATTTTTCACACATATATTACGCATATTAAGGGTAATGTTGTTATATAAACCCTTTTGTACAAATAACTCAAAATTCAATACATATATTTAAAGACCGTGCATCGCACGGGTGCAACACTAGTTGGGGTAAATATCTGATCGGATTGTCTTTCTTGTACTATGTGCTTCGAACTCCTTTTTTTTTTTTTTTTTACTGGATAATAAGATCCCCCAGTGGGTTGTGCTTAATAACATAGTATGAGGTAGGTATAGGCGAGAGGAGAGAGGGGATACGCTTCCTCCCCATTTTTTTTTTTTTTTGCAGGTAAAGTGAAATTTAATTACTATTCATGATTTTCTTTTCTTTCTTTTTTATCTTTTCTTTTCTTTTTTTTAAAGCCATTTCGATGGCAGCTTTTATCCTAGTTCATTTTTTAATTACTACATTTACCAAATTTTTTCCCCCTTTTTCATTAATGTGAAAAAAGTTCATTTACATTAAATGAAAAAAGTTCTAGTATTTTTTTCAGAAATATTATTTGTTTTTTATTAAATTAAAATAAATATTACTTCGTATCAAAATAATTTATATTATGTTAAAATATATAAGAAGATTAGATAATTTTTAATAATGTTAAATAATTACGAAATAAGCAAAAAAAATAAGGTATGCAGTAATGTTAACAAAATTCTAATTTTAGGATGTATTATTAGGTGTAAAATAAGAGAAGGAGATGCTTGATATATTATTCCATACATTGGATTGTGTTTCCAAAATATCGTCTATACATTGGGAAGCTCTTATGATACATCACATCACTCATATTAGGAGGGGTCTTTTCTCTTCTGTGTTCCTAGTTAGTTTGGTTTCTACTGATATTATACAATGGACCAAAACAGAGGATAGCACTTTTGTTTCAAATAGTACTCCTATTGCCCTACATCTTTCATCTTTTCAGCTACTACTACAATACTCCAAAATTTAATTTTTATATTTCCAACACAATTATGTTCAACTTGACAACTTTCTAGCGTTGGATTAAAACGTGTAGCCCGATAGAAAAAAAAATAAATCCGATTGATCTAAATCGAATAGCCCGCAATTTAATATAATTGGCCGAAACCGAGTGAATTGACCCGTTCGACATCCCTAGTCAATCACTTCATTTTTCCTTTCTCGAAACTATGAAGGAGATACCTTGATACTTGTAGTATCCCGTAAAAGAAAAAATTTCTTAAAAATTCCATAAAGAAATCATTTAAGTACATGCATTTCATACTGAAGCTCCCCAAATTTGAGTGGGTTTTGCCTTCAAGCTAACAATATTTAATTGAAATTTATTCTAACACATTATGAATTTGATTTGATTTATTTTTTATGTTGAACTAATTTCGAATTTTGTCTTGTTGGATTTGATAATTTCTTATACTCATAAAATAAAAAAAAATTCAATTAAATGTCAGCTAATTTTCTTTCTTCTTCGAAATAGAATAGAAGGTCAAATAGTCATACCATTTTTCTTCAATTGAAAATTATGTTGTCAGTAAATTTCTGCAGATTGGTTTTGATGCTGTGAAGGATGTCGCAGGTATTCAGTATATCCCTTTCCTTTATTGTAACTGCACGATTTGAAGTTTTAGTTACTCATTGTTCTACATCTTATATAGTGTGAATTTGAACATCACTTGAATTTTGATGATGCGGTGGTGATGTGTAAAATGGTTGACAGATAGATTGATTCTGTGAAGTGTTTAATGTGATTTTCATTTTTGGCATCGAAGTTTCTGACCGTGAGGTTTTGGAGGCTCACGTCGTATATTCATTGAGCAAGGAAAAAGCTGCTGCTCAATTTTATTATATAATGAAATGGAACAAATCTCTTGACCCCAAAAAGGCATTTGCTCTTGATTCCCTTGTTGAGAGGTCAGTAGTGCCATTTTACTATTCTTGTTTTACCAATGGTTTTGCTCTTTTGTGTATACAATGTATTGCCCTCCATTTTCTTTCTTGACTGTGTATATCTTCTGCAATTAATACCACATTTTAGATGAATGTGCTTTCTCACTAAAGATACTTATTCGACTCTGGCAGTTTGTCGGGCCCTTTAGCAAACAATTATGATGGTTCTTGGCTGACCTCTGATCTCGTTCAATATCACCGCTTGCTTCCTTATGCAGAGCTAATCTCAAACTGGCTTCCAAGGTATAATATCCCTCGTTTCTTGATTTGATCTATTTGAATGGAATTTCGAAAATGCAGTGTTTATGATTAGTGATTCAGTGATTGTTTACCTGTGTGATAGTAGCTGTATGTACCATGACTAAATACATGCAGTTTTCTGTAGCCTATTTATAAGCTCTGCCCTTACGTTACTTCGTAGAAATCAGACGAAATCCATGGGAATATACTGTTGGCTTTTCCATCTTTGCGTATCTTCGGAAATTGAACTTACATGGTCGAGGGGATATAGATTCATTCATAGAGCCAGCTTACGCGCCTTTAGAGTGATGCAAATTTGCTGGCATCGACTGATTGTTTCTTGTAGTTCTTCATAAATGAATATGTGGCAAGGGGAGGTTCATCGTAAATTTGGAAAATGGAAACCTCTGCTGACATGATCATATTTCAATTTTCAAGAATCTATTTTGACAGATTGCTAAATTTCACAGGAAAGCTTCGTCTACGCCTATTTTAGTGGACTGCGTTGCTCAAATCATCGAGAACAAGGAAGTGAGCGAAACTCCTCCAAGCAGAATACGTACTACGCCTCTTGCAGAATACATTGGTTGAAAGAGGATATGGTTAACGTCTCTTTCCTCGCCCCTGTCCATCTATCCCACAAACAAAGATAACTAACCTTTCTATTTTTATCCTTTCGTTAACAACGAGCTCAGTTATATCAAAATGATGTTTATTTAATATGCTCATTGTCAATGCGTAACAGATGTAGTATCTTGGAAGAACCACATACTTCATTAATTTATAGTTTTGCATCCTTAAAAAAATAAAAGAATGTTGAAAAACAAAGCCAAAGCCAAAGCCAATGCACAGCACCTGTATGTGAAAATGTCCATAAAGAAAATGTAGTCTGCCTTTAAGAAAATGACTGCACACCACCTGTTTGTAGAAATGCCCACTTGAAGAAAAAGAACCCAGAAAAGAAGAGCTGCTCTGTGGGTGAAACCACTGCCCTGAAAAACGAATTAGGCCAACAAAAGCGTGCTAGTCCAACAGCCCAATCGTCTCCCAAGGGTTTACACAGCTACCAATCGATGGCGTGCACACTACGCATTAGTTGTTTGGAAAACTTATGCGTATGACTGAAGAAGAGTAGGCGGATAAATATAAAAGAAATTAAAAAACTGCTCATAACCTAAAAAAAGAAAGGGTAGTATTGTCTACAAAAGCAAAAAAGGGGTAAAATTTGTGTTTTTTAACTTCCAAATCTAAAATTACTTCAACTAGGGTATAAAGGTGTATATTCTCTTAATCATTTATACCAGAGCCAATTAAAAAAAAAAAAATCTAAACCTTTAATAAAAAAATTATATACATGACATTGTCGCATCGGCAGTGGATACATTTAGCGTGCCTACGGTATGTAAGAGAACGTTTATGAGTAATTGAGTGGTCCGCATTTTAAGCTCTAAATTAAAGATTATGTTAATTTGTTAGATTGATTTATCTCTATTTTCAAATATTTTATAAATTTATGGATTGTTAAAACTGGTACACTATCTCACTCATGCAATCAGTTATCATGTTCAAGAGAAAATTAAATACGAATTCTAGGCAAAGTTTAGATAGGGAAAGAGTTAGGAACTAAGCTTCTTACAACTTTCTCTTCTCTTCCTTTAGGAACTAACCTTCATGACCAAAATAATAATAATAAATAAATAATCACAACAAAACAAACGCAAATGAGTAAGAAATTTGTATTATAGTAACTCATAAACTTAATTGCCCACTTCAATGACGTCTTTCATAATAAACCGAAACTCAAAAGACAACATTGATCAGACGAAAAATCATAAGATTCATCAAAATCAAGCTTAAGAGAAATGAATCAGAAATTAATGATTATAAAATAACCGAACATGAATATAAAATAATAAATTGATTATAATAGTTTACACGCGATTGAGGATTCTAAATACGTAATACACACAAATATTTAATCATAATTTTTGGTTTTATAACAATTTTGCATAATCCAAGGAAAATAATAATTAAAAAAAAAAAAAAAAAAAAAACAACAACAACAACAACAACAACAAAGGATAAATCCATCAAAATGATAATATGTATATTGTACTCCCTCCGTAATCTTTCGTACAATTTTTCTTCCTTTCGTACTGTATTTAAGTACACAGTAAGCTTTTCTTCCTTTAGTACTGTGTACTTTAGTATATCATGTAAATTGAACAAAAACTTACACAAGACTAGTAATCTTTTTTGTGTTTCTTACTGTGTACTACACAATAAGCTTTTCTTCCTTTCGTACTGTGACTTAAGTACGCAGTAAGATTTTCTTCCTTTCGTACTGTGTACTTTAGTATATCATGTAAATTGAACAAAAACTTACACAAGACTAGTAATTTTTTTGTGTTTCTTACTGTGTACTTAAGTACACAGTAAGCATTTCTTCACTTCGTACTGTATACTTAAGTACACAATAAGATTTTCTTTCTTTCGTACTGTGTACTTTAGTATATCATGTAAATTGAACAAAAACTTACACAAGACTAGTAATATTTTTTGTGTTTCTTACTGTGTACTTAAGTACACAGTAAGTTTTTCTTCCTTTCGTACTGTGTACTTTAGTATATCATGTAAATTGAACAAAAACTTACACAAGACTAGTAATCTTTTTTTGTGTTTCGTACTGCGTACTTAAGTAATCGGGACAGAGGATAGCATTTGTAGATAATGTGCTCACTTTAGTTTTCAAATTTCAATAAGCGAAACAAATTTCAATATGTTCGCTGAAATGCTCGATGATTGAGATTAAATTCATGCTTCCCCCTTTCACCAAAACACACAAAACTTTTTAAAAAATAAAAAATAAGAGAGAATAATTAACATATTCAAAATTCAAACAATAAAAAAGCCGATCAATGATTGAGATTAAATTCATAAACTAACGAATTTCAATCAAAACAAAGGAGAGAGGGAAAAAAAAAGTAGAAGAAGGGAAAAAAAAAAAAAGCTCATAATCAACATGCTACGAGCTTCCGCCGACAAAACCGAGAAAATGGAGCACTTCATGCAAATCCTCTGCTCCGCTCTCTCTCTCCTCGCCATTCTCGATTTCTCCCTCGCTGCTGCTACTGATACACTCTCTCCCGCCCAAACCCTCTCCGGCGCCCAGCTTCTAGCTTCCGCCGACCGAATTTACGAGCTAGGATTCTCCTCCGACTACACAGTCATCATCGCCGTTCTGGAGAAGATGGTCTCCGACGTCGAAACCCTCGGTGGTGGTGGTGGTGAGTAGTTGCAGTACCTTCGAAATGGCTAATGGCCTTTTTGACCTTCTTCGCACAGCCTTCGCAATGTAAGTCAAGCTTCAGCACGACGGTCATCGGCCCGGCCTCCTTCTTTCCGCCGCCGTCGGCCTTTTCTTCCCATCGTACTGTGTACTTAAGTACACAGTACGATTTTCTTCCTTTCGTACTATGTACTTTAGCATATCATGTAAATTGAACAAAAACTTACACAAGACTAGTAATCTTTTTTGTGTTTCTTACTGTGTACTTAAGTACACAGTAAGCTTTTCTTCCCTTCGTACTGTATACTTAAGTACACAATAAGATTTTCTTTCTTTCGTAATATGTACTTTAGTATATCATGTAAATTGAACAAAAACTTACACAAGACGTACTAATAATATTTTTTGTGTTTCTTACTGTGTACTTAAGTACACAGTAAGCTTTTCTTCCTTTCGTATTGTATACTTTAGTATATCATATAAATTGAATAAAAACTTACACAAGACTAGTAATCCTTTTTTATATTTCGTACTGTGTACTTAAGTACACAGTAAGTTTTTCTTCCTTTCGTACTGTGTACTTTAGTATATCATGTAAATTGAACAAAAACTTACACAAGACTAGTAATCTTTTTTTGTGTTTCATACTGCGTACTTAAGTAATCGGGACAGAGGATAACATTCGTAGATAGTGTGCTCACTTTAGTTTTCAAATTTCAATAAGCGAAACAAATTTCAATATGTTCGCTGAAATGCTCGATGATTGAGATTAAATTCATGCTTCCCCCTTTCACCAAAACACACAAAACTTTTAAAAAAATAAAAAATAAGAGAGAATAATTAACATATTCAAAATTCAAACAATAAAAAAGCCGATCAATGATTGAGATTAAATTCATAAACTATCGAATTTCAATCAAAACAAAGGAGAGAGGAAAAAAAAAGTAGAAGAAGGAAAAAAAAAAAAAAAAAAAAAAAAAAACATGCTACGAGCTTCCGCCGACAAAACCGAGAAAATGGAGCACTTCATGCAAATCCTCTGCGCCGCTCTCTCTCTCTCCTCGCCATTCTCGATTTCTCCCTCGCTGCTGCTACTGATACACTCTCTCCCGCCCAAACCCTCTCCGGCGCCCAGCTTCTAGTTTCCGCCGACCGAATTTACGAGCTAGGATTCTCCTCCGACTACACAGTCATCATCGCCGTTCTGGAGAAGATGGTCTCCGACGTCGGAACCCTCGGTGGTGGTGGTGGTGGTGAGTAGTTGCAGTACCTTCGAAATGGCTAATGGCCCTTTTGACTTTCTTCGCACAGCCTTCGCAATGTAAGTCAAGCTTCAGCACGACGGTCATCGGCCCGGCCTCCTTCTTTCCACCGCCGTCGGCCTTTTTCTCACCGCCTTCCGCCGCTGCCGCCTTCTTCTCTCCTTCTTTCTGAAAAAAAAGGAAACGAAAACCTCAGCAAAACCGCCTATTCATCGGGAACAATCGCCGAAAACAGATCCGGTATCAATTGAAGAAACAGATCCGGAAACAATCGCCACTAACGAGTTTAAACGCGGAGACGACGACTCACATTTTCTGAGCATCCCATTCTTCCATGATTAGCAGCAACCGAAACTTCTCCGCTTCAAACCACGAAAAGAAGTGCAGTCCCTAAAACATCACACCACGAAAAGAAGTGAATTCAAAATTGAATCAATTCATCAATTTACGAATTAATTTAAATAAAATAGGGAATTGGGGTGCAGCGCACCTTCTGAACGGGGGCAGACCAGGAGAGGGCGAGCCCGGAGAAGACGGCCTCCGACGTCGGGGATGGATTTGGGGTAGAGAGAGAAAGAGAGAGAGGGGTAGAGAGAGAAAGAGAGAGAGTGAAGAAATAAAATAGAGAGAAGGAGATTATGGTATAATGAAGAAGAAATTGGTGAGGAAAAAAGAGAAAAATTCAAAAAACACTCCAAAGCTAAAAAGCAAGGGCAAAATAGGAAACCAAAGCAAAAATAGGGTATAATTTGTGTTTTTAAACATACAAAGCAAAATTTAGTTTTTAAAGTTGAATGTGGGTATATCACTATATATTCTCTTATTTAGTGTGTCAAAAAAAATAAAGGGTGCAATTAGTTTTGTTTAACTAGGCGCTTATGGTGTTAACTTTTTTACCAAAAAGGAAAATGTTCAAATTTAAAAATAACGTTCTAATAAAGAAAGTGACTCAATTTCAAAAGACCGGAGATAGTGAATTAGAGGGTGAAGTAGGACATAGATAAAGATCAATGACGATATTTAAGTTTCATAGAGTGGGAGAAAAAGCAAAGTGAAATACTCCCTCCGTCCATGATTTAGTGACACACTTTCTTGGGCACATTTTTTTTTGCATTTTGATGGTGTAGTAATAAATTAATGTGTTAAAGTGTTAAAGTGGAATAATTGTGGGTCAATTTGAATTGTTTAATAGTATTAAAATGTTAAAATAATAAAAAGTAGATGTATAAATTGTTAAAGTGTTAAAGTGATTGTGGGGTCTACGTCCTAAAATGGAAAGTGTCAGTAAATGGTGGACGTCCCAATATAATAATTGTGTCAGTAAATGGTGGATGGAGGGAGTAGTAGTTTTATAAAAAGTATTATCTGTTGTTTTAAAATGAAGTGAAGTAATTCTATTACTATTTTTTTTTAGAAGAATTCTATTCTATTACTAATTAATTGTTCTTTGATTAGTATTTGGATTGCATATTTATAGTTGTCCTGTAAATTGGTTTAGAAAAATGCTTTATGAATGGATGATAATTAATAAAATAAAAAGTTGTCTATTTATACATTTAATTCAATGTGTCATTGTTTATATTTATGGAATTCTGGTGGTCGATTTATGGGACATTTATTATGGAATGAATGGAACTGTATAACACTTTTCCGTGACGAGATCTTTAAATTTTCTATTATCTGTTAAAAAAAAATTAAAACAATCATCAACATGTACTCGAATATACAGAAAGCATAGAAAAGAAAAATTAGTATACTGATGAAAGTGAGTAATTTTTAGTACTCCCTCCCTCCTTCCACCATTTACTGACATTAATACTATATTGGGACATCCACCATTTACTAGCACTTTCCGTTTTAGGACGTAGACCCACAATCACTTTAACACTAACACTTTATACATCTACTTTTTATTACTTTAACATTTTAATACTATTAAAAATTTCAAATGGGCCCATAATTATTACATTTTAACACATTACTTTATTACTATACCATCATCAAATTGCAAAAAAAACTATGCCCAAGGTAGGATGTCACTAAATCATGGACGGAAGGAAGGAGTACTACTATTTGTTGAAAAAATTGACTTCCTGCCGAACGAAAAAGAAACCTGCCCTCCCCGAAATGAAATTAGCGCCCAGCAAGTTTCTATTACCTCGGGGTATGGCTTCTCATCGACGATGAAGCTTCATTGTACTCCACCTGTTGGTATAAAACCAATATATCATCAATTATCCCTTAGCACAGCGGAAACTAATCACCCAAGAGATATATGATTGTAATCGAAAAACTCAATCCAAAGTTTCACAATCAACCAACAAGCTAATGACTAAGCCAGTAATCGAAAGCAAGTAAAGATAACGAACACGAGATTTACATGGTTCGGCAACTTTCCTACATCCACGGAGGTCTACAAGATATTCCACTAGAATAGAGAAACACAAATCCTTGCACAAACCGCAAGTTCGTCCCGTGTAGAGCTACCGATTTTACCCAAGAGAATAAATCCTTAATCTCTTGTACAATATTCTCTCTCTCTCACACTCTCTTGTTTCCCACCCCTCTCTAGCTCTCTCACGCTCAAAGATATGAACCCTAACTATCTAACACACAAAAGTGAGTTAAATAGAATAATACCCGTCAAACAGAGTCCAACGCACGGACCGTGCATGCAGTATGCCCATACCGCACGGTCCGTGCCTGAAACGGCCTCCAAATGACAAAAGTCTCTGCATGAGAAGCACGGTCCGTGCTCTTCATGACCTTGCCATGCACGGTCCGTGCATGGCCCCAAGACTTACCCACAATTCTCCACCTCGTACATCATTTGATTTACCTCAAATTTTGGACGAATACCGAACTGCAAAATGCCCAACCAGCTGCACCATTACACCATGGCTACCTACATACCCATACCAGGATCAAGCTGATGTAGTTCAAAACTCTGGGGAAGATCTCCACCTCACCCGATACCGCCCCAAAGGGCTATGCCCTCATGGACATCAACAAGGACCAATATTAAGCAAGTCCAAGCAATGTTGGAACTTGCTACTTGTCACCACCTTGGTCAACATGTCCGCCGGATTCTCATTTGTGTGCACCTTCATAAGAGAAATATCACCTTCCTCTATGACATCCCGCACAAAATGATACCTAACATCGATGTGTTTGGTACGAGCATGATGAACTTGATTCTTTGCCAAATGAATCGCACTTTGACTATCACACCACAAGTTCACACAATCCTGCTCAATCCCCAAATCCTCTAGAAGGCCCCAGAGCCACACTGCTTCTTTCACACCCTCTGCCAAGGCCATATACTCGGCCTCAGTAGTAGAAAGAGCAACTGTAGGTTGTAACATCGATCGCCAACTAACTGGGGCACCATGTATACTGAACACATACCCAGTAGTAGATCTCCGCCTATCTAGATCACCTGCATAATCGGAGTCAACAAACCCGCTAACCTGACACGTATCTCCACCAAAGCATAAACCCCTGTCAGTGGTACCCTTCAAGTACCTTAGGACCCATTTCACTGCATCCCAGTGTGCCCTTCCCGGATTCGCCATGAATCTGCTGACAACACCTATTGCTTGTGAAATGTCCGGACGTGTACACACCATTGCATACATTAAACTGCCAACGACACTAGCATAACGAACATGCTCCATCTGTGCCTTCTCTTCACTTGTGGTAGGAGATTGCTTACCAGAGAGCCTGAAGTGTGGAGCCAACGGAGTCACCACTGGTTTCGCATCTTGCATCCCGAACCTTCGAACAACCCGCTCAATGTAGCCTTTCTGGCTCAAGAACAATGCCCGGTTCGACCTTTCTCTTCTAATCTCCATACCCAAGATTTTCTTTGCAGCGCCCAAGTCCTTCATCTCGAACTCTTTACCAAGTTCGGACTTTAACATATCAATCTCCACCTTGCTCTTCGAGGCAATAAGTATGTCATCCACATACAATAGGAGATAGATATAGCCACCCCCACAAAGTTTCTGAATATAGACGCAACAGTCATATTCACTTCGGGAAAAACCTTGCTTCAACATAAAGGAATTAAATCGCTTGTTCCACTCACGTGGAGATTGCTTCAATCCATACAAGGATTTCCTGAAGCGACAAACTTGGCCTCCTTTACCCTCAACCTTGTAGCCCTCAGGTTGATGCATGTAGATTTCATCCTCCAAGATCCCGTGCAAGAAGGCTGTTTTGACATCGAGTTGCTCTAGCTCAAGATCACCCTGAGCAACAATACTCAATAGCACCCGAATGGAAGTGTGCTTAACTACAGGAGAAAAAATCTTGAGAAAAAATCTTGTTGTAGTCAACTCCCTCTCTTTGTGCAAAACCCTTAGCCACTAGCCTCGCCTTGTACCTTGTATCACCTTTCTCGGAAGAATCATCTTTCTTCTTGTACACCCACTTACAACCGATAGCCTTCTTCCCTTTGGGTAATGGGACAATCTCCCATGTTTGGTTCTTCCGAAGAGACTCCATCTCTTCTTCCATCGCAGCCAACCAACTCTCGCTATTGCAATCCTGAATAGCTTCCTTGTAGGAGACTGGCTCGTCATCCTCCACCGAAAGTGCGTATTCAACCAAATTAACCTGCCCAAAATGCCTCAGAGGCTCATCGGATCCAAACTTTTGGACCTGCTTGTACGCTCGCTTTGGCCTAGTGGAAGCCAAATTATCCACGAGCTTCTGCTGTTGTAAGACCTGTACATTCTCCTGCTGAATCGCCTCATGCTCAAGCACATCATCACTCTCATCCGGAGTGGTTCCATGATTCACCTCTTGAGCACGACTAGAACCTGGTTGGTCTTTAGGTTCTATTTCAATAACCTGAGACGTAGAAGTCTCATTTCCATCAACACTGGGCACCGTAGCTTGTGGAGAAGCTACCATGGAGTTTTCATCAAAGACAACATCCATGCTGATTATAAACTTCGAATCTTCTAAACACCAAAGGCGATAGCCTTTTACACCGACCGCATCCCCCAAGAATATTGCCTTCTTGGCCCTCGCGTCAAGCTTTCCCTCGTTGACGTGATAGTACGTTGTGCAACCAAAGATTCTGAGCCTTTCATAATCTGCATGCTCTCCTGACCATAACCTATAAGGTATGTCTCCATTTAGTGTCGAATGTGGAGATCGGTTGATAATATAGCAAGTTGTAGCAACCGACTCTGCCCACCATTCCTTGCCCAACCCAGCATAGGACCGCATACACATTGCTCGCTCTCGCAATGTGCGGTTCAGTCTTTCCGCGACCCCATTCTGCTGTGGTGTTTTCCTGACAGTCCAATGCCTAGCAATTCCCTCCTAATCACAGAACTTCTTGAAGGCACCATCTGTGTACTCTGTACCATTATCAGATCGCAGTGTCTTCAATCTCTTGCCCGTTCTGTTCTCAAGCATTGCTTTCCACTTCTTGAACGTGTCAAATACCTCATTCTTATGCTTCAAGAAATAAATCCAAGCATATCTAGAATGATCATCAACAAATGTGACAAAGTACCTCGAACCTCCCTTTGAAGCGACTGCAGCCGAACCCCAAACATCTGTATGCACGTAGTCTAGAATGCCTCTGCTCCTGTGTGTACTAGTCTTGAATTGAACCCGGTGTGCTTTACCGTACACGCAATGCTCGCAAAAATCCATGCAAGGCTTTTTCAAATTCTTCAACAGACCTTCCTTCCCGAGCAGATCTAAACCCTTCTCTGACATATGCCCAAGCCGCCTATGCCATAACTGAGTGTGCTCCGATGGGTCACCGCCACTTCCACCAGTTCCAACTGCTGCACTTCCTGTCACTGTTGTGCCCAACAGGGCATAAAGGTTTCCTTGCCGGATACCTTTCATCACAACTAAAGAACCCCGAACAACCTTCTTTACTCCATTCCATGTAATGATTTTACATCCACTGGAGTCTAAGGCACCAATAGAGATAAGATTCTTCCGCAATTCAGGGACATATCGCACATGCATCAAGGTTCGAATCACTCCATCATGCATTCTTATTCGTATTGAACCGAGCCCCACCGTTTTACAAGAATGGTTATTCCCCATCAACACGGTTCCACCATCAATGCTCCTATAGGTAGTAAACCACTTCCTATTTGGACACATGTGGTAAGAGCAACCAGAATCAAGAATCCACTTACCAGAGATTTCTTCCTCGTTTGTGACGGAAAAACAATCATCATTTCCGCCCCCTTCTTCTGAAGCAAAACCCGCTTCTTGCTTCCCTTGAACTTTCTCGTTGTTGTTGTTATTGCCACTTTGGTTCTTCTTCCAAGTTGCTTTCTTGTTCGGACAATTTGCTTTAAAATGTCCGAGCTCCCCGCATTTAAAACACGGCCTCTCTGCAAGAGGTCTAGATTTCGATCTAGACTTTCCTCTATTTTCTTTTCCTCGCTCGTTGCCTCTACCTCTTGTAAACAACCCCTGTGCTTGCTCACCATTGCCACTAGTCATGCCTCTAGTTGCAATCTTTCGAAGCTCATCCGATAGAAGTGATGTTCTAGTCTCATCCACCGTAAGATCGTCACCCACAAGCATCAATGTTTGAACAAGATTCTCATAAGACTTTGGCAACGAAAGAAGTAGTAGAAGTGCTTGATCCTCATCATCTACCTTAACGTCTACGTCTCTCAAATCCGATATGCACCTATCGAATTTGCTTATATGCTCCCGGATTGGCGTCCCTTCCTCCATCTTGCAAGTATACAATTTGGACTTCAAGTAGATCCTGTTAGTTAGAGACTTCGTCATGAAGTTCTTCTCCAACTTCAGCCACACTCCCGCAGTCGTTTCCTCACCATCAACCAAGAAAGCAATATCCCTTTCAAGGCATAGGATGATAGCCGCTCGTGCTTCAAGATCTAACTCATCCCAATCCTCATCCGACATAGTCGTAACTTTCTTCGTTTTGCCCTCCAAAGCCTTATGCAACTTTTGCGAGATTAGCAAATTCTTCATTTGCATCCTCCAATAGGAGAAATCATTCTTCCCATTGAACTTCGCTATCTCATACTTTCCCACTTTCACCGTGCTACTCGTAGAAGCCATTTTTCCACTTGTTTTTCAAACAAAACCTCTCTTAGGAATTTCAACAAACACCTTGTGTGCACTGCACAAGACCCTCAAGCCTAACCCCTCAAATCCAAGCTCAACCACCTAGATATGATAAAGGCTCTGGTACTAATTGTTGGTATAAAACCAATATATCATCAATTATCCCTTAGCACAGCGGAAACTAATCACCCAAGAGATATATGATTGTAATCGAAAAACTCAATCCAAAGTTTCACAATCAACCAACAAGCTAATGACTAAGCAAGTAATCGAAAGCAAGTAAAGATAACGAACACGAGATTTACGTGGTTCGGCAACTTGCCTACATCCACGGAGGTCTACAAGATATTCCACTAGAATAGAGAAACACAACTCCTTGCACAAACCGCAAGTTCGTCCCGTGTGGAGCTACCGATTTTACCCAAGAGAATAAATCCTTAATCTCTTGTACAATCTCTCTCTCTCACACTCTCTTGTTTCCCACCCCTCTCTAGCTCTCTCACGCTCAAAGATATGAACCCTAACTATTCTAACACACAAAAGTGAGTTAAATAGAATAAGACCCGTCAAACAGAGTCCAACGCACGGACCGTGCATGCGGTATGCCCATACCGCACGGTCCGTGCCTGAAACGGCCTCCAAATGACAAAAGTCTCTGCATGAGAAGCACGGTCCGTGCTCTTCATGACCTTGCCATGCACGATCCGTGCATGGCCCCAAGACTTACCCACACCACCCCATCCGCCTTTCCCCTCTTCCACTTCAAGTTCACGGCTCTCCCTAAACTCACCCCAAATCAATGTTCCAAAACTCCCTCCGAGAATGGGGGATTCTCTCAGTAGCAGAAGCAGCAACGAACTTCTTCCTCACTTTCAAATACTGTACTTCTGTTTCTCCAAAATGTCTTCTTTCACGTTGAAGCTCTCTTCGTTCCTGGTATCTTCACCTTCACAATCTTCCTCCTCCCCGGCTACGACGTCGTATTTACCGCCGCTCCCTCTCTTCCGCTTTCCAAGGACGCGCTTCAATTCCAGAGGCAGAGTTGCAGTCGTTGGAGCCGCCGAAAGTGACAAAAACAATTCTCCCATTTCTGGTGATTCCAAACCCCCCAATGGGACACTGGTAATTTCATCCGATTGCTTCGTTTCGCCTTTTTTGTAGGGGATGATGGATTTTTGGGTTGAATTTGATTGAATGATTCATGGCTTTGATGTTAATATGCAGCCTAAGACTAGGAGAGAGATTCTTTTGAGTATGTGAAGAACGTACAGTCTGAATTCATGAAGTTGTTCGTCAAGAGAGCGCCCCAGCAGGTTTTTACTACTGCTTCTTCTTGTACCGCTCCTCCTACTCCTTGTGGTACGATATTTTGTTTATATTTCTTCCTTTTTCTTCATCTTCCATTTGGTCTGTGAGTTCGATGGGTAATATTTTGTTGTTGTTTTGCGTCAAATTTATGGCGTTGGTGACTTGCAAGGTAATATACCTCTCCAACTAAACAAATGGTGGATTCGAATTCCCTTCCATATTCCCATGAATTGGTTAATTATATGTATGGTTTTTTATTTGAAGCATTATGAATGATTTCGTAGGATACATCTAGAGAGTTTGGTTGAGTTAGCCGTGACTGGAGGAGTTGGCGAGAGAGAATGGTTGGCTCGGAAGCCACGGATGCCCTTGCACAGCATTCACAAAGTCATATTAGTAGTTGGAGCGAGGAACCAGCGCTCGCGTCGGCAACGGTAAATCAGCACAACAATTTTATCTGCCGTTTCAATTTTTCTGGATTTTATACTAAAATTTGACATTGAAGATGATATATAGATAGATTCGAACAATTTTTCTGGATGAAATAAGTTTTGCAAATGAGCTTCTAAGGCTGCACTTTGATTCTGCTCTAGATGACCTGCTGACTATATGCCAATCTAAAATCCATTCTGATTCAGGTATACATTGATGCAGGTTCTCTCATATGAACTTATAGCATTCCCCTTTCCCACTCCCATGATCTGAATATATAATACAGTATAAAAGAATTAGTGATTACTGAATGGGAAAAATATTCATTTTAGGCTAAATAACAAAACTACTATTGAGGCTTGATTTGTTTATGTGCATAACTAGAGAATTTTGAGAATAAGGGATCGTGGATTTCCCATAAAGATGTATTTTGTTTAGACATAGCTGCCGACATAAGTGTATTCCAAAATCTAAACAAATGTTAAGCGGTATTTTTAAAATTATTTGTATCACTCTAAATAAATTGTTCCCAGATTCTAAAAGAGACAGATTCTACACCTTTTACTTATTACACCATTTTAGAAAGTTATATACTACTAATAAACTAAAAGAGCCAGATTTTAAGCCATGATGTACGTGAATTATCTACCTAAAGTTTTACTATTTATTTGTGTACTTGATAGTTGTTTGACATATCATGGAAGGTTGCTTTCACAACTTTGGTTTCTCATATTTAGTGCCTTAAACAACAGACACATCAGTGAGTTGTTTTCGTTGTTCTATTTTGAGATTGTTCATTTATATACTGACTGACTTGTTTGTACTTTCAATGCCCAGGAGACGAGAAAGATCACTTAAAAGTAACTCTTCTACGTGTTGACTCTTCATTACAAGGTGTTTTATCATGTTTACCTGATTTCAGGCCGTCCTCTGAGAATGGGATGGTTAAAGAGACAGGAGGCTTTCCTATTTTGATTGCTGGGGCAATAGGCTCATGTGTTGGCAGCACAGAATTACGGCAAAAGGCTGCAAATGTTATCCATGAAACCTGCAAGTAAAATTATTTTCCTCTACTTTTTATCAATTGGCAGTCATGGGCTCTTGCACTGTACTTTCATCCCAAACTGTTCTTAAGCGTTTGACAACGGTAAATTTATTGATTAGAAAATGTTGTGAAATGAGTTATGTGAGTTCGACTGAGACTCTTCATTTTATCCATATTCCAGGATAGAGAGGCCCTCTCATCATTCCTTCTGGGAATCTTATACAGGTAATGTTTTGTTTCGTAAATTCGTTCTCTTCCCAAATATGGTTTGTGTATAAACCAAAAGTGTGGCTTATTTACTTTTTTTTTCCAACTCTTTTGTTGTCTTGAAGCTCCCATAATGAAACCCAAAAGGCTCAGAAAACAATTACTGCGGTTAATTAGAGTATTCAGTGGCCACATGTCTCCTTTTACCATTGAGTTTTGTCAAATTTATGTGGAAATGTTTAGTTTTTTAGCTTCGTAGTAACATAAGATATTTGTACAACTTTTTGTCAAGTACAATATCCATTATGCTGGATTGTCAAGAGGCATTTTTTGTGGACCAGCTGATCGTGCTGATGGGATTGAATTTTCTGAATTGGTTGCTGAAATTGGTTCTATGAGTTTTGATAGCACCAATTTGCATTGGCGGTATGAGAGTTCTGCTGCTTTTCTAGAATTAATATTCTTCATATCTAAAACAAATATGCTTCAATATTTACTAAATCAAGTAAAATGATAGTATCTGTGTTGATGCTCAAATCAGACCTCACTTGAAGGTGCATTGCAGACTTTAGTTCCAGTGCACATGTGGAGACATTTTTGTACATGCTTGTATATCAACCTAACTTCACATTCTCTCTTTTTAGGTATAATCCAATCGCTAATAGGATTCTTCTGTTGCTGCCTTGCTGGCCACAAAATCTAGAATGATCCAAATGTAACCACAAAGGTTATTAGTGAAATTGCTGGTATGTCTTAAACCCCATTTGAAGCTATGGTCTTAGGACACATCGACCAATTACCTTTTATATAATACAATATGAATTCTTGTCTGTTAAACCGTAAAGTGAAAACATGGTTGGGAGTAACTTTCTGCGTATTCCATTTAATGAATTGTTCATGTATGTATACAAGATAAAACTATCCAATATTGAGTGGAAATAACCTATACAATATGTTTCTAATATACTAGTAAATATAACGTGCGTTGCACGTTTGACCTTTATTTTAATTTATAAATCTTCATTTTTAACTAATTAACATTGACACGTGGACCTGCATATATACAATATATTTTTAATTTATAACTAATGTTTGCTATTACTTCGAGCCGTGTTATCATTTCTCCTTTCATTTCTCAAGAACTTGTAACAACTTAACCATCAAAAATAAAATTAAGCACTCTAGTCACAGAAGACATGCACAAAATATTAGATAAACAAATTTATTTTCTCAACCTTTATATTAATTTTTTTTTAAAAAAATATTTATGTTTTAGCAACCGCCCCTTCTTTAATTTTTGTCTTTTCTCACTCAAATTGCATAAAATAATTTCTCCTTAAAAAAATATTCAAGTATAATCTAATCTAAGTCAAATGATTATCGATTATCTAACTGATTTCTTGTAAGCTTTAATATCTCGATGTTACTCTCGGCCACAAAGATATTAATAATAAGTGTCTAGCCATATATGTTAATTAGAAACTTAAATTATATCTGTGTTTTAAATGAAATTAAATATATATGTTAAATCGTTGTGTATTGTTGTTGTAAATTATAATATAATATAATTTCACTTTTACATAACTAATTGAAATAGTTATGTATATTGCACTATACATGCCATCAATCTTAAGAAAAAATACAAATGTGTTAGCTTTAATAAATAAATAAAAATGAGAAACTTTTTCTTCCATATTATGGGTGCGTTCCTTTATAATGGATATTTTTCTATGCACAAATCATTCAAAATAATAATATTATTTTCTCTCCAATTTTGAGTTATAATATTTTCTCCGTTGTTAAACATTATGTGTGGTACAATTTTGTAATACTTTCTTATCTCACTGTTTCCCTTTTATCAAGAGAATACACCCTAATTGTGTGATGAGGATAAAGCTAAGAACATACACACTGATTATAACATACACATTCAAAGCTATTTAATTATAAAGCCAAATTCATTAACAAACATTTTAATAATTTTAATTTTGCACTTATATTTCGGTCTTATTCTATTAAATTATGATGTGATTTAAGATCATATTATAACCAAGACCTTCACATGTATAGTAAATAAGCTCTAAAAATAATCTAAGGATTTGATATTCTTGCATATCTAGTTATAGAGTAAGAGGAAATGCAGGAAAGCTTGAATGTGATGAACTTGAACATATTGAATCTTGTGTTTTGATTTCGAGCAGTCTAGTAGTCTTAACCTTCATTGATTGTTGAACTCTATCTACTTATATGGTAGACTCGTAAAACTATTTATTGTAGAGATAATCATTTGAATAACTCCTCGCGAGTGTACTTTAACCGCAACAAACGTTGTTTCGATTTTTTGCTAGGTTACAAATATTCTTTTCAATTAATTATTGTACATATAATTTGTTTGCTTGTTCTAGGTAGTACTTATCACCTTAATAGGTTTTTCTTTTATTAGGGTTATAGTGTGTAGAAAAAAAGTTAATTCTCATTAGCTCAGCACAAATTATATTTACGATAACTATTTGACTTGGTAGCTTTAAGCAATTGCAAGGTCGATCGATTGACATGTGATAAGTCTTTTTAAATACTATTATGTTCTCTTACTAAACATGCCATCTTGCCAAACTCGTTGACTTAAGTAGTTGATTTGATCCAATCACTAATAAACGACGTTGAACATAATTAGTCAAGTGAATTAATTAATCAACAACACATTTAATCTTGAACCAATAAATTTATAATAAAGTATAGATTCTTAATTAAAATTTTGAGTTATGCTAACCTATAAGATAACGATGAACATCATATTTTAAACAAACTTTTTTATGGTTTTGTAACCAGACAGAAACATATGAGTTCATAAAACATAAACGATACCAAAGAATTCCCCTTCACAAATTTCCTAAACCCAATAATATAAAAGAAGACGTCTAAACGTGCTATTTACATTAATAATTTTTTTTTTTTACTATTCCTTGTTTTTAAGCTTATTAAAAATCGTAAATAGAATATTCATAGAAAGTTGATCTGGAGAATATAATAAAAAATTATTATTAGAGATAATGTATAATCGTCATACATTATTTAGTCATTTTTTTCTCTGTGCAAAATAATTTACAAAAGAAATTAGAATAGATTTTGAATTAAGACCTAATGTGAGAAATGGTCACTTAATATTTAAGTATAGAAGGTTTAAACATACATACCCAAAAAGAAAAACAATCATTTACCCGCAAAGAGAAACAGCCGTTTACTATTAACTAAATACGCATATAATAAAATTATTTTTTACTTCCCCTCTCTCCCATTAATAGACCAAAAGTTTTTGGGTACGAGGATAAATTTTAACTTAGGTTGCGTTCTCTTTGATGCGAAAGAAAATGAGAGAAAAGAGAAAATCACCCTATAAATTCCACCCATTTTCTCACCTTTTCTCACATTTCCTATTTTTTCCCCTTCATTTGCACTAAATTGGGGAGAAAATATTATCTCCCCAATTTAGTGTTGTAAATATTATCTCCAATTTAAGGAGTAAAATCCCCCCTTATTAATAAAAGGTGAGAAAAGGTGAGAAAAGGGGTGGAATTTATAGGGTAATTTTCTCTTTTCTCTCCTTTTCTTTCGCATCAAAGAGAACGCAAGAGTAATTATGTATTTTAGAGGGTAAAAATGTAATTTTTTATGTATTAAAGTGATTATTTTGATAATTTTTGTTATACGTAAAGCAAAGCATATAAAATGATGAAATTTTTATTATTGGGTACAATACCCGAAAAATAAATAATCTTAAGATGTTTGTGAATGGAGAATAGTATATTTATATATGAAAGATATTTTAATAATTTTAAAAATAATTAATCTTATTTTATACGTATTGTATAAACTAAAAAACCTTACTAAATAACTTGCGATAGGAAATAATTTGATTATGACTTATGGAATTTCAATGTAAGACTTTAAAATTCAAATATATTCATATTCGACTTCAAAGTATACATATATTATAGGGTAAGATCAGTACAAAGTAGGTTATCCGTGAAAAATAACATTTTATATACATGCATTATACATTTTATATACATGTATTATAATGCACGATATCAACTATTATAATGCATTGTGCATTGTAATGCATTGTACTCCCTCTGTCCCATGGCAATTGTCCACAAAAGAAATGACACAATAACCAAGACCTTAAGAGAGTAGTGGAGTTAATATTATATTAGTTGTGAGAGTAAAAATTTTCCACTTTAAGTAAGTGGACAATTAAAAGGACATCCCAATAAGGAAATATGAACAATTGTCATGGGACGGAGGGAGTATATACTATCATTTTTCTGTTCAATAAAGACAATTTATTTCATCAAAGTAAGGGAAAAACATACAGATCTGATCCGATGGTATAAGGAGTACCGATCAACAAATTATTTGTTCGATCAACAAATTATTTGTTGCCCAAAGCTCACTCACGCAACTCATGCATTGTGTACACTACCATTGCATCACTCATCAAGCATTTTCAGTGTAATCATATTGCATCTTAATATGTGTCATAGATAATAATAAGTTCACCGGTCAAGATCACTTTACATTTCTTACATGACTTGTCTTTGTACGTGTTCTTTTCGCAATATATATGATATACCTAAGAAAGATAAAATATCTCTATGTTAAATTATACTATCTACATCCCACTTATTAGACATATTTGTTATTTTCGTTCATCTCATTTATTAGACACAGTTCCTTGTATGACAAAAAAATTTGGATACAATTAACTCTATCTCCTTAAAATTGATTTTAGTCACATATCGTCTCATTCCTTGGTTACTTTGCTCAATCCATACATGCCTAATAAATGAGATGTGAGTAATAATTTCATTCTTTTCATTTATAAAGAGCCTTTTGAATGTTAAAACAGACTGGATTTTATTAAATTGAACTACTGTCAATAAGACAAATCAATCACTAACTAACAATAGAAAGACTTGCCAGCACTGTTGAGTCCATTCTATTATTTATTTTAAGAAAATGCATTTCGGTTCAAAAAAAATTCACAACAGAATAGGGTAAAAAAGCAGAATAAAATTAAATTAAAAACTCATGTCCAAACTAATGGTTCTAATAACAATTAGTAGAAACAATAACAATTCAATCGGGAAAAAGACAAACAATAAAACAAATAAAAATTCACGTCCAATCAATTAAGAAGTAAAAGACGTTAAAATCAAATAATATCAAATTTGTGGTTGAAATACTTAGACTTTAATTATTTTGGGAATTTTAAATTAAAACTATCATGTAAATTTAATCAAACAAAATTGAGTCACCATAGATTTTAAAAAATATGGAATTATATGAAAATTATTTTAAATTACGTAAACATGGAAAACAGTTTATATATGGATAGAACATGTTTTATTTTATTTTTTATATCTTTAATTTTAATTAATGGAAATCGACTGAATTACTTAATTATCCTTGATTTAAAATAAATTTAAAGGACATTATAGGCAATACATTATTTTGTAACATAAGACTCTTTTTAGTATAGGTATAGATACAACGATAACACTGCATGTTATGCAAATGCCAATTCACTCGAGCAATTTGCAAGTTTTCTCGCTTACAAATTTGAAAATTTCAGGTCACCTTTTGAAGAATCTGAAGAGTCAACTTCCACAGACTAGAATTCTAGCAATCTCTGCATTAAACATGCTTCTGAAACAGTTGCCTTACAAATTGGCAGCAACTAACAATGCCCATGATGATGGATCCGAAGCGCCCAAATCATCTCTTGAAGGAGCTTTACCTAGTATTTTTCAGGAGGGGTTTTTCAAGGACACTTTGAATCTGTCTAATGTTCATATTATTAGTGATGTTGACACTGCATCTTCCAGCATGGAAATTCTTCACTGCATACGTTTGCAGATGAACCAATGACTCGTTTCTATTTTGAGTTTTCTGCTTCCTGCCTCGTACTCCAAGTTGGATATCATTATTTGGAAGTGATACTTTTTACTCAAATTTTGCCCGGATCATTAAAAGGCTAATTCAAGAATGTGGTATGCCTGTTTTACTTGCTCAGAGGAATGCACTAGAGGAGTTTGTGGATGCTAAGGAGAGGTCAAAGCAATGTGTTGGGAATTGTTAAGGACTAAATTGTTAAGGGGGAACTTCATGGGACATTTGATAAATGAAGTCATTTGTTTTGATTAGATCCCAAAACCCCAAGCGTCCTTTTCCCAAGCGACCCATTTTGATGTAGTTAATAGGTTAGAATTTTTCTAAGCCTACACTGTTAGGATGGCTCTTTTATTTTGCTTAGATTAGGCTTCAAAAGTTCAAGTGAAGGCCACTCGCTTGAGTGTGTTTTCCAAAGCGAAGCAAGTCAAGCAAGCTGAAGTGAAGCGTGCCGAAGTATAGCGAAGCGAAGCGATCACTACAGTAGATTCAAAGTAAGTCTGCCAAAGTGAAGCGAAGCGAGCGCTACAGTTCAAAGCAAAGCGAAGCGAAGCGAGCGCTACAGTGGAATCAAGTGAACCCACTAAAGCGAAGCGAAGCGTGCGCTACAAAGAAAAGCCGAAGCGAGTCAACACGAGTCAACACTTAATTTAGTAGTGTCACGGGAAATTTATTTCTCAAGTGACTCACTACAAATATGACCGCGAAGCGACTCACTTCAGAGCGGCCGCTACAACTTCAAAGCGAAGCGAGCCACTACCTACCAGAAAGCGACAGCACAAATTCCCGCTCCGAATTTGAACTCCAGTCAACAGGAGATCTCCGCATTAATTACGAGATCTCCACGTGTCGAAAGTGGAGAGGAGCAGAGGAGTTGACTGCCAGGCTGACAAAGACGCCGCAACAGTACTGGGTCGCTCCAGTTACTGTTAAACTTGGAACTTAGCCATTTTCGGCAAAAGTCCAAAACTGCGCGTCTGCAAAAGCTACTGCCTGCGCAAGTACTGTCGAGAGGAGGAGGGACAAGGCCACCAACCAAGCAACGGATCTTAGCCAACCCTCCGCCTATAAATAGTGAAGGATGAAGACGTGAAGAGAAGTAGAACACTACTTGCGCATACGAGCCTACTGCAAACAAACACTCCCAAGCCTTAGTGCAATCTTCGAGTTTTTGTTTCAAGTGTTCTCCGAGTTTCCAGTTCATCGGAACTCGTCTTCACAGCCTTCACACATAGAATCTAAGCCCATTCCATATCCAAGCTTAGAAGAAGAGCTCTAGCCATCTTTGCACTTATTGTAAAGAGCTCTTCATAGTGTGTTTCGTCAACCAAAAACCCTAAACTCTGTCTGTTAGGATTTTGAGTGTCGTCGTTAGGTTGTTCAGATCTAAGGCCCTTCTTTCATCGATTGAAGAAGCCTCGATCGTAGAGTTGAGATCCAAGCTTACACTTACATCGTTTGTGTAAAGCTTGATCGAAGCTAGGCTGTAAGGAGAGCCCGTAATCTCCCTGTCTGTCTGACTGAAGCGAGTGAAGCTTCCAGTCTTTGTTAGGTTTGTGTAGTGAACCCGCAATCACTACGTCTGTCGTTTGATCTAGGCAAGTGAAGCCCGATCCCGACCAGGTTTTTGAAGGACCCGTAACCTTCAAGTTCTTGAGTGAAAAAGAACAGTTGCCGTCGTGCAACAAAGTGGACGTAGGAGCGTTATCTCCGAACCACTATAAATCTCTGTGTCGTATCTCTCTTACCTTAATCTCTTTACAGTATTCGATTATCCATTGCACGTGCATATAAACAAACTTAACTTGGATTTTCAATTACTTAGGAAAGATTATAGCTCACCAAATTCCGCATAAAGAGTAAAGTCTCACTCTTGATCAAGCTCTAAGCTTAGGTCAAGAGATTCGCGATTGCTTTCGATCTAGCCCTCGGCTAGGTCTTAACATTTCCAAAGAGCACTTTACTTTATACTCTGAGTTAAGGAATTGAAGTTGAAAAACTTCAAAATACGTATTCACCCCCCCCCCCCCCCCCCTCTACGTATTTTTCCTATAGCAAACCGGGACCAACAAGTGGTATCAGAGCCAGGTTCTTTCGAGCCTCTGCTTTGCATATCCGAAGTGAGTCCCCACTCACTTCACGTTGTCTCACTGAACCGGATCCTATTTCCTAAGTGCATCAAAACCTCACCCACGCATATTGCATTTACTACTGATAGTTTGCCATGTCTACATACAGTGCATCAAATCTTCCACAGTTCTCGATCGAAGGATATGAGATATGGAGTTTCCGAGTCGAGAGCTTCCTATGCTCAATCCACGACCGGATGTGGGAAGTCATTGAGGACGGACCAATCGAAATCAAGAAAGCCATATCTGCGGAGGTTCCAGCCGCTGAAGGTCGTTCAGCCCACGTTCGACAACAGTACGTGGAGAAGGATAAGGACGAGTATACTCCAAATGACTTCAAAGTTGCCAATCTCGACAAGATTGCACGCCACACGATGCAGAGCACCGTGTCGGACGCATACCTTCCAAGGATTAGGAAGTGCGCAACAGCAAAGGAGATGTGGGAAACTCTAGCTCTCATTTCTCAAGGAACAAACAAAATCAAGGAAAACAAGCTCGCCGTTCAGATGCGGGAGTTTGAAAATTTGGTGATGAAGTCAGGAGAGTCCATCGACGCCTTCGAGCTGAGAGTTACCAACATTACTGCAACTCTCAACTCGCTTGGGAAGGAACTCACAGACAAGGAAGTAAATCTGAAAATAGTCCGTGCTCTCACAAGGAAGTGGCAGACCATGAAGGAGCTATATCTAGCTACCAAGGATCTAACGAAGCTCACACCAGAAGTGCTGTTCTCCGAGCTCAAAGCTCACGAGTTTGATCTGAATCGAATGAGCCTCGACGACGAGGATGAAGCGCCCACTACGTCAAAAGGAGTAGCGTTCAAAGCTGCCGAAGGGCCAAGCGAGCAGTCGCTAGCCAAGATGACGAGAGAAGAATTGGAAGAACACATTGCATTCTTATCCAAGAACTTCAACAAGATGAACTCTCGAGTGGGCAAGTATAAAAGATTCTACAAGCAGTACAAAGGGAGGAGCACTGATGCTCGAGAAGGAAAAGGAAAGAGAGAAGAGACGACCAAGCCGATCCCGCGCGACATGATGGAAGTGGAGTGTTACCACTGCCACAAGATGGGCCACTACAAATCCGATTGCCCAAAGCTAAGTGCCAAAGAGCGCGAAGAATTGAAGGCCAAGAGGGATGCCCCAAGGCGAGCGCTCGTAGCGAGTGAAGTGCCGGTCGCTACAACTGAAGATCCACCAAGCGACTCAGATGCATTCACCGATCCAAATTCCAGTGATGGTGAGGATCTTGGATTTATGGCGCTCACCGATGAAGAAAAAGGTGAGGTATTCTTCTATCCTTCAATCACTTCAATTACACTAGCACACACTGTCAATGAGGAAGAGCAATCCTCTACATGGAGTGAGTTGTTTGACAAGCACCAAAAATTGTCAAGCGACCACGAAGTGCTGCAACAAGCTCTGTCTCGAAGCGAGAAGGAGAACCGAAAGCTAGCCCGTGAGCTTGATGAAGTCAAACTTAATTTAAGGGCTATGACTAGCAAGTTCGAGGATCTCCTCGCTAGACATCAAAGCTTGGAGGGAAGGTATGAAACCCAATCCACTCTAGTCGCCAACTTAAATAAAGCATCATACGCTAGACAGGCACTAGAGAGTTCTCTTCTACCTTTTGGTAGAAAGGGAGGACTTGGATATGAGGGTGGACCTTCCAAGCCAACTGTCTTTGTTGGTGCATCACACACTACACCATCAGTCACTTTGGAATTGCCCATTGCATCCAAAGCGACCACTAACAAAGACAAAGGCAAAATAGCTGAGAACCCTAAAAGGAAGCCAATGAAGATGTCCATATCTTTAAGGGCAGATCCGAAGGGCAAGCAAAGTTCAACAGTCCCTAGCACTCAACATGCTAAGTCTTACCAATCCAAGGGTAAAGGGAAAACTGTTGAAGCTTCTAAGTCTCAAGCCAAGACACGAGAGACAAAGGATCTACCTCCTAAAAAGAGGAGTAATGTCTATGTGTCACGTTATCCGGACTGGAGATGGTCCAACCGGACTAACGTTGAGGGGGAAGAATTCGAAGCACCAAAGAGGCCGCTTCGAACTTCCAAGGTTACTCAAGCGAGTCGGGGTCAAAATCCTAGTTGGACCGCTTCGAGGAAACCAAGCGAGCCGCTTCGACAGACTAGAAACCCTAAGTCAGTCTCTAAACCCAGAGCTAATCCGAAACGAGTTGCTTCAGGATATAAGCAAAGTGGGAAGAGCATAGGTAGGTCTGAAGCGAGCCGCTACCCCTCTTGCACACACTGCTGCACGTGTGAAGCTGCTTCAAGGCAGTACACCAAGTTTTCGAAGGTCGAGAAGCCCAAGACACAAACTTCATCTCAAAAGAGAGTGAAGCAAGTGTGGGTACCTAAGGGAACTAACCTGCAAGGACCCAAACTGATTTGGGTACCAAAATTTGTCTAATTGCAGGTGAGCGCCGTGGATCCCATGCCAAGTGAGGGTCAACTAGTTTGGTACTTGGACAGTGGATGTTCAAGACACATGACTGGCATGAAAGCTCTACTTCACAACTACATAGAGAAGAAGGGTCCACACGTAACCTTTGGTGACAACTCTCGAGGAAGCACCAGGGGATACGGCGCACTGAAAATTGGAAAACTCACAATTGAAGAAGTCTCCTATGTGGAAGGACTCAAGCACAACCTGTTATCTATTTCACAGTTTTGTGATAAAGGGTACAGGGTGGAGTTCATCTCCAACAAGTGCATTGTGAAGAGCAAAATCACATCCCAGATTGTGCTCACTGGAGTTAGACAAAGGAATGTCTACATAGCACAATGGGACAGTTGCAAGGAGGAAACTTGTCTAGTTGCAAGAAGTGCTACAGAAATTGGATGGCTATGGCACAGACGCTTGAACCACCTCAATTTCAAAGCTATCAATCGCTTAGCTCGAAAAGGTTTGGTGCAAGGCATACCGAATGAAGTCTTCATCAAAGACCATCCATGCTCACCATGCCAACGAGGGAAGCAGACGAAGAAGCACTTTGCCAGTCTCGAAGAAGCCTCATCAAAGCGAGTGCTCGAGCTGCTTCACATGGATCTGTTTGGTCCAGTTACTCCAGTTAGTGTAAATGGAAGGAAGTACACTCTAGTTGTAGTCGACGATTTCTCTCGCTACTCATGGGTTGTATTTCTATTCAGCAAGAAGGAGACACTGACCAAACTGCCACAACTGCTCAAGCGATTGGCGGTGGAAAAGAATCAAGCTATAGTGACCATTCGCTCCGACAAAGGCACAGAGTTCCTGAACTCTACAATTGAAGCGTACTGCACGGAGCATGGCATAGCACATCAAACTTCTTCAGCACGCACTCCTCAGCAGAATGGAGTTGCTGAAAGAAGAAATCGAATCATCAAAAAATCCGTTCGCACCATGATTGCTGACTCGAAGCTTCCGATGAAGTATTGGGCTGAAGCTGCCAACACGGCGTGCTACACACAGAATCGGACGCTTCTCAACAAACGGCACGACAAAACACCATATGAAATATGGACAGGGAGAATTCCTAACATATCTTATTTCCATATTTTTGGTTGTAGGGTCTTCATTCACAACAATGGGAAGTCACAGTTGAAAGCCTTTGAAAGCAAAGCAGATGAAGGAGTATTCTTAGTATACTCTACATCTAGCAAAGCCTACAGAGTATTCAACTGTAAAACCCTAATTGTGGAAGAATCACCCCATGTCGTATTTGATGAATCTTCTTTAAGTATTCCACAGGAACAGGCCCAAGGGAATGAAAAGGATCAAAGCAAGGAACCCTCAAATCAACTCACTTGGGACGTGCTTGATGAAGATGATGAGATCAAGGACTCAAGCGAGCAGGATCCCAAAGGAGAAGTCGAAGCTGCCCCCAAGACTCCTGAAGCTAGTGCAGGCCAAGCACCCAATCCAGTCGCTTCAGACGGTGAAGCGAGCGACAAGGAAGCGGATGAAGATGAAGCTGGCGGATCAAAGCGAGCGTGGCTCAAGGATCACTCACCTAGCCAAATCATTGGAGATCCATCCAAGGGTGTAGTGACCAGAAGTCAAGTGTTTGGAGAAAGTGCCATGTTCAGTTGCTTTCTCTCAAACATTGAGCCATCAAGCGTGGAGGAAGCCCTAGCCGATTCTAACTGGGTGATCGCCATGCAAGAATAGCTGAATCAGTTCACCAGGAACGACGTATGGTACCTCGTGGATCGTCCCAAGTTTCAGCATGTTATTGGCACCAAGTGGGTGTTCAAGAACAAGACGGACGAGGACCACAACGTAGTGAGGAACACGGCGCGACTAGTTGCCAAAGGCTACTGCCAAGAGGAAGGAATCGACTTTGACGAGACCTTCGCTCCAGTGGCACGTCTTGAAGCGATCCGTTTATTTCTAGCCTATGCAGCGGCCAAGAAATTCAAAGTGTACCAAATGGATGTGAAGAGTGCATTCCTCAACGGTGAGCTCAAGGAAGAAGTGTATGTGGAGCAGCCACCGGGTTTCGAGCAGGGAGATAAAGTGTATCGCTTGAAGAAAGCCCTGTATGGGTTGAAGCAAGCTCCCAGAGCTTGGTACGATACATTATCTCAATTCCTAGTGGAAAATGGATTCCAAAAGGGAAAGATAGATCGGACTCTCTTCACCATCAATCATGGAGAAGATATGCTATGGGTCCAGATCTACGTGGACGACATCATATTTGGGTCACCAAACCAGTCGCTTAGCGAGAAGTTTGGAGAGCTAATGAAGACCAAGTATGAGATGTCAATGATTGGCTTGATGAGCTGCTTTCTAGGTCTTCAAGTGAAGCAGCAGGATAATGGAATTTTCATCAACCAGGCCAAGTACACTCGAGATATGCTTGCCAAGTTTGGTGTTCAACATGCTAAAGCTGTGAAGATTCCTATGAATACCAACTGGAAGATGGAGCCAGACGAAGGAGGAAAATCTGTAGATCCTACAGATTATCGTGCCCTAATTGGGTCACTTCTCTATCTCACTGCAAGCAGGCCAGATATTGCTTTTGCAGTCGGTGTCTGCGCTCGCTTCCAGAGCAATCCCAAACACAGCCATCTTGAAGCTGCCAAAAGGATTCTTCGATATTTGAAGGGCACTGTCAATATGGGGCTGTGGTATCCAGCAGAAGACAATTTGGAGCTCACTGGATATTCCGATGCTGACTATGGAGGCTGCCGAGTTGATAGGAAATCAACGTCGGGCACGTGTCAGTTCTTGGGAAGCAAGTTAATCTCGTGGTTCTCAAAGAAGCAAACAAGCGTAGCCACTTCAACAACAGAAGCTGAATATATGGCCGCAGGAAGCTGCTGTTCTCAAATCCTATGGCTTCGTCAACAGTTGAAGGACTACAAAGTTGAAGCGAATGAAATTCCGATCTTCTGCGACAACAACAGTGCCATATGTATCTCGCAGAATCCAGTGCTTCACACCAGGTGCAAGCATGTGGAAATTCGACATCATTTCATTCGTGATCATGTCGAGAAGAAGGATATCAAGCTCGAGAAAATTCATACCGATCTCCAGCGAGCAGATATCCTCACCAAGCCTCTAGCTGAGTCTCGTTTCAACCAGCTATGCATGGAATTAGGGTTATTAGACCCTGGTGAAGAATGCTAGTTCCAGGATGCACGAAGGAGTGTTCGCTTGTTCTCTTGTGCGTCACTCGCTTCGTATCTTCACCAACTCAAGCGAGCCACCTCAAATCTCACTCGCTTGAAGAAAATGAAGTTAGGTGGAGAAAGGTGGAGTATTGGAAGAAGTTCCCTACCAACTTATTGGAATTGTTAAGTATATGGTTAAGGGGGAACTAATGCTTCTCTCGGAGCAAGCTACTTCCAAAGCAAGCAAGAATGCTGCAATCTTGAATTCTGCATTGCTTCAATTTGCCCTAGCTTGGGTCAAAGCGAACCGACTGCAGATTCATTCTTTAGAATGTAGGAAAGCTTGAAGGTTTACCTTTTTATACAAAAGGTTGCAGGGCTGGTGACATGCTTCTGCGTAAAATACGAGATTGTCTTGTCAGAGCATTCTCATTGTCATCCTGTCCATTTCTGCTCTGAGATAAGGACTTGTACTCATCCCCCATTCGTCGTGAATAAGTACACTTACGTGATGCTCCCTTCGGGTTGTAGTAAGCTTGTGTACTTTACTCATTTTCTCCCCCATTCACTTCGATGGAGGACTCTCTAATTCGTAGAGGAAGATGAATGCCATGAAGATGAATGCCATGAAGATCTAGCTCAACGTGTAGCATTCAACAGGTGGTATCTAGTTCAAATGAAGTCTTCAATTTGTGGTATCAATCTCCTACGAAGTGAGATTGACTGGTAAGTATTTCAATTTTAAGTACACTAAGTGAGCCGAAGCGTGCTAGAAACCTTCACTCACTACGTGGAAAATATGAAATGAATCTGACACAAATACAAAGAGGAAAACACTCTTGTTTATCCTCGAAGTATGTAAGTCAGAAACATTTTAAATTAAGCAAAGAAATTCAATTTCTTATTCCAGTCGCTTCAGATGGCCAAGCGAGTGCTTCGTCACTCAAAGCTAGCCATCGCAAGCGAGTGCAGAACAGCCACTCAAGCGAATGCCTCTCAAGCGAGTCAAGGCGTAGCGGCCCAACTCGAAGCGAGCGGTCATGAAGCGAGTATGAGCTGTCTGCACTCGAGTGCAATTTTACTTTCTGCTGTGCATTTAATGCAGGTGCAGGAACGACGGAAATAACGGGCGCGTGTTCACACGCTTGAATTTGAAGCGGGAAAAGACGGAGAAAATCCAGCCGTCGAATCTCAACAGGCCCCAATCTGGAACCGTTCGATCAACGCCGTATACGACAAGCCAACCATAGAAGGCCACGTGGCGACGCCGAGCAAGTGGCGGTTCACTTTTACTGTGATGACGCCGGACACGTCAGATCCATCACCGCACGTCCGCCGCCTACCTACAGGATTTTCGGTGTTATTACCGTCCTACCCCTGCCACGTCAGCCATAACCTAATTCTATATATATGGGACGAGGCAGAACTGCAAACCTTTCACAGCCTTCTAAATTTGCCATTCTCGTGTTAGATCTGCAATTACTCTGCAACTCACGAGTCTCAACCCTTTCTACTTCATTGTTAAAAATTTTCTTCAAGATCTTTCAAATTCCACCATGGGAAAGAAGAAGAATACCGAGACGATGGAGGAGTTTCTCGTGGAGGTCGACAAACACATTAATGTCGAGCCTCATCTCGATCCAGCCATCATCGAGATGAATGGATTTCTCCGTAGGGCCGTGACCAAGGCCGGCCTATGGAAGTTTGTGACGGCGGTCCCGTCAAAGATTTTGGCCAAAGCTGTCGGAGAGCTCCTGCTGAACTTGAGGAAGGATCAAAATACTTCCTCATTCACTAATCCACAAACCAGGAAGCCGGTGGAGGTTGATATGAGTAAACTCATCGAGGTGTTCGATTTGCAGAGAGAAGGAGGAGACTCTCTGTTAGATCTGGGTCTTTCGGCCGGAGTGCAGTATGGCCGATTTGCAGTCGCTGGAGCAGATCCGAACTTCAAGGAGGCCAACATTCGCAAAAGTATGAAGGAACCGTTCAACCTCATCTGCGAACTCTTTACGAAGAGCATTGCATGCTATGTCGGTTCCCTCGACACGTTGTCAGAAACGAAGCTGATCGGCACCACCGTGATCATCGACAGCCTCACTGGAACGAAATTCAACTGGCACGGGTGGCTTCTCAAGCAAATCCACGAAGCTGCTGACGATTTTGCATTCGTACCAGGAACTCCAGATAAGATTCTGCGCAAAGGAAAATTGAAATTCTTCTCAAGGCTGTCTGTTGCTCTGGAAATGAAGTATCCAGAGATGATATGGCCAGAATCTGACACGATCATCTACAACAAGCACACCACCTTCTACGACAAGTGGAAGAAAACAAAAATCCCAATGGATCAGGGACTTCTAGTTGTAGAAGTGCCCGCAGCAAGGCAAGGTGTGAAAGCTCAAGCTGAAGTGTCCCAAGCAAAGCAAGCCGCTTCATCTTTGAAGCAAGTGGCTGCAAAGCAAGGGAAGAAGAAAGTGAAGCAAGACACTTCACCTGTCCAAGAAAGCGAGGCGGTGGAGGAGCCGCTTGAGAACGTCGAAGTGACTCAAACCCAGCCTTCACCAACCAAAGCCCAATCCCCACAACTCCAAATCACCCAAGCACCAGAACCCCAATCTTCATCAACCCAACAACCACCAAAACAGATAACCCCCCTCTCTCCCCGTGAAGAAGAATCAGCATCTTCTTTTCACATTCCCACTGTGCCATTCCTCAGCACAGATGAAACTGCTGCCTACACTACATTCACCCAACTTCAATCCCAGCCGATACAACCACCACCCACCGAAACCATCCAGATTTCCGAAACCCAAGAAACCTCATCACCTACCCAATCCATCTCGACATCGGCAGCTACAGCCGATACCGCCCAAACTATCGGAGAACAACCCATCATTCCTCAATTCAAAACCCCTGTTCTCACCGATCACAAGCGGGCTCTCGAACGCTATGTTCGAGACAGAGAACAAGCCGCGGAGACAATCAACCTTCGCTACAATCTCAGCTCCGCGAGCGTTGAATGGAGCGACGTGTTCTACACGAATGTAGTCGACTTTCTGACGTACATCACGTACCGAGGAACGGAGTACTACAAGATTTTCAGACTCCTCAAAGCCTTCACCGAGGAGGAATTGATCCAGATGGAAGCCAAACTGCTCAATTTTATCGGCGAAAATGGCTTCCATGCCTTCCTTGAAGGGACCAGCTTCTGGGAGAAGCTGGATGCCAAGGTGAAGGAATCTTATCCACTCACCACAGTTCCAAAGCGAGTGCCCTCCTCTCATGAAAGGAAGCTGATCAGAGAGCATAGGGAGGAGGTGGAATTGAAAGATGCTGAGATCGCTAGTCTTCAAAGCGAAATCACAAAGATGAGTGAAGAGATGGAGAGGAAGGCGGGGGAAGTCATCAGTCTTAGAGAAGACTATGACAGGAAGAAAAGAGAATTGGAGGGAAAGGTGGAGGAGAAGGAAAGGCTTCTGGAGGAGAAAGAAAAGGCGCTGGAGGCGCAGGTGAAGCTTGTGAATGATAACACCAAAACCATCACCGAACTCAAGGGCTTGCTTGAGGCAGAAAGAAGCCGCTTGAGGGAGGTCAATGCCAAGTTGATCGCTCTTGTCAAAGAGAAGAAGGTGTTAGAGAAGGAGGTGAAGGAGCTGAAGGAGAAGGTGGAGGATAGGGAGGGAGAACTAGTGTTGAAGGGAAGTGAGCTCCTCAACACCAAAAAGGCTCTTGACTCACTTCGAACTGAGTTGAAGGGAGTCAAGGATGAGAGTGCAGTTGACAAGAGAGAACTGGAGAGTCTGAGGAGCAGTGCACAGGCTCTTGACTTGAAGAATGCGGAACTGTCAATTCTACTGCAGAAAGTCAAGAGACTGAAAGAAACTCTCACTGTTAGGATCACTGCAGATGCCGAATTTCACAACTCTCTCAATCGGAGGGAAAGGAAGCTTGCAGTGATGAAGGCAGAACTTGAAGCGTCCAAGGAACACTTGGATCTCACACTTCAAGAAGAAACCAAGAAGATCACCAAAGCCATAGAAGCGGAGCTGGAGGCTCGCTTCAGAGAGGTGGAGCCTTTAGAGAGCATGATGGCGTCTGTTGTAGAGCGAGAGAGGCAGTGCGAATATCTACTTGAAGAGATATCTATCAAGACTGCTGAAATTGTGGCGCCATCCATGGACAAAACCCAGCAGATGCTTCAGACTGTCCTCAACACAGTCAATTCACTACAACAATCCCTCTCTGGAAAGTCTATAATCCTAACCCCTGGCTTTGATGATGCCAAAAAGGGGGAAGGACAAATGAGGGAAGGGCAAGTAGAGCAAGGTGAAGCTGGAGGTTCAGGAGGAAGGAGAGTCGGTGTGGAGTTAATGTTGGAAGGAGGAAGTGGAGATGGAGGAGATAAGGAGGGAGTAGATGATGAAGCGAGGAAGGGGAAGAAAAAACTCTCGAAGGAGGAATTACTGAAACAACTTGAAGAGCCCAGTAGGCCACTTCAAGAAAAAGTGCTGAGTGCTTCTATTGCACGACATCCTCCAGTCACTGTGATCACGAAGGAGGAAAAGAGGGTGCAGGAGGAGAAGGACGCTGCCTTGGCGTGGGAGTTGGAGCAAGTGTTTAAGCTAACAAAAAATTCTATTGCTGCAGGTGCTTCATCTAGCTCCCAAGTGGCCGCTACTCCCAAAGTGCCCACTTCAGACGCCGCGCCAACTTCGACAGCCGCACTCACTACGACCACTGCTGCACTCACTTCGTCAGCAGTCGTCCCTCCAAGTGCTGCCAAGAAGGATATGCCACCTCCCCCACCACCGAAGCAGCCATTGAAGCGAGCTGCCCCACATTCTAAGCAAGATGACCCCGAGGCCAAGCGCCAAAAGGTCAAGCAAGCAGTCGCTTCAAAAGCTGGAAGAGAGGAGAGAAAGAGGAAGGAAAGAGAAGAGGGAAGGAGCAAAGACGAGAGGAAGGAGAGGAGTAATGAAAGGCGACTACAAGTGATCAACGCACGGATCGAGGAACACTTCAGTGAAGTGTTACTCATCCAGTCCTCATTAGTGCGCAGCTCCTTCATCCCTCTCATGCCAGAAGAGTCCGAAGCATGTGAAGCTCAAGCCATAATTGATGCATGTGACGTGACTACGAAGGAGATGGTTGAGTCTGGTCGATATCCTCTCAAGGAGGAGCAAGATTACATCCGCAAACGACTCAATGCGAAGCGTCCATCGTGGAACAGCGAGTCGGGAGCAAAATTCAAAAAGACTATGGCTCAACTGTCAAGCAGGTCAGAGGAGGAATTGGCCAAACAGAGGGATGAACACCTGGACGGAAGGGAAATCGAGGATTTCATTCCAAGAGATCTGCTCGAGCTGTGGCTGTACTACAAAGACCTATTCATCAAAGCCTATTATTTCTGGGAGGTAGTGCCGCTGCAGAATGAGTGTTCTCGAATAAGTGCACTCAACAACTTCCTTGCCGCCTATGACGACAGATTGCGCCGCAAAATCTTCACAATGGCTGAACAAGCAGAGCCCAAGCCAATTGTTGTCAAGGTACCAGCTTTAAAGGAATTCGCCATGCCTTATCATCCAGGCACGGACGTTCCTAACAGAGGAATTATCGATGAGGAAGTAACTGAAGCCTTCAGGCTGGAGAGTGCATGGAGAAGACCTAGTATTCACACAGTAGACTCTATGGAATCGAGAGTTCTATCAGCCTACGTGGATACTGCTGCTATTGAAGAAGAAGGGAAGTGACAAGAGAAGGAAAGGAGGATGACCGGGAAGGAACTGCAGGAAACCTCCGAGTTTCAAGTTCCTTACATATTTTTTGTGAACTTCTTGTTCATATATCCAAATTTCAATTTCTGTCTCTTTTCTGTGTCATTTACTCGCTTTGTGAATGACTTTATATTCCTGCTACAAACTCATTAATTTAACCGAAAAAAGGGGAAGGAACTTAAAAGAAAAATTACAAACGAAACTGCAAAGGAAGCAGTCGCTTGGAGTTCCCTTCACGGTTAGATAGACTAGATTTATTTTTATCTAAGTCGTATGGGTTTTGGCATCATCAAAAAGGGGGAAATTGTTGGGAATTGTTAAGGACTAAATTGTTAAGGGGGAACTTCATGGGACATTTGATAAATGAAGTCATTTGTTTTGATTAGATCCCAAAACCCCAAGCGTCCTTTTCCCAAGCGACCCATTTTGATGTAGTTAATAGGTTAGAATTTTTCTAAGCCTACACTGTTAGGATGGCTCTTTTATTTTGCTTAGATTAGGCTTCAAAAGTTCAAGTGAAGGCCACTCGCTTGAGTGTGTTTTCCAAAGCGAAGCAAGTCAAGCAAGCTGAAGTGAAGCGTGCCGAAGTATAGTGAAGCGAAGCGATCACTACAGTAGATTCAAAGTAAGTCTGCCAAAGTGAAGCGAAGCGAGCGCTACAGTTCAAAGCAAAGCGAAGCGAAGCGAGCGCTACAGTGGAATCAAGTGAACCCACTAAAGCGAAGCGAAGCGTGCGCTACAAAGAAAAGCCGAAGCGAGTCAACACGAGTCAACACTTAATTTAGTAGTGTCACGGGAAATTTATTTCTCAAGTGACTCACTACAAATATGACCGCGAAGCGACTCACTTCAGAGCGGCCGCTACAACTTCAAAGCGAAGCGAGCCACTACCTACCAGAAAGCGACAGCACAAATTCCCGCTCCGAATTTGAACTCCAGTCAACAGGAGATCTCCGCATTAATTACGAGATCTCCACGTGTCGAAAGTGGAGAGGAGCAGAGGAGTTGACTGCCAGGCTGACAAAGACGCCGCAACAGTACTGGGTCGCTCCAGTTACTGTTAAACTTGGAACTTAGCCATTTTCGGCAAAAGTCCAAAACTGCGCGTCTGCAAAAGCTACTGCCTGCGCAAGTACTGTCGAGAGGAGGAGGGACAAGGCCACCAACCAAGCAACGGATCTTAGCCAACCCTCCGCCTATAAATAGTGAAGGATGAAGACGTGAAGAGAAGTAGAACACTACTTGCGCATACGAGCCTACTGCAAACAAACACTCCCAAGCCTTAGTGCAATCTTCGAGTTTTTGTTTCAAGTGTTCTCCGAGTTTCCAGTTCATCGGAACTCGTCTTCACAGCCTTCACACATAGAATCTAAGCCCATTCCATATCCAAGCTTAGAAGAAGAGCTCTAGCCATCTTTGCACTTATTGTAAAGAGCTCTTCATAGTGTGTTTCGTCAACCAAAAACCCTAAACTCTGTCTGTTAGGATTTTGAGTGTCGTCGTTAGGTTGTTCAGATCTAAGGCCCTTCTTTCATCGATTGAAGAAGCCTCGATCGTAGAGTTGAGATCCAAGCTTACACTTACATCGTTTGTGTAAAGCTTGATCGAAGCTAGGCTGTAAGGAGAGCCCGTAATCTCCCTGTCTGTCTGACTGAAGCGAGTGAAGCTTCCAGTCTTTGTTAGGTTTGTGTAGTGAACCCGCAATCACTACGTCTGTCGTTTGATCTAGGCAAGTGAAGCCCGATCCCGACCAGGTTTTTGAAGGACCCGTAACCTTCAAGTTCTTGAGTGAAAAAGAACAGTTTCCGTCGTGCAACAAAGTGGACGTAGGAGCGTTATCTCCGAACCACTATAAATCTCTGTGTCGTATCTCTCTTACCTTAATCTCTTTACAGTATTCGATTATCCATTGCACGTGCATATAAACAAACTTAACTTGGATTTTCAATTACTTAGGAAAGATTATAGCTCACCAAATTCCGCATAAAGAGTAAAGTCTCACTCTTGATCAAGCTCTAAGCTTAGGTCAAGAGATTCGCGATTGCTTTCGATCCAGCCCTCGGTTAGGTCTTAACATTTCCAAAGAGCACTTTACTTTATACTCTGAGTTAAGGAATTGAAGTTGAAAAACTTCAAAATACGTATTCACCCCCCCCCCCCCCTCCCCCCCCCCCCCCCCCCCCCCCTCTACGTATTTTTCCTATAGCAAACCGGGACCAACACAATGTGTTGCAGCTGAAGCATTAGCTGGAGTACTGCATTCTGATGTTCATGGGGTTTCAGAAGCATGGGATAGCTGAATGGTTGTCCATTTACAGAATATTATTCATGCACCGTCAGTGGAATCAATTCCAGAATCTGGAACTAAGGCTCCTCTTCTGAGAGAGAAAATCATTGATTGCCTGATGAAACCGTTTCCAGAAACGGTTACTACTCCTGTAGTTGCCAAGCGCTACACTTTCCTTTCAGCTGCCCGCGTAGAAGTATCTCCACCAAGAATGCCTGAAATAGAATTTAAGTTTCATCATAATCTTCTGAAAGAATTATTAAGCAAAATGAGTCACTCGTCTGTACAGGTAAATTAGTTAACTTGCATGAAGTGGGAGCCAGCACATCAGACACAAGTGCTGTAGGAAGCTGGGATCAATAACTGGTGAAACGGGCTTTTGAATTGGTCACCAAGATACAAAATGTTAGTGCAACAGAAGATTAGAGATTCCAACGTTGTATTTTTTTTTTTTTTAGGAAAAAAAAAAACACCACGAGGGTGGAAGGTTAGGCGGACCCTCAACCTGTATATATCATAAAATAATCATATGAATTCAAGATGAGAATCAACCAAGAAAGACTAATTCTATACTTTGTACAGCGAACCAAACTCCTAACAACATTTGACCCAAATAATGTGAGGACGGCTAAAAGAGAAACAACCAGAGAGATTCCAACGTTGAAAATATCAGAAAATGGGATTTCAATTGAACATTCTAAAGATATATACACCGTAACGAATGCAAAACGAAGCTCTACTAGATATACGCCAACCTTACGAAAGTCACCCTCTAGCAAGTTCTGTATCAACTTAGGACCCATTGAAAGGAAGCCACGCCCGAGTGGACTGTAGGGGACAATTCCGATGCCAAGTTCTCTGAAATCGAAAGATATGCAGGAAGCTGAGTTTTTTTTAATCATTTCCTCAATTTCTGATTCTGCCTCATACCTGCAAGTAGGGACTAACTCTTCTTCCAAATCTCTCGACCATAATGACCACTCGTTCTAAACGGCGGTTATCGGATGAACAGCATGAGCCCTTTTGATAGTTGAAGCAGAGGCTTCTGAGAGGCCAATGTATTTTACTTTACCTTCTTCGACCAGTTTCTTGAGTTCTCCCATCTCTGAAAGCATTAGATGAAGATATAATGAGAGAAAATAATGGAAGTAGAAACCAAACAAATGAATTCTCTGTCACTTATAGTTTCCGTTCGACATCATGCAGGCTTTACTGATCAACACAATTCAGCCGTTTTGTGAATATATACGAGTCTAACCACACCAGCATTCAAATAAAACTGTCTCATTTCAAATACACACATATATAAGAATCTTTCCAAAATGACCAATATCACTCAAAAGTATAAGACTTGTCGTATTTCAAGAGAGTGATTCTTCTTAATACGCACCGTGACTTCAACGGGCACACGGATGTCAACCCTATGGACATAGTAGAGATCAATACAGTCGATATCAAGACATTTAGCTTAATAATTTCAACGCCTGCAACAATTTCTCCATGATCACTTCTAGACATTGGTGGATTCCATTCAACATTTAGCTTAATAATTCTCGAGGAGTCGAGTCGTAAATACTAGATACAGTATACAACATTCTCATCCAAACTATAATCACCACAATATATTTCCCTTCGAGTTAACAACCATCAAGAAAATAAAGCACACAACACAAGGGTTTGGACACGAATAAAAGCTAAACGTCGAACTACGATCATCGCTACAATCAAATACTACTAAAAGCTTTAATCAATAAAGCTACTAAATTAAAGAAGCAGGAAAAACAACACTTTCTTTTACCTCAATCAAATATCTTGAATTGCCATCACCACTAAAAGCTTTAGTAGTTCCATCTTGTGTATGTGTCCAAATCGTTTCGTTTACAGGATCTAAAGCAAAACAATTATCCAGTATAAATTAAGAAACTGAAATTGTGAGAAGTACTACAAATATCACGACACTAAAATTCAAACTGGATATTATCTTGTAATCTATCAGAGAGGGCTAAGCAAAATTAAAAAACCTCAAAGAGCACATTATACAAAACTATAAGAAAATATGAAAGATTCCACCATCCAAATTCATCCATTTTAAAAAAAATAAAATCGTACGAATTAAACTGGAAGGATGGATGGACTGCCGCTGCTCGAACAGATCTACCTCTTCGAACTCTCACATTCGACAACGGCTGCGCAAAGAGGTCGGGACAGTTATCCAATACAATTTCGGCGCCGGCGAAATCACAGACGGTGGTGGTATTTTCGAGTTGCTTGGTGCAAGGAAGAAGACTTAACAAACGTATTCAAATATTTAATTATTTAATTTAGATAAGAAATTCAATTTGGGTGAGGGTGAGTCGGTGAGGTGGAATGTGGAATGTCGAGAGTTAGTTGTTCCCGTAACCACGGTAGAAAATAGAAATAAATTATTCATTATAAAATATTATTTTTACTCCATTTTTACTAAACTACCCTTTGTAGGCAAAATTACAAATTCCACGTGGACGGTGGATTAGCCAACCTCCACCTGCATCCCTCTTCATAGTCCTATTAGCCGAGAGAGACTGGTGATATTTTGAAGCTATATACTATATTATACAGTATTCGTTTCTTTCTAGTTGTCGTATTGTTGCAATAGTCGTTCTTTTTCTAACTGTTGAGAATTGAAACTCACGACCTAACTCTCACGTTTGGAATCGAACGCACCACGCAAAACGAAGAAACAAAATCGAAACGAGACCGGATTTACGTGGTTCGGTATCAAGTACCTACATCCACGGGAGAAGAAGAGTTTCACCTTCACTATGAATCAACAATGTACAAATTACAGCAGCTGAAAGAAGAAGATCGCACTAGAACTGCAGAAAACCCTAACTATGAACCCTAGCTAGATCACACACTCTTCTCTCTTTCTTGCTTGATCTCTGCTGAAAACTGAACTGGAACTCTATCTTGATGAATCTAGATCTGAGCTATGTAACCGCCTCAATCCATCCTCACCGTAGATCCGATCCAACGGCCAAGAAACTGTGGTCCCCCATTGATAAGCTTGTGCAGCAAGCATACATGAGTTAGTTACAATCCTAACCAACTTATTCCACGTCAGCCGCCACATCATTCTACTCATACACATGGTATGAGTTGATTTGTCACACAAACTTAACAATCTCCACCTTGACTATCAACTCATTGATCCGGCTTCACCCTTCTTCTCCAACACACCCTCTTTCACAGAGAATCCAACCCCACCAAATTCAAGCAATGCTTGAACTTAGTAGATGGCAATGCTTTAGTAAGCATGTCTGCAGCATTTTCTTCTGTAGACACCTTCACCACTGTAACCACTCCCTTCTCAACTTCATCTCTCACAAAATGTAACCTAACGTCTATATGTTTTGATCTTTCATGAAAGACTTGATGTTTAGCCAAGTGAAGAGCACTCTGATTATCACAATATATTGGTACAGATTCCTGCATCACACCAAACTCAGCAAGAATTCCCTTCAACCAAATACCTTTCTTCACTGCCTCAGTAACAGCTAAATACTCAGCTTCAGTAGTAGATAAGGCCACAACAGACTGCAAGCATGATTTCCAACTGATAGCAGATCCAAAGAGTGTGAAAATCCAACCAGTCTGTGACTTTCTTGTGTCCAGATTAGATGCAAAATCTGAATCCACAAATCCAACCAATGTTTCCTTTGGAGAATCCACTTCTTTCTTGTACAAAATCCCAAGATTTGAACTACCTTTCAAGTACCTCAGAATGTACTTTAAGGCTTCCCAATGTTGTTTCCCAGGATTGACCATGTACCTACTTGCAACACTGATTGCATGAGCAACATCAGGTCTTGTGCAAACCATAGTGTACATGATACTGCCTATAGCATTTGCATAAGGCACAACACTCATCTTCTTCACCTCTTTATCATCCTTAGGCCCTTGATTCACACTGAGCTTAAAGTGTTGAGCTAGTGGGACAGAAACTCCCTTTGATTCATGCATCCTAAATCTCCTTAAAACTTTAAGTATATATCCATGTTGTGTGAGCCACAACACACCCTTTTCCCTTATCCAGTGAATATCAACACCAAGTATTCTCTTGGCAGGCCCAAGATCCTTCATATCAAATTTAGAACCCAGATCTGCCTTAACTTTCTCCACCTCAGACAAACTACTACTTGCCACCAACATATCATCTACATACAGTAGCAGATATGCCAAAACAGACTCATCCACTCTCTTAAGATACACACAACTATCATATAAAGATCTAGTGAATCTTATCTTAACCACATGTTCATCAAACTTCAAGTACCATTGTCTTGAGCTTTGCCTTAAACCATAAAGAGATTTCTTAAGCAGACATACCTTGTCTTTTGCATCTCCTGCATTTAGACCTTCAGGTTGAACCATGTAGATAGTTTCTTTCAAATCTCCATGAAGAAATGCTGTCTTGACATCTAACTGATGAAGTTCCATGTCCATCTTTGTGACCAGTGCAAGTAGAATCCTTATGGAGCAGTGCTTCACAACTGGAGAAAATACTTCATTGAAGTCCACACCTTCTCTCTGTGTAAAGCCCCTGGCAACCAATCTGGCCTTGTATCTTACCCTTTCCTTATCAGTCATCTCTATCTTCTTCTTGTATATCCATTTACAACTGATAAGTTTCTGTGATTTTGGCCTATCTACCAGAATCCAAGTTTTGTTCTTCTCAAGTGAGTTCAATTCTTCATCCATAGCCTCCACCCATTTGGTCTTATCTGCACAAGAGATTGTTTCCTTGTAGTTTCCAGGCTCACTACACTCCACATTCTCTGCCACACTAAGTGCATAGTATACCATATCTGCATTGCCAAATCTGCTAAGTGGGGTTATGTTCCTCCTCACTCTATCTCTTGCCAGTAGATAGTCCCTCAAACCATCGCCATCTTCCTGTTCTGTATCAGAAACAACATGCTCATCCTCATCAGTATCTTGTACTTTGAAATCATCCCAAGTCTCCACCTCAACTTTTGCAGATTCATTTCCATCTTCTTTATCATTCAAGTATGGCATTTCATGCTCTCTGAACACAACATCTCTAGAGATTAACACCTTTTGATTCCCACTTTCAGTGCACCAAAGCTTGTAGCCCTTCACCCCTTTAGGATATCCAATCAACACACATTTAAGTGCTCTAGGCTGCAGCTTATCTTGCTTCAAATGAACATATGATCTACATCCAAACACCCTCAGATAATTGTATCCAGTAGCCTTTCCAAACCACACTTCATCTGGAATTTTGTTCTCAATGGCAGTTGAGGGGCACTTGTTGATTAACATACATGCTGTATTCACTGCTTCTCCCCAGAACTTGTTTGGTAAACCTGATCCAAACAGCATACACCTCACTCTCTCAAGTATGGTCCTATTCATCCTTTCAATAACTCCATTTTGCTGTGGATTTGCTGGCACAGTTCTATGTCTTTGAATTCCCTTGCTCTTGCAATAACTCTGAAACTCCTCAGACACAAACACTCATGATACAACACTCACAATCATCCAACTTAGAATCAGTACAATCCAACAAACCCCTATGGATCAGTTGTTTCAATGACTTCTCCCCCACATGTCCTAATCTTCTGTGCCATAGATTCACATCTACTTGCACACTGACCTATACTTCACCAGCAACAGACACTGCATCCAAGTAGTATAGACTCTGATTTCTAAAACCTTTCATTACCACAACATCATTCTTTACCACATGCATAACTCCACCTTCTGACTTGAAACTAAAGCCCTCAGACTCTAACATGCCCAAGGAAACAAGATTTCTCTTCAGTTTAGGAATGTACCTTACTTCAGTCAAGATTTTGATGTCTCCATTATGCAGCTTGATCTTGATGTTGCCTATCCCTTCCACCATGCAGGTCTGATCATTTCCCAGTAGAACTGAGCCCAATCTCTCCAGTTTCAAATCAATAAACCACTCTTTGTGAGGGCACATGTGAAAACTGCAACCAGAATCCAAGATCCACTCATTCCCTGTCATAGTATCAATGACATTCAAAGCTTCTGCTCCATCACATTTCTCTGTGACTTCTGCAGATCCTGGCTTTGCTTCCCTCTGTGCTTGCTTCTTCTTGAATACGAAGCAATCCTTCTTGAGGTGACCAGGTTTCTTGCAATGGAAACATTTCCTTTTCTCCTTTTCTGTGGAATCTCTCTCTTTCTGTGATCCACCTTTCTTAGAATCCTGATTTGCCTTCTTGAATTTGGATCCCTTCTGGTACTTGGCCTTCACATTCAATCCTTCCCCCACACTTGAATCCGATCTACCATCAACCTGCCTCTGTAATTCCTTACTTCTCAATGCGTTTTGAACCTTCTCGAGTGTGACTGAAGCATCTCTTCCATAGAGCATTGCATCCTTCAAATGCTCGAAGGATTTCGGTAGATAATTCAGCAATATGATTGCCTTATCTTCATCATCGATCTTCACATCTATATTCTCCAGATCATCCAGCAATTTGTTGAATTCATCGAGCTGCTCAAGAACTCCCTTCTCTTCCACGATCTTGTACGAATACAACCTTTGCTTCGCATACAATCTGGATGCGAAGGTCTTGGTCATGTACAGAGACTCAAGCTTCGCCCAAATCGCCGCCGCCGTCTTCTCCTTCGCCACCTCCCTCAGGACCTTGTCCGACAGGCACAGGATCAACGCACTGTGGGCTTTCTCCGCGATCTCGGCCTGCTTCTCCGTGGGAGCAACTCCCTTCTTCGAATCATCTTCCTCCTTGATGGCATCTGCTAAACCTTGTTGTACAAGTAGCGCCTTCATCTTGATCCGCCATAACCCGAAATCGTTCGTCTCATTGAACTTCTCCGCCTCGAACTTCGCCGTCGACATCGCGAGCAGATCCGATCCCAAGCTTCCCACAAATGGCGCCAATTGTTGAGAATTGAAACTCACGACCTAACTCTCACGTTTGGAATCGAACGCACCACACAAAACGAAGAAACAAAATCGAAACGAGACCGGATTTACATGGTTCGGTATCAAGTACCTACATCCACGGGAGAAGAAGAGTTTCACCTTCACTATGAATCAACAATGTACAAATTACAGCAGCTGAAAGAAGAAGATCGCACTGCATGAACTGCAGAAAACCCTAACTATGAACCCTAGCTAGATCACACACTCTTCTCTCTTTCTTGCTTGATCTCTGCTGAAAACTGAACTGAAACTCTATCTTGATGAATCTAGATCTGAGCTATGTAACCGCCTCAATCCATCCTCACCGTAGATCCGATCCAACGGCCAAGAAACTGTGGTCCCCCATTGATAAGCTTGTGCAGCAAGCATACATGAGTTAGTTACAATCCTAACCAACTTATTCCACGTCAGCCGCCACATCATTCTACTCATACACATGGTATGAGTTGATTTGTCACACAAACTTAACACTAACGTTTTTGAAATTGTATAATCCCTACTTTGGTAGGTAAATGTAACTCAACACGTAACACAGATAGTAACACAGTTGAGAACACAAGTTGGTAACCCAGTTCGGTGATAACCACACCTACGTCTGGGGGAAGCTATTCCAAGAAATAATTCACTATGACGAGTATAAGGGTTACAAGATATATGAACGTCAGCCACACTGAACGATCTCTCCTCACCCGACTCTACCCTCACCAATGAATCCTCACGGTAAACTCTCTCTAGTCTACCCAAATACTTTTCTCAGAATGAAAAGATGAAACCCGATCTTGAACAAGGAATTGTTCAAGATATTACAAACACTCACCAATAAACTAACTACCCCAATTGATGAATGTAATGAATAAACTCAACTCTCGAATGCACGAAGAAGACGAGCTCTCAATAATCAATAACAACGCGCGGCCGCTCCAATTGAAATCTTCATGCTTATATATTCCACGCAAAACCCTAGGAGATAATTAAGGCATATCTAAAAGATATCCTTAATAGGGTAGATATAATCTTCATGCAAATCTTCTAATTAAGGATATAATATAATATACCTTGTAACCCTTGATCCACAAGGAATTCCACTCCAGCAAGAATTTCTACGCATACATAAATTATGCCATACAAATATACTCCATGCAATCCATGCAGCAACAATCTCCCCCTTGGCATTTTATGTATGCAATCACACCAACATATGCAACACACACAACTCCTCCAAGATACAAAGCACCCAATGCAAAAACAAGTAGGCAAGGAGCGCCCCCACATAACCATACTCGAATGCATAGTGCGAAAAACTCCCCCTTGCTACAAACACTCTCTAAAATGAAGTACTAGTCAAGCGCACCCGAACTAGAATACCACATATAGAGAGAGATAAATCCACTACATAACACAACTCAGAACACCACATGTAACACCAGCTGATCAACCAATACTTCACCAGAAAAACCAAGCATCACTAGCAGCAATTAGTAACCTAATTACTATTACAGACCATCAACTGAATATCCACAACAGAATCCACACATCAGCAATAAAAGCAGTTTGATCATCCATCCAACCAGAATAGCAAAGTATCATAACAACCATATCGAATCAGCAGCAGCAGAGCAAAAAATCAAAAAATACCTACAGATACTCCCCCTTGAATGCAAACATTAAATGCCAAGCTAAGGCAACTCAGCTTCAAGCTCCTCATCAACAGCCTCATCACCATCAGCACCTTCTGCAGCACCATCAGAAGCAGGAGCAGGAGCAGCAGCAGGAGCAGCAGCAGCTCCCCCTGGCTGAGTACCACCGGCCAATATGAGCAGTTTTTCAATTTCCTCTTTCTTCTTGAACAGCATCCGAATCTGCTCACAAGTCATCTCATATTCCAAGGAGATGGCTTGAAACATGAGCTTAGAAACAACAGGCTCATAATGTGGAGGAGTAGGACCAAAAGGCAGTTGAATATCCTCAAGATTGTCCTCATGAGGCATCGAAGATGATGATGCCTTCTCTGCCTTTGAACTGAAAGGAGGAGCCTCAGCCTCTATCCCTGTCTGAGCCTTAGTGAAACGCATGAACGGAGCAGATGGTGCTTTAGCACCTTCAGGAATGTCGAACTCCACAAATTTCTGAAAGTAGGCATACAGGAAACGAGGAAAGCAAATTGCCTTATTGGAAGACACCACCTTCTCAGCATGCTCTGCAAGAGCTTCAAATACTAATCTGCCAAAAGACACCGGAATACCTTGCCCAACCTTGTACAGCAGAGTGGCCAGAGAGAGATTAACATAGGTCTTGTGGGTCGTAGGAACCCAATTCCTGTTTGCAATGTAGTATAGTGCCTTGTACTTTGGAGACAGAGAAGAGGCCCTCAGTCTCTTAGCCTTAACAGGCCACTTAGCACCCTCTTTGTTCAGCAAAGTAGCAGCAATAACATTAGCATCAATGGGCTCGAAACTCTCCATCACCACATCACCACAAACAAATGCATCAATCAAAGAAGGAGAGAAATTAAAGAACTGACCACGAACAAAGCCTCGATGATAATCAGGAGACTTAATGTCAAACATTGACAAGCTCAGATTGGAGTAGAACTCCATTATCACATCTTGGACCCAAAAAAATTCTTCGGCCAAGGTAGTCAACAGCTTCGACTGAAAAATGCACTCATAGACGCCTGCCCTTCGCAGATCAAACTCCCTGGCAGGTCTATCGACTATGATAATCTTCTCTCGATTTATATCCCAAAACTTGGCATAGAAAGCATCACGGAAGATCGGCATAAACTTATATCCAGCAGGCAAAGGAGGAACTCCTGTACCTTTAGAAGATGAGGGAGGGACAGCAGCTTCCTCATCTGAGTCGCTGGGGATAGAAACACCAGCATCAGACTCCGAATCCAATTCAATCACAGGCTTTTTACCCTTTCCCTTTGCAGACTTCTTGCTTCCCTGAACAGAGGCAGGAGTGGAGGCCTTCCTCTTCCGATTTGAGGCCGAGCCAGAAGCACTGGGAGGCACACGGGCTTGAGACCGCGTGCGACGCGCGACGCCGCCAACAGGGGGCGGCGGAGGAGGAGGGGACTTTTCCTTTCGAGCCACCTGCTTGATTTTCTTTCTCCGCTGAGGGGGCTCTGCCGAAGAGGCAGAGACAGAAACCCTAGATGAGGGTTCTGACGGCGGCGGAGGAGGGATCGAATCATCCCCAAAAAGAGGTTGAAGGGGCTCTTGGGAGACTTCGTCCCTGGGCAGAGAAGATGGATGGACGAAATCATCCACCGGAGATGGAGGAGCGATATCACGGCGAGGAGCGACTTCCTCGACTAATCTGGCGCCGTACCACGGCAGCAGAGGGGTTCTGGCAGCAGGCTGAGCAGCCGCAAACAACAAATCAAGATCGATGCCCTCAGATAGCGAGAATGAAACCATGGTTGCAAGAAATCCAGAAATCCGGCAGATAAGCGATGGAAAAACGAAGAGAGATGAAGGATTCTGGCGGAGGAATTTAGGAGCAAAAGAACCCTAGCACAATAGAGAGCAGCGATGATTAACACTGTAATAGGCAAATGACGGTTCAAATTCCAAAGAGCAACAGTAATAGCAAAAGGGCGCGCAGAAAAATAGCCCCTTTTCAACTGACAAAAATACCACGTCAGATAAGAACCCAAGATATAACACCAAACATAACACCATCCATCACACCACGAGATCCACAAATAGAAGAAATCAAATAAACATAATCTGAGCAGCTCAGATTATACACATCCCGAGTGACTTTCGTAGAGCCTCAAACCTTTCTCCATCTAAAGGTTTGGTGAAAATATCCGCAACTTGCACACGAGTAGAGACATGCTGAAGAGATAAAGTCTTGTTTTCAACAAGATCTCTAATAAAGTGGTGTCTGATCTCAATGTGTTTGGCCTTCGAATGACTGACTGGATTTTTGGATAGATTGATCGCTCCAATATTGTCACAAAACAAGACATACTCTTTCTCATCGATCCCATAATCATACAACATCTTGGTCATCCAGATTAACTGCGTGCATGCACTCCCAGCTGCTATATATTCCGCTTCCGTAGAGGATAGAGAAACACAATTCTGCTTCTTGCTATGCCACGAGATAAGATTATCTCCCAAGAAAAAGCATCCTCCAGTGGTACTCTTACGATCATTAGGATTTCTAGCCCAATCAGCATCACTGTATCCGGTAAGCTTCAGAGAACTTCCTTTCCCAAACCATAGGCCAATCTTGCACGTTCCCTTGACATACTTTATAATGTTTTTCACAGCCTTGTGATGACTCTCCTTCGGATTTGATTGAAATCGCGAGCAGACTCCAACGCTGTAGGCAATATCCGGTCGACTGGCTGTTAGGTACAATAGGCTACCAATCATGCTTCTGTACACTGTTTGTTCCACAGGTTTGCCTTCTCCTTCTTGGGTTAATTTAACCAATGTACCCATTGGTGTCCTCTTTGACTTAGAACTCTCCATGCCAAACTTTTTCACCAAGTTTTCAGCATACTTCTCCTGACTCACAAAGATGCCATCTTCGCACTGCTTGACTTGAAGCCCCAAAAAGAACTTCAATTCCCCAAACATACTCATCTTGAATTCAGAGGTCATCAATTTAACAAATTCATTCACAAGAGCCTCAGACTTAGAACCAAAAACCAGATCATCAACATATACCTGGACAATAAATATGTGACCTCCATGTTGCTTAACAAACAAGGTCTTGTCAGCACTTCCTCGAACATATCCCTTCTTCAGAAGAAACTCTGCCAGCGTGTTGTACCAAGCTCTGGGAGCTTGCTTTAGTCCATATAAAGCCTTGTTCAGCCTGTAAACATACTCTGGGTGCTCGGGATCTTCAAAACCCTTTGGTTGCTTAACATATACCTCCTCTTCTAAATTTCCATTCAGAAAGGCACTTTTGACGTCCATCTGATACAGCTTGAAATCTAAGCTGCTAGCCATACCCATCAAAAACCTCACAGATTCCAATCTGGTAACTGGAGCAAAAGTCTATCCGTAGTCAATCCCTTCCTCCTGTGAGTATCCTTGAGCAACCAATCTGGCCTTGTTACGAGTGATGTTCCCTTGCTCATCTGTCTTATTCTTGAATATCCACTTCGTTCCAATCACATTAGCACCTTCGGGAAGAGAAGTGAGATACCATACATTGCAGCGCTGAAATTCCAAGAGTTCTTCCTGCATGGCAGCTATCCAGTTTTCATCCTGGAAAGCATCATTGACGTTCTTTGGCTCAATTTTTGAGACAAAACACACGGTAGCAATGTGGGAAACCAACTTCTTGAAATCTATCTCTCTCTTCCTGGTCTGCATCCCATCATTGATATGCCCAATCACATCTGAAGCAGAATGATTTTTATGAACTCTTGTTTCGGCCATGTCCAAAGTGCCAGTTGGAGTACCATCTTGAGTACCCTCCAGAGTCATCTCCTCAACTTTGACATCTTTCTCCTTGCTAGAAATCTGAGAGCTCTCTGTAGTACTGGTGATCGGGACCTCTTCTTCAGTATTTGCGTCGCCTTCCACTGAGTCATCAAAAGTAACATTAATTGACTCAATAACAGTGCTTTGATTTTTCAAGTATACTCTGTAAGCACGGCTGTTTCTGGAGTAGCCGACAAAGATTCCTTCAATTCCCTTGTCATCAAGCTTTTTCCTTTGCACTCTATCATTTACCACAAAGCATCGTGAGCCAAAGATGTGAAGATGTTTCACATTCGGCTTCCTTCCTCGCCAGATCTCATAAGCAGTAACCTCTGTCTGCGGTCTGAGGTACACTCTGTTGCAAATGTAGCATGCCGTATCAAACGCTTCTGCCCAAAGTCTAAGGGCAATATCTTTTGCCTTCATCATAGTTCTGGCAGTGCTCTGCAGGGTTCTGTTTTTCCTTTCAACTACACCATTTTGTGTAGGGGTGATAGGTGCCGAGAATTCATGTCTTATCCCTTTGGCTTGGCAGAACTCCATGAACTCTTGGTTCTCAAACTCACGCCCATGATCACTCCTGATGGCCTTGAGTTTGCTCCCCTTCTCTACTTCTAATCTCAGACACAAAACTCTGAACGCCTCGAACGTGTCTGATTTTTCTCGCAAGAATTCAACCCATGTGTATCTTGAGAAGTCATCTACGCAAACAAGAATGTACTTCTTTCCTCCTAAACTTTCAACTTGCATCGGTCCCATCAAGTCCATGTGCATGAGATCAAGGACTTTAGCTGTTGTGATTCGGAGTACTCTCTTGTGTACCTCCTGAGTCTGTTTCCCTTGTTGACAAGGTCCACAAAAATCCACATCTCCAAATCTGATCTTGGGAATTCCTTCAATGACATTCAGTTGAATAAGCCTCTGAATATTCCTGTAGTGCGTGTGCCCAAGCTTCTGATGCCAGATTTCACTCATCTTTGAGGTAACCCTGTAGCTTGTGATCTTTGGAGTGAAGATGTAGCAATTATCAGCCGATCTGGTTGCCTCCAGAAACTTATATGTTCCTTTGTTGATGATGCAGCTATTCTTCCCAAAACTCACACTCATTCCATCATCACACAATTGGCTGATACTGACAAGATTCGCTTTCAAGCCTTCAACATATAGGACCCCTTCCAGAACTGGCATCCCAGGTACATTCAATGTACCAATTCCACCAATTCCTCGAATTCTACTTTTTCCACCATCACCAAACACAACTGACTCATTAGAGCAACTTTGCACATTAATAAGGAGATCCATGTTGCCTGTCATGTGCTGCGAGCACCCACTGTCAATATACCAGGCGTTCCCCACTCTGGAGCTATTACTGGTGTGAACGACATAAGCTCTAAAGCCTTGGCCTTGATTTCTTCTACGTTGATATTTGATCATCTCCTGCCTCTTATCACCAAGGTAGAACTGGCATCTTGGTCTGATATGACCAAGTCTATGACAGTAATGACAGAGAGGAATGAATACTTCAGAATCTGGATTATGCTCGGGTACCTTGTGGTGTTCCTGTTTGGGTACCTCCTCTGCAGTTCCTTGTTCTTCAGAATTCTGTTCAACATCAACTGAGGACTCGGTTAGTTTAGGCCTCCATTCCTCACGCCTAACCGATTTCCCACTAGATTGAGTTCCAACAAAGTCATTGGAATGTCTCCATCCTTCGACTCCTCTCTCTGGCTTGCTCCAGTCTTGTCTTAGAGCTCTTTGTTGATATTTGTATTCAACCTGTTGATAGTTGTTTCGGTTGAATCCAAGACCCTCCTTATCTGCAGCTCTCTTTCCAAGTCTGAGGATTTCATCAAGTTTTTCGGTGCTGGAATTCATCATCCTTATCAATTTCTGAATATGATTCAATTCTTCATCAGTCTCCTTTCTTCCGTCCTCGCAGTTTTTGAGCTTTTCTTGAAGAGATTCAACTTCAGATCTTAAAGCATTTCTTTCCTTTTCAAGATTCTGAATCTGCTCCGTAAGGCTCTGGTTCAAGATCAGTGCCTTCTCACATGCATCCATCAACTTATCATAGTCCTCCTGATCTTCTACTTCTTCCTCCACGTCTTTAACCTTGAAAGGATCTTGATCATCAACAATAGACACGAGCCTTGGGCCATTTACTGTGGCCACGTGTGCAGTATGAGACGTATCCTGTCCTTCTTCGAATTCAGTGTCAGTGACCTCTTCATCGCTGTGAGTGGCTTGGAACGCCTTCCTGCTGACCTTCTGATATTTGAAGGTATTTGCACATTCGCTTTTGATATGCCCAAAACCATCACACTCATGACACTGTGGTCCCCTGTCTCCACTTTCTTTCTTTTCTGACACATTAGGTCCTCTGTTCTGAGAATTGCTTTGATTCTCAGACCGGCGAAATCTGGAGTTACCTTCACCATTTCCTTTCCTGAAGAATTTCTTCCCAAACCTCTTAGAGATATATGCAATGCACTCCGCCATGTCTTCGGCAGTCAGCTCCTCTTCAGACTGACTTGTAGATGAAGCTTTGAAGGCAACAGACTTCTTCTTTTCATTGGGGTTCACACACAAACCCATCTCAAACGTCCTCAGGGAACCAATAAGCTCATTTGGTGATAGCTCATCCACATCCTTTGCTTCCTCGATAGTAGTAACTTTGTAGTCAAATCTCTCAGGAAGAGATCTCAAGATTTTCCTTACTATCTTAGCTTCCGTGAGCTTTTCTCCCAACGAAAAGAACTCATTCGATAGGCTCAGCAACTTAGCATAGAAGTCTGAGATGTTTTCATTCTCATCCATTCTGAGGGACTCAAACTGTGAAGTGAGTTGTTGTAGCCTCTGATTCTTCACCCGTTTATTTCCTTCATAAGTGATCTCCAAGATATCCCATGCTTCCTTGGCAGATCTGCACGTGGAGATAATAGCAAAAACCTCAACACTCACCCCGGCGTGAATAGCGTTGATAGCTTTCTGATTCATTCCAGACAACTTTAGCTCCTCTTCTGTCCATTTAGTTCTCGGTTTCTCTGAGCCATCTTCGTCTTTAGGAGCACTCCACCCAGTTTCCACTGCAGTCCATGCAGCCTCGTCAATGGACCTGATGAACGAAGCCATTCTGATGTTCCAATACCCATAACTTGTGCCATCAAAAAACGGTGGTCTGACAGTAGAGCCACCTTCCTTGATAGTACTCATCGCAAGTACCACAAAAATACCAACGGATTATACCGATATCCCAGGATCTAACACCGCACCTCGATGACCTGCTCTGGTACCAATTGAAATTGTATAATCCCTACTTTGGTAGGTAAATGTAACTCAACACGTAACACAGATAGTAACACAGTTGAGAACACAAGTTGGTAACCCAGTTCGGTGATAACCACACCTACGTCTGGGGGAAGCTATTCCAAGAAATAATTCACTATGACGAGTATAAGGGTTACAAGATATATGAACGTCAGCCACACTGAACGATCTCTCCTCACCCGACTCTACCCTCACCAATGAATCCTCACGGTAAACTCTCTCTAGTCTACCCAAATACTTTTCTCAGAATGAAAAGATGAAACCCGATCTTGAACAAGGAATTGTTCAAGATATTACAAACACTCACCAATAAACTAACTACCCCAATTGATGAATGTAATGAATAAACTCAACTCTCGAATGCACGAAGAAGACGAGCTCTCAATAATCAATAACAACGCGCAGCCGCTCCAATTGAAATCTTCATGCTTATATATTCCACGCAAAACCCTAGGAGATAATTAAGGCATATCTAAAAGATATCCTTAATAGGGTAGATATAATCTTCATGCAAATCTTCTAATTAAGGATATAATATAATATACCTTGTAACCCTTGATCCACAAGGAATTCCACTCCAGCAAGAATTCCTACGCATACATAAATTATGCCATACAAATATACTCCATGCAATCCATGCAGCAACAGTTTTCTTTTTTACCTTTGTGATAGAATTCTGCCACCGCCTTCTTATTATATTCTTAATTTCTTTTTCTTTTTTTCCTTAAAACAAAGACTTTGAAAGTTGTAATTCAATAAAAATATTACTAGTAATTGTTGAATTCAATAAGTATTAGGCAATTTCCTTTCTTCCTTTCAGCCACGATTTGGTTAGACTATTGGTCTTACCTCTATGTATGTTCCATGGTTTTCCTAATTCAACGCTCTTTGTACACCAAAAGTTCGAAATTTTTGCTATTTTTGTCTGTCCTCAAATGTACGATATTTCCATTTTATGTTAAACATGATTATGCGATCCTGTTATTTACTCCCTCCTATCAAATCTATCTATACTATTATAAAAAGTGTCTTGTTTACAAAATTTGATTTGCCTATTATACCCTTAATACAATATAATATTAATATTAATATTAAATAGGTTGTTATTCAAATTAAATTCTATTCGCCCCCTCTCAAGTAATTAAAATACTTTTACATTTGATTTTTATAATAGTATAGATTTCATAATCAATAATCCCATCATCAATTTATTTTAATTTTTCACATTTTAATTCGTTGAAGCCGGTTGAATTATTAATATATTATCATCAATTTGTTTTAATTTTTAATTTTTAATCTTTCATTATTATCTATAGGTACTACTATTATTTTGGGCTCGGCCGACTTTAACGTGAAATGATGTTTGATATATACTTCATCCGTCCCACTTCCATTGATTAGCTTGTTTCATTTTGTCACAAGATTTTATCCCCAATGTTAATGGTGAAAAGTAAGGGATTTACATTCAAAAGTAAGAGTTAATTCTTTCCGTTTAAGGAAACAAGTCAATTAAAGTGGGATGTTCCCGATTAGGAAAGGAATTTAAGTTAAGTGAGATGAAAGGAGTACAAAATTAGGCTAGACTTTATAAAAGTATTGGTAATTTTTATACTATACGACAATATAGTACTTCATCTATCCTACTTTAGTTGTCATGTTTCATTTCGAAACGAGATTTTAAATGGAGTGTTTAAAGTAAGAAAAATAAGGGGTCTATATTAAATTGTGAAGGTTAATTCTTTCCATTTTAAGAAACATGATCATTCATGTGGGACGACCCCATTAGGAAAATAGCACAATTGAATTAGGACGGAAGGAGTATTATTTTAAGAAAGTGGAGTGATTAGGGCTGGGGAAATATACCGAAAACTCGGTATACCGTCCATACCGTATCGAAAAAATATCGAAAATACCGTAATTAAGGTATACCGAGATTTTTGGTAAGGTATCATACCATATCGTAAAACTACGGTAAGGTAAATGTATGAACTTTCAAATACCGAGGTATAACGTCTCATATCGTATACCGAAAATTTAGTGTATATTATATTATTCTAAAACTCTAATATATATTTCATCTCAAGTTGTAATATGATTGAAATATTATTATAATTTTACGATATCATTGATATTGTTAAATATATAGATATATATATATATATAGTAGTTTTTCGATATGAAAAAAAAATGGTATAAAAATATATTTTTTGTGTATCAAAAGTAAGGCATGACAAAGGTATACCGTCATACCGTACCGTGGTAAGATTTACAATGTAAGGTAATGTAAAGGTATGGAGTTTACTCCATACGAATTTAAGATACCGAAAAGCACTGTAAGGTAAAGGTATGCATATTTTGCATACCGCAATTTAAGGTAAGATATAAGGTATGAATAAAATGTCAAGGTATACCGTACCGACTCACCCCTAGGTGTTATAAGTAAAAAGATTTTTCTACCCTCATATACCAATTTTTTTTTTTTTTAATATTAACGACAACTTTCATATTTTATCCGTCTATATTATTACAAAATAATTATATTACCACTCAAAGTAAAGGTAATATAAAAGTTATAAGTTCGGTGGTTTGTTATAAATTTATTTCACATTATATTATCCCCACTTATCTATTTACACATAGAAGTATAAAAAGTAAATGAACCATTATTGTATGTTTACCTTGTATTATGATTGAGTTAATACTTAATAATAACATCACAATCAAGTTTCTATGAGAAAATAGAATATAATTCATATCATATTATTAATATTGTTGGATTTAATAAAGTTTAGTGCTAACTAACATTTAGAAGAGTTCACTTTGAACAATTTTACTTCAGCAAATAGAGTTTATGCTAATGACTAATTTGCATCCATGACAACATTATAAATAAGTACAATTATATTTTTCGATTGGTTCGTTGATAAAAATGTATTGTCTAGGGTGGGGCAATATATCTACATTTCTCTATGACTCATAATTTATGTATAAGTAACCATAATTTTACCATTGACTATTTAGAAGCTTCGCTTTTGTTCATGGAGAAAACATATACTACCTCCGTCCATGATTTACTGACCCTCTACCTTGGGCACAGTTTTTTTTTTTTTTTTTTTTTTTTTTTTTTTTTTTTTTTTTTTGCAATTTGATGGTATAGTAATAAATTAATGTGTTAAAGTGGAATAATTATGGGTCCATTTGAAAATTTTAATTAAAATGTTAAAGTATTAAAAAGTAGATGAATAAAGTGTTAAAGTGATTGTGGGATATACGACCCACAATGGAAATGGTCAGTAAATGGTGGACGTCCCGATATAGTAATAGTGTCAGTAAATGGTGGACGGATGGAGTAATATTAATTTGGGAATGTCTTATAAGTAATTGCAATTAACAAAAGGCGGACATACTTAATTTCTATACAAAAGTAGAAGTAAGATCATTGATTTCTCTTTTTTGTTACCAAAATTACTTAATTTTGTTTATGCTTTTACGAAATAGTTTAGGCTATAAAATAACATATAAAGTCTATCTTGAAAGTTTTGCTCGAAAATCATTTGACAAAATATATAGTTAATAATATCATATGATGTTAATATAAGATTTAAAATAATATATACTCCCTCTATTTAACCGAGTTGATCTCTTTCTTTAATTTTTGTGAGTGTAAAATAATTGAAAAATGTTGAATTGGATGGGGCGGAGGTAGTAGTTTGATTTATTTTTTGTTTGTTAGAAACACCTTTAGCCATATGAAATTTAATGCATTTTGGTATCTTAAGAAGAAATTACGTATCTCATAAATAAAAATTTATACTACACAATAAGTCATATTTATTACTCTCTCCGTCTCACTTTACTTGGCTTCCATTCATAATCGGGACATCCCACTTGATCTCTATAACGTAAGAATTTCTTCAATAATAAAATAATTTTGAATTGCAAAAATTGTTGACTCAAATTCTGTGTTGGTTTGATTGTAGAAGGTGGTGTACAGATTGTGTTAATCTATACGATCTTATCACTTAAAAAATAGAATTGGATAAGTAATTGCATATCGTTTGGTTTACAGATTATTGTCTGATTATATAATTGCAAATATTAAGTTGAGTTATATTTTTCGTTAATATAGCATTATTAGATTTTTTATTTCCATTCATTATGTATTGTTCTTTCGTTAAAGGGACTCTTACAAATGGGAAAATATATATTGTAAGTCAATTCATGCTCGTAATTTGGGTTTCTCTATATTTATATTGATTATTCATGTCACAAGAATGAGACATTGCATATATATGGTTGTATTTTATTACTCCCTCCGTCCTCCATTTAGTGACGTTAATACTATATTGGGACGTCCTCCATTTACTGACAATTTCCATTTTTGGACGTAGACCCCACAATCACTTTAACACTTTAACACTTTATACATCTACTTTTTATTATTTTAATATTTTAATACTATTAAACAATTCAAATGGACCCACAATTATTCCACTTTAACACTTTAACACATTAATTTATTATTATACCATAAAATGCGAAAAAACGCGTGCCCAAACTCCCTCCGTCACTAAATGGAGGACGGAGGGAGTAGTATAATTTAATTTGATTATAGCTTAATTTATCCTTTAAATTTATTGTTTCAGTATTGTAAAGATGGAGCATGTTATACACAATCTCAAAATAGTGACTTTATTTTATGCTATATTGACACGACAAGAATTAAAATTCTTAATATGTTATCATGGTTAGTAGTAACAATGCATAAATTTTATCTTAGTTTTCTAAATTAAGATTGTACCAATTATATGATTGTCTTTACAATTGACAAAGTTTTATTAATTAACGCGAACGATCAATAATGTTATGCTATTAGTGATTTTTTATACTGTAAATATATTATAAAAGAATATATGATAAATGAGCGGTTATACGTGCAACGCACGTTTTCACTTCTAGTAAAATAAGTATCTAGAATCAATCGACATTGTTTTCTCCGGTACATAAAAAAAAAACCATAGATCTACAAAATTCTTATTAAAACCCGTGCCAGACAAAAAAACATCAGTCTCATGAATGGAAGGAGTATTAACAATATGATAAGTCTATGCTAGCTAGAGTAATCTTCAAACCTTTCTTTAAATCTGCTTAATTTCCCTATAATTTCCTATAACATATTATAAAATTTCAAGTGGCCGTCTTCATCAATACCATTAGTCTTTGAATGAGTGGCCATTTTAATTAATGAATTAATTAAGATCACCTAATCAACTCAACTAAAATTAAAGAAAGACCTCCCAATTAATCACCTGTAAAAGTCTATTTAAATGCAAGATTTATACCTAACTCTTTACTATGCAATTAATCACCCTCTTCACCCTCTTCTATTCACAATGTTACCAAAGTTGTTCTTCCCTCATTCTCTCAGCCATTGCCTTGACCATCAGAAAACATTGTTACTCCAACTTAAGAGTGAGTTGATTTTCAATCCTTCCATTTCAACAAAACTTGTGCAATGGAATGAAGAGCAGGATGAGTGCTGCAAGTGGCACGGCGTGGAATGTGATGGCGGTGGCAACATCATTAGTTTGCAGCTCGATCATGAGTCCGTCTCCGGTGGAATCGGGGATTCGTCGACTCTGTTCGGGCTTAAGTATTTAGAGAAGCTCAACCTTGCCTACAACGACTTCGACTACGATCATCCAATTCCAAGAGGTATTGGCAATCTCACGTATTTGACACACTTAAATTTATCACATGCTGGTTTTAGTGGCCAGGTTCCTACCGAAATCTCCTTCTTGAGGAGATTGGTTAGTCTTGATATCTCTAGCATTCATTATAAGCATCTTGAACTGGAGCACCCGAATTTGGAGATGCTTCTCCGCAATCTAACATGGCTTCGGGAGTTGTATCTCGATGGTATTGATATTACTTCGTCTCATGAAAGAAGTAATTGGAGCCATATTATATCATCACATTTACCCAACCTCACCAGTTTGAGCTTGTCTGGGTGCTACTCTTCTGCACCGTTGGCAACTCCGTTCCCTTTCTGTTCTTCGACTAGATGGCAATAATCTTTCAACAGAAAATCTACAATTATTCGCCAATTCTCCAAGATTGACAACCTTGAGTCTTGTCTATTGCAGTTTGAAGGGTTCATTTCCTGATAAAATCTTCAAGATTCCTACTTTGCAGCATCTCGACTTATCTAACAATGGCCAGCTCAGTGGAAGCATACCACCATTTCCTCAATCTGGATCTCTCAAGTCTATAAGGCTTAGCAACACCAACTTCTCGTGGTTGATACCAAGTTCTGTTAGCAATCTCAAGTCTTTGTCGGAGATAGACCTGTCTTATTCCCGGTTCGAAGGACCCATTCCATCCACCTTGGCTAACCTAACTCAACTAACTTATGTCGACTTGTCATATAACTTTTTCACAGGCTCACTTTCTCCTACCATTTTTGAAAGTTTTTCCAGACTCGTTCATCTAGACTTGAGAAACAATTCATTCGTTGGGAACCTCTCTAGCTCTCTCTTCTTCCTCCCTTCGCTTAACAAACTATATCTTCAGAAAAACAAGTTTATTGGAGTGATTGAAGAATACCCCATTGTATATTCAGTCTCTAACCTTGTTAGTTTAGACTTGAGTCGCAATCGGCTACAGGGACCTATTCCCGACTCTTTGTTCCGACTTCAAAGCCTCGAGTCTCTGTTTCTCAATGGAAACTCATTCACCGGCAGTTTTCAACTAGACAAGATTCAAAGTCTTGTCAATCTTACATTTCTTGATCTGTCTGGCAACAACCTGTCGGTAGAAGTTAGCAACGAAAATGCAACTACAAACGGACTTCCCAAGCTAACAAAGTTAATCATGCCTTCGTGCAACATACATAACTTTCCTGAGCTCCTAAGACATTCTAACGATATGAGAGTATTGGACCTCTCAGACAATCGGATTGGTGGGGAGATACCTAGTTGGATTTGGGGAACAAACTCGAGCATTTAAACCTTTCTCTTAATCTCCTCACAAATCTGCAAAAGCCTTACAAAATCCCATCTTCTCTCCAATTACTAGACATGCACTCTAACCAGCTTGAGGGAGAGTTGCGTGAGCTCTTTCCACCTAGCATCACATCCGGATCCGGACTCTATTACTTGGTACTCGGTAATAACAGTCTAAGTGGATCGATTCCAACTTCCCTCTGCAATGCCTCGGAACTCCTCCTTCTTGACTTGTCTGCCAACAAATTGAGTGGCACCATGCCAGCTTGCCTACTTGGTGGCCCTATAGGTCTATACGCGTTGGATTTGGGGCGAAACAACATCAGTGGTGGTATTCCGGACAGCATTCGGTCATCTTGCTTACTGCAGTACTTTGATGTTAACAACAACACTATAGAAGGGAAAATCCCAAAGACCCTCAAAAATTGTGGGAGGCTGAAGTTCATGAATGTTGGGAACAACATGATTAATGACACCTTCCCATGCATGCTATCTTGGGCTCTGCGTGTTCTTGTTTTGCGATTCAACGGATTCCATGGCAGAAGCTCCAGATAATAGATATATCTTCAAATAATTTCGATGGCGGACTGGAATCTGTAGACTTCTCAATTTGGAGCGGAATGATCGATGCCCAATCAAGCCATAAGGAGTTCTTAAGCAATAACATCTCGCATGTTGGGGTTAGAATAACCATCAAAGGGCAAGAAGTTGAGCTTGTCAAGATCTTTCCACAATTCACTACCATCGATTTCTCATCCAACAATTTCAGAGGAGGGATACCGAAGGCGATAGGCGATCTTAGCTCTCTTCGCCTTCTTAACTTGTCCCACAATGCGCTCAATGGGAGCATACCAAAGTCATTTGGTACGTTGGGGGAGCTTGAAGCACTCGATCTCTCGAGAAACCAACTAACAGGGCATATACCTACAGAGCTTTCACGTCTCACATTCCTGTCAGTGTTGAACATGTCCTACAATAAGCTGATTGGAGAGATTCCAAGCGGGCAACAGTTACAAACATTTTCAGCCGATTCCTTCTTAGGAAATCCGGGGCTCTGCGGTTTCAATCTCAACATATATAAGCTGCACACCTCATTCAGGTGATGGAAGCAATGAAAGCGAGAAAGAAAAAAAGGAGATAGAGTGGGAATATACTGCTGCTCTTGGATATGTTGTGGGATTGGGAGGCTTTGTGTGGGTACTAATATTCTCGCGAAGCTTCAGATACAGATATTTTGGGAAAATAGAAAGAGATCGTTGAAGATATATTCGATGCCAGAGACAGGAGGAGAAGAAGAAGGTCGCATGCAAGAAGAGTAGAGAGGAATCGAGTTCGGAGGCGGAGACAGTATTTCCTTCAACAAGTGTAATTTCTGCTTGAATTTGTATGTGGTTTATCTAAAAATAAGTGGAATTATTCAGATAATACATATGTAGGATTGATGTTCGTTGAAAGCATGCAAAGTCTTCAACATCAAGCTAAAGTTAATAAATCACAATACAGGGTAATAGAAAACCTGCATCACCATCATCGCCGCCACTGCCCTTTCGCACAATAACACAAACACGTTGTGTGCATGAATGAAATACACATTATCACTGGGGTTTTGTCATCCTATCCAAATGCCTCTCTATGTATGCTGGAGATTAAGCGGCTATTTATGCATGGAAATAATCTGCAAATAGAGAGGATTTTGAATTTTTGAGTGATAAAAATATCTACCTCAAAATAGGAAAAAAAAGAAGAAAAAAAAAAGGAAAAAAAAAAAAAGGAAATTATCTTCCTCATAACCTTCTTATTGGGCTTCCTAAACCATGAGAAGTAAAACAAGGCCCAATAATTTGAACTCTAGCCACGATCCAATTACCTTTAGAAAGCCCAGTAAATAACACACCAACTTATTAACTAAAGTACGAAAAATCTCAAAGTCGCCATTTCTGAACCAATAATTAGTAATTACTATACTCCCCTCAACCCACAAAAATGCGTCTAGTAACTTTCGACATCATTTTTAATTTTTGTAATAAGTGATGTTAAAGCGATTATTGGGTCCCATAATGTAAATGAGTATTAAAGGGGATATTGAATATAAAAATAAAACATGTCTTAACATAGTAGCACTATTTTAATTATAATAAAATGCATGGCATATATGTGTATGTGTATATATCTATGTAGGATCAATTGATCTTAGATCTGTTGGAAGGACTCGATGTGACAATTCTCATCTTTCATCCAATGCTGGTGATAAAACTCTGCTCGATAAACCCGGGGCTCGGCAGCGCCGCCGTCATTATCATCCATCGCGGCGATTAGCAAGTCAAAAGATGCCGGGACTCGTTGCTTTCCTTCGACGACGGACACGAAACTCAAATGTTGTTGATTGAGCCTCGAGGGACTCTTTCTACATGAAAACTTGTTTAATGGAAGTTTTCAATTAGAAAAGATTCAAAACTTTGCCAATCTTACGATCTTTGATCTATCCGACAACAATTTATCGGTACAAGTCAGCAATGACAAATGTTGTAGTAGTATTTATATACTCCTACAACGTTGTAATAAAAGAAATTTGCACGCCCAACAACATTTGACTCTCATCAATGACAATTACCGGGTTTTGGAAATTAATTGCAATTTGATATTAATCCGATCGACTATCGAGGGTAATTTATTATTACCATAATATCACAAAATTAATGATACCATTAATTAATACTCCCTCCGTCCCATTGGGATAGGGACCTTTTTTTCCGGCGCGGGAATTAAGACGAGAATGATGATAGTGGGATAAAGTGAAAGGTAGTGGGTTAAAGTGATGTGTCAGAATTTTATTGGTTATAATTTTCCATTTTGGAAAAGGTCCCTATATCAGTGGGACAACCCGAAAAGGAAAAGGTCCCTATATCAGTGGGACGGAGGGAGTAATATATAGCGATTATTCATAATTAATTAGTTTAATTTCTTCTTTATTGCATAGTCGTCTAAGTCAAAAGTGGCAGCCACTCTTATTATATTCCAAATCAGAGAAAACGAAGGAAAATAAAATCAAAATGTAGGAAATTATTTATCATTATTATCCTTCAAAATTCAAATGTTCAATTAAAAAAAAAAAGTTTTGATGACTTACTATTTCATTTCCGTTGACCCATTCTGTTTCTTTGGTGACCTATTTCACTTAGATTTTTCCACACTACCATTTTTTCAAACATTCATAAATTCAATTTAAAAAAATAAATGAAGAAAAGAGGAAAATAAAATTAAAATGTTTGATATAAAGCCATTTAATTAGCTGCAAGTTTCAGTACACAAATTCAATCAAATCCAATCCAATCATCATCCTCTTCACCATGTTTCCGAACTTGTTCTTTGTTTCTTTGCTTTTTATTCCTTAATCTTCACTCATTCTTACGATAACAGCCAATGCCTTGATCATCAGAAACACTTGTTGCTCCAATTCAAGAATGAGTTGATATTCAATTCCTCTCTTTCAACAAAACTGGTGCAGTGGAATCAGACAAACAACTGCTGTCATTGGTACGGCGTGGAATGCGACGGCGCCGGCAACGTCATTAGTTTGCAGCTCGATGATGAGTCCATCTCCGGTGGAATCGGGGATTCTTCGGCTCTGTTCGGACTAAAGTATCTGGAGAAGCTCAACCTTGCCTACAATGTCTTCAACTCCTCGTTGATTCCAAAAGGTATTCACAATCTCAAGTCTTTGACACACTTGAATTTGTCACATGCCAGTTTTAGTGGTCAGTTTCCTCTTGATATTTCCTCATTGAGGAGGTTAGTTAGTCTCGATATCTCCGTCGATAAGTTTCGTTGGTACGTTGAGCCTCCGATATTAATGAAGCTCCCGAATTTGGAGATGCTTGTTCAAAATCTAACGGGGCTTAGGGAGCTCTACCTCGATGGTGTAAATATTACTTCCTCTCGTGAAAGGGGTAATTGGAGCCACATAATATCATCACATCTACCCAACCTCACTGCTTTGAGCTTACGTGATTGTGATTTGTCCGGCCCTTTGGCTAAGTCCTTTGCCAAACTCCCTTCCCTTTCTGTTCTTATACTAGATGGCAACAATCTTTCGACGGCAAATCCAGACTTGCTCGCCAAGTTTTCGAGCTTGACAACCTTGAGTCTTTACAATTGCAGTTTGAAGGGTTCTTTTCCCGATAAAATCTTCCAAATGCCTACTCTGCAGCATCTTGACTTATCTTACAATCAACACCTCAGCGGAAGCTTGCCACCATTTCCTCACTCCGGATCTCTCAAGTCTTTAACGCTTAGGAGAACCAACTTCTCGGGGTCGATACCAAGTTCTATTGGCAATGTCAAAACATTGTCGGAGATAGACTTGGGCGGTTGCCGATTCGGAGGACCCATTCCATCCACCTTCGCTAACCTAACCCAACTCACTCATGTCGAATTGTCAACTAACTTGTTCACGGGCTCCCTTTCTCTTACCATGTTTGATGGTTTTTCCAATCTTGTTTCTCTAAGCCTAGCATTTAATTCATTCACCGGTAAAATTCCCAACTCCCTCTTTGGCCTCCCTTCACTGCAGACACTCTATCTTTCTGGAAACAATTTTACCGGAGTGATTGAAGAATTCCCCACCATAAATGCCTCTAAGATTGTTGATTTGTTTTTAAGTGGTAATCGACTTGAAGGGCCTATTCCGGATTCACTCTTCCAACTCCAGAGCCTCGAGAATCTGCTTCTCAATCATAACTTGTTCAATGGTAGTTTTCAACTAGAAAGGTTTCAAAGCTTTGCCAATCTTTCGGTCCTTGATCTATCCAAAAACAATTTATCAGTACTTGTCAGCAATGACAATTCAAGTAGTCATGGACTTCCCATGCTATCAGGGTTGTCCTTGCGTTCTAATCAGATGGGATCCCTGGACCTCTCAAACAATCGGATTTCCGGAGAGATACCTAGTTGGATTTGGGGAACACAGCTTTCTGATCTGAACATCTCCTTCAATCTTCTTACACATGTGCAAAAGCCTTACAACATCCCTCCTTCTCTTTGGTACCTAGACTTGCAATCTAACCAGCTCAAGGAAGAGCTGCAACTTCCCTTGCCACCTAACATCAGACCTGATCTGCGGTACTTGTCACTTGCTAATAACAGTTTAAGTGGATCGATTCCGACCTCCCTCTGCTCTGCCACATACCTTGAAGCTCTTGACTTGTCCATGAATCAATTGAGTGGCACCATACCCTCTTGCCTTCTTGGTGACACCATGAATCTATTTGTGTTGGATCTGGGGCGAAACAATTTCAGCGGCCACATTCCCGACAGTTTTCGTCCCAATAGCTTCCTACAATATTTGAATCTTAGCAACAACACCCTCCAAGGGAAAATCCCAAAGTCCCTCAAGAGTTGTGAGGGGCTAGAGTTGATGAATGTTGGGAACAACCTCATCAACGACACCTTCCCATGCATGCTATCATCGAGCTTACGAGTTCTCGTTTTGAAATCCAACAGATTCCATGGAGAAGTCAAATGTCACATCAACGACAGCTGGCCGGAGCTTCAAATCATAGATATATCTTCGAACGATTTCAGTGGCTCTCTCAAATCAGTAAACTTCTCTAGTTGGAGGGGAATGGTGCAGGGGAGCTATCCGCAAATTGAGCGCACCGATTTAATGTATAATTTTACTTTGGCAAACGCTGGGGTGAGAATAACCATTAAAGGGCTAGAGGTCGAGATTGTCAAGATTTTTCCAGATTTCACCACCATTGATTTCTCATCCAACAATTTCCATGGAGAGATACAAAAGGCAATAGGTGATCTTAGCTCTCTCCGTCTTCTCAACTTCTCCCACAATGCCCTCGACGGAAGCATCCCAAAGTCATTTGGAAAGTTGGGGGAGCTCGAATCACTCGATCTCTCTCAAAACCAACTGACAGGGCATATACCAACAGAGCTTTCACGTCTCACGTTCCTCGAGGTGTTGAATGTGTCCTACAATGAGCTGGAAGGAGAGATTCCAAAAGGGCGTCAGTTGCAAACATTTCCAGCCGATTCCTTCTTAGGAAATCCGGGGCTCTGCGGTTTCAATCTCAACATAAGCTGCACGGTTCCTACTGATGATGATGGCGATGAAAACGAGAAAGAAAAGAAGAGGGAGATAGATTGGGATTACGTATCTGGTGCACTCGGATATGTTGTGGGATTAGGAGGCTTTGTGTGGGTACTCATATTCTGCCGAAGCTTCAGATACAGATACTTTGGGAAAATAGAAGAGGTTGTCGAAGAGATGTTCGATGCAAGAGAGAGAAGACGAAGAAGGAGAAGATCAGATGCAAGAAGAAGAAGAGCAGTGAGGGATCGAGAAGTGAGGAGGCATTAAGTTAGTTTGAAATTATATAAGAAGTTGTGTAATGTTGTCTAATAATCAGTGGATTAATGTGTTCAAGTCCTTAAAATTTATATCTCCGCTTCAATGCTTATTTTCTATGTTCTCAATGTTGTTATGTGTATGCGTTTGCTCTAAATATTAACATCAGATAGAGTAAAGCAATCCAAACTCATTTCATAACTAAAAAACTTATGACACAAACAACTCAATGCATAACCTTTTTTTCTTTCTCATTTTAAAGAGAAAACTTCATTTACATCATATGCAAGTGGATTATATGCAGCCTCCTTCTATCCCAACATACCTAAATAGTCTACCTTTTCCTTTTCGTCTATGAAATCTATTAGTCCACTTTTTCAAAAATGAAGAAAATTAAGAGGAAATGCACTCTTTTGTCTAAACACTTTGGTGTTTACTAAAATTTGGCCAAATTATACTCCCTCCGTCCCACTTCAGTAGTCCTCAATACTATTTTCGTCCGTCCCACTTCACTTGTCCTCTTTCCTTAAAAGGCAAAAATTAACCCTTACTTTTGATGTGGACCCCATACTTTTTCAAATTTAACACTACGCATAAAATCTCGTGCCGAAAAGAAAGAGGACTACTGAAGTGGGACGGAGGGAGTAAGAAACATCAAAATATAGCCAATTTAGGTGTAAAGAGACAAAATTACCCCTCTCACTATTCACCTTTTTGTCTAATTAAATTTGAATTTATTTTCCTACTTTCCCTCTCCTCTCTTTCTTCCTCTCTTTCTTTCTTTCTCTCTATTTCTCTCTCCTTTCTCTCAATCGAACATCTCTCTCTCTATTTCTCTCTCTTCTCTCTCCTCTATCTCTCTCTACAAAACCGATTTGAACGCCGGAATCCGGAGCTTCTCACGGCGGAGGACAGCCTCCACCAACCTCCTGTATGTTCACCTTCCCCATCTCTCTCTCTCTCTCTTCTTTTTCCTTTTCTTTTTTCTTTTTCTTTTTTTTTTTTCCTTTTTCCTTGAGAGCGGCGAGGACAACGACAACGAGGAGGAGGAGGACGGCGTCGTCGATCAATGCCGGATCCGGAGGCTGAAGGCTGCGGAGCTCGGCCGGGGGCGGAGCTCCGCCATTAGAGCTCGGAGAGGAGCTTCCAGCAGCTCGCAGGCGGCGAAGAAGGGGCGGGCGAGGTCCACGGAGGAGAGGGAGTCCATGTTCTCGCAGCCGAGGGGGAGGCCGGCCTTTTCGGCAGGGAACTCCAGGGGGAGCATGCGGATGTCGAGGCCGGCGGCGGCGGCGCGTGCGACGGTGGGGCTGTAGCGGACGGCGTTGTGAGGGGTGGTGATGATGCAGACGGTGGGGCCGCGGGGGGCGAGGAGCTTGGCGAAGTCGGTGAGGGGGATGATTTGGCTCTGAGACATGAGGGGGATGAGGAGGTAGTGGAGTTCTTGTTCTTCCGCCATTGATGAATGCTCAATGAGTTCGAGAAATGGAGGTGGATGAAGTTGGGTGATTCATTAATTGATTTATCTTGGTTTTGTTTTCCTTTTTTTTCCCACTCTTTTTCATTTGAATTTTTTTAAATTTTCCTTTTTTACATTTTTAAATTTCTAATTTTTAATTTTCCTTTTCTACATTTTAAAATTTCTTTTCAATTTAAAATTTACTTTTGAAAGGTGGAAGAAGTGCAGGAGGAAGAAGGAGAGGAAGAAGGTCCTGTATCAAAAAAAAAAATTTAATTTTTTTTTTCAAATGTAACAGGGATGAGAATTTGTATATGTATCATAATTTCTTACTCAATAATGTATTTAATAATTTATTTTTGTGTTTAGTGTTTTGATTGATGGTGTGAATTCAGTCATGAAAGACTGAGTTTGTTTTTGGATGTGTAATGAAATTGAATATGTCATTTCCTTTTATGAAATTGAATACACATTATTTGTTATTTTAATAATTCTAACTAGTTGTATTGTTTCTTGCACTCTTGATTTTTTATAATTTCGTAGTGTAATATATATATAATTTTCAGAATAATTGTTGTTTGATTCGAAATAATCGATGCTTGTTTCATTTAAAGAGCAAAATGAAGAAATGCGATGCATACGAATTTAATAAATTTTAATCATCCTTCCGCTGTAATAAGTAAGAATATTTAAGATTCTAACCAAACATGTGGCATTCTATCTGGTTATGTCCACCAGTTTTGAAATACCTACTTTCTTACGTTACAATGGCATATGACTGGTTAAAATTTAGTATATTCCAACCCGTCCCGTGGCATGCTAACAGGTTAAGTCCACCCGTCAGAAATACTCACTTTCTTACATTGTAATCGCATATCACGAGTTAGAATTTTGTATATTCTAACCTGTTCCGTGGCATTCCAACAGGTTCAGTCCACCCGTTAGAAATACCCACTTTCTTACGTTATAATCACATATCACGAGTTAGATTTTTGTATATTCTAAGCTGTTTTGTGGCATTCCAACAGGTTCAGTCCACCCGTTAGAAATACTCACTTTCTTACGTTATAATCGCATATGACCGGTTAGAATTTTGTATATTCTAACCTGTCCTGTGGCATTCCAACAGGTTCTGTCCACCCGTTAGAAATACCAACTTTCTAACGTTACAATCGCAAATGACCGGTTAGAATATAGTATATTCTAACCCATCCCTTGGCATTCTAACCCGTCCCGTGGCATGCATTTTAATTGGTTCAATCAACCTGTTAGAATTATTCATTTTCTAACTAAATATAATTAACGTGTTTGGTTATAAATTCATTAATTCTAACTAATCGCATACATTCTAACCGGTTAAATCAACTAGTTTGAATTATTTTATTCTTTACGAAATGAATTCATACAATACGCAATTATACACTCGATTCAATCAACTTTAGTAGAATTATTGATTATCTTACTAAATAAATTCAAAGATTTGGTTAGAAATTATCTCATTCTAACCAACAGGTTAGAATGTATACCATTTAGGTTAGAATTAGTTAATATCTAACCAAACATGCGAATTCGTTTAGTAAGAAAATGAATAATTCACAATTTCTAACTATGATATTTTAGTATGGTGTATCAGATCTAAAAAAAAAAAAAAAGAGTCAAAAAAGTCAAAAAGTTTGGGGGTGGGTGGGGTGGGGTGAGTGGGTGGTGGGTTGGTGTGGGCGAGTGAGAGAGAGAGAGTGGGCGAGAGAGAGTGGGAATCGGAGAGTGGGGGAAGGTTATTGGGCGAGTGAGGGAGTGAGAGTGGGAGAGTGGGCGAGTGGGAATCTGCAAATTCTGACACCAACAGTGAAAGCAAGGGTAATTTAGGAAGGATCTCCCAAAATTGGCCATAAATTGGTTTTCCTTATAATTTGGCCAAATTTTAGTAAACACTAAGAGTATAAGACACTATATTTTTTACCCTGAAAATTAATATACAAAATTACTTTTAAAACCCATTTATCTTTGTCTTGTTGTGTCAATTTTTAAGTGGATTAATTAAGTTGGACGGAGGGAATAGAAGACTTACTATTTCATTTCCGTTGACCCATTAATGATTGATAGAGAAATCTCAACCATGTTACATTCATAAATTTGGCTTAGATTTTTCTTTGGTGCATACATCAAACTCTTGAACTATTTCACTTAGATTTTTCCACACTCCAATTTTTTCAAACATTCATAAATTCTGATACATCTCAAGTCAAGTTAAGTCAAGTCAAGTCAATGTTATTTTTTTTCTCCAATAATTCATAATTAGCTTGTTTTTTCCTCTACTGCAATTAATGGTCTTTCTTCAAGTCAAGTGGTATACCGGTCTTACTCCAAAAATAAAAGAAATCTATGATTGTTACTGTTATAAAAAAGTGTGTATTCTTACAAAATATGTATTGCCAAGTATACCCACCTCCTTTTATTATTATTATTATTATTATTATTATTATATGGATTAATTCTTTTTTTAAACTATTAGATTGTTAGTATTATTTATGAGAAAGAGTTAGACGTATAAGGATTATATTTTATTAAACTATTACTCCATTATTGAGATTTGGATGATTTTTTTTTTAAAGGAAAAATAATTATAATTATTAAACTAATTAATATTGTTAAGATTCGGATGGATTTTTTTTTTTTTTTTTTGGTTAAACCAATTATAATCTAACATTGGGAAGCCTCCATGCTAGGCTTGACTTAAAATTTACTCTCCACAAACAAATGACACTTGGCATTTGTTCAATTAAAATATTGGGTGATTTTGTGGAGGGGTTTTCTTTCGGTTTTTTCCTGAACCGGGACAAGGTAAGTAGACCGCGTTTTTTCTTCTGTTAAATAGACCTGCTGCATGCATGCGTCACCATTTTTACTTTTTTAGTGTATCTAAAAATTAATTTAATTTAATTGTTGAAATTAGTTTATTCTTTATTTGCTCATTCATTATTTATTTTTCTATTTTAGATTATTGTTGAATTAGTTTATGATATTGTAAAATTAAAGCCTTTTTATTTAATTATGCTAAATACACTTATATTTTTTAGTGGATTTACATATGATAGTTTATTTACATATGATAGTTTACAATATTGCGTTTTTTTTTTTTAATACATACTCCCTCCGTCCCACTGAGATAGGGACGTTTTTTTTCGGCGCGGGAATTAAGACGAGAGTGATGATAGTGGGTTAAAGTGAAAGGTAGTGGGTGAAAGTGATGTGTTAAAATTTTATTTGGTTAGAATTTTTTATTTTGGGAAAGGTCCCTATATCAGTGAGACGTCCCGAAAAGGAAATGGTCCCTATATCAGTGGACAGAGGGAGTATGAGATAAAATATAGTAACGCCTACAACTTGGTGAGACAATATCATTTCACTAGATTTATTCGCTATTTTGGATAGTTCCGTTTCATTAGTCATGTTTACTTAAATAGAAAGAACTAAACCTTCATTTTCTATGTATACCCCATATTTTTCATTTTCAATATTTATAAATAAAATTTTGTGACGAAATGAAATATGACTGGTGAAATGTGGAGTGAACATGTAAGAGTTTATATTTGAAAAATGGAGGTATACATAATAATTAATATATAATTGTAATGATTGTTTTTTTTAGAATAATCATAATTGTAATGAATCGTAAAAAATAAAATTCGTTTTTCAATAAAATTTATAGGAGAATAACATTAGTTTAATATTCCATCCGTACCAGATTGATTGTCATATTTATTTTGACATAAAATTTTAAGTGCAATGTTTAAAGTGAAAAAGTAAAAGGTTCACATTAGATTTAAGACTTAATTCTTTTTATTTTAAAAATATGACAGTTCATATAAAACGACCCTATTAAAAAGACTGGACAATTGAAATAAGGAGTAATCAATTGAAATGTGAGCACAAATGCACAATTATGAAAATATTTAATTTGTACTTCTAAGACTTTTATTCAGTGATAGTAGTAATATACTCGTTTCGTTTTTTTCAGTGTTATACTTGCCTTTGTTTTAAGTGCTTAATTTCAAATTTTGATGGTAATTTGGCTACTAGTATTTTTCTATTTTGCTATTGTCATTAATGTCTACATTCATAACTAGTTGTGACTTAAATTAAAGATAAAGAACATTAAATAGGGTTACGATTGTGAATGTAGCTAATTCTTAAGTTCTTACAATTAGAGGATGGAGATACCGAAAAAAAAAAACACATAGGAAGTAATAAGTGTTGTTGCGTTTAGACATGAGTATATACTCACTCCGCCCCACTGGACAAAAGACTTTTTGTTTCAACACGAATTATAAAAGGAGTAATGATAGTGTGTTAAAGTGAAATATAGTGGATTAAAGTGATATGTCTGACTTTTTATTGGGTTATAATTTTCTATTTTGGAAAATGTCCATATGTCAGTGGGACGTCTCAAAAAAAAAAAAAAACTTCATTTAAGAGTGAGACAAAAGGAGTATAATAATAATAAAAAAAAATTAAAATACTATACTGAAACAATATTAATGAGTCACATTAAAAGTAATTACCATAGTAAAAAAAATTAAAGTTAAGCTAATCCAAATATTAACTATATAATGGACTTTCTATTAAGAGTGATGGACATTAATTATAATATTGTTATGTAACTAAACACAATTACAATATAAAATTGTAATGTAACAAAAAAGAAAAATTAGAAAACACAAATCCTTAAAATGCGTCCATTCGTATGGAAAGTCTTATTCTACGAATTAAGACACAATTGAACAAAAGGGGGAAAAAAATCTATTAAACTGACCGGTTCGACCGCCAGCAACTAAATCACTTTTATTGATTAAAAAATGCCACATGTCAAGTGGTTATGGTGAGTGAATTTTGAGTTCTATGTAGCATGGAACTCACCCTAACGTTGTTAAGATTTAGACGCACTTTTTTTTATTAAACCAATTAATGATTCATAAGAGACACCTGGTACTTATTATTATTATTGTGGTTTCACATCTTTCTCCCAATCTATTTTAGCTACAGTTAATAAATTGTTGGAGTGACGTAAAAAATTCACTAGGATTTAATTTAATCATACGAATTCATTCGACATTTAGCCAGGTGAACAAGTGAGTATAATCATTCTATTTAACATGTTTCTAATTTGTTCTCTATTAGATATGTTTATTATAAATTCTCTTTAATTTGTGCTAATATATCTGGTGAAATAAACGAACAATTTATGGTCACTTTTACTATTTGCTGCCATGACAGGGGTACTGTTACAACCAAACCAACATGAGAGCTCCCAACTCTTGGGCCCAAGAAGGAAGAGACATTTGAAGAAGGAGTGGCGGAAGAACTGAGCTCAAGTGATTCTGATGATCCAATGCTAGCGAGGCCCAAACGTGCAAAGAAGAAGCCCATATGGTTTACTGATTTTGTGGTCTATAATGAAGTTTCCTCTCTTTCATCTGATTTCTCTCTCTCTCTCTCTCTCTCTGCTATGAATTTCTTGTTCTTGGAGTAAGTGTTCACTCAAAGAACACAAGTATTGTTAAGGGTGTAAGAGGTACCAAAGGTTGTAGTTGTCTCTTTTCCCTTTTTATTTTGTGTCATTTACTTATGCTTCGTGACCTGGCATATCACAATCGCCAAATCTGTCTATCTTCCTTTTGTAGGGTTTCTGTATATCAATTTTTCCGAAGTTCACTATGAATCTTCCTTTTGTATCTGGATTAGCTTTAGCATCTCCATTAACGTGTTATTCAATTCAGCAGAGCAAAATGTATATTAGAGCATGTTCAGCAGACTGCATAACCTTATATAATTTAATTAGCCAACCTGGCAAAGAAGAATTTTTGTTCAAAAAATATTTCTAAATTGTCCTTGTGTAGCAACTCACATTAGTTTGCTGTTCTGTAAAATGTTATCTACTTGTAGGATTTTGGGGTGGACTTAGCAACAGGGTTCTTGCTTTATGGTCCTCCTGGCTGTGGGAAGACGTTGATCGCTAAGGCTGTGGCTAACGAAGCAGGAGCAAATTTCATACACATTAAGGTTCTTTTGAGTTTATGCGTACATATGATTGGGGGAAATGAATTACTGTTTTATTAAGATTTTTTTTTATCAAGGGTCCTGAACTCTTGAATAAATACGTCGGTGAAAGTGAGTTGGCAGTGCGGACAATTTTCAGTCGAGCAAGGACATGTTCTCCATGCATACTTTTCTTTGATGAGGTACTACTTCCATTGCCCTCTCTGTTCCTACCCCTAGACATTTTAGTCTCAACATTTCCGATATAATGTTTCAACTACGTTGCATCTTTTTTGTTGGTCCGGTACTATACCCTACTATATGGCTATTTTCTTTCTGCACTTTTGTCTAATACACAGTTCTCTACCTACGCCCACAAGTGCTGATTTTGAGTCAGGACCCTTAAAATGGAATTTTATACCCAGCATTTTGATCAAAGTTTCTAAATCACGAATCGGAAAATCTGGAGTAGTATTTACTAAGTAATCTGCTATTATAAACTGGAAAAACTCCATGCTGCTTGAGCCATAAGGCCTTTTTTCGATACATCTTCTTTTTTATTGTTTCCTTCTTTTGAGTATGGGGTAAAATTTCAAAAAATGTCTATTATTTGAGTTGCATTGTCTGGCAAAAGTTGACACCTCATGCTACTTTAATAATGATTGGATTTTGTTATCTTGCCTAACAACTTCTTGTTATAAACTACATTTACCCGACTGTCTTACTCAATGGCTTTGTCTTGATATCTTTTGGTAATTTGACGGCTATTACATACTGTTTTTATCAGGTGGATGCACTTACAACAAAGCGTGGTCAAGAAGGGGGGTGGGTTGTTGAGCGACTCTTGAACCAGGTTAGAGAATAGCGCCTAGTGCAATGTATGATTATTCCAAGTGTTGTCTAAAAACAGATGATTTCTTCCATTGCAGTTGCTGATAGAGCTGGATGGCTCAGAACAGAGAAGGGGTGTTTATGTGATTGGTGCTACGAATAGGTATGTATAATCATTCTTTTATAAATTCATTCATTCATTTATTGACAGTTCTCATCTGATTGAGTTATTGGCAGGCCCGAGGTCATGGATGATGCGGTGCTTCGACCAGGAAGATTTGGAAAGCTTATGTATGTTCCTCTTCCCAGTCCAGATGAACGGGGAATGATCTTGAAAGCTCTTGCTCGAAAGAAGCCGATAGATGCAGATGTGGACCTCGTGGAACTTGCAAAGGACAGTAGATGTAACAATCTTAGCGGCGCTGATCTCTCTGCTCTGGTACGTCTCTTTTTTGTTCTTCTCTACTTTTGTCCTACAAAGGATACGAGTTTCATGAATTTTTTGGTTCTATAAACATTGAAGTAAAGCATACAACAGCTGCATCCTTCAAATAAACACTTCACAAATTTTTTCGTCTTCTTCCAACATTAGATGAACGAAGCTGCTATGGCTGCTCTAGAAGATAAACTATCATCAATGGATAGAAGTTGTAGCATACCATGGACGATCAAAGCAGCACATTTCACGACAGCGTTGGAGAAAATCTCTCCCTCTGTTTCGGACAAGGTGCTACTACATCTTGCCACCCTAGTACTATTATTTAACCTTCGTGATGCTTATTTTGCCTCGTACATGTTTTCGTGGGTGCAGCAAATACAATACTACAAACTTTTGTCGAAAAACTTCAAAGCTGATTGAGAGCATGTTCCCGATTCTTCACTCCTTACATCCGAAGGAGACTATTTTTGCAGCAGAGCAGAGGTTCGATGGATGCTGTTCGAACTTTTGTAGGAATATTTTTTTTTCGGTTTTTTCGTATTTTTTTGGGAAAGTGAGTTATATTGATAGATGTAACTTAAGCAAGAACATGTAAACAAGATGATGCATCAAGTGTAAGGTTTTTGACATAATATTACTATATAATTATTGTGTTCATAATCTTCCTTTTTCAGAAACAGAACAGCAATTTACCAACATAACTACTGTCTCCTGACTTGGCTCCTCTTCACTCTTCTTGCATGCGATCGTCTTCTTCGTCTTCTGTCTCTGGCATCGAACATATCTTCGACAACCTCGTCTATTTTGCCGAAGTACTTCTCTCTAAAGCTTCTGCAGAACAAAAGCAGCCACACAAAAGTTGAGGTGGCTAGAATCACTAGATCTCTCTCGAAACCGACTAACGGGGCCGATCCCATCGGAGCTCGGTGGGCTCACGTTCCTCTCATTCTTGAACCTGTCCTACAATGAGCTCGGAGGAGACAACAGTGTTAATTTGTATTAGCATCCGAATCACATCCATTTCCTCCACCACCCTTTTTCAGAAGAACGAAAAACGACCACCTAATTTTATCATCTTGAAATTACACAACCTCATTAATTTTCTTCCAAATATTGTGCTTTTCGAGGGGCTATAGAACTATTTATATATTTACTCTTGTTCAATATTACTACAAGTTCTGTAGGTATAATATGGAGGCTGTAAAATTAGAATTCATTAAATTGATGGGGCTACTGGTTGACGAAGGGTATAACAGTATATTGCATAAAATTTTTATTGTTATTTTATTTGAGGGGCTATGGGGAGAAAAAACTAGGCTATGTTTAAAATCCCCCGAAATAAAATCAAACCCGCTTTAGCTCTAGAGTCCCATTACTTTTAAAAAGCCCAATAAATAACTAAATAATAAAATAAAATATATCGCTTAAAAATCATCAAGGCCCAAAAGATGTAACTAAAATTTACTCCCCCTCCCATGATATTTAGGGTCCAGAGGGATTGATACAGAGTTTAATGTGTATTGTGGTGGTGCATTAAAATGTCTGATGGTATGTGGTGATCATGTTTAAAGGGTATAATTGTAATTCTTTTGTGTAGGAGGTCACTACCTAAAATGGAAAGATCCTAAAGATTATGAATGTACGATAAAGGAAATAGACCATAAAAATTGTAGACAAAAAAGTGGGAATTTTAGAGCATTTCGTTGCCAGACTCCCCACCAAACCACATTAGTATGAAATTGTTCACTTTAAGACAGGCCGACACTATTTAATTTTAAACTCCTACCCAAATGATCTTATGCTAGTATAGTAGTGCTCTCCTTTATATATAAGGTTCGTACGTACATTCGCCCCTGTATTTTTTGATGTATGAAGATGTTATTTGTCCTAACATTAATATTAGGAATTCAAATACCTCAAGTCAATCTTCGTATATCACAAGGCATTGTTTTTCTGTTTTTGTTTTAGAACCAAATCAAAAGGCAGAGTCATGGCCATATAAAATTGCAATATTTTCTTTTCTACTTTGGAAATAAGAAAAGTCTGAGGAAAGTTTGAGTCCATATATTTATATTTATATTATCTGCAGCAAGGAATCATTATTGATTTTTTTACAAATTATTCTCAGTGAGGAGAACTCAAGTCAACGTTTTTGCTTTTTTTTCTCCCAATAATCCATAATTAGTTTCGTTTCTTCTTTACTGCAAATTGCAAGTCTTCGGTCTTCCAAATAAAAATAAATGAAGAAAATAGGAAAATAATATCAAAATGTTAAGTACTCCACTATAAAGCCATTTGATTAGCTACAAGTTTCAGTACACAAATTCAATCAAATCCAATCCAGACATCATTTTCTTCACCATGTTTCCAAACTACTTGTTCTTCATTTCTCTGCTTTTTAGCTCCTTCTTAATCTTCACTCATTCTTACCATAATACCCAATGCCTTGACCATCAGAAATACTTGCTGCTCCAATTCAAGAATGAATTGATATTCAATTCCTCTCTTTCTACAAAACTGGTGCAGTGGAATCAGACAAACAACTGTTGTCACTGGTATGGCGTGGAGTGTGACGGTGCCGGCCACGTCGTAAGCCTGCAGCTCGATGATGAGTACATCTCCGGTGGAATCGGGGATTCGTCGAGTCTGTTCGGACTTAAGTATCTGGAGAAGCTCAACCTTGCCTACAATCAATTCTACACATCAACTCATGAGTTTCCAAAAGGTATTAAGCATCTCAAGTATTTGACACACTTGAATTTGTCACATGCCGGTTTTAGTGGGCAGGTTCCTCTTGAAATTTCCTCATTGAGGAGATTAGTTAGTCTCGATATCTCGTATGATTATATTTGGCATATTGAGAGTCCGAAACTGGAGCACCCGAATTTGGAGCTTCCGAATTTGGAGATGCTTGTTCAAAATCTAACAGGGCTTAGGGAGCTCTATCTCGATGGTGTCGATATTACTTCCTCTCGTGAAAGGAGTAATTGGAGCCACATCATATCATCGTATCTACCAAACCTTACCATCTTGAGTCTTGCTGAGTGCGATTTGATGGGTTCTTTCCCTGATATAATCTTCCAAATACCTACTTTGCAGCATCTTGACTTATCTTACAATTATGAGCTCAGTGGAAGCTTGCCACCGTTTCCTCACTCTGGCTCTCTCAAGTCTTTAAGGCTTACCGGCACCAACTTGTCGGGGTCGATACCAAGTTCAATTGGCAATCTCAAGTCATTGTCGGTGATAGACTTAGCCATGTGCCGATTTGGAGGACCAATTCCATCCACCTTCGCTAACCTAACCCAACTCACTTATGTCGACTTGTCAAGCAATTCATTCACCGGTAAAATTCCCAACTCCCTCTTTGGTCTCCCTTCACTTCAAATGCTCGATCTTTACAACAACAATTTTACCGGAGTGATTGAAGAATTCCCTACCCTAAATGTCTCTAAGATTGTTCATTTGGATTTGAGTGATAATCGACTGGAAGGACCTATTCCTGATTCATTCTTCCAACTTCGGAGCCTCGAGGATCTGCGTCTCAGTGAAAACTTGTTGAATGGAAGTTTTCAACTAGAAAAGATTCAAAGCTTTGCCAATCTTACGTTCCTTGATCTATCTGGAAACTATTTATCGGTACATGTCAGCAATGACAATTGGAGTAGTTATGGACTCCCCAAGCTAATAGGGTTGTTGTTGAGTTCATGTAACCTGCATGATTTTCCTCATTTCATAAAACAATATTCTAATCAGTTGGAAAGTCTGGACCTCTCAAAAAATCGGATTTCAGGAGAGATACCTAGTTGGATTTGGGGAACACAGCTCCTCGATCTGAACATCTCCTTCAATCTTCTTACACATGTGCAAAGGCCTTTTAACATCCCACGTTTTCTTATGCACCTAGACTTGCAGTCTAACCAGCTCAGGGATGAGCTGCACCTGCCCTTTCTCCCTAACATCACATCTGATCTTTACTATTTGTCTCTCCATAATAACAGTTTAAGTGGATCCATTCCGATCTCCCTCTGCAGAGCCACACACCTTGTAGCTCTTGACTTGTATATGAATAAATTAAGCGGCACCATGCCTCTAGTTGTGTTGGATCTGGGGCGAAACAACTTCAGCGGCCACATTCCCGATAGTTTTGGTCTCGGTTGCTACCTGGAATATTTAAATCTCAACAATAACACCCTCCGAGGGAAAATCCCAGAGTCCCTCAGAAGTTGCGAGGAACTAGAGTTGATGAACGTTGGGAACAGCCTCATCAACGACACTTTCCCATGCATGATGTCATCGAGCTTGCGAGTTCTTATTTTGCGCTCCAACAGATTCCACGGAGAAATAAAGTGTCACAACAACAGCTGGCCAGAGCTACAAATCATAGATATTTCTTCGAACGATTTCAGTGGCACTCTGAAATCAATAAACTTCTCTAGTTGGAGGGGAATGGAGCAGGGGAGCTATCCGCAAATTGACGGCACCTTTGATTTTCGACGGGATCCAAAGGCTGGGGTAAGAATAACCATGAAAGGGCTAGAGGTCGAGATTGTCAAGTTTTTTCCAGAACTCACCACCATTGATTTCTCATCCAACAATTTCCATGGAGAGATACCAAGGGCAATTGGTGATCTTAGCTCTCTCCGTCTTCTCAACTTCTCCCACAATGCCATCAACGGAAGCATCCCAAGGTCATTTGGAAAGCTGGGGGAGCTGGAATCACTCGATCTCTCTCAAAACCAACTGACAGGGCATATACCATCAGAGCTTTCACGCCTCACGTTCCTCTCAGTGTTGAATGTGTCCTACAATGAGCTGATTGGAGAGATTCCAAAAGGGCGCCAGTTACAAACATTTCCAGCGGATTCCTTCTTAGGAAACCCGGGGCTCTGCGGTTTCAATCTCAACATTAGCTGCATTGTACATACAGATGATGGAAGCCATGAAAAGGAGGAAGAGAAGAAGAAGAGGGACATAGAGTGGGATTACGTATCTGCCGCACTCGGATATGTTGTGGGATTAGGAGGCTTTGTGTGGGTACTGATAATCTGTGGAAACTTCAGATACAGATACTTTGGGAAAATAGAGGAGGTTGTTGAAGAGATGTTCGATGCAAGAGACAGAAGACGAAGAAGGAGAAGATCAGATGCAAGAAGAAGAAGAGCAGTGAGGGATGGAGAAGTGAGGAGGCATTAAAAGTATTAAGTTAGTTTGAAATTATATCTCTATCTTGTTATGTGTATGCGTTTGCTCTAACGGTAGTGAAGTTAATGCCTCGAATTCTGTGATTAAAAGCTCTCATATCGTAGTCGGGACTAAATATTAACATCAAATAGAGTAAAGCAATCCAAAGTCATATTCATAACTAACAAACTCATAACACAAACAACTCAATGCATAACCTTTTTTTTTTTTTGTCTTTTTCATCTTAAGGAACTACATAAATTCGTCAAAAAATTCCAACAGTGACGGAGCCGGAGAAGCATCGCGAGGATCGCACAAGCAACTAAGCCACTTCGGATAGTAATTTCCTCGCCCGAAATTATTCAGGCATTTCATCGAACAATTGGAGCACGTTCTAAAAAATCAAGATTCTGATAGGCATTTCGTCGAACAGTTGGAGCCTAAACATAGGCATGAGTTAAGATGGTATGAATGCCCACTATAATTATAACTTATAAGCATGAATTGATAAATAAACTATTATTATCATACATATTAACATAAATGCTCCCTTCGCTGATGTGCCGGTGCCACGTCTGCAATTTTTTCGATTAGAAAAAGCATGCCGACAGGGGACATTAGAGCATTCGTATTCGTACTAAAAAAAAGGAACTTCATTTACATCATATACACTATCATACATGAAATAATCAAGGGTTAAAGAATGAGAAATCTTGAAGGATCTTTGCAACACAATCCCACAAGAAAACAATCCCACTCCAAAAATGGCAGGATATGATCTTGACAATGTGTAGAAATTGAAATGTACCAGTATTTTGTATAAATTGAAGGAAGAAATCTGGAGAAAGTTTCATTCAACAAGCTCAAAGCTTCACTGTTACATTTTATCTATTTATATCTAACAAACTTGGAAGAAATGGATTAATCTACACCCTACATGTCAGAATAGATCTAACGGACAAAATTTAAACTATACTAATATGACATGGACTAATAGAAATGCGACACGTGGAAAGAAGCTCCACTTTATTGTTGAGATCTAAAGATCGACACTCACACACAACAAGATCCAGCACTTATTTTTTCATTTCAGCACGCTCCTCCTTCTTCTTCAACCCATCATCCTCTGCACCATCATTGAGCAATTCATCCTTCCTACACACCCCCGCAAGATGAGAATGGTGAACATCACCCAAGCTCATCTTGGAAAGCAAGACACGAAAACGGGCAAGAGGAAGAGATTTAGTAAATAAATCAGCAAGCTGACGAGAGGAAGAAAGCCGATGAGGGAGAACAAATCCAGCCAAGTACTGATCAAGCATAATGTGACAGTCAATCTCCAAATGTTTCGTGCGCTCATGAAACACTGGGTTTTTAGTAATGTGCAGAGCTGCCACATTGTCACAATAGAGATTAATAGGAGTTGGAATGCATACACCAAAATCTGCCAATAGATAGGAAATCCACTGAAGCTCACGCACTGTAAATCCCAAAGATCGATACTCTGCTTCAGCTGTAGATGCAGAAACAGTAGACTGCTTCTTGCATCTCCAAGAAATTAAGGAAGAACCCAGAAAAATGCAGTAACCAGTAAGAGATCTCCTAGAATCTGGACAAGAGCCCCAATCTGCATCACTATAGGCCTGAAGATGAAGTGTACTATTAGCAGGATAAAACACACCCAAAGACGGACATCCCTTCAAGTATTTAACAACATGAAGAGCTGCATCCATGTGGGCTTTAGCTGGTTCAGACACGAACTGACTTAGCTGCTGCACAGCATAAGAAATGTCAGGGCGTGTAAGATTTAGATAAAGCAGGCGCCCAACCAGCTTTCTATAGGATTCAGGTTGTGGGAGAAGAGCCTCTGGAGCTTTACAAAGATGAATCCCAGGAGGCAATGGAGTAGCAACTGGTGAACAAGCAGTAAATCCTACTGTATCAATGAGATCCAAGATGTACTTCCTCTGATTTAAGGCTATACCAGAAGCATTCCTAGCTATCTCCATCCCAAGGAAATAATGAGCTTCACCCAAATCTTTGATAGTGAAAGCAGTGTGAAGCACTTCCTTAATTTGTTGGATGAGAACAACAGATGGGCTACATAGTAGGACATCATCAACATAGACTAAGAGGCAGATAAATGATTCCCCAGCACCCTTGACAAATAGACAATGATCATGAGCACTCTGTTTAAAACCTTGACTGTAAAGAGCTTTGCAAAACTCAAGATTCCACTCCCTAGATGCTTGTTTTAAGCCATACAAACTCTTGACAAGTTTACAGACCTCTCCTGGTTTAGCATCTAGAAATCCTTTAGGAGGTTCCATATATATTTCATCATGAAGGAACCCATGAAGGAAAGCATTATTAACATCAATTTGATGAATATGCCAACTAGACAAAGCTGCAACTGCAAACAAAGCTCTCACTGTCACAAACTTAGCCACTGGAGAAAAAACTTCTTGATAATCAATACCAAACTCTTGATCATACCCTTTAGCCACTAACCGAGCCTTATACCTCTCTACTTCCCCATTAGCCTTCAATTTCAACTTGAATACCCACTTACTACCAATAACATTCTTCCCTGGTGGCAATTGAACAAGATCCCAAGTATGATTTTGGTGTAAAGCATCTAACTCTGCCCTCATTGCTTGTACCCATTGTGGTGATTTACTGGCTTCTTTATAAGTTCTAGGCTCTTGTGTGGTGGTAACATTAAAAAGGAAACCTAGATACTTCTCACTTATTGCAGGGGAAACTACAAAAGGAAAAGTAGGAGGGGAAGAAGAACCTGGAGTAAAGGATGGCAGCTTATTAGTATCAACATAACCAATGAAATCCTGCAGCCAACCAGGTTCTTTCCTCACTCTCTGACTTCTTCGAAGGAAAGTCTCATCTGCAACTGGAACAACAGGGGCAGGCTGCATATCTGCAGTGAGCTCTGCAGTTCCAGGAAGAATTGGAGTAGGCTGCAAATCAGCAGTTTGATCTGCAGGTGTAAGAGCAGGCTGTGCTTGCATAGGATTCTCCATTTGCTGAACTCCAGTATCAACATTAGGTAGTATACCAACAATAGGTTCAACTGGTAAAAGTGTAGCATCTGCAGTAGGATCTTGTGAGTTAGCAAATGGATAAACATCTTCTACAAACTTCACATCCCTTGAAATTAAAAACTTAGAAGCACCCAAGTCAAACAAGAGATATCCTTTATGTGATGCTGCAAAACCCAAGAAAATACACTTATTGGATCTAGCATCAAACTTACCTCTGTGAGGTGAGAGGTTAACAACAAAAGCTAAGCATCCAAAAGGCTTAAGTATGGAAAGATCAGCTTCAACCCCAAAGAGTAGCTCATGTGGTGTTTTCCAGTCTAGGACTTGACTAGGAACCCTATTAATTAGCCAAGTAGCAGTGAGTATAGAGTATGGCCAGAATTTCAAAGGGAGAGAACTTTGAAACATCAATGCTCTAGCTGAATTCAATAACATCCTGTGTCTTCTCTCAACCACACCATTTTGCTGCGGTGTGTATGGACAAGCCCTCTGATGAACTATGCCCAATTCATCCAAAACATCTCTAACTTGTCTATTAACAAATTTGGACCCATTATCAGTTCTAAGGACCTTGATATCCTTACCAAACTGTGTGTGTACAAGCTTAAAGTACCTCTTGAGAATAGTGTAGACTTGCTCCTTTGATCTCATCAAATAGGTCCAAATGCACCCCATACATCAGCATGCACCATTTCAAACAGAGAATCTGATCTCTCATTCAATACTGGAAACTCTTTCTTGCTCTGTTTTGCAAGCAAACAAACCTCACAGTTCTGAATTCTCTCAACCATATCATCTGTGAAAAGCCCCTTAAACAACTTCATATGTCTCATAGCAGTGATAGAGGCATGACCTAGTAAAATATGCCATTTATCTAGAGTCATATCTGTAGGGTTAAACACATGGTAAAAATGATTCTCCATGGTTGTTTCCAAAATGTACAAGTTACTGATCATCTTGCCAAGACCAAGAACTTCCTCAGTCCCATGTCTCTGTATTATACATCTGTTAGGTAGGAAAACACACTTAGCTTGTGAATCCCTAACCAGCTGAGCCACAGACAATAGGTTATGAGTAAACTCTGGCACAAACATAACATCAGTTAAGCAAATATCCTTATTCACTCTAACTGAACCCCCACAATACATTTCCTTCGATGTACCATCTGGTAGCTTCACCAGTAGGGGCTTGTCATACTTAAAAGTAGTTGTCATCAAGTCAGCATCACAACATACATGTGAGCTTGCACCAGAGTCTATGATCCAAACATTTCTTTCCATACTAGATAACAAGCTAAAAGCATAATGAATATCAAATGGATTAGATGTTACCTCTGCCTTGTGTACCATATTTATGTCTCCAACTGTTTGATTCCCTTGACCTTGCCCTTTCTGCAAAAATTGCCCCATGTATTTGGCTATCTCAGTTTGGATCACTTTTCCAATATCACCAATTCCTTCATTCTGTGACACTCTTCCATTATCAGACCTTGATCTGGTGTCATCATCTTCCTCAACACAATTCACCCTAGCAGATTTGCCTTCCCTCAGTTTCTTATACCATTCTGGATACCCATGTAACTTGAAGCATTCACCTACTTCATGTCCATTGGCATGACAATGTGAACACTTAAGCTGTGATCTCTCTTCTTTAGATAACCTCTTCTGTGAAGAATTAAAACCTCCTTTATATCCTCCATATCCTTGAGTTTGTCTGCCAACATTCATCACTAGCCTTGAATCCACACCTGTGTCTCCCTCATTCAACTCCATCTGATCTTCTACCTGTATTATCATACCATAAGCCTGCTCAACAGAAGGCAAAGGCTCGAGTAACATGATTTGTCTCCTTGTCTGTTCAAACACCTCATTCAAACCAACCAAAAATTGCACTAACTTCTGATGTTCCTCTCTAATAACATAGTCATTTTCAGCATCACAGGTACAAACAATCGGAGGCAACAACAGATCCAATTCATTCCAGAGATTAGTGAGATTACTATAGTATGCAAACACAGTCTGATTTCCTTGTTTAAATTGCATAATCTCTCTCTGTAATCTATAAGTCTTAGGACCATTACTCCTACCAAAACGATGCATCAAAGCACTCCACAATTTTTCACTCGTTTCATAATGAGAAAAGGCATTCACAATCTCCTTAGAAATCGAGTTAATAATCCACTGTGCTACCATAGAATCCGTTTTAACCCAATCATTGTAGTACTCTTTATCCTCATCAGGTTCAGTAAACACAACATCAATAAAAGCTAGCTTACTACGTGCTCCTAATCCGCGTCGAATCGACCGCGACCATTGAAGGAAATTGGTACCTGTCAACGGAGCAGCAACCAGTTGCATTCCTGGATGATCGGACGGTTGGAGCTTCAAAAACTCATCTATCTTCTTCTGAGACAGCTCCGGTGGTGGTGGTGGTGGATCTTCACCTTCAACGTTAGCATAGATCGGATCCTTACCATTCCTTCGTCCTTCACTCTGCTGCGAACGCGAGCTCGACGCGTCGGAGTTTATCGCCTGTGAGTAACTCTTCCTTCTACCTCTCGCCATTAGATCGGAACCCTAGGCTCGTGATACCATGTAGAAATTGAAATGTACCAGTATTTTGTGTAAATTGAAGGAAGAAATCTGGAGAAAGTTTCATTCAACAAGCTCAAAGCTTCACTATTACATTGTATCTATTTATATCTAACAAACTTGGAAGAAATGGATTAATCTACACCCTACACGTCAGAATAGATCTAACGGACACGATTTAAACTATACTAATATGACATGGACTAATAGAAATACGACACGTGGAAAGAAGCTCCACTTTATTGTTGAGATCTAAAGATCGACACTCACACACAACAAGATCCAGCACTTATTTCTTCATTTCAGCACGCTCCTCCTTCTTCTTCAACCCATCATCCTCTGCACCATCATTGAGCAATTCATCCTTCCTACACAATGCTCTTTGCTCAGTCTCCAAACCTTGTTTCTTCTTCTTCATCGCCCACGCCATCGCCGGAGGCAGAACTCCGTACAGCATCGTCATGCAGTATCCTCCCTGTACAAATAATCCCAGCATCGATCTTCTCAAGAGACATGCATATCTTGAGCCCCATGCTCTTTTGAACATTTATGAACTGATTTTGTTTTTATGAAATAATGTCCCTCTTGTTCGAGCCTTTCATTTTCGAGACGAAAAAAATCGAGGGGCTCGATGTTTACGGATGAAGTTGCATGGATGCAGCTAAAAGAGAGGGGAATTTGGAATGTAGGGAGCTAAATATACAGTTCTTTAGGAAAGAAATAAAAAACAAACGGAACGAAAATCGAAAGTACAGGGACATATAAATGTTTCGTATAGTCTTAGATTAAACTTACAGCGAAATCGATGGCTGCCGAAAATGCATCTGGTAGTGCATTCGACACGACAAGGGAAGGCGCGACCACCATTGCAGTCGCGGTGATGCTCGTCTTGTTCTTCTCCCACCAGACATTGATGCAGAAGGACGAGCTCGATTTCTGCACACGATCACTCGTTTATACACAATGTTATCTTGAATTGGAAAGAATTTGAAGATGGATGGAGGCTATCTTGACAGGTTGTGCTCGAGGAAAATCGGATGCCAAATTATTGAGCTGCTCTTTGAAGAACTCTGAGAAGCTGAGGAGCGTGCCGATTAGGGAAGTTCCGACTGCCAGAAGCGCAAAGGCCTCCACCATAAACGGAACTCCGTCCTATCTCACACTGTAACAGAATTTTTCATGTTATTCTATCAATTTCAAGAGTTGAGCAAGCAGGGGAAGATAAGTTTGATAGCTGACCGTAGAAGCAAATCAACGGGATCGGACACTTGGTCCGTCCCGTTTGAGAGGCCTAGCACGATAGCATCCCAAACGAGCAATGTCACCAATGGCACCACACTGCCTAGAACGAGCGAAGCTCGTATACGTGCAAGATCTCCTTCGAGATAGGCACATAAAACTGCAAGGAGGCCGAGTAAATATGAAGAGAGTGTAGTCGAAAACCATCATATATCTCGACCCGAGAAATTACCTACCCGGAGCTAGGTCATGATAAACCAAAGCAAATACCATCACCGGAAGAGTGGCCGGAATTTTCCCCCAATCTCCGCCTCCGGCCTCAAATCCGGACCACCCTCCGAACACAACAGTGAAAACCTCGATTCCTACAAGAAGGCCTAGTTTTTTGCACTCATCATGATCAGCAAACATGAAAAGTAAAATCAGGAAAACTCGACTCGATAAGCCTAAACACTAACCTATCATGGAGGCAGTGAGCCATTGATTCACTTGATCAGTGGTTCGAGTGCCTCCAACACAAGTGAGGATTGTGAACAGGAAAGTGTAGCCTAGGAACACATAGAACAGAGTGGCAAGAGATCCACCCCATTCTCCTAGAGTCTCTTGAGCCATGGTTCTTATGGACATCACCTCTAGCTCATCACTGTCGACTTTCGACTTCTTTCTCCGTTGCAAAACAACGTTGATCTCGACTAGCAAGATGGCCTCTAGCAACAGAAATGCCCAACATAATGTCATTGTTATTGAACTTGGAATTAGTCCCTACAATATAAGATCAAAGCCAAGCAAGATTAGCAAATTTCTTTGATGTTCAAGAAAACTGCTCATTTTGTTCATACTAACAAATTGTTTATTCGAAAATTAGATAGTACTACTTCGATTCTCGTAAATAGACTCTTTCTAATATAAGTGAGACGGAGGCGAGAAAAGATTGAATCTTTTTCACATCCTACTTTTTATATTGAAAATTAATGGTGCCATAGCTCATAAGTGCATCCCACACATCATCTTTTCATTTCTTAGAGAGAGAGAGAGAGTTATACCGCAGGGGAAGTTTTCTGAGGAAGAGCGAGAATCCCAGTACCAATGCCCGTGCCAATAATCAGAGCAACTGCACCAGCAATAGTGCCCTTTTTCTTGACAATTTTCACTGGCTTATTTCCCAAATTATTCACCACAAAATTATTGGTTTTCACCTCTCCTAATTCCCAAACACCCCTGTTTGATTGCTTTTGCCATTCCAGCTGAGGATAGCTGAACCCACACCCAAACAGGGCACTGCTGCAACAAGAAATCCTTCAGAAGGAAAAAAAAAAAAAAATCAAATTCAATAACTGTTTTTCACAATTAAACACACCTGGATTTCAAGAATTTCGCCTCTGGTTGTTGAAGGCCCTTCTGCCATGGGAGAGTTGATGGGTTTTTGCATCTAGATTTGTGGGGAGAAGACGATGAAATCAAGTGGCGGAAATTCATCAAACTTCACACACACACACAAAGAGAAGGTGTGATTTCACTCCAATAATCTGGGAAGAGGAGAGTGGTGGTAGATGATTGGCCAGATAAATATCTTTCTTTTCTTTTTCCCTTCGCTTTTGGAGTAATTTTGGAGGATCAATTTTTGTTTTATTTTTATTTTCAAAGAAAAAATACTAGACTTTTCTGTCTTTGTACAGTATTTCATTTTATTTTTTACTAGAATTGTACTCCCCGCGATGCAGGGGTTTACTCGATCGAGAAAGAGTGTAGCAAATATTCCTATCAATTATTTAATCTATGTACTTTTTCTTATTTTGGACAATTATTGGTCTCTGCATGTCTATTTTTATATAATACTTCACCATTATATTTTATAATTTGACATCACGACTATCATTTATTTATAAAATACATCATTTATCATAAAATAAATCTTTAACACTATCATATTTCTCATATTTTCAGTTGCCTTGTATAAATGAGTAGTAGTATGATTATAAATATAAGATGAAAATTAATTTTATAGTCGTATTAATGAAATACATTTGACTGAAATTAATAGGCTAAGTTGTTATATATGACTTTGAAAAATATAAGCTAAATAATAATTAATTTATAAAATAAAATTAATGAAGCACACATATCAAGAAATTTGGAGGGAAAACTTAGAATGAGTATTTTATTTTAGTGTATATATATAGAGATTTTATTCTCCCTTGCTTGGATTAAACAACTTTATTGCTTCTAAAATATGGAGTATTAAAATGTAGGAACGAAGCATATACTGCTAGGGATGTCAGTGGGTCGGGCTTTCGCGGGTACCCGCCTCGCCCAGACCCAATTGAGACGGGTTTGGGTATTGTAAATTGGGTTTGAAACGGGTATGGGTAATAAAGTAGATACCCGAAACGGGTTTGAGTCGGGTATGGGTATACACCTCCGGGTACCCACTACCCAACCCATTTATATATATGGTAAATATATATATATTTCACATCTACATAAAAATTATATTTATATATTTTTTTAAAAAAAATTATAACTATTAGCAATTCTAAGGTATTTATTAATATATATAAAGTTGAAAGAATATATCACAAAAAATCTACTTGATAAAAACATATATCGTTAGTTTTGTTACTTGTTAATATTTAATTTGATATTTGTTTTACATTTTGTGTATCGTTCGTTAGCACTTATTGAGATACACACGTTTAAATTAAAATTTTCGATTATTGTATGTATATATTAAGTTATAATTTTTCTATAAAAACTTATTACATTTAATTTTATTTGAGTATAACGGGCAATAAACGGGTATTACCCGATGAGTTTGGGTCGGGTATGGGTATTAAAATTGAATTTTTAAACAGGTTTGGGACGGGTATGGGTATACAAAATTTTAACGGGTTTGGGTTTGGGAAGTGCTTAATAAGGCGGGTACCCGGCCCATTGACATCCCTAGCCTCCGTTTTTTCACTTGACTTATTTGTCAATTTGGATTGTTTTTTTTCAATTGGTCTGTTTCTTTTTATAGCCAATTAAACATCATTTTTATTCCTAACATTACATTATCTTTAACTTATACCATTATCTTAAATATCGTGCCGAAATAAAACATGTTACGTCGAAAAAAACGGAGGAAGTACTTCCTCCGTCCCCAAAAAATATAGATATTTTGTCATTTTTTAATATGTTCGTAAAAAAAATATAAGCATTTTATTTATTTATTTTTACCGTGGATAGAATATTTATAGTTCTTTTAAGAATTTAAAAATAAAGCAAATCTCGTTACAAAATATTCCTCCCGTCCCATTTTAAGTGGTTTGTTTTATTTTAACATGAGATTTTAGAAGCATTCTTAAAAGTAGAAAATAAAAGTCCAAATTGAAGAGTAAGGTTAATTCTTTTCATTTTTGTAAATAAATTAATTGAATAGAGACGTTTCGATTATAAAAGTAGTCAAGTAAAATAAACGAAAGAGGTATATATTTTATTTTTATGTGTTCAGCTCGAATGAAAAAACCGTTTTATCGTTCGATCATCATAATTTGTCCACTCTTTATAGACAACGGAGAGAATTGTTGTAAAGCAAAGATCGAGGGAACAACCAAAGGAGAGAAGAGAAGAAAATAAGAAGAAGATAAAAATAGGAAGAAAACAAAGGCGGTAGCAAAGGCGGTGGATCCAATCTCTTTATTAAGTTACAAATAATGGATATATATAAGTACATGGGAGAAAAACCCTAATCTTGTCCAACAAGTAATGTCCACTAATATATAAATAAATATATTTATAACACTCCCCCTTGGGCAATACGCCGCGATCTTCATGTCTCGTTAAAAACCTCGCTGAAAAACCCTGTGGGAGAAAAGCAGTCGAGGAAAAGAGTACATGGCATATATAAATATGCATAGTATAATTGTTGCCTCATTAAAAACCTTGACTAAGAAAACCCAATGGGAAAAAACTTAGCAAGGGAAAAAGAGTACAACAAAATAGCCTTCAGAGTGTAATATAGACCTTCAGGGCCTATGTTTCAATAACTATTGTGAAATATTTGCTCCCCCTGAAGGTGACAACCTTCCAAGTCTACGCATTCCAATGTTATAAACATATTTCTCAAAAGATGACGTTGGAAGAGATTTTGTGAATAAATTAAATTTTCTGTATTGCAATTTCACCTTTCTTTTGGAGCTCGTGTGGGTAAAAGAACTTAGGTAGTATATGCTTTGTTAAGTTCCCTTTCACATACCCATTGCTCATTTGTGCGATGCACGCAACATTATCCTCATATAGAACTGTGGGAGAATCGTTATTTATTGCAATACCACAAGATCCACGAATGTGTTGTATTATTGATCTCAACCACACACATTCTTTTGAAGTTTCATGTAAAGCAATAATCTCCGAGTGGTTTGAAGATGTAGTAACTAGAGTTTGCTTAACAGATTTCCAAGAAATCGCTGTACCACCACAGAGAAAAACATAACGAGATTTTGCATTGTGGGGATCAGATAAATAACCAGCATCCGAATAGCCTACCAATGCCATGTCTTGGTTTCTTTGATAAAATAAACCAAGATCTTTTGTACCTTGAAGATAACGAAGTATGTGTTTAACACCATTCCAGTGTCTCCGTGTAGGAGAAGCACTAAATCTTGCTAGCAAGTTAACCGCAAATGCGATATCTGGTCTCGTGCAATTTGCAAGGTACATTAGTTCCCCAATTGCACTCAAATAAGGAACTTCTGGTCCTAAAATATCTTCGTTTTCTTCTTTAGGTCTAAACAGGTCCTTGTTCAATTCAAGTGACCGAACAACCATTGGTGTGCTAAGAGGATGCGATTTATCCATGTAAAATTTCTCAAAATTTTTCTTCACATAAGTTGACTGGTGTACAAATATTCCTTCAGGGAGATGCTCGATCTGCAGGCCGAGACAGAACTTAGTTTTACCTAAGTCTTTCATTTCAAACTCCGTCTTTAGACACGAGCTAGCTTCCTCAAGCTCATTGCGTGTTCCAATTATGTTTATGTCATCAACATAAACAGAAATTATACAGAATCCATTTTGTGACCTTTTGATAAACACGCAAGGGCATATATCATTGTTTATATATTCCTTCTTCTGGAGGAATTCACTCAGTCGGTCATACCACATTTTTCCCGACTGTTTCAAGCCGTACAATGATCTCTCTAGTTTAACACTGTACATGTTACGACTTTCATTTTCCTTTAAATCAAGAATTTTCAATCCATCTGGGATTTTCATGTAAATTTTTGCGTCTAATGACCCATATAAATATGCGGTCACTACGTCCATCAACTGCATTTCTAAGTTCATTGTTGATGCCAGAGATATCAAGTAGCGGAACGTTATACCATCTAAAACATACGTTTATTCATGTGTTGCATTAGTTGTCTCATTAAAAACCTTCACTAAGAAAACCCAATGGGAAAAAAATTTAGTAAGGGAAAAAGAGTACAACTATATAGCCTTCAGGGCATAATCTTCAGGATTATATATTTCGATCTTCAAGGCCTATTCTTCAAAATAATTTAAAATTTATTGCTCCCCCTCAAGATAACAATCCTTCACATTATTTATTTCTCGTGCATATATATATAAGGAGGTTTAGTGAATAATCTACAGGATTATCACTTATTATATATTTATAACAATGGTTCTTCTAGAACTCATGTATGCAACACAATAACAATATTATATATCCTCATATAGGATATTGAGGATTTTAATAACATACCAGTCCCAAAAATACGTTGTGGGGATCAATCAAAATAAGCAACAAGCATCCAAATCAACCAGCATCAATCTCAATTAGTATCTCAATACGTAATATATATCAAGGTTTTAGCGAACCTTGAAGATAACAATGAATATGATGAACACCATATAAAGAGATCTCCTTCCGGGAGTAAAAATGAACAAAGGTTTTGTATACCTTTTAAGATAACCAATATAGTGTTCAACATCATTCAATATATCCCCTTCTAGGAGAATCTCAAAATATTACTTGCAAGTATTTCGTATACAATATCAGGCCTGATAAGTTAGTACATCTGACTACTTGACATGATGAACTTCAGGTTCATAATTTATTTGTTATCTTATTCACTTCGAGTGATAAATCATAGATTGAGATATTACTTGGATATGATCTATCAAATAAAAAAAACTAATTTGAATAATTATAAAGCTAATAGACTGGTATAGTACTCCTTCAGGGAGATTTCGAACTTTCGATCGAGATAATATTTAGACTAGTATAATATTCCTTTAGAAAGATACTCAGACTTCTGGCCGAGTTAATAAATAGACTTATTCAAGTCTCCAATTCTAATAACTCCGTCATTAAGCATGAATTAGCTCTCTCAAATTCTATGCGTGTACCAATATAATACATCAATATAATCAACAACATTACTATAATTATTCAAATACTTTTTGAATAAACACGCAAGATCATTTTAACATATCCTTACTCCATAAGGATAAATTTCATGTAATTCATGTTGCAATTTTATTTTCCCTTAGATAGGAAATTTTAAGTCCAATAGAGACTTATATAAACATAGATATCCGTTTTATAACGTATACAATTGCGGTCATGATGATAAATCATTAGGATATCTGAAGTTACTGCCAGATATATTGAATAACGGAACATGTATAACAGGAGAATAAAACTATATTGAGGGTCTCTCTGCCTCGAGCCACTCGCTTTGCTTTTCACCACCTCATTAATTTATTTCCTCATTAAAAATAACCATTTGTGTCCTGCGGGGACAACATTATAGAAGATATTACTGAGGAAAATAAGACCCATCGTCTATTTAGCGAGCTAAGCTCCACCTCAACCTCAAGTGCTTCCGGCACTATAATACTATATTTCTTCAAGTGCCTCTAGCACTATAATACCAAATTTATTCTAGATCTAGATCATCATATGAAATATATACCGGTAAGGATTGAGGTGAAAGTGTCGACACTTAACTTATATTTTTCTCCTGAATTGTCATCCATGACAATATATATAACTCTAAATAAACCAGATTATTCATCATTTCCCAATAATAAATTTTAATCTGGTTGTTCCGTAATCCCAGTGTTATGATTAAGTAATGCACGTCCAGACTCGTCTACAGGACGATCCTCTTCGGGAGGTTATATGTTATAACTGGGATTCTCGTCTACACGACGATCCTCTTCAAGAGCTTCTATGGAGTGATAACATGTATTTAGTTTTATTATTATCACCGCGGATTTTCTCTTTAGCACCAATAAAATGTTTACGCTTCAGGCGTATAAGAGCATCACATAATTTGTTAAGTTCTCAAAAACTTCATTTTAATGTGGTGCATATATACTGCATGTATATAGAATTTATTCACTCCATTGGCAGTTAATATTTAATTTGAACTTTTAGTTCATTTTACGTAGTGCGTGAATTAATATTCAATCCAACAAGAATTTAGCGGCATTCTTTCATTCATATCTCCCCCTAATGCCGTGAAATGATTAGTTGGATTATTAGTACAACGTACCAATTAATAAAAGTGATCCTAGATATTTGGCTCTATTTGATATTTTAAAATTCGACGGAGTATGCATATAACATTTCTTAGAGCCTTTATAGGTACGTTTTGGTGGTAATATAAGTAATAGCAGATGGGGAAATGATGATTTTTATATTATAACGCACTAATTATATGTGGGGGAACCCAAATACTCAAGCTATAAATAATTTGAAATAATTTGGGTATTTTAAAATATTAATGTATTCGCAACATGATTATTTAGATTACTATCCCGTGAAGGAAAAGTAATGTGTTTTTCAATAGGGAATATAGCTCTTCTAGAGATGATAATAGGGATATTGTTGGAATATAGCTCTTCTAGAGATGATAATAGGGATATTGTTATATGAATTCTTGAAGTTCTCCCCCTCTTTTTAGAAAGAATTACAAAATTAATATTCTCCAAAATGTTGTTTTGATGCTCTAATTTAACATATCATACGTTTGCTGCAGTCAAACTAATCAATATAATCCATTGTAGAAATTGAAATGTACCAGTATTTTGTGTAAATCGAAGGAAGAAATCTGGAGAAAGTTTCATTCAACAAGCTCAAACTGCACACTGTTACATTGTATCTATTTATATCTATGCTGCATGCTGCAAAACAGACTTGGAAGGAAAGGAACAATCTCTACCCTACACATCAGATCTAATCTAACGGCTACGATATAAAGCATACTAATTGACATGGACTAATAGAAATATGACACGTGGAAACTAACTCCACTTTATTTATGACTAAGAAACCAACACTCACTCACAACAGAACCCAGTACTCATTTCTTCGTCTCCAACTCACCATCTTCTTCACCAACACTGATCAATCCTTCCTTCGTACACCCCACCGCAAGATGAGAATGGTGAACATCACCCAAGCTCATCTTGGAAAGTAGAAGACGAAAACGCGCAAGGGGAAGAGACTTAGTAAATAAATCCGCAAGCTGCCGCGAAGAAGAGAGACGATGAGGAAGAACAAATCCAGCCAAGTACTGATCACGCACAATGTGGCAGTCTATCTCCAAGTGCTTCGTGCGTTCATGGAAAACTGGGTTTTTAGTAATATGAAGAGCAGCCACATTATCACAGTAGAGATTTATAGGAGTTGGAATGCATACACCAAAATCCGCCATTAGATAGGAGATCCATTGTAGCTCACGCACTGTATAACCAAGAGCTCGATACTCAGCCTCAGCAGTAGATGCAGAGACAGTATTTTGCTTCTTGCAACGCCATGAAATCAAGGAAGAACCCAGAAATATACAGTATCCAGTGAGAGGTCGTCTAGAATCTGGGCAAGATCCCCAATCCGCATCACTATACGCTTGGAGATGCAGAGTACTACCAGCAGGATAAAACACACCCAACGACGGACACCCTTTCAAATACTTTACAACATGAAGAGCAGCATCCATGTGTGCTTTAGCAGGTTCAGATACAAACTGGCTTAACTGCTGGACAGCATAGGAAATGTCTGGACGAGTGAGATTCAAATAGAGTAGTCTCCCAACAAGCTTTCTATAAGACTCTGGCTGTGGGAGAAGGGCCTCTGGTGCTTTATAGAGATGAATACCTGGAGGTAATGGTGTAGAAACTGGAGAGCAAGCAACTAACCCCACTATGTCAATGAGATCCAAAATATACTTTCTCTGATTTAGAGCCACACCGGAAGCATTCCTTGCTATCTCCATCCCTAGGAAATAGTGTGCTTCACCTAGATCTTTGATAGTAAATGCACTGTGTAGCACTGCTTTGATCTCATGTATAAGCTTAGCTGATGGACTACAAACAAGCACATCATCCACATAAACTAACAGACAGATGTAGGAATCTCCAGCTCCTTTAACAAACAGACAATGATCATGAGCACTCTGAGTAAAACCTTGACTATAGAGAGCTTTACAAAACTCAAGGTTCCACTCTCTAGATGCTTGCTTTAAACCATATAAACTCTTGACAAGTTTACAGACCTCACCTGGTTTAGCATCTAAGTAACCCTTAGGAGGTTCCATATAGATCTCATCATGCAGGAAGCCATGTAGGAAAGCATTATTAACATCAATTTGGTGAATATGCCAACCTGACAAAGCTGCAACTGCAAATAAAGCCCTTACTGTCACAAATTTTGCAACTGGAGAAAAAACTTCTTGATAGTCAATACCAAACTCTTGATCATACCCCTTGGCCACTAACCTAGCCTTATATCTCTCTACTTCCCCATTAGCCTTTAGTTTTAGCTTGAATACCCACTTACTACCAATTACATTCTTCCCTGGTGGCAGTTGCACAAGATCCCAAGTATGGTTCTGATGCAAAGCATCCAACTCTGCTTTCATTGCTTGTACCCACTGTGATGATTTACTGGCCTCTTTATAAGTCCTAGGTTCTTGTGTGGTGGTGACATTAAAGAGAAATCCTAGATACTTGTCACTTATTGCAGGGGAAACTACAAAAGGGAAAGTAAGAGGTGAAGAAGAACCTGGATTGAAAGGTGGCAGATTGTCAGTGTTAACACAGCCAACAAAATCTTGTAGCCACCCAGGTTCTTTCCTCACTCTTTGACTTCTTCTAAGAGAGGTCTAATCTTCAACTGGAGAAACAGATTCAGGCTGCAAGATTGCAGGGGACTCTGCATTTCCAGGAAGAACTGCAGCAGGCTGCATGTCTCCAGTGTGTTCTGCAAGTGTGGTTAATGGTTGTGCCTCTAAAGAACTCTCCATATGCTGAACTCCACTATCAACATCATTCACTCCACCATCAAAAGAGACTACTGGTAAAGGTAAAGTATCTGCAGTAGGCTCTTGGGAGTTAGCTGACATCCCTTGAAATCAAAAGCTTTGAAGCAGTCAAGTCAAATAATAGATATCCTTTATGTGAAGTAGCTAATCCCAATAAAATACACTTATTGGATCTAGCATCAAACTTACCTCTGTGGGGAGAGAGGTTAACAGCAAAAGCCAAGCACCCAAATGGCTTAAGTAAAGAGAGATCAACCTCTACTCCAAAGAGTAATTCATGTGGTGTTTTCCAATCCAAGATCTGACTAGGGACCCTGTTAATTAACCAAGTAGCAGTCAGGATGGAATAAGGCCAGAATTTCAGTGGGAGAGAACTCTGAAACATCAATGCTCTAGCAGAATTTAGCAACATCCTGTGCCTCCTCTCAACCACACCATTTTGCTGTGGTGTGTATGGACATGCCCTTTGATGAACTATACCTAGTTCATCTAACAGTTCTCTGACTTGTCTATTGACAAACTCAGTTCCATTATCGGTTCTAAGAGCCTTAATATCTTTACCAAACTGTGTATGCACCAGCTTAAAGAATCTCTTGAGAATGGTACTGACTTGATCCTTTGACCTCATCAAGTAGGTCCAAATGCACCTACTATGATCTTCAACAACTGTGAGAACATATTTAGCATTATCTATATTCTCTTCCCCATAAGGTCCCCATACATCTGCATGGACAACCTCAAACAGAGAACCTGATCTCTTATTCAGGACAGGAAACTCTTTTCTACTTTGCTTTGCCAGTAAACAAACCTCACAATTACTAATCAATCCAACCATCTCATCTGTGAAAAGCCCCTCAAACCTTTTCATATGTCTCATGGCAGTTATAGATGCATGACCCAGGAGTATATGCCATTTATATAATGTCATGTCCTGTGGATTAAACACATGATAGAAGTGATTCTCCATAGTAGTTTCCAAAATGTACAGGTTACTCACCATCTTCCCAAGACCAATCACTTCTTCAGTACCCTGTCTTTGTATTATACACCTTTGAGGTAGGAAAACACACTTAGCTTGTGAATCCATAACCAATTGAGCCACAGACAGTAGGTTGTGAGTGAACTCTGGTACAAACATAACATCAGTTAAGCAAATATCCTTGTTTACTCTAACTGAACCCTCACAGTACACTTCCTTGGAAGTACCATCTGGTAGCCTAACTGACAGTGGCTTATCATACTTATAAGTAGTTATCATCAAATCAGCATCACAACACACATGAGAGCTTGCACCAGAGTCTATAATCCATACATTTCTTTCCATGCTAGATAGTTAGCTGAAAGCATAATGAATATCAAATGGATTTGATGTTACCTCACCCTGATGAACCATATTTATATCACCAACTCCTTGAGTCCCTTGCCCTTTCTGGAGAAACTGCCCCATATACTTAGCTATTTCAGTTTGGATCACTTTTCCAATGTCTCCTATTCCTTCATGTTGTGACACTCTGCCATTATCTGACCTTGATCTGGTGTCATCATCTTCTTCAACACAATTCACCCTAGCAGCCTTCCCTTCCTTCAGTTTCTTGTACCACTCTGGGTATCCATGTAGCTTAAAACATTCCCCTACCTCATGTCCATTAGCATGACAATGTGAACACTTAAGCTGTGATCTCTCTTCTTTAGACAATCTCTTCTGTGAAGAATTAAATCCTCCTTTATACCCTCCATATCTTTGAGTTTGTCTGCCAACATTCATCACTAGCCTTGAATCCACACCTGTGTCTCCCTCATTCAACTCCATCTGATCTTCTACCTGTACTATCATACCATAAGCCTGCTCAACAGAAGGCAAAGGCTCAAGTAGCATGATTTGTCTCCTTGTCTGTTCAAACACCTCATTCAAACCAACCAAAAATTGCACTAACTTCTGATGTTCCTCTCTAATAACATAGTCATTTTCAGCATCACAAGTACAAGCAATCGGAGGCAACAACAGATCCAACTCATTCCAGAGATTAGTGAGATTACTATAGTATGCGAACACAGTCTGATTTCCTTGTTTAAATTGCATAATCTCTCTCTGTAATCTATAAGTTTTAGGACCATTACTCCTACCAAAGCGATGCATCAAAGCGATGCATCAAAGCACTCCACAATTTTTCACTCGTTTCATAATGAGAAAAGGCATTCACAATCTCCTTAGAAATCGAGTTAATAATCCACTGTGCTACCATAGAATCCGTTTTAACCCAATCATTATAGTACTCTTTATCCTCATCAGGTTCAGTAAACACACCATCAATAAAAGCTAGCTTACTACGTGCTCCGAATCCACGTCGAATCGACCGCGACCATTGAAGGAAATTAGTACCTGTCAACGGAGCAGCAACCAGTTGCATTCCTGGATGATCGGACGGTTGGAGCTTCAAAAACTCATCTATCTTCTTCTGAGACAGCTCCGGTGGTGGTGGTGGTGGATCTTCACCTTCAACAGTAGCATAGATCGGATCCTTGCCATTCCTTCGTCCTTCATTCTGCTGCGAACGCGAGCTCGACGCGTCGGAGTTTATCGCCTGTGAGTAACTCTTCCTTCTACCTCTCGCCATTAGATCGAAACCCTATGCTCGTGATACCATGTAGAAATTGAAATGTACCAGTATTTTGTGTAAATCGAAGGAAGAAATCTGGAGAAAGTTTCATTCAACAAGCTCAAACTGCACACTGTTACATTGTATCTATTTATATCTATGCTGCAAAACAGACTTGGAAGGAAAGGAACAATCTCTACCCTACACATCAGATCTAATCTAACGGCTACGATATAAAGCATACTAATTGACATGGACTAATAGAAATATGACACGTGGAAACTAACTCCACTTTATTTATGACTAAGAAACCAACACTCACTCACAACAGAACCCAGTACTCATTTCTTCGTCTCCAACTCACCATCTTCTTCACCAACACTGATCAATCCTTCCTTCGTACATCCATAATCTTCAGAATTATGTGTAGGAGAATATTAAATTTGCTTCAGGCAAACAAATAGTCGCAATTAACATCTTAACATCCATAGGCTATAAATATATTCATGACCTGATTAGCTCACTCCCTTTCAACTATATTATAATCAATAAAAAATTTTATCACCATTCCCTTGAGTATTTCAATAAGTAGTAGTGTGCTTCAGGCATACTTGACCGCAATTAACTTCTAATGAAGATGAAAATATTCAGAATTACTGATATACAATTTATTTAACTATGTATTACTTCAGGAATACACGATCTAATAATTATACTACTTAAGGGAGAACTATGTGAGCTTTTTGTTATGATGTCATCTCCTTAATCATAATCTTGTGAATAGTATATAATCTAAGAGGTTATGCTTATAGTACGAACCGACTAATCTCCACTTACTAATCCGCTACACCATAAGGTATATCATAATATATGAAGAAATAAAGTGACAGTACTAAAACTAATCTCATATTATACATCTACAGTCAATCGTGCATACATAATCGGATCTCGAAGAAAATAAACGAGTCTTTTCTGAGATTAGTCGTACCAATATCCGCTAATTGGTTGAAGACTCTCGTGCTTTAGGAATCTGCTCAATTGGTTAGAGACTCGTGCTGATAACGTGTTGTAAAGCAAAGATCGAGGGAACAACCAAAGGAAAGAAGAGAAGAAAATAAGAAGGAGAGAAAAATAGGAAGAAAGCAAAGGCGGTAGCAAAGGCGGTGGATCCAATCTCTTTATTAAGTAACAAATAATGGATATATATAAGTACATGGGAGAAAAACCCTAATCTTGTCCAACAAGTAATGTCCACTAATATATAAATAAATATATTTATAACAAGAATAACTATTTTTAGAGAGTTGACTTTAAAGTTTAAACTAGCAACTTCATCTTTGATTTAATTATTTTGGTCAAAATCAAATCGCCCATACGTTATTACACAATGTTATTGAATTATTGTCGCCTCATATTTAATTTGAAATTCCAATTTTGACAACTATCAAATGTAAGGATAGTTGACTAATTTTAATAAACTAAATTTATTATCTTCCCTTAATGAATAAATTATCATATCGTAGACCTTCAAAAACACCAGCATACAAAACTCATTTGAAAGTTTTACATTTCATCAATACACGCACCTTGCAACTTACATTTCTCAAATAAATAAAAAAGTATCAGTCTTACTTAAATTGACTTATTTCATTTCGACACATTTTTTTAGACACAATGTTAAAAGTAAAAGGTAAGGATTAATCTCTTATGTTTTAAAAATCAATCCAATTAAAGTGAGATATTCCAATTATGAAAAGAAACCAACTGAAATGGAACGAAGAGATTAATATTAAAAATGTCTAATTATAAAATATCTAACCAATGGGCCAAGGGCCCAAAAGTAGTACCACACTCTTTATTTGTATTTTGGACTTTGTCAAAATTTATTAGCCCAAGGCCCATGTGAAAATCCACCATTTATAAGCAAGAACATAAAACGGCAACGGTTGTCGAATAATATATGAGGTATAAAATATATCAGTTAACTTCGTACGGAGAGTTGTTATTTGATTTTTCTTACCTAAAAAATGTAGCACTTTACGTTTAGAATTTTTGTTTAGCTAATTGTTTTTAAAGATCGTACTTAAATTTATTCAATGTACTCCTACTAATTCTCCATGTATATTCAAAGACTAAATGGTCCAAGCAAAATCAACTAAACAATAAATTAAGTAACCCAACATAATTATATAAGATTAATAATAATTCAAGTGAATATGGGAACTGGGAAGTGAAGGTTGGTTTTCATTTTAAGGATTTTTTTACAATAAAAAAATGAAATAAGAATTTTGTGATGGTGACTATATATAAAATGAGTCTTGATTTCCATAATCAACCATCATTACTTTTTACTACTATTATAGTCACTAATTGTTAAAATGCACAAAGTTAAATAAAACAGTTATTTGAATAGTGTGGACATGACTTAAAGAAAAGTTTATAGAGTTGGAAAACTTTTAAATTACCCAATTTCATCCTATTGTGAAATAGTAGGATTCACTTCTTTTTCTACTCCATCCGTACCGTTTCACTTAGCTTGTTTTATTTCGACCCGAGATTTTAGACGCAATGTTAAAAGTGAAAAGTAAAATTTAATTAATTATTTCCATTTTAGAAGTCAAGTCAATTGAAGTGAGACGTCTTGATTAGGAAATGAGATCAAATGAAAAATGGGACGGAATGAGTACTAAATAACTCGGCTTTCAAACACCAAAAAAATGGAAAATGCACAAATTAATTTACTTTACTGAAAAACATTATAAATAAGAGAAATTTAATCCAAGAAAAGTGTTTTTGATTGCTTTTCTTTTGTAGTATGAGTTTTCAATCAAAAGATTGTGTGGATAGTATACTTGTTGATATTTTATTATTGACATGATTGTGAGAAACAAAGTCTTTTTTAATAAAATTGGATTAAAAAGGTGACTTTTAAAACATATATTAATCAAATTATGTGTACGATAGAAAAAAACGAATAGACTCAAAATAATTTTGGTTTGGTCAAAATTTTGGTAATGATATAATATTCATAGTAGGTAAAAACGACGTCATTTCAGCTATCGATTGTTCTCAAGAAAACTAGAGATATTGTAATTGAAAAAAAATGTTAAAAGTATTTGCAAGTGTTTTTTTAAAAAAAATAATCATAAAATTAACCAAAATGTAGTAGTGATTTTTTCAAATAATTAAATAAAAAAAAATTATTTTACATTTATCTATAAAAAGTTAAAACCCGTGAGTGAATTATTTTGATAGGAAAAAAATTAAATTAAATTATGATTGTTAAAGTGTAAATTGGTTGACTATTTTGGTCATCAAATTTTTATTTTAAACTTTATATCCTTGTCTTAATTTGTTAGTCCCATAAATCTAGGGATATTGTTCCTCTTTTTTGTGTAGGTGGACCTCATGTAACTAACAGAATAATTAAACACATTTTTGTATAGTTTTAAATTTCATTAATAATTTAAAAATGAAAGTGTTTCATTAATTAATTTTATTTTTGATAAAACGTTACTTATGCGCGTATATATTTAGTAGTTCAACCTAAAACAATATCAACATATATAAAAATTCAAGATTTTTTTAGTTACAACGTTAACGCGACTTCAACTTTGAAAATATTTGTTAAATTCGAGATTTGTTTACCTAATTTGTCGATGTCAAATTTAGATTTTTTCACTGTTTTTTTTGGATAAATAATGTAACTAGTAAATAACTATTCATACTAATAACAAGCCTAAGCCTAAACCCGTTAGAATTAATTGAGACATAACATGTGGACCTAAAAATATGGTTAGATCGTCGATCGTAACTTTAATACCATGCATTCAGGCTCCTCGTCTCAACAATTCCATGTCATTTGATCATTACAAATGGGCCCAAAAATTTTAATATTATGAGAGGGGAAAGAATTAGTATTATTTGTTGCATGCTATCTAATTATTATGTCGATGTATAACTTATATAACTAATTTAGGTTTATAAAATTAAATGATAAAATTTGTTATTATTAATAGTAAATGAATAGATAGAAATGTGGTGAAAGGTTGGCTTGGTTGGTAGACCGCTAGTTGGTAAGTGTTAGCCACGTTCGCTGAACCATTTCGGCCATCGCCTAATTCTCGTAAGTCGTAATTGTTCAGCTTTAATCGGTACGACGATTTCCCTTCAATTACAAAGTTCTTAGTTTGAATCATTTTGAGGAAAAAATTAAAATTATTGTCGATCTTCTTAAATTATAAATAAAAACATATTTTTACCATTCTTCCACTAAAATCAATCATTGGACAAAAATCATATAGGAAGATTCATATATCTTTTTTATAAAAAATATATTGACTTGTTATTCTTGTAATTATATACAAATAAGATATAAAATAAATAATGCTAATAAAAAAGAATTAAATATGCCGACAATATATTTATCGAAAATAAGAAAATACTTATATCTTGAATTTGGGGGTCCCACACGTCATTCGCAAATCCCACCATCCAATCACGGGCAAATAGTCCACTATCAATCCACACCGTTGATGGGCTCGAAACGAACGGTCACGATTTGACGACACCTTCTCATTTTTCTCCGGCCCATCATCACTCATTGAAATTCACCTGAACCAAGCCCAAAAAGTTTCTCAAACTAAACCCAAATTCCAAACTCTTTTGTTTCCTCGTAAAAAGAAAAACAAATGCCTTTTTTATTCTATTGTTTGAGGCCCATGACTTCAATATTATGTGTGTGTTAGTTTATTGATAAAAGTTTCATTCCGTTTCACTTTACTCGACATTTTTAGGGAACATGGGCTAAGTTGCGAAATTTTATTCAGATGGTATGGATGGATCTAGCTTTCAACATTTACCAACATAAATTTGACATAGGCATTACTCATGATGTGGCTTATCTGACAATACAGGGGAAAGGAAAACCTGCATCGCCATCATCGCTGCCAGAGCCCTTTCGCACAATAGCACAAACACCTTCTGTGCATGAATGAATTGCCCCTAGAAATACGTACACGTACACATTTTATCACTGGGGCCTCTCTAAATATGCTGGAAATTAAGCTGCTATTTATGCATGGAAATAAGGAGGCTCACAAACTGATCGATGAAATGACAGAAGAAGGATATGATTTTGAGTGATAAAAATATCTACCACAAAATAAAAGAATAAATGGAAATGATAAAAATATCTACCACCAATATTTAATTAATATAAAATTATTAGAGAAGACTTACTATTTCATTTCCGTTGACCCATTAATGATTGATAGAGATTTCTCAACAATGTCACATTCTTAAATTTGGCTTCTACCATTCTTCTCCTATTTCAAATTTTGAATTAGATTTTTCTTCACTCCCACCTTTTCAAACATTCATAAATTCCGAACCCAAAATTCTCATCTTCTTTGATATTATTTGGGATGACGACGATTTTAAGCCACACACATATTACATATATGTCACCGGTCCAAAAACGTTCACAACACACACTCTTCATCTTCATCTTCATCTTCACAATGCTTTCATATCTCTTCTTCATCACCATACTTTCTTCCTTCGCCTTCACTCCTTCTCATACCCAATGCCTCGACCATCAGAAAAGCTCGTTGCTCGACTTCAAGAACGCCTTGACATTCAATTCTTCAATTTCAACAAAACTGGTTCAATGGAACCAAACTGATCAAGATTGCTGCAAGTGGCACGGCGTCGCATGCGATGGCGCCGGAAACGTCGTAAGCCTGCAGCTCGATAGCGAGGCCATCACCGGCGGAATCGGGGATTCTTCGACTCTGTTCAGACTCAAACATCTGGAGAAGCTCAACCTTGCCTACAATAGCTTCGACTACGCTCCTATCCCCAAAGGTATTCACAATCTCACATATTTGACACACTTGAATCTGTCGAACGCCGGTTTTGGCGAACAAGTCCCGCTCGAAATCACTATGTTAAAGAGATTGGCCAGTCTCGATCTCTCCGACAATGTAGTAACTCTCGAGTCCCCGAATTTGGAGACGCTTGTCCGAAATCTGTCCGGCCTCACCGAGCTCTATCTCGACGGTATCTTCATGTCGTCCGACGAAAGCTCGAAATGGAGCCACATTATATCATCAAATCTACCCCACCTCAAGTCTCTTATCCGGCCCTTTAGCCAGTTCCTTCTGGAAGCTCGAATCCCTCTCTGTTCTTCGACTAGATAGCAACGATCTGTCACAAACCGTCCCATCTTCGTTCTCCGGTTTCTCGAATCTGACATCGTTGAGCCTCAATGGCTGCAATTTGAAGGGTTCTTTTCCTAGTACGATCTTCAATTTATCTTCAATTTCCAGCTCCGGGAAGCATACCGCCCTTTCCTCGTAAAGGATCTCTCGAGTCTTTGAAGGTGAGGATGACGAACTTCTCGGGGTCGATACCAAGTTCGATTTGCAACCTCGAGTCCTTGACGGAGTTGGATCTTTCGACTTGCAACTTCACGGGGCCGATTCGGTCGACCTTCGCTAGCCTAACCCGACTAGTGTATGTCAACTTGAGGAATAATATGTTAACCGGCTCACTTCATTCCTCTCTGTTTGAAGGCCTTTCGAGCCTTGTGCATCTAGATTTGGGGAATAACTCGTTTACCGGTAACATACCTCGATCCATCTTTGATCTCCCCTCACTCGAAAGTCTATGGCTAGAAAACAACTTTACAGGGCAAGTCGAAGAACTCACCAATGTGAGTGCCTCCAAGATTGCTACTCTACATTTGGGTGGAAACCGGCTCGAAGGGCCTATTCCGAACTCTTTCTTCCAACTCCGGAGCCTCAAATCTCTAGTTCTCTCGAGAAACTTGTTCAATGGCAGTTTTCAACTCGACAAGATTCGAAACCTTCCGAATCTTACCACCCTTTATCTCTCTTACAACAACTTGTCAATAGATTACAAAAATGGAAAAACAAGTAGATACCGACTTTCCAAGCTACAAGAGCTAGGCCTAGCCTCGTGTAACTTGTACGATTTCCCGATTTTGTGAGACATTCCGATATGAGAATACTGGACCTCTCGAAAAATTGGATTTCCGGGGAGATACCTAGTTGGATTTGGGGAAGGCAACTCGAGTCCTTGAAGCTCTCTTTCAATCTTTTGACAGAGCTCCAAAAGCCTTACTATATCCCTCCCTCTTTCAATTACTTGACTTGCACGCTAACCGGCTCGAGGCCGAGCTAAACCTTCTCATTCCACTTAACACCACCTTAGATCTTAGCTACTTATCAATAGCTAATAATAGTTTCAGTGGATCCATCCCGACCTCCCTCTGCAATGCTGCAAACCTCGATTTCCTCGACTTGTCTGTCAATGAACTGAGCGGAAGCATACCTTCGTGCCTGCTCGAAAGCATTCAAGTGGTTGATCTAGGGCAGAACAACATCAACGGCCGCATCCCGAGTAATTTCTCCACCGATTGCTACCTACGTTATCTCAATCTCAACAACAACACCTTGGAAGGGAAAATCCCGGAGTCCCTGGAGAGGTGCATGGAGTTGGAGTTCATGAACGTCGGTAACAACATGATCGACGATACTTTCCCATGCATGCTATCGTCGTCGAGCATGAGAGTTCTTGTTCTCAGCTCGAACAGATTCCATGGAGATGTGAGATGCAACAACAGCTGGCCAGTTAGTTCTTCAGATTCTTGATGTATATTCGAATAATTTCAGCGGGAGTTTGGAATCGATCAACTTCTCGAGTTGGAGGGCGATGGTAGCAGCGAGGAGCAAGTCGAGACTAAACAAGCTGAGCTACTACTCTCTGTGGAGCTTTGGAGTTACACTAACCATCAAAGGGCTAGAGGGGAAGCTAGTCAAGATTTGGCCACAGTTTACCGCGCTCGATTTCTCTTCAAATAACTTCGCCGGAGAGATACCAGATGCAATCGGAGACCTTACCTCGCTTCGTCTACTCAACATATCCAACAATGCAATGAATGGGAGCATCCCAAAGCCACTTGGCAAGTTGAGGTGGCTCGAGTCACTCGACCTTTCTCGGAACAAACTAACGGGGGCGATCCCATCGGGCGCACGTTCCTCTCATTCTTGAACGTGTCCTACAATGAGCTTGTGGGAGAGATTCCGAAAGGGCGTCAGTTACAATTATTTCCGGGCGATTCGTTTAGAGGAAATCCGGGGCTATGCGGTTTCAACCTCAACACAAAGTGCGGCACGAGTAGTAATGGTGATGAAGAGGAGGAGAGGGAGATAGAGTGGAAATACGTAGCTGCTGCACTCGGATATGTTGTGGGATTGGGAAGTATTTTGCCGGAGATTGAGAGAGAAATGGTTCGATAGAGTTGATGATGTAATTGAAAAGATATTGGATGCTGGAAACATGGTGAGAATTTATGCAAGGAGATTAGTTAATTAGGAGACACCAGTGCTTGTATTGCTATTAATTTGTAGTTTCTTTTTGAGAGTGTGGTTTTGTTTAGTTTGTTGAATCAAGAAAAGAATGAATTGGGATCCTCTGTCCCGAATTGGTACATTTTTTTAATGTTTTTTAATTTATAATGATAAAATATCCAAATATATACGTTAACCCATTTAAAAAAGTTAAACCTTAAAACTGTCACATTAGCGGTGGACATATTAAGAATGTCCACGTAGGGGAGAGTTTCTCAGGTTTTATAATATGGATTTAAAGATGAAGAGGTGTTTAGTAAGTTCACTATAAAATTTTGAAATAAAATTCAGTTTTAATTTATTGTGAGTTCAAATGGGGATTTGGGCCTAATCTGTTTCTTATTGGGCTTGAGAAACAAACTGAAGCCCGATTTAGCTCTAGAGTCCAATAAATAATGATGATTTTAATAATTTTTTTAAAATAAAATTCAGTTTTTGTGAGTTGAAAATGAGCTACAGAGACTCTTGTTGGGTCTCCATTCTATTTCTTATTGGGCTTCATATAGCTTAAAGAATAATATCAAACACTTTTTTTACTACTATAGCTTAAAAAAAAACCCCCAATAAATAAGTAATTGAACACATATTCAAATATACTACTATAGCTTAAAAAATTCTCAAGGCCCAATAGGTATAACTAAATTAAATCTTTACTCGATGAATACATTTTAAAGCATAAAAAAGTGGGAATTTCAAAATTTTAGTGGCATTTCGTCGAACAACTGCTGTGCTCATTCTATTGGAAAAGTTTCTACTTACATGAAAATTATGGAATCAGTGTGCGTGTGTTGGCCACACTGGCGGACCGCCCTTGGTGCAAGGGGGTGCAGTTGCACCCCCAAATTTTTTTTTTTTACTACATATATGTATATATATTAAATATATATAAATATATGATTTATATATATATAAATATATGATATACATATATATTGTTTTATTGTAATATTTTGAAATGTATATAACAATATGGATTTTAATACTCTCTCCATTTAATTTCGCTGGTATTGTTTCTTTTCGGCACTGAATTGTATGCGCAAGTGTTAAAAGTGAAAAGTAAGGGATTCACATTAAAAAATAAGGGTTAATTAATTATTTTTATTTTAGGGAATAAGACTAGTGAAGTAGGACATTCCAAAATAAAATTTGACTAATGAAATGGGACGAGGGAAATATAAATGACTTTTTTTCCCTATATAATTCGTAGATATATAAATTTTTCGCACCCCCAAATCGAATGTCCAGGATCCGCCACTGGTTGGCCAAGCAATAAGCTGCACACCTCATACCGACGATGAAAGTGATGAAGAAGAGGAAGAGAAGAAGAAGGGGGATTACGTATCTGCCGCACTCGGATATGTTGTGGGATTAGGAGGCTTTGTGTGGGTACTCATATTCTGCCGAAGCTTCAGATACAGATACTTTGGGAAAATAGAAGAGGTTGTTGTTGAAGAGATGTTCGATGCAAGAGAGAGAAGACGAAGAAGGAGAAGATCAGATGCAAGAAGAAGAAGAGCAGTGAGGGATCGAGAAGTGAGGAGGCATTAAAAGAGTTTGGTATTAAGTTTGTTTGAAATTATATAAGAAGGTGTGTAATGTTTTGCTCAATGTTTATTGTCTATATTCTCTATTGTGTTACGTTTGCTCTAACAATAGTAAAGTTAATGTCTAAGGTTAAATTCATAAATCATAGTAGGGACTAAATATTAATACTCCCTCCGCCCCATTCAATTTGGTGTATATTTCTATATTCAAGAAACGCACATCATTCGGCGGGATGAAGAGAGTATCAGATAGAGTAAAGTAATCCAACACATATCCATAGCTAACAAAACACAAACAACTCAATGCATAACCTTTTTTTCCTTTTCATTTTAAAGAACTACACAAATTCGTCGAAAAATCCATCAGTCAGAATTATGTTATTAATGTAGTAAAAGATAATGAATCACAGTGAGAGGGAAAAGAAAAATCTGCACGCCAGTGCCCTTTCGCGCAATAACACAAACACCTTCTGTGCATGAATGAATTGCCACCTTGAGAGAATGAAGTCAGACACTTGTAAATACTAAAAATCGAATACGATAAGGAGCTTTAACACCAACAACTCCAACCATAAATTATAAAGGAAAAAAAAAATCAAATTATTACAGTAAGAGACTGTCTTTGCTTGCTCCTAGAGAGAGAGAGAGACTGATGGTATTTGAAGCTATAAATTATACTGTATTCGTTTCTTTCTAGTTGTCGTATTGTTTCCATATTCTTTGTTTCTAACGTTTTGTATTTAACTTTTGTAAACAGAATTCTGCCACCGCCTTCTTATTCTATAGTTCTAGCTTATTTATTTACTGAATGTAGACTAAAATTGTCACCTCACACATATTACTTACTCCCTCCGTCTTTAAATAAGTGTCCCGAGCCGCCAATTTGAAAAAACCAAGAAGAATGCTAAAATGACACTTATGCCCTTAAAATCCTTGATTATTTATTTATTTATTTTGTCTTTCTCCCACTTTTAGATTTTCAAGAAGGGTAGTTTTCGTACTTTTGTGTAATTTTTGCTTGGAAAAATGTGATATGACACTTATTTAGGGACAAAATTTTTGGCGGCTCGGGACACTTATTTAAAGACGGAGGGAGTATTTAACAAAGACTTTCAAAGTTGTAATTCAATAGTAAAATATTAGTAATTGTTGAATTCAATATTAGGCACTCTAATGACAATTTCCTTTCTTCCTTCCACCAATTACTTATGTACCTACAATCTTTCGACATCAATTTCTCCGATAAATCATAAATCTACAAAGTTCTTATTAAAACCCGTGTCAAACAAAAAGACATTACACTCTTGATGAACGAAAGAAGTATTAACAATGTGATATATGCTAGAGTTCCCTTTAAATTTTCTTCCACACTTTCTTTAATTTCAATTTCAAGTGGCCGTCTTAATCAATACCATTAGTCTTTGAATTAGTGGCCATTTTAATTAATGAATTAATTAAGATCACCTAATCAACTCAAATAACATAAAAAAAGACCTCCTAATCTAATCACCTAAAAAAGTCTATTTAAATGCAAGATTTATACCTAACTCTTTACTATGCAATTAATCACCCTCTTCACAATGTTTCCAAAGTTGTTCTTTGATAGGAAATGTGATAGTAAATGGCCCACCTCCCTAGGCCCAAAGGCCCAAAGCATAGAAACAAGCCCAGATCGTGAAGCCCAGATCGGTGAAGGCCCAATAGGCCCAGATCGGCAAGCCCAGCCCATGCCAAGTACAAGCCCAGGGAGTTGAGCCCTAAACCCAGAACGTGGGCTGATGGAGGAAAAACCGGAGCTGGGAAAACCACCCACACCTCCACGATCCCACCTCTACAACCGCCATGAGTTCCATCTATAAATAGGAGAGTTAATTACGTTGTACTTACTTACGCTATTCTGAATACAAAACTATATTTTCCTCCCCGTGGACGTAGATCATACCGATCGAACCACGTAAATCTCTCGTGTTCCTCGTTATATTCGCATACAAACCATATACAAATTTGGGCCGCAAATCGAAGATTCATCACTGGCGCCGTCTGTGGGAAAACTGATTTGTGCTTGAGTTTTCGATTTTTTGCTGCTCAAAATTACCATCAATGCCGCGCGGAGCCACAACGTTGCTGGGTACCCCTCGCCGTCGACGGAGCCGACGCCGACAACCCGACGAACCGGCCTCAACGGTGAGCACAGAACAACCTCACAACGACGTTCCGGTGGACGACCAGACCATCACCGAAGAGATCCCGGAGGTCCCAAACTCCGGCCAACAGAATACTGGAGAAAACACGGCAGCACACCCGTCCTCACAACCAACCCAGTCACGCCGAGCTCCTGTGAGTTCGCGCTTAGGGCCGCAGGCCACACCAGAAGGCCATGTGGAGAACCTCACAGCGAGCAGGGATCGCGAGCTGTTCGGTCCGGAGGCGATACTACGCCAGTCCCCAGTCATTCGGCCGAGCTTAGCAGCTCGTCTTTCTCCAGTCATCCAGCCGAACTTGGCAGCTGCGCCACCTCCTCCACTTCCTGGGATCGAGGAGTTATTAAGGAACTATCTCACCACGGCATCGGGGCGTGAGTTCCTCAATCACTACACCGGTGCGCAAGGAGTTCCCCAGTCCGGACAAGGAGTCCCTCAGGTCGGGCAGGGAGCCCCGCAGATCGGTCAAGGAATCCCTCAGAGACCTGGACAGGACTTGCGGCACTATCTCCAGCAAGTCCGAGGACAGGTGCAGGGAAGCCAGCAACTGAACCCCCATACGGTTCAACCGAACTACGCCACTGTTCCACCCTATAACGCACCCAACCAAGGACACCCAGTTGGAGGGGCGCAGATCTTCGACGCACTTGGAAGGATCATCAGTCCGCTCTCGGAGGAGATCCTCAACACACCTATGCCCTTTGGATATACGGTGCCGAAGATCAAGGCGTACAATGGAGTCAGAAATCCGAGTAATTTCCTTAGCCAGTTCAAATATAGCATGCTAAACCAAAATCTGGGGAGTGTGCACATGTGCAAGCTATTCCCTGAGTTACTTATTGATAATGCACGGGAGTGGTTCGACAGTCTGCCTCCCGGGTCGATCAGATCGTATTCCGATCTGATTAATGTGTTCGCCCGGAGTTTTTCCCAGCGCACTGAAATAAGGCACACTCCGGCTCATCTGTTAACTGTGAAGCAGAGCCGAGGCGAATCACTGCAGGATTTCATGACCCGGTTCGATAGGGAGTGCTTGTCGACCCGATGCACTAACGATCTCCTTATCATCTCGGCATTCCAAAATGCCATCAGTTCGGACCATCTTTACAGGGAGATTTTGCCAAAGGAGCCCCAGACCACTACCGAGCTGTGGGCTATTGCTGACAAGTTCGCTAAGATAGAGGAGGCGACCAGACGTCAAAAGGAGGTTGACCGAGGTGAAACCTCAAAGAAGAAAGATGATGCACCCCGGAAAGGGGTAATGGAGCGAATTCAGCGAGGTCCGATTGAGTCTCGTCTCGGACCTCGGCAGAGTCCAGCACAACGAGGTCCGCCAACAAGTCAGCCCGCACAGCGGCCAGCTCCACAGTTCACTCCGTTAAACAAACCAAGGACCGAGATTCTTGAATTGCACGCTAATCTGTTCGAGAGACCAAGGCCGATGCGGGAGGACGACAAGCCAAGGTCAAAGAACAAGTATTGCCAATTCCATGAAGATTATGGACATGAGACGGAGGATTGCAGGAACTTGGCTCAGGACATTGAAAGCCTAGTTCGCAATGGTCCGCTTAAAAAATATCAAGATCGAAGCACGGGGGTCAATCAAGTGGATGCCCCCCGAAGTCAAAAGAAGAAAAGACAGTATAGAGGAGGAAATTGCAGCACGGAGGCTGAGAAAAAAACAAAACACAATGAGGATGATGCCGACGAGGACGGAGATTACCAATACGAGGGGATAGTTGCTACGATCTCCGCTCTCGCCAAAGGACAGACTAAATCGTCCCTCAAAAACGGAGCTCGGAGCTTGCCGAACAGCGAACCCGCTAACAAGAGGTTCAAGAAGGAGGAAGCCGTAACTTTCTCGGCCGAGGACCCGGTGCCCCCCACGGTGCCGCACTCCGATGCCATTGTTGTTGAGGCTGTGGTGGCCAACATGCTGATCAAAAGGATTCACATCGACACCGGGGCATCGGTGAATATCAGGTTCAAGCATTGCTTTGATAACATGGAGCTGGAGAAGTCAAAAATCATTCCAACCACACGGCCACTGCGGAGTTTTGCACAGGAGGAAACTCATCCCCTAGGGACGATCGAGCTGCCCGTCACAGTAGGGAAAGGGCCGAGAAGCACCACTAACATGACCGAATTCATGGTGGTGGAGGCCAAGTCCCCATACAACATAATCCTAGGCCGTACTTGGATGAATACAGTGAGAGCGATCTGCTCCACGTACCATTTAGCTGTGAAGATCCCGACTAAGGGAGGGGTAGCCGTTATCCGCGGTGATCAGAAAATGGCAAGGGAGTGCCTGCATGTGGCGCTCAAGGGGCTAGGGGCAACGGCCGAACTGCCCCAAGCATAGCAATTACTGAACTCCGAAGAGCCGAATAAGACGTCGCCTGCCGAAGAAAGAGAGGTGGCTTTGTATAAGGACGACCCCGCTAAGGTCGTCAAAGTCGGGCTGACCGACCGTCCCCACCTTCGCGAACAGGTTATTCGGCTTCTAAAGGAGTACAGAGACGTCTTCGCGTGGTCCCCTTTGGATATGACAGGGGTATCATCCGATCTGATCACACATCAGCTCAAGATCGACCCCGAGGTGAGGCCGATAAGACAGAAACAGCGCTCTTTTGCAGCAGAGCGGAATCAGGTTATAAAGACCGAAGTGACCCAACTGCTGGATGCTGGGATTCTATTCGAAGTCACCTACCCGACCTGGATAGCGAACCCGGTAATGGTCAAGAAGGCTGGGGGAGGATGGCGCATGTGCATCGATTATACCGATCTCAACAAGCACTGCCCTAAGGACTGTTACCCTCTGCCCGATATCGACAAAAAGGTGGACTCGCTGGTCGGTCATAGGATATTCAGTTTCCTGGATCTGTATAAGGGATACCACCAAGTCCTAATGGATGCCGAAGACGCGGCTAAGACATCATTCATTACGGACTTTGGCATCTTTGCCTACCGCAAAATGCCATTCGGGTTGAAGAATGCAGGAGCTACCTACCAGAGGATGGTAGATAAAATATTTAAAGAGCATATCGGAAAGGAAGTAGAGGTCTATGTCGATGACATAGTGGTAAAGAGTAAGGAAGAGAGCACAAGTGTCGCCGATCTCTGAACTGTGCTCTCTATACTTCGCAAGGTCAACCTGAAACTTAACCCCCAAAAATGTACCTTTGTTGTGACATCGGGAAAGTTTTTAGGTTGTTGGATTTCCCAGGAAGGGTTAAGGGCGAATCCATCAAAAGTTAAGGCCGTGTTAGACATGAAGGATCCAAGGTCAATCAACGATGTGCACAGACTTACAGGATGTCTTGCCGCACTGAGTAGATTCCTATCTAAAGCCGCGGAGAAGCAATTGCCCTTCTTCAAGGTCTTAAAGAAAGCACCCCAATTTGATTGGAGTTCGGAGCATCATCACGCCCTAAACCAACTAAGGGAGTATCTCAAGGATCTACCGACCTTGTCAGTACCGAAGGAGGGAGAGGTGCTATTTCTGTACTTGGCTACTTCTGAGGAAGCAATTAGCACAGTGCTCGTGCGAGAAGAGGCAGGTCGCCAGTTACCAGTTTATTTCATAAGCCGGTCACTAAAAGGGCCCGAAGTGAGATATCAGCCGTTAGAAAAGCTAGCCTTAGCACTTGTCAACGCTGCTCGGCGATTACGCCCATATTTTCACGCGCACTCAATCCAAGTCCGAACAGATTCCCCACTTCGGCAGGTGCTGACTAAGCCAGAAGCATCAGGACGGATAGCGAAGTGGGCAATAGAACTGGGAGAGCATGACATCTCTTATGTTCCCCGACAGGCCATCAAAGGGCAAGCCTTGGCGGATTTCTTGGTTGAAACCCCGATATACGAAGTCCCAATACCGATACCAGAGCCAGTTCGCACAACGGTGGTGGAGCCTAAGACTGTTGGCACATGTACGTAGATGGGGCCTCAGGAAAAACGGGAAGCGGTGCTGGAATCCTTCTCATCAGCCCGGAAAAGGAAGAGATCACCTACTCACTTCGCTTTCAGTTCACAACTACCAACAATGAGGTAGAGTACGAAGCTCTGCTAGCCGGACTCCGGATAGCCACGGATCTGAAGATCACAGCCATAAAGGTACACAGCGATTCCCAGGTGGTCGTGAATCATATGCTAGGAAAGTATGAAGCGAAGGGAGAAAGAATGAAGAAATATTTGGCTAAGGCACGGGGCATGCAGGGGGTTTTCAAGTACTTCCAGCTCGAGCGAAACCCCCGGACTCAGAATTCCCGAGCTGATGTTCTCAGCAAATTGGCAGCGGCACCTGGCACTTCACCAGTGGAAGATGTAAAGCATAGAAGCATAGACGAAGCCGAGGTTAATGATCTGAACGATGAGTCACAGCCGACGTGGATGACGCCCATTCTAGCCTACCTGGAGAGAGGGGAGTTGCCCGAAGATAAGACAGAGGCTAGAAGGATATTGTTCAAGTCATTGAGATATACTATTCTGGACAATGTCCTTTACAAGAAGTCATACCTTCAACCCTTACTCAAGTGCGTCGGACCGACCTCAGCAGACTACGTCATGCGAGAAATGCATGAAGGGGCATGTGGAAGTCACATTGGACCTCGGGCGTTAGCAAAGAAAATTATGAGATGGGGATACTTTTGGCCATCGATGCTCAAGGATTGCACCGAACTCGTGCAGAGGTGCGAGAAGTGTCAGTTACATGCAAATGTGACAAGGATACCACAAACCGAGCTGACTGCGATGCAGAGTCCTTGGCCGTTCGCGCAGTGGGGGATAGATATAGTAGGCCCATTCGATAAAGCACCAGGTCAGTTGCGACACCTCATAGTTGCAATTGATTACTTTACGAAGTGGGTGGAAGCAGAACCCCTATCCGCGATCACAAGCAAGAACGCCTGGAACTTTGTATGGAAGAACATAGTATGCCGATTCGGCATACGTCATGTCCTCGTATCCGATAATGGGACCCAGTTCACGGACAGGGTTTTTAGGGAATGGTGTGACGAGCTGTAGATTCAACAACATTTCACATCGGTAGCCCACCCTCAAGCAAATGGTCAAGCCGAAGTGACGAACCGAACTCTCGTCAAAGGCCTCAAAACCCGGCTAGAGAAAGCTAAAGGGTTATGGGTAGAAAACCTTCCGAACGTTCTATGGTTCTACAGAACAACGCCGCGAACAGCAAATGGCGAAACACCGTACAGTCTAGCATACGGAACAGAAGCTGTAATCCCGGTCGAGATCGGAATCCCCAGTCCGCGCACGACCCATTTCGTAGCCGAAGTAAATGATGAGAACCGGCGTGCGGACCTCGATCTGCTAGAAGAAAAAAGGGATACAGCTTACATAAGAGAGGCCCGATACAAATAACTCATAGCCCGATATTACAATCGGCGAGTTCGAGATCGGCAGTATTGCGTAGGAGACTTAGTTCTCCGAAACAATGAGGTCAGCAAGGCTTGTAAGCTCGGCAAGCTGGAGGCCACATGGGAAGGCCCATACCGAGTAGATGAGGTCCTTGGTAAAGGCGCCTATAGGCTTTCCACTCTGTCCGGGGAGCTCATACAACGACCTTGGAATATAATCCATCTGAAGAGGTATTATGCATAGATGCGGAGTATCATGTAGAGTAGCTCGGTCATTTTAGTCTTTTGTCAGTTCGGTCTTATTCAGTTCAGTTCAATGTTCAGTCAGGTCTTGTCTTTCAAAAACTATTTTCAGTAATGAAGTTTAAGATTTTATTTCTATCTTTTATTGTGTTCACACCACATTGCATTACTCTACTTATATGCATGTTGCCTCTACCTCCAACACTATCCTGACGAGGACAAGTGTTAGTAAAATAAAATCGTACGAACCAGGGGACCACCCCTACCGACATAGTCGGCAGAACAGGAACCCGACTAGACCCAAGTGTCACCTCGGCAGAGGATAATAGGCAATATGCCATCCCGAACCGAGGGAAGACCCAAGAGTCACGTCGGAAGCCGAAGTTAGGCTCCCAAGCCACTTCGGGAAATCCTAATTTGACCTATGCGTCAGTTCGGAAATGAATAGAGCAGAAATGCAAATTCAAAATAGGCAATAAGCCATCAATTACACTAACAAAGTTTACCCAAACAGATGTTTCTTATTTTGCAGAATTTACAAGTCATGCATTAGAAGGCCCGCCCTCATCTGGCCTCTTGCTACAGTTAAAATAACTAGCCCAACCGCTAGTCGGCGGGTTCATCAAAAAATCAATATTTACATCCTCTTTCTTTCGGGAGCTTTGTCCAGAACTACGCCCACCACCGCGCCCAGCACCACCTTGGCCTGTCACCCCAGTTCGGCTTGACACTGCTCGGGAAGAACTCCGACCTCGAGGAATAATAGGAGCTCGGTAATTCCCATCCCCTCGGTTCGGTATCGGTCTGCGGTTCTGAACAGGCATCAGCATGTCCAACCGGTCCTTAACCAGACGGGATGGAACGGTAGGACTCAGGGCGCAGAACCGGGGGACATGTTGCTTAGAAGGCAGCACGTCGGGGGTACCGGTCAAGCCACTTCTTCATTATTGCGTGGCGAGATAGTACCAACGGGAATAAGTTCGTCAAGTAACGCAGCTCGGATATATAGTCAGCAACTTCCCATGAATCCGAACCACGATTCTTGATCTCCCGCACAACTCCCCGCACAGCCTCGAACGCATCAGTCTCGACTTCGGATATCGTCTTGCCACCGAGCTCATGTATAACCCTTTCATATTCGGCGTGCTCTTCTGCAATCCTCTTGGCATCCGCGTAATCTTCTTTTAATTGCAAATATCGAGCTTCATTGGAATCAGCCTTGATTTGCAAAGCGTTATATTTGGCGTCAAATTCATTTCGAAGGTGCTCAGCGCGTTTGTCGAGCCGCCCGATCTCACCATCTTTGAGATCGATTAGAATTTTAAGTCGCTTAATTTCGTTTAACAGCGCAGTCTTATCTGTTTCGGATTCGTTCTACAGAAAGTACAAGAGAAGATAAGCATGGATAAAAGAAAATTTCATTGACAGAATTGGTTACATGTACAACTTCAGTACGGACATCAAAACAAAGGAAAAACAAAAAAGAGGGGAGGGTTCAACTGACCCCGCCCGTGGGTTCGGCAGTTGTGTTCTCGGTCCGCACCTCGGCGTCAGCCTCTTTCTCCAAGTCCTCTTCAACTACGGGGGGCGGTGTATTTGGGGACAGCGGGCGACTCGCCAGCTCGTCACGGAAGGAACTGCAGAGTTCCTCAAAATCGGCATCCCTGTCGAACTGACAGGCTTCAACATCGGCAGCCGTCAGCAGAGCCTGCCCTTCCGCCAGATACCCCACAACGGGGAACGGAGACGCCTTCTTCAGAAGCTGCCGAAAGTATATGCGCAGCACTTCTTCGTCCTCGATCGGGTCATACCTAAATTCCCCTTGTCAAGTTCGGGGAAGTTGACGGCCACCCGATCTAGCACCTCTGCCACCGCCCGCTTCTCCACCGTCTTGGTTAGAGAAGACACCAACTTACCAAAACCCTTGCTGTATATTATTCTTTCAGCAAGGGCATGGAAGAGGTCGCCCTGGGCGGCGGCAATCTCAGCCTCCCAAACTCGGGCAGCTGCAGCCTCCTCCTCGCTCTTCGCCACTTTCTCCTTGGTGGCGTTGAGCTCGGCAGAGACACGGTCGAGCTGCTCCTGCAGTGCGGCTTCCCGAGCTGTAGCTTCGGCGAACGCCTTTGAAATCTTGGCCTTATCACTGGCCAAGACCTTATTCTTCTCCAAAATACGGTGGTATTTCGCCACCGATCCCTTGAGGAGACTCCGGACCGCGCCATTCACACGGTCGTACTCCTCAAGGGTAGGATCCACACCCTGCATTGGATTACTACCATCAGTAAAAAAAAAAAAAAAAAAAAAAAAAAGGGATGGGTGAGGATCGAAAAGAGTTAAAATTACCGCTGGGAATACCGGGGCCGATGTGCGGACCTCAGTTAGTGCCAGTTCGGGTTCGGATGACGCCGAACCCATAACCAACTTCACTGCAGTCGCCGCGTCAACCTCCTCCGCGGCTACATCAACATTACCCCGAGATCGGGGAGTAGGAATACCAGACCGAGTCTGTTCGGAAGACTCGGTGGCCTGCCTCTTCTGCCCAGACGGGGAACTAGTGGACTCACCTTTCCTCTTCGGGGGGGCCACCTTCCTACCCCTCACCAAATCCACTGCAAGCAAACAGAACGTTAGTACCAATGTCAAAGAAAAAGAAATACATAAAACTGAAGGGGAAGGGACCTCACCCCTCCCCGGATCCACCGAAGTGGAAGGTTTATCGGGGCTCGGTACCGCCGTCTTCAGAGCGGCAAACGACATCGGCATTTCGCCTAAATTGGCAAAACGCCCTACCACTTTGCCAAAATTTTTAGGTTTTGGCAGCAGTACGACGGGACCGGAGTGCCACCCGAACTCAATGGCACCCTCGAACTGGCAGTAAAATTTTTTTTTCTGCCAGTCTTGTACTTTCGAGGGTACCTTGACAGAGAATCCCTTCTGCCGATATGAAGAGTAGTACCACCCTTCCGTCCTAGACTTAAACGAAACCATTCCACCAAGGGTATCTATCGAAAAAGGAATACCCAACCGAGAGCAAGCAATACCCATACTGGTTATTTGGCTAATGCTATTCAGGGTGATTTGGGCAGGAGAGAGATCGAAGACACGATAAATGTCGGCATAAATGGCCGGAAATGGTATACGCAGACCAGCCTTAAACTGGTCCTCGTACACGGTGACACACCCACGAGGGGGGCGATAAGCCCTATCGTGGGCATTCGTCCGGAGAAGAAGAACAGAAGGGGGAAATTTGAATTTTACAGCAATATCGTAGAGAGTGGAGGTAGAAATGATGGATTCTAAAAACCCCACGCTCCCAGCCACTCCGGGAGGACACTCGGAAAAAACTACTTCGTGCCCGTACGGCTCCTTGCAGTCAGACCGTACGCAAGCACGTCTATCTTCCGGGAAACTAACCGGAAGAGAGTTGGACGACGAAGCGGCGACGATTTCTTCCGTCGCCGCCGGAGAATGTAAAGAAGCGGGGGAACGATCATCCCCGATAGAAGAGTTGGATAAAGAAGTGGAAATCGACATCAAAGAAGACATAACTTACTCTCAGTTCTTGAAAATTCGGAAAATGTAGTTGGTGAAGATGAACAGAGAAGAGAATTTGCAGATTAGGGTTTCTTTTGCGCAGAGAAGAAATGAGCAATTATGTTCAATCATAGGACATTAAAGGGGGAAAAATTAACGCGTATTGAATACGCCTTCAATGCGACGGCGTTTCGAACCCGTCCAATCGAGGCTTTATCGGTACCCCAAGCGTCGCATTAAATGCGACTGACAACTTTATGTTTGGGCGGGAACGACCTCGGAATTCCCCGACCTGCGATCTCCACAAAAATTACAAAGGGAGCACGCCAGTTCAGTTCGTCCTCTCTCACAAACTTCAGTACGCCAGTTCAGTTCGGCCTCTCTCACAAACTTCAGAGGGGGTACGCCAGTTCAGTTCGGCCTCTCTCACAAACTTCAGAGGGGGTACGCCAGTTCAGTTCGTCCTCTCTCACAAACTTCAGAGGGGGTACGCCAGTTCAGTTCGTCCTCTCTCACACATTACAGGGGGTACGCCAGTTCAACTCAGACTTCTTCCATATTTCAGAGGGGGTACGCCAGTTCAGTTCGGCCTCTCTCACACATTACAGGGGGTACGCCAGTTCAACTCAGACTTCTTCCATATTTCAGAGGGGGTACGCAAGTTTGGTTCGACCCACCTCACACGTTTCAAGGAGGTACATTACTACGAATCTAATCATTACTCACCAACGACAGAAAACATCAACTCCATCACCCCACGCTTTTTTTTTGGGGGGGGGGGGGGAGTTTGTGATAGGAAATGTGATAGGAAATGGCCCACCTCCCTAGGCCCAAAGGCCCAAAGCATAGAAACAAGCCCAGATCGTGAAGCCCAGATCGGTGAAGGCCCAATAGGCCCAGATCGGCAAGCCCAGCCCATGCCAAGTACAAGCCCGGGGAGTTGAGCCCTAAACCCAGAACGTGGGCTGATGGAGGAAAAACCGGAGCTGGGAAAACCACCCACACCTCCACGATCCCACCTCTACAACCGCCATGAGTTCCATCTATAAATAGGAGAGTTAATTACGTTGTACTTACTTACGCTATTCTGAATACAAAACTATATTTTCCTCCCCGTGGACGTAGATCATACCGATCGAACCACGTAAATCTCTCGTGTTCCTCGTTATATTCGCATACAAACCATATACAAATTTGGGCCGCAAATCGAAGATTCATCATTCTTCATTTCTATTCTTTCACTTTCCTCCTTAATTTTCCCTTATTCTCTCAGCCACTGTCTTCACCATCAGAAAACATTGTTGCTTCAACTTAAGAGTGAGTTGATTTTCAATTCTTCCATTTCAACAAAACTTGTGCAATGGAATGAAAAGCTGGATGAGTGCTGTGAGTGGCACGGCGTGGAATGTGATGGCGGTGGTAACATCATTAGTTTGCAGCTCGATCATGAGTCCGTCTCCGGTGGAATCGGGGATTCGTCGACTCTGTTCGGGCTTAAGTATCTAGAGAAGCTCAACCTTGCCTACAACGACTTCAACTCCTCATTGATTCCAAAAGGTATTAAGCATCTCAAGTATTTGACACACTTGAATTTGTCATATGCCGGTTTTAGTGGGCAGGTTCCTCTTGAAATTTCCTCATTGAGGAGATTAGTTAGTCTCGATATCTCCTATGATTATATTTGGTATAGTGAGAGTCCGAAACTGGAGCACCCGAATTTGGAGATGCTTGTTCAAAATCTAACGGGGCTTAGGGAGCTCTATCTCGATGGTGTCAATATTACTTCCTCTCATGACAGAAGTAGTTGGAGTCATATAATATCATCAAATTTACCCCATCTCACCGCTTTGAGCTTACGTGATTGTTCTTTGCCCGGCCCTTTGGCTAAGTCCTTCGGCAAACTCCCTTCCCTTTATGTTCTTCGACTAGATTATAATGATCTTTCAACGGCAAATCCAGACTTGTTCGCCAACTTGTCGAGCTTGACAACCTTGAGTCTTCACCAGTGCAGTTTGAAGGGTTCTTTTCCCGATAAAATCTTCCAAACACCTACCCTTCAGCATCTTGACTTATCTTTGAATGAACAGCTCAGTGGAAGCCTACCACCGTTTCCTCACTCTGGATCTCTCAAGTCTTTAAGGCTTAGCAGAACCAACTTCTCGGGGTCGATACCAAGTTCAATTGGCAATCTCAAGGCGTTATCGAAGATAGACTTGTCCTCATGCCGATTCGGAGGACCCATTCCATCCACCTTCGCTAACCTAACCCAACTCACTTATGTCAACTTGATCCACAACTTGTTCACGGGCTCCCTTTCTCCTACCATTTTTGAAGTTTTTCCAATCTTGTTTATCTAAACATGGCGATGAATTCATTCACGGGTAGCATTCCCAACCCGCTCATCGGTCTCCCTTCATTGCAAGAACTAGATCTTTACAGCAACAACTTTACAGGAGTGATTGAAGAATTCCCCACCCTAAATGCCTCTCAAATTGCCATTTTAGATTTGAGTGATAATCAACTCGAAGGGCTTATCCCGATTCATTCTTCCAACTCCAGAGCCTCGAGAAGCTGCTTCTCAATGAAAACTTGTTCGATGGCAGTTTTCAACTAGAAAAGATTCAAAGCTTTGCAAATCTTACATACCTTGATCTATCTGACAACAATTTATCGGTACATGTCAGCAACGACAGTTCGACTACTTATGGTCTTCCCAGGATAAGAGTGTTGTACTTGCGTTCATGTAACCTGCATAATTTTCCTGATTTCATCAAACAATATCCTAATCAGTTGCGACAACTCGACTTCTCAAACAATCGGATTTCCGGGGAGATACCTAATTGGATTTGGGGAACACAGTATCTGAACCTCTCCTTCAATCTTCTTACACATGTGCAAAAGCCTTTTAACATCCATCCTTCTCTTAAATGTTTAGAGTTGCAATCTAACCAGCTAAGGGAAGAGCTGCACCTATCATTTCAACCTAACATCACACCTCATCTTAAGTACTTGTCACTTGCTAATAACAGTTTAAGTGGATCGATTCCGACCTCCCTCTGCTCTGCCACAGGCCTCTCTGTTCTTGACTTGTCCATGAATCAATTGAGTGGCACCATACCCTCTTGCCTATTTGATGAAACCATGAATCTACGTGTGCTGGATATGGGGCGAAACAACATCAGCGGCCACATTCCTGACAGTCGTGGTCTCCGTTGCTACCTACGATATTTAAATCTAAGCAACAACACTATACGAGGGAAAATCCCAAAGTTCATTGGAAGTTGCGAGGAACTAGAGTTGATGAATGTTGGGAACAACCTCATCGATGACACATTCCTGTGCATGCTGTCATCGAGCTTGCGAGTTCTTGTTTTGCACTCCAACAGATTCCACGGGGAAGTAAATTGTTACAGCAACGACACCTGGCCGATGCTTCAAATCATAGATATATCTTTGAATAATTTCGGTGGCAGTCTGCAATCTGTAAACTTCTCTAGTTGGATGGGAATGGTGGTGAACAATGATGATGCACAATTTGGGGACGGCGGCTATTATTATACTTTGGAGAACTCTGGCGTGACATTGATTCAGAAAGGGCTAGAGTTGGAGCTTTACAAGATTTGGAATGACTTCAGTACTGTCGATTTCGCTTGCAACAATTTCCACGGGGAGATACCAAAGGCAATTGGTGATCTTAGTTCGCTTCATATTCTCAACTTTTCCCACAATGCCCTCAATGGAAGCATACCAAAGTCATCTGGCCTGTTGAGGAATCTCGAGTCACTCGACCTCTCGAGGAACCAACTAACAGGGCATATACCAACAGAGCTTTCACGCCTCACGTTCCTCTCGGTGTTGAATGTGTCCTACAATAGGCTGATTGGAGAGATTCCAAAAGGAAGTCAGTTGCAAACATTTCCTGCTGATTCTTTCTTAGGAAATCCGGGACTCTGCGGTTTCAATCTCAACATAAGCTGCACACCTCATACCGACGATGGAAGCGATGAAAAAGAGGAAGAGAAGAAGAAGAAGGGGGAGATAGAGTGGGAATACGTATCTACTGCACTCGGATATGGTGTGGGATTGGGAAGCTTTGCGTGGGTACTAATATTCTGCCGAAGCTTCCGATACAGATATTTTGGGAAAATAGAAGAAGTTTTTGAAGACATATTCGATGCAAGAGACAGGAGAAGAAGAAGATTACATGCAAGAAGGGTAGAGATGAATCGAGTCTGGAGGCAGGGACAATAGTTTCTTTTAATACCATGTCTGTTTTCTGTTTGTATCTAAAAATAAGTGGAATTATTCAGATAATAGTAGTAACTAGTAAAGTCTTCAACATTCAAGCATATAGTAACTTAGATTGTGGAGATTTATGTAGATTATGAGTTGCCTAAAGAAACTTAGGTACTACTCCTACTATACTTGTTGCTTTCTTGGGTTTTGGGTTGTATTCATGTAGTAAAAGATAATGAATGACAATAAGAGGGAAAAGAAAAACCTTCATCGCAGCCAGTGCCCTTTCGTGCAATAACACAAACACCTTCTGTGCATGAATTGCCACCTTGAGAGAAAGACGGAGAGCGAGAAACGAAGTCAGGTACTTGTAAAATATTAAAATTCGAATACGATAAAGAACTTTAACACGAACAACTCCGACCTTAAATTAAAAAATAAAAAATAAAAAATAAATAAATTTGATTGGCAAACCTTATTAACACAGTAGGAGACTGTGTTTGCTTGCTCCGCTGAGGATATTTCATATTTGAAGCTATATATTCGTTTCTTTCTATTTGTCTAGTTGTTTTAATATGATTTCCTTTTTAACGTTTACTTTTTAACTTTTGTAACAGAATTCTGCTACCGCCTTCTTATTATATACTGTAGTAGCTTAGTTGTTACTACCTTCGTCCCGCCAAAGACGTTACATTTCTTTTTATCAATTTCTGGCACGTTTTTCCACGCTTCTATATGATGCGTTTTACAATAGATTTTTGAAGAATTTTTTCTTTTACGGGGATACTATGATAGTTGTATTATCCTACAAAAGAAAAAATTCTTCAAAAATCTATTTTAACACACTTCATCAAGAAGCGTGCAAAAACATGCCATAAATTGACAAAAAGAAATGTAACGTCTTTGGCGGGATGGAGGGAGTACTTGTTAGTAGTAGCTTAATACTATATTATGAATGTAGACTAAAATTGTCACCTCACACATTATAACAAAGACTTTCAAAGTTCTAATTCAATAAAACATTACTTCCTCCTCCGTCCCATTTCATTTAGGTTTTTCTATTTTGACACAAGATTTTATAACTAGTGTTAAAAGTGAAAAGTAAGGGGTCCACGTTAAAACGTAAAAGTTAATTTTTTCCATTTTTTTGAAACATATCAATTGAAATAGAACATCTCAATTAGGAAATGAAGTCAAGTGAAGTGGGAGTACTTAATGATGAATTCAATAGTTGTAACTTCTAATGAATACTTGCCTCCACGGCTTACGGTTTAACTTCTTCTTTTTTTTTTTCCTCTTCAGTTCCAAAATGGTAAAGAATACTTGTTTACAGTTTAACTTTTTTTTTCCTTCTTAAAATTGATTATGTTATCATATTCGTTCCTTTCTTGGTTTAGTGCCATACGCAAATGTGATTAATGAAGCGGGACAAAGGTAAAGGTAGTAGTATGACTATAGTATTAGCTAGCCCCTTCAAATTATCTTCAAACCTTTCTTTAAAACTCTGCTTCTACTTCTCTTTAATTTCCTATAACATATTAAAAATTTTCAAGTGGCCGTCATACCATTAGTCTTTGAAGTTGCCGTCTTAATAAATGAATTAAGATCTCCTAATCAACTCAACTTAAATAAAAGAAGACCTCCCAATTAATCACCTGCAAAAGTCTATTTAAATGCAAGTTTATACCTAACTCTTTACTATGCAATTAATCACCTATTCACAATGTTTCCAACGTTGTTCTTGATTTCTATTCTTTCCTCCTTAGTTTTCCCTCATTCTCTCAGCCAGTGTCTTCACCATCAGAAAACATTGTTGCTTCAAATTAAGAGTGAGTTGATTTTCAATTCTTCCATGTCAACAAAACTTGTGCAATGGAATGGCAAGGTGGATGAGTGCTGCAAGTGGCGCGGCGTGGAATGTGATGGTGCTGGCCACGTCGTAAACTTGCAGCTCGATGAAGAGTCCATTTCCGGTGGAATGGGGGATAATTCGAGTCTGTTATGACTTGAGTATCTAGAGAAGCTCAACCTTGCCTACAATGACTTCAACTCCTCGTTGATTCCAAAAGGTATTAAGCATCTCAAGTTTTTGACACACTTGAATTTGTCAAATGCCGGTTTTGGTGGGCAGGTTCCTCTTGAAATTTCTTCATTGAGGAGATTAGTTAGTCTTGATATCTGCTTTAGTGATGTTTGGTACATTGAGCTTCCGAAACTGGAGCACCCAAATTTTGAGATGCTTCTTCGAAATCTAACGGCGCTTAGGGAGCTCTACCTCGATGGTGTCAATATTACTTCCTTTTGTGAAAGAAGTAATTGGAGCCGTATAATATCATCACATTTACCCCATCTCACCGCTTTGAGCTTACGTGATTGTGATTTGTCCGGCCCTTTGGCTAAGTCCTTTGCCAAACTCCCTTCCCTTTCTGTTCTTTGACTAGATGGCAACAATCTTTCGACGGCAAATCCAGACTTGTTCGCTAACTTTTCAAGCTTAACAACCTTGAGTCTTGTGTACTGCGGTTTAAAGGGTTCTTTTCCAAATAAAATCTTACAAATACCTACTTTGCAGCATCTTGACTTATCTGACAATTATGAGCTCAGTGGAAGCTTGCCACCATTTCCTCACTCTGGCTCTCTCAAGTCTTTAAGGTTTACCAGCACCAACTTGTCGGGATCGATACCAAGTTCAATTGGCAATCTCAAGACGTTATCGGAGATAGACTTGTATGGTTGCGGATTCGGAGGACCCATTCCATCCACCTTCGCTAACCTAACCCAACTCACTCATGTCGACTTGTCATTTAACTTCTTCACGGGCTCCCTTTCTCCTACCATGTTTGAAGGTTTTTCCAATCTTGTTTATCTAAGCCTAGCAAACAATTTATTCACCGGTAAAATTCCCAACTCCCTTTTTGGCCTCCCTTCACCGCAGACACTCGATCTTTACACAGCAATTTTACCTGAGTGATTGAAGAGTTCCCCACCGTAAATGTCTCTAAGATTGTTAGTTTGGATTTGAGCTACAATCGACTGGAAGGGCCTATTCCCGACTCATTCTTCCAACTCCAAAGCCTCAAGTATCTGTATCTCAGTGGAAACTTGTTCAATGGAAGTTTTCAACTAGAAAAGATTCAAAGCTTTGCCAATCTTACGACCCTTGATTTGTCGGGAAACAATTTATCCGTACATGTCAAGAATGACAATTTGACTACTTATGGACTTCCCAAGCTATCATGGTTGTCCTTGCGTTCTTGTAACATGCATGATTTTCCTCATCTCTTAAAACAATATTCTAATCAGTTGCAACAACTCGACCTCTCAAACAATCGGATCTCTGGGGAGATACCTAGTTGGATTTGGGGAACACAACTTACTTATCTGAACATCTCCTTCAATCTTCTTACACATGTGCAAAAGCCTTACAACATCCCTCCTTTGCTTACGTTCCTAGACTTGCAGTCTAACCGGCTCAGGGATGAGCTGCACCTGCCCTTTCCACCTAACATCACATATTTTCTTCAGTACTTGTCACTAGCTAATAACAGCTTAAGTGGATCGATTCCGACCTCCCTCTGCACAGCCACACACCTTGTAGCTCTTGACTTGTCTATGAATAGATTGAGCGGCACCATACCCTCTTGCCTACTTGATGACACCATGAATCTATTTGTGTTGGATCTGGGGCAAAACAACTTCAGCGGCCACATTCCCGATAGTTTTGGTCTCCGTTGCTACCTACAATATTTAAATCTCAACAATAACACCCTCCGAGGGAAAATCCCAAAGTCAGTCGAAAGTAGCGAGAGGCTAGAGTTGATGAACGTTGGGAACAACCTCATCAACGGCACCTTCCCATGCATGCTGCCATCGAGCTTGCAAGTTATTGTTTTGCGCTCCAACATATTCCATGGAGAGAAGTAACGTGCCACAACAACAGCTGGCCAGACCTTCAGATCATTGATATATCTTTGAATGCTTTCAGTGGCACTCTGAAATCAATAAACTTCTCTAGTTGGAGGGGAATGGTGCAAGGGACCGATCCGCAAATTGAGCGCACTGAGTTAAGGTATAATTTTTCGCAGGTGCCAAAGGATGGGATTAGAATAACTGTGAAAGGGCTAGAGGTCGAGATTATCAAGATTTATTCGGATTTTACGTCCATTGATTACTCATGCAATAATTTCCATGGGGAGATACCAGAGGCAATAGGTGATCTTAGCTCTCTCCGTCTTCTCAACTTCTCCCACAATGCCATCAACGGAAGCATCCCAAAGTGAGATCAGATGCAAGAAGAAGAAGAGCAGTGAGGGATGGAGAAGTGAGGAGGCATTAAAAGTGTTTGGTATTAAGTTTGTTTGAAATGATATAAGATGGTGTGTAATGTTGTCTAATAATCAGTGGATTAATATGTAATTTTGCTCAATGGTTATTGTCTATATTCTCTATTGTGTTATGTGTATGCGTTTGCTTGAACAGTAGTAAAGTTAATGCCTTAAATCTCCGTGATACAAGGTCACAGGTTCAATGCATAAATCATAGTCAGGACTAAATATTAATACTCTCCCTATCCTATCGAATGGTGTATATTTTTATATTTTATACGTAACATTTATTCAACACACATCATTCAACGGGATGATAAAGGGAGTATCAGATAGAGTAAAGTAATCCAACACATATTCATAACTAACAAAACACAAACAACTTAAAGCATAATGAATATATATACCTGCACCACCATCATTGCCGCCAGTGCCCTTTCGCGCAATAACACAAACAGTTTCTGTGCATGAATGAATTGCCACCTTGAGAGTGTTAGAGAAAGTAAGAAGCATCGAAAATGAAGAGAGGAGAAGAGAGGAAACTGCTATTCAATTGAATTCAGAAACTGAAGTAACTAACTACACAATTAGCTAACTAACTATATATACTAAACTAGTAATTACAGCTAATAAACTCTCACTAACCGCCTTACAATCTACCAGTGAAATCACGCCACATCAGCATAATAACTACCACTAAGATACACACACATCAGCACTCATTTATCTAACTGGATGTACAGCTGGATGTACAGCTCAGCTTGTCTTCTCCATTCATCTTCTTCACACACGAACAGAGCAACACAGCAAAGCAAACTCTTCCTTCATTCTTACTCCAGTACTCCCCCAACTATCCAGTCTCCTCCTCTACCGGACACAGCCTCAGTTTATCTCTGAGCAGCAAGAACCGTGACAAAGCTAAGGGTTTGGTGAACACATCTGCAATCTGATCCAGTGTGGGTACATGACCAATCTCTATTACCTTAGCTAGAATCTTCTCCCTGATGAAATGCACATCAATCTCAATGTGTTTCGTGCGAGCATGAAACACAGGATTCCCAGCCAAGGAAATAGCTCCAGTGTTATCACACCACACTCTAGCTGGTAGTACCAACACTAATCCTAACTCAGCAAAAACAGACTGCAACCAAATGATATCACAAGTCAAGTTAGCCACTGCTCTGTATTCAGATTCAATACTGCTTCGAGATACCACCTCTTGCTTCTTAGCATTCCAAACAATCAAATTTCCCCCAAGAAAAACACAATGACCACCTGTAGATCTTCTATCATCAAAAGAACTTCCCCAATCTGCATCTGCATATCCTACTAAAGAGAAAGGAGTAGCAGCAGTAAACTCAAGTCCCAAATCACAAGTTCCCTTCAAATACCTCAACAACCTCTTGCAAGCAGCCCAATGTAAATCAGTAGGATTATGTAAAAACTGTGATAACTTGTTGACACTAAAAGCAATATCTGGCCTAGTCAAAGTCAGATACTGTAAAGTGCCAACTACACTTCTATACAGAGAGGGATCATCAAACACAACACCACCTTCTTTAGACAGCTTAGGCAAAGGAACCATAGGAGTTGGACAGCTATTACACTCACTCATATTGGTTCTTTCCAACAACTCAGTAACATATTTCTTTTGAGAAATCACAAACTTGGATTCAGACCTCTGAACTTCTATACCCAAGAAATACTTGACCTCACCAAAGGTTTTAAGCTTGAACTGAGATTGTAGAAGTTTAATAATATTGAGCACTTCCTCATGTGAATCACCAGTTAGCAAGATATCATCTACATACACAAGAATCAAACTCAAACACCCATCAACTGTCCTATGAAACAGAGAGAAGTCAGAGGTAGATCTTTGAAAACCAAGACTCAACAAGCACTCTTTCAACTTGTTATACCAGGCTCTGGGAGCCTGTTTCAAACCATATAAAGATTTCTTCAGCTTGCATACATAATTAGGAAATTCACTGCTAACAAAACCTTTTGGCTGAGACATATAAATTGTATCTTCTAGATCTCCATTTAAGAAAGCATTAGACACATCAATTTGCTGCACTGACCATTTTCTAGTTGCAGCCAAGACAAACACCAACCTGAGGGTAGAGAACTTCACAACTGGACTAAAAGTTTCTAAGAAATCAATACCAGCAAATTGCTCAAAGCCACGAGCCACTAATCTGGCTTTCAGTTTGTCCAAAGACCCATCAGCCAATGTCTTGACTTTATACACCCATTTATTACTTATTACCTTCATATCCACATTGTATGGAACCAATTCCCATGTCCCATTATCCATCAAAGCCTTATATTCCAACTCCATAGCATGAAACCACTCAGGAGTAGCCAAAGCAACAACATCATTCTTAGGCTCACAAGGCAACCCACTGTTAACCAAAAACACTTTAGGCTTGAAAATCCCATTTTTAGATCTAGTAACCATGGTGTGAGTATTAATAGGCTGAGAAGATTGAGAAGAAGATGAAGAACTAGAGAAACCAGAACCGACAGAGGAATTTGAAGAAGCAGAGTCAGCAGAATTATGTGAAGAATGTGATGATAGGGAACCAGCAGAAGAAACAATAACAGAGGAAGATGACATATGGCCTTGATCATGTTGCACAGAAGTAGAAGGAGTAGAAGGAATTGACACATTGCTAGGAGACACAGACTGAACTGGAGTGGACAGAACAAAACCAGGAGGAGGAACAAGAGCAACAGGAGCAGAGGACTTGGAAGAATATGAAGGACTAGAACTACATGCTTTGCCAAACAACTGATTATAAGGAAAATCAGAAACATTGAATTTGACAGTATAAGCAACATATACTCTCCCAGCAGAACTTAAACATTTGTACCCTTTATGAAAATCACTATATCCCAAAAAGATACATTTTGCAGACCTAAACTGCAATTTATGACTGTTGTATGGCTTAAGGAAAGGAAAACAAGCACACCCAAAAGGTTTCAACAGCCTATAATCAGGCACCCTTCCAAACAATAAGAGATATGGAGATTTATAGGACAAGGAAGCACTAGGTAGCTTATTGACAAGAAACACAGCAGTATGCATTGCCTCCCACCAGAATTCAAATGGTAAAGAGGCCTGAGCCAACAGAGTAAGACCAACATCAACAATATGTTGATGTTTCCTTTCTACTTTACCATTTTGAGAATGTATATAAGGACAAGGGTGTTGAAAATGAATTCCTAACTCTAGGAAATATGACTCAAGAGGTCTAAACTCTCCCCCCCAATCAGATTGAAAATAGGAAATGGAGGAGTTAAACTGAGTCTTAACTTTGGCAACAAACTGTTTGACAACAGAAACAGCTTCTGACTTTAGATGAAGTGGATATATCCAAGTGAACCGTGAGTAATCATCCACAAAACTTATGTAATATTTGAAACCACTCCTAGAAATAGTATGGCTAGGACCCCAAAGATCAGAATGAATGAGCTCAAAGCACCTAGTAGTTTTAATAGGCATAGACATATGAGGTTTTTGATGCAATTTGCCAATACTACATGGTTCACAGAAATTCAGAGATGTAGCAGAGAAAGACACACCCATGAGATTGCAAATTTTAGAAAGCACAGAAGAATTTGGATGGCCACACATTTGGTGAATTGTATTAGCATCAAGCTCACACAAACCAGCAAATTGTACAGAAGATAAATCCATATTACAATCTGAATCAAGTAACATAGGTTGTGAACTATTACATGAGGAAAAAGAGCCTACACTCATGTTCTCAACAGAAAAAGCATAAGGATAGGAGTGTGCACCACCAAGGGAGACACCAGAACCAGCAGAAGAAGTGCTGTGCTTGGAAAGAAGCTGAGTGAGATCCAACTTGTACAATCCATTAGTTAGAGCCCCCTTCAATAGGATCTTGTTGGTCACCTTGTCCTTAACAAAACATGAATCAGAATTAAACTCAATCACCACATTATTATCCTTAGTGAATTGAGATATGCTCAAAAGATTCTTTGTGATTTGTGGAACAAACAGAATATTATTAAGTAGAAGAGAGGATGAAGAAGCAGATGGAACAGGAATAGAATTAGAACCAATAGAAGAGATAGGAATCAAGTTACCATTTCCAACCATGAGATTTTCATTCCCACCATATTGAGAGCTAACAGCAAGATTACCAGCTTCATTAGTAACATGAGATGTAGCTCCACTGTCCACATACCAGTTACCTTCACCATCTGTAAAGGTTTGATTAACATCTGCAACACCAACAAAATCAGCAACAAAAGCCTTCTGTGTGCCAGATGTAGATGCAGACTGATTTCCCCCAGTATTAGCTTCATTTCCAGTGAAATGCACATCAAAACGTTTGAAGCAACGCAGAGCTACATGACCAGAACGTCCACACAGCTGACACATTAACACCTTTCCAAAATTAGGTCTAGGACCTCCTCTACCAAACTGCTGTGCACCAGATGCACCACCTCTACCTCCAGTATTATAGGACTGACCACCAGTTGCACCAACACCTCTACGATATGCTATATTAGCAGAGTGATCAAAAATAGACGCATTCTGTTGAGCAAGGCGTGCCTCATATGCTTGAAACGCCAGTTGAATCTCTTGAAGATTAGGAGCATCTGTCCTCTGCATAGTATTTACCACCAACGACTCATATTCAGGACCAAAACCAGAGAGAATATGCTGTACAAGCTCATCATCATCAAGCGGCTTTCCAATAGCTGCAAGTTGATCAGCAATACTCCGCATCTTCATGAAACAGTCCTCCACAGACATCACACCTTTCTTCAACGCCTGGAGCTGTGTGCGATACTGAGCCACCTGTGCCTTAGAGTGAGAATGAAACACCGTCTCGAGAGCACTCCACACTTCACGAGAGGATTTGCAACGCACAACATGACCTAGCATGGATTCGCCAACAGACGATAGCATCCAGCTCAGTAGGTACTGATCGCGGCGAATCCAAGTGACGAACTCCGGATTCGGAACCATATCTCCACCATCTCTCGCCGGAACCAACGGCGCCGGAACCTCCGCCGTCGGAGACACAAACTCATCAAAACCATGGGCGCGAATCGCCGAATGAACAAGCGCACGCCAAAACGAGTAATTAGATCTGTCCAATTTCAGCTGAATCACATGAAATTGGGGCAAAACCAGACCACGACCATTCGCATTTTGATCCATAGCAACACAATCGAAAAATAGCACACCAACAGCGAACAGAAAGAGCACCAGAAAAACACCAATCGAACAGAAAAACACCAGAAAATCACCAACAACACACCAAAAAATCACAAAATAGAGCCAGCAGCGAAAATAGCAACGAATATGCTAACCGCAGCTGGAAAAATCACAGAAGAATGCAGCGGAAACAAGGAATCGCAGCTCAAGATACCATGTTAGAGAAAGTAAGAAGCATCGAAAATGAAGAGAGGAGAAGAGAGGAAACTGCTATTCAATTGAATTCAGAAACTGAAGTAACTAACTACACAATTAGCTAACTAACTATATATACTAAACTAGTAATTACAGCTAATAAACTCTCACTAACCGCCTTACAATCTACCAGTGAAATCACGCCACATCAGCATAATAACTACCACTAAGATACACACACATCAGCATTCATTTATCTAACTGGATGTACAGCTGGATGTACAGCTCAGCTTGTCTTCTCCATTCATCTTCTTCACACACGAACAGAGCAACACAGCAAAGCAAACTCTTCCTTCATTCTTACTCCAATAGAGAGGGACAGAGAGACTGAAGTCAGGCACATGCAAATACTAAAAATCGAATACGATAACGAACCTTAATACGAACAACTCCAACCATAAATTATAAAGAATAAAAAAATCAAATTAATACAGTAGTGAGAGAGAGAGGGGCTGATGGTATTTGAAGCTATATACAGTGTTCGTTTCTTTCTACTAAAATTGTCAACTCACACCTATTACTTATATAACAAAGACTTGCAAAGTTCTAATCTATACCTATACTAAAAAGAGCCTTAAGTTATAAAATAATGTATTGTCTATAATGTCCTTTAAAATTACTTAAAATCAAGGATAAGTAAGTAATTAAGAACAATCATAATTAAGGTATAAAAAATATAATTGGATTTACATTTATTAAAATTAAAATTAACGTAATCTATTCCATATAAAAAGCATCTTATTTGAGATGATTTAATTTATTCCTTTCTTCTTCTTTCTTTTTTTAAAAAAAAGAAATATGTGAGCGTAGTGTTCATAACAACTAACATATTGAGTTGAACCAAAATTAAAATGAAAGAACTAAAGTATTGATCACTTTGAATAATTAAGTAAAAAATTTATAACTAATATATTAGAAAAAAGGGAGTAATTATTGCATGATTAGTCATGCAATTCGATTTTATTTTAAAAAAATTAATTAGAAATTTAAAGGTCGAATCACAAAGGACTTAAATTCAGAACCTTTGGTCCTGTAACTTAATTCCCAACCTCTTGACCAACACAAACATAACAAACAATTCGATTTTATATAACTGCATTCCAATTGAAACGGAATAGCAAGAGTGAAACTATCAATTTTGTGAACGATTGTGATCCAAATTTATTTTATAATCACATTTGGACTCAGGGGCGGAGGGAGGGGGGTGGCAGTGGGGTCAAGTGACCCCACTGGAATTTTAAAAAAAGTCAGGGGTATTTTTGTAATTTCGTAATTCTATTATTTAAAATATTAAAAAAATACTAATATTATTGTAAATCCCCAATTCTCCCCAATTCAGAAACTCACGACAGTAACCCCAATCTCTCAAAGACATATTTCTCAAATACGCCATGTCGCCGTCGCCATCCGGCCCATCCCCGGTCGTCGTCGCCATGCCCGTCCTTCGTCGGCATCTCCATCTGGTGTAGTTACGACGCCTCTCTAAATCCTCGCTCTCTCTCTCTCTATCTTTCTCTCCCGTCCTCTGCAGTCTGCCGCCACCGTCACCTCTCTTATTCGCCGGAAGCCGCCGCCATCTCTTCAGGTACGTTTCTTTTTATTCGATTCTGTCAAATGTCAATCTCTCCCTCTCCATTGATAAAAATTTTGATTTTTTTAACTAGTGAAGTTTGTGAAGAGAGAAGTCAGAAGACTGCCCTTTCTCAAGCTCGGCAGCTTGCCCTTTCTCCGTTTCTCGTCAAAGCTCGTCCTCTTTTCGACATTTCTACGTTGCCATCATTGTAGACTTGGTGTCGATTCTACAAGGTAACATCTACATTGCTTTTGAAAATCATGTTAGCCTAGCAATAACAACTATAAGAGGAGACTATTCATAACAATATGATGCCTTGGGGAGGTTTAACGAACAGGAGAAAGGCATTGAGATAGAGATAGACAATAAACCATCTATTATTAAGGTTAGAAAGTAACTCATTCCAGAATTCAACACCGATTAATGAGGGTAAGGGAAACTTACTCAGGCCAGAATTTAAGATTTCTTGCAATTGATTGGAACCAAAACTACAAGGCTGCATAGGATTGACTATATCCATTAGAAAATTTTAATTGTGGGCTTGCAAAATTTTAATTGATTGGAACCAAAACTACAAGGCTGCTTCTCCTTGCAAAGTTTTATCCTTCAGAATTTTCAGAATTTGATTCATGTAAGCTTGAGAGTCAGCTTGAAAACTTCATAATCGATGTGCGCATGGATGGAAAGTTCTCAAAGCTATTAGGGATTGGAGGTCTTGCTGAGAAGATGGTTTCGACAAGAAAAGATCAAGTTTTTCCATTGGTCTATTTGCTTATTAAGTTGTGTTTGACTTTACCGGTTGCTACTGCTACAGTTGAGAGAGCTTTTTCGGCTATGAAGTTCATCAAGAATATTTTACGGAATCGTATGGGAGACGACCTAATGAACGATTGCTTAATTCCTTACATTGAAAAGGATGTATTTGTCAATGTTACGAATGAAGCAATTATGGAGCGGAAGATGAAGGAAAGAAGAGGAATTTTATGAAGTTTTCTGTACTCATTTTTAATTTTTAAACTTATTTCGTAATTTCAGTTGTATCACATTTCTATTGAAAGTTATTAATACTATTTCCTTACTTTGATTTTTTTTTTTTAATGTATATTTTTTGTAAATTGCAAAAAATGTGACCCCCTGACTCGGAAGTCTAGCTCCGCCACTGTTTGGACTTTATTTAAAATAATGTAGACAAATAAAATAAGACGTGTTGCCAAAAGAAATGATATGATAAATATTATCCAATGTTTTAAAAACCGGACCGGACCGGCCGGTTCGACCGGTTCGACCGGGAACCGGACCTGGACCGGTCCGGTTTGGACCCTAAAACCGGCAGTCTTGAAAAACCGCCATCAAACCGCCAAAACCGCCCAGAACCGCTTTGAACCGGGATGAACCGGGAACCGGGGCGGTTTTCAGAGAACCGGACGGTTCTCTCTCTTACCCAAAAAAAATATACATTTTGTGTCCAAAGAGAATTGAACCCATGACCTACAAGGTGAAAGACTAGAATTCCACCATCTACACTACAATAACAACTTGTATACATAATATAAATTTAGTTTTATTTAACAATCGACTACATAGAAGTATATTTATTATATAAATGTCTATTTTATCTCTCTCTTTCTGATTCCCAACTAATTTTCAAGAAAACGACCTATTAACGTAATGTGAATTATTCACATTTTATGATAATAAAGATAATTTCACATTTTATTAATCTTCATATAGCTACTAAGAATAAAAATTAAGTATAACCAATAAATTTTTATTGAAAAAATACTTTTAAAACATGATATTTAAATTATATTAAGAATAAATTAAATTTTTTTAGCTTTAATATATTTTTTACCTTATAAGTTATAAATTTATTCATATTTTTATATATATCATGTATTTATTTATTATTAATATTATTTAATATTAATTTAATTATATAACGGTTCAACCATGGTTTAACCGGTTCAACCAATTGAACCATGACCCGAAAGCCTCACCGGTTCGACGTCCGGTTCGGTTTTTAAAACATTGATATTATCCTTGGGATTTCAAAGATTTTTATAATAAACCAACAAAATCTCATTATATAAATGTTTGTTATGTTCAATTATGGATTTTCAGACAAAAATATTTTAGATACATAAAAATAGAGTACATATGAGATGGCACGTTTACATGTTGATTGACGATGGTACTTCGAGTCCACAATGAAATATGAGTGTGTATTATCTATGTATACTGTTATTAGTTCTTTCAAAAAAAAAAAAAAAACATATACCGTTATTTCTCTAATACTCCCGTCATTCCACTTAATTAATTCATTTTACTTTTGATACCATAACCAAGAAAAATAGAGATAATGCTATTTTTTTTTCAAATTTCTTGAGGTTTTTTTTTGTTACTTTATATTTTTTTTAATAATCTAATTAAAATCACTTTAACATTATGATATTATTATTCTTAAAGTCTAATTATAATTCTTATAGGAAATAAATTCTTTATATGTAAACTGTTATTATTCCTAACTTGTGATATAAAAATTATAACATTATTAATTTAATTAATTTAATTTTGTGTGATGGTTAATTAGATCTTAAGAGTCATGATTAATATGAGTTGTGTTTGGTGGAGTAATATAAATAGTTGTCTACTCTTTGTATTATGTATCTGAAAAAATAGTGAGAAAATCCTGACTTAGTATCGCTCCAGACGTAGTTATAAGACGAAGTAGGTGAACAAATCTTGTGTTCTTTTGCGTTTCATAATTGCGTGTATGTGTGTCTTTTCGTGACAAATAAATAAAAGAAGACTCCTCAAATTAACAACTTATTAAAGTGATTCCGTGCAATGACTTAAACTTGTCAAATAGTTGTTATACTTAAAATTTGCGCTAAACCTACGAGAATAAACTTTTTGATAGAATTTCGTCTCATCTAAAAGCTCGAACTTGTAGAGAGGGTGGGAATATATTGACTCATATTATGATTCTCAATACTCCCCCTCACTTGTGGACTCAATTTTCAACTCTACCATCTTCTGGGTAGGAGGCCCAACAAGTGCACATTTTTAATATGGGTGGAGTTGCTTTCAGCGGGATTCGAACACAGGACCTCAGCATTTGTTGAAGGCTCTGATACCATGATAGAATTTCGTCTCATCTAAAAGCTCGAACTTGTAGAGAGGGTGAGAATCTATTGGCTCATATTATGATTCCCAATACTCCCCCTCACTTGTGGGCACAATTTTCAACTCTACCCTCTGGGTAGGAGGCCCAACAAGTGCACATTTTTAATATGGGTGGAATTGCTTTCAGCGGGATTCGAACACAGGACCTCAGCATTTGTTGAAGGCTCTGATACCATGATAGAATTCCGTCTCATCTAAAAGCTCGAACTTGTAGAGAGGGTGGGAATCTATTGGCTCATATTATGATTCTCAATACTTTTGTCGGCCCAATCTTACCCTAACGAAAGCTTAACCTATTAAAGTGACAAACTCAACATAGAACGGGCAAACTACAACCTTGATATTATTAGCGATTGTAATAAAGCTACTTGAAAGAGTGATGTAATCTAACAAAAAATGAAAACTTCATTATTGCGGATGATCACCCTCCTAAGAGAATATTCAAATGACTATCTTTGCAATATGCAACAGATAGTTTTACGAGTCTATCTTAAAATTAACTAGATAGAGTTCAACACTCAATGAAGGTTAAGAGGGTTAAAAAATAAACACAAAATTCAATATGTTCAAGTTCTTCATCATATTCAAGCTCTCTTGTAGATCATTTTGCTCTCGAACTAGATATGCAAAATCATCAAATCCTTATATTATTCGTCGATTGTTCTAGCATAATTGATATTCAACCACAACTTATTAATTTTTTATAATGTCCATATATAATTATATATATTTTTAATAATTTGATTTCACAAAATCATTTATCAACCAAACATAACATTTTATATTTACCCACACATACAAATAGCCACGCCATCAATCCATGTCATTTCCACATCATCATTACATATAATTACCCACACATACAATATACATTAAAGACAAATATATGTATAGGTAAAATTAGACTATTTCCCCCACACATCTATATGTGTGAGTAAAAACTTTTATTGACGAGCACATAGCGACACATGATGATACTTAGCTCATGTGTGGCAAAAGATCTATACTCGCACATAATCATACTTTTAGCGTCATATGCATGTGTGGCAAAAACCTAATTTTTTTGTTGTGTATTCAACTATGATCCTATTCTTGTGAAGAGATACTCAAAGTTAAATATTTCTTCAACACTCAAACTTGAGTGAGTATTAAGATTGTGATTAGTGTTGAGTTGTTTGTTGGAAAATTGTGTATCTTTCAAGTGTCAGGGTTGAAGATTAGACTTGTTCGTTGTAAAACTTATTACTTTAGCTCTCAAGTTGTAAGATGCTAAGTTACTTCCTTGGACGTAGAAAACAAAGGATATTCATCCTGAAATTCAACCATATTGAATAACTATAATTATGCGTTTAATTATGTTTTAGTTTCTATAAATTTGTAATGCATAATCTTGAACTAAAATTTATAGAACCTATATATGGCTCAAACACCTCATTGTGTGTGTATGCGTGTTCATTAATAAGGATATAGGTAATAAATGTCCATAATATCTAAAAACACACTTTTGGTTTTCTTTTTAAATTATTGATTTACATAAAATTATGATAATCTTTTTTTTACTGAAGTCCACATTTTATTTCAGCATTTATGGGTCACCATAAAAATATTACTCACTTTGTCATCTATGGCATATGTGATATGTGCTTTTTATTTCAAAAATTATATCACACATAATGCTCTTATTTTTATTTTATTTTTATCAAATATAACACATTCGTATTCTTTTTAAAAGTTAATGGCAAGTATATATAATACATTAAATATTGAGGCATAAAAGATTATACCCAATTTCAACTTAAAAAACAAAATTTTGCTTTGTATGTTAAAAAACACAACTTATACTCATATTTTTAAATTTTGTACCAAAATGCCTTTGCTTTATGCTTTTTACTTTTTGCTTTTTGTTTTTTGCTTTTTGACTTTGACCACCAATTCTCTCTCTCTCTCTTTTCGGTAATTTTGGTGTTACAAATCGTACTGTGTTCCATACAAATAAGTACTAGTAATCTTTTTTTTGTGTTTCGTACTGCGTACTTAAGTACGCAGTAAGATTTTCTTCCTTTCATACTGTAGTTAAGTACGCAGTAAGATTTTCTTCCTTTCGTACTGTGTACTTTAGTATATCATGTAAATTGAATAAAAACTTACACAAGACTAGTAATCTTTTTTTGTGTTTCGTACTGCGTACTTAAGTACACAGTAAGCTTTTCTTCCTTTCGTACTGTGTACTTAAGTACGCAGTAAGATTTTCTTCCTTTCGTACTGTGTACTTTAGTATATCATGTAAATTGAACAAAAACTTACACAAGACTAGTAATCTTTTTTTGTGTTTCGTACTGTGTACTTAAGTACGCAGTAAGATTTTCTTCCTTTCGTACTGTGTACTTTAGTATATCATGTAAATTGAACAAAAACTTACACAAGACTAATAATCTTTTTTTGTATTTCGTACTGTGTACCGAACAAATTAAATAAGATTTTCAAAATATATTCAAATTCATGTGAGAGAGAGATAGAGAGAGAGAGAGTAATTGAATGTTGGGCTCGTAAAAAAATATGGGTTCTTCTTACACCTCCGATTCACAACAAAAAAAAAAAGTGGAAATAAATTATTCAATTGAAAAGAATAAAAATAAAAACAAGAATTTGCATCACTTCACATTCGTAAGGAAAAGAGAGAAAAGTGCAAAATCACAGCTACAAAGCAACAACATTCGAGAGGAAATACAAAGTCATAACTCAAACATTCATTGATGATATTAAATCCATCTAAATTGAAAAAAATAAAATGAATTGCTCGATTCATGCTACTACTCCTCACCTCTAAATTGAAAAAAAAAAAACGAATTGAAAAATGAATCCATCTAAATCCATCTAAATTGAAAAAAAATTGAAAAAAAAGAGGAGAGAGAGAAAGAGAGTAAATGGAAGCACGAGAGAGAGAGAGATTAGGGTACGTTTGATCTCGTCGATCGCCGCCTTGAGAAGCTCCGCCCTCCTTCCGCCGTCGACGGCGGCCTCGTTGCGGAAGAACTGGTCCATCTCCGGCACCCCGATCGCCCGCCGTATCCCGCGGCTGTAGTCGCCGCCGGGAGCGTAGAACCAACGCGCCTCCTCCACCAGCCCCTGCTCCACCATTTCGTCCACCCTCTTCGACAGCACCGAGCAGAGAACGTCCATCGCGACGTCGACCCAGAGGAAGCAGAACTCGTAGGAGTCATTCCGGCCGGCGGCTAGGGCTCCGGTGAAGGAGACGGGGCCGCCGGCAAACTTGGAGATCGTGCTTCCGACTAGAAGCTTCTGGCACCTCCTGTCACGCCCCAACTTTTCTAAGGAAGAGACACGAGTGAGGCGTGACTGAGGTTGGAGAAAAGAAGTGGGGAAAGAAGGGGGAAAAACTCTTGTCTTATCTTAAATAAATAAGTTAATAATAAACAGAATAATATCCAAAATATTTTAGGCAACAACACCTTTGAAATAGAAGCTAACCTAAATAAAATTTGACAAGAGATGTTCAACATATACATTCATTATATCATAAGGATCTTTTCAAGTTCAAATGGCTCCCACTTAGTTATTAAGGATAGACTCTATACATAGAAGTAAGTTAAAGAGTCTACTAACAAGAGACATAATAAGTTCAAGAAATATAATCTAGAGTTCAACACAAATGACAAGAAACTAGCGGAAGCTAATACAATAGGAGAATCCTAGCCTCAGCTTTGCCCCGTCAGCACCGTCACTTAACCTGAAAACATTTGGAAAATATTTGGGCTAAGTACTAATGTACTTAGTGGGCTAACATTCGATATACATACATAAAACAAAATACAGTTTATCCATCATCATAAGACATAACTTAGAAGTTTTGTAAAAGAAATGCATCTAAGTATGCCAAAACATTATCATTTTCCTTTGCGCGCAGTTGTCACACTCTACAGTTACTCTTACTGTGATCCCGGACCTCTAGCCACTGTCGGATCCATTAACATTCATTTTGGATTTCGGGTCGAAACCCAGAGAATCCCAGTCGAAGATAGAACACGAGAGAGATCAACCTCCGCATTACTACCAGGGTGTATACACAATTCAAAGCTAGTGTGTTAGACAAGCAATGAACCTCGATCGATTAACTTCGGAGCATTAAACATGTAGAGCGCACAAAACATTTTATGGATAAACAGTTTTCTCATTTTGTAAATATCAGAGCATAACATAACTCAAAATATGTTTGATAAGTAAATAGCCCACCTTGATGGAATAATTTCGTAGATATAAATCACGACTCGGTCCAATTGATTATTGCCCTTCCTCAAAACATCCTACAAGATAAAGGTCTAATCTTAAAAGTATTCCAAGCTTAACTCAAAATCTTATAACAACTTTTATCGAAATCTTCTAGTGCTGAACTAGATTAAAAGGCTTAATCCCAAATGAATAGTATGGTTAAACTAATTTAAAGTCATTGGAACTGTTGCTGCATGGATTGCATGGAGTATTTTTATAGCATGATTTATGTATGCGGAGGAATTCTCGATGATATGGAATTCCGTGTGGACCAAGGATTTATTCCTTATATTATATTTCCACATTAATTAGAAGATTTGCATGAAGATTATATTTACCCTATTAAGGATATCTTTTAGATATGCCTTAATTATCTCTTAGGGTTTTACGTGGAGTATATAAGGATGAAGATCTCAATTGGAGCCGCTGCGCGTTGTCATTCATTATTGAGAGCTCGTCTTCTTCGTGCATTCGAGAGTTGAGTTTATTCATTACATTCATCAATTGGGGTAGTTAGTTTATTGGTGAGTGTTTGTAATATCTTGAACAATTCCTTGTTCAAGATCGGGTTTCATCTTTTCATTCTGAGAAAAGTATTCGGGTAGACTAGAGAGAGTTTACCGTGAGGATTCATTGGTGAGGGTAGAGTCGGGTGAGGAGAGAATGTTTCAGTGTGGCTGACGTTCATATATCTTGTATCCCTTATACTCGTCATAGTGAATTATTTCTTGGAATAGTTTCCCCAGACGTAGGTGTATTTGTCACCGAACTGGGTTACCAACTTGTGTTCTCAACTGTGTTACTTTCTGTGTTACGTGTTGAGTTACATATTCCTACCAAAGTAGGGATTATACAATTTCAATTGGCACCAGAGCAGGTCATCGAGGTGCAGTGTTAGATCCTGGGATATCTGTATAATCCGTTGGTAGTTTGGTGGTGCTTGCAATGAGTACTATCAAGGAAGGTGGTTCTACAGTTAGACCACCGTTATTTGATGGCACAAGTTATGGGTATTGGAAGATCAGAATGGCTTCGTTCATCAGATCCATTGACGAGGCTGCATGGACCGCAGTGGAGGTTGGTTGGAGTGTCCCAAAAGATGAAGACGGCTCAGAGAAATCGAGAACTAAATGGACGGAAGAGGAGCTAAAGTCGTCTGGAATGAATCAGAAAGCTATCAATGCTATTCACCTGGGTGTGAGTGTTGAAGTTTTTGCTATTATCTCCATGTGCAGATCTGCCAAGGAAGCATGGGATATCTTGGAGATTACTTATGAAGGAAATAAACGGGTGAAGAATCAGAGGCTGCAACAACTCACTTCACAGTTTGAGTCACTCAGAATGGACGAGAATGAGAGCATCTCAGATTTCTATGCTAAGCTGCTGAGTCTATCGAATGAGTTCTTTTCGTTGGGAGAAAAGCTTACGGAAGCTAAGATAGTGAGGAAGATCTTGAGATCTCTTCCCGAGAGATTTGATTACAAAGTTACTGCTATCGAGGAAGCTAAGGATGTTGATGAACTATCTCCAAACGAACTTATTGGTTCCTTGAGGACGTTTGAGATGGGTATGCGTGTGAATCCTAGTGAAAAGAAGAAGTTTGTAGCATTCAAGGCTTCATCTACAAGCCAGTCTGAAGAGGAGTTGACTGCTGAAGACATGGCGGAGTGCATTGCGTACATCTCAAAGAGGTTTGGGAAGAAATTTTTCAGGAAAGGAAATGGTGAAGGTAACTCCAGATTTCGCCGGACTGAGAACCAAAGTAATTCTCAGAACAGAGGTCCTAATGGCTCAGAGAAGAAAGAAACTGGAGATAGGGGACCACAGTGCCATGAGTGTGATGGTTTTGGGCACATCAAGAGCGAATGTGCGAATACTTTCAAATATCAAAAAATCAGCAAAAAGGCGTTTCAAGCCACTCACAGCGATGAGGAGGTCACCGATACTGAATTTGAAGAAGGACAGGATGCTTCTCATACTGCTCATGTTGCTACCGTGAATGGTCCAAGGATTCAATCTGTTGTCGCTGATCAAGATCCGTTCAAAATTGGAAATGTGGAGGAAGAAGAAGATGATCAGGAGGACTATGATGAGTTGATGGATGCATGTAAGAAGGCTCTAATTTTGAATCAGAGCCTTACGGAGCAGGTGAAGAATCTTGAAAGGGAAAGAGACACTTTAAGATTCGAGATTGAATCTCTTCAAGAAAAGCTCAGAAGCTGCGAAGACGGAAGAAAGGAGACTGATGAAGAGCTGAGTCATATTCAGAAGTTGATTAGAATGATGAATTCCAGCACCGAGAAGCTTGACGAAATACTCAGACTTGGAAAGAGAGTTGCAGATAAGGAGGGTCTTGGATTCAACCGAAACAACTATCAACAAGTTGGATACCAATATCAACAAAGAGCTCAAAGACAAGACTGGAGCAAGCCAGAGAGAGGAGTCAAAGGATTGAGACACTCCAATGACTTTGTTGGAACTCAATCTAGTGGGAAAATAGTTAGGCGTGAGGAATTGAGGCCTAAACTAATCGAAAATTCAGTCGCTGTGGAACAGAAATCTGAAGAACAAGGAGCTGCAGAGGAGGTACCCAAACAAGAACACCACAAGGTACCCGAGCACGATCCAGATTCTGAAGTATTCATTCCTCTCTGTCATTATTGTCACAGACTTGGTCATATCAGACCAAGATGTCGGTTCTACCTTGGTGATAAGAGGCAGGAGATGATCAAATATCAAAATAGAAGAAATCGAGGCCAGGGCTATAGAGCTTATGTTGTTCACACCAGTAATAGCTCCAGAGTGGGGAACTCCTGGTATATTGACAGTGGTTGCTCGCAGCACATGACAGGCAACATGGATCTCCTTATTAATGTGCAAAGTTGCTCAAATGAGTCGGTTGTGTTTGGTGATGGTGGAAAAGGTAGAATTCGAGGAATTGGTACACTGAATGTACCTGGGATGCCAGTCCTGGAAGGGGTCCTTTATGTTGAAGGCTTGAGAGCAAATCTGGTCAGTATCAGCCAATTGTGTGATGATGGAATGAGCGTAAGTTTTGGGAAAAATAGCTGCATCATCAACAAAGGAACAGATAAGTTTCTGGAGGCAACCAGATCGGCTGATAATTGCTACTTCTTCACTCCAAAGATCACAAGCTACAGGGTCGTCTCTAAGATGAGTGAAATCTGGCATCAGAAGCTCGGGCACACACACTACAGGAACATTCAGAGGCTTATTCAACTGAATGCCATTGAAGGAATCCCCAAGATCAGATTTGGAGATGTGGAGTTTTGTGGACCGTGTCAGCAAGGGAAATAGACTCAGGAGGTACACAAGAGAGTACTCCGGATCACAACAGCTAAAGTCCTCGATATTATGCACATGGACTTGATGGGACCGATGCAAGTGGAAAGCTTAGGAGGAAAGAGATACATTCTTGTTTGCGTGGATGACTTCTCCAGATACACGTGGGTTGAATTCTTACGAGAAAAATCAGACACGTTCGAGGCATTCAGAGTTCTGTGCCTGAGATTGGAAGTAGAGAAGGAGAGCAAACTCAAGGCCATCAGGAGTGATCATGGGCGTGAGTTTGAGAACCAAGAGTTCATGGAGTTCTGCCAATCCAAAGGGATAAGACATGAATTCTCAGCACCTATCACACCTACACAGAATGGTGTAGTTGAAAGGTAAAACAGGACCTTGCAAAGCACTGCCAGAACCATGATGAAGGCGAAAGATATTGCCCTTAGACTTTGGGCAGAAGCATTTGATACGGCATGTTACATTTGCAATAGAGTGTACCTCAGACCACAGACAGAGGTTACTGCTTATGAGATCTAGCGAGGAAGGAAGCCAAATGTGAAACATCTTCACATCTTTGGCTCACGATGCTTTGTGGTAAATGATAGAGTGCAAAGGAAGAAGCTTGATGACAAGGGAATTGAAGGAATCTTTGTAGGCTACTCCAGAAACAGCCGTGCTTACAGAGTGTACCTGAAAAATCAAAGCACTGTCATTGAGTCAATTAATGTTACGTTTGATGACTCAGTGGAAGGCGATGTAAATACTGAAGAAGAGGTTCTGATCACCAGTCCCACAGAGAGTTCTCAGAATCCTAGTAAGAAGAATGATGCCAATGTTGAGGAGATGACACTGGACGGTACTCAAGATGGTACTTCAACTGGTACTTCGGACGCTGCCGAAACAAGAGTCCATAAGAATCACTCAGCGTCAGATGTGATTGGGCATATTAATGATGGGATACAGACTAGGAAGAGAGAGATAGACTTCAAAAAGTTAGTTTCTCACATTGCTACGGTTTGCTTTGTCTCAAAAATCGAGCCCAAGAATGTCACTGATGCATTTCAGGATGAAAACTGGATAGCTGCCATGCAGGAAGAACTCTTGGAATTTCAGCGCTGCAATGTATGGTATCTCACATCTCTCCCCAAAGGTGCTAATGTGATCAGAACAAAGTGGATATTCAAGAATAAGACAGATGAGCAAGGGAACATCACTCGTAACAAGGCCAGATTGGTTGCTCAAGGATACTCACAGGAGGAAGGCATTGATTACGGGGAGACTTTTGCTCCAGTTACTAGATTGGAATCTGTGAGATTTCTGATGGGTATGGCTAGCAGCTTAGATTTCAAGCTATACCAGATGGACGTCAAAAGTGCTTTTCCGAATGGGAATTTAGAAGAGGAGGTATATGTTAAGCAACCGAAGGGCTTTGAAGATCCCGAGCACCCAGAGTATGTTTACAGGCTGAACAAGGCTCTATATGGACTGAAGCAAGCTCCCAGAGCTTGGTACAACACGCTGGCAGAGTTTCTTCTGAAGAAGGGATATGTTCGAGGAAGTGCTGACAAGACCTTGTTTGTTAAACAACTTGGAGGTCACATATTTATTGTCCAGGTATATGTTGATGATCTGGTTTTGGTTCTAAGTCAGAGGCTCTTGTGAATGAATTTGTGAAATTGATGACCTCTGAATTCAAAATGAGTATGTTCGGGGAATTGAAGTTCTTTTTGGGGCTTCAAGTCAAGCAGTGCGAAGACGGCATCTTTGTGAGTCAGGAGAAGTATGCTGAAAATTTGGTGAAAAAGTTTGGCATGGAGAGTTCTAAGTCAAAGAGGACACCAATGGGTACATCGGTTAAATTAACCCAAGAAGGAGAAGGCAAACCTGTGGAACAAACAGTGTACAGAAGCATGATTGGTAGCCTATTGTACCTAACAGCCAGTCGACCGGATATTGCTTACAGCGTTGGGGTCTGCTCGCGATTCCAATCAAATCCGAAGGAGAGTCATCACAAGGCTGTGAAAAATATTATAAAGTATGTCAGAGGAACGAGCAAGATTGGCCTATGGTTTGGGAAAGGAAGTTCTCTGAAGCTTACCGGATACAGTGATGCTGATTGGGCTGGAAATCCAAATGATCGTAAGAGTACCACTGGAGGATGCTTTTTCTTGGGAGATAATCTAATCTCGTGGCATAGCAAGAAGCAGAATTGTGTATCTCTATCCTCTACAGAAGCAGAGTATATAGCAGCTGGGAGTGCATGCACTCAGTTAATCTGGATGACCAAAATGCTGTATGATTATGGGATCGATGAGAAAGAGTATGTCTTGTTCTGTGACAATATTGGAGCTATCAATCTATCCAAAAATCCAGTCAGTCATTCGAAGGCCAAACACATTGAGATCAGACACCACTTTATTAGAGATCTTGTTGAAAACAAGACTTTATCTCTTCAGCATGTCTCTACTCGTGTGCAAGTTGCGGATATTTTCACCAAACCTTTAGATGGAGAAAGGTTTGAGGCTTTACGAAAGTCACTCGGGATGTGTATAATCTGAGCTGCTCAGATTATGTTTATTTGATTTCATCTATAATTTGCTTTCTTGGTGTGATGGGTGGTGTTATCTTTGGTGTTATCCTTTGGGTTATTATCTGACGTGGTATTTTTGTCAGTTGAAAAAGGGCTATTTTTCTGCGCGCCCTTTAGCTATTACTGTTGCTCTTTGGAATTCGAACCGCCTCTTACTTATTGCAGAGTATATCATCGCTCCCTCTCTAATTGTGCTAGGGTTCCTTATTCCTAATTTCCTCCGTCAGAATCGTTCATCTCTCTCCGATTCACTCTCGTTTCTTTGCCGGATTGTTTGGTTTTTCTTTGCTTCAACCATGGTTTCATTCGCGCTTTCAGAGGGGATCGATCTTGAGTTATTGTTTGCGGCTGCTATTCCCGTACCCTCTGTTCCTCTGTTGCCGTGGTACGGCGTTGGGTTGGTTGAGGAGGTGGCTCCCTTATCTCCTCGCCGTGATGTCGCTCCTCCATCCCCGCTCCGTGATTCCGTTCCTTCATCTCCTCCCAGGGACGAGGTCACCCAGGAGCCCCTTCTCCCTCTATTCGGTGATGTTGATTCCATTCCTCCTCCGCCGCCGTCAGAACCCTCTCCTAGGGTTTCGGTCTCCGCCGCTTCGGTGGAGCCCCCTCAGCGGAGAAAGAAAATCAAGCAGGTTGCTAGAAAGGAGAAGTCCCCTCCTCCTCCGCCGCCCCCTGTTGGCAGCGTCGCTCTTCGCACGCGGTCTCAAGTCCGTATGCCTCGCAATGCTTCTGTCTCGGCCTCAAATCGGAAGAGGAAGGCCTCTTCTCCTGCGTCTGGTCAGGGGAAGTCGAAATCCGTCAAGGGAAAGGGCAAGAAGCCTGTGATTGAGTTGGACTCGGAGTCTGATGCCGAGGCTCCTATCCCCAGCGATTCAGATGAGGAAGCTGCTGTTCCTCCCTCATCGTTGAATGGTACAGACGTTCCACCTTTGCCTGCTGGATATAAGTTTATGCCTATCTTCCGTGATGCTTTCTATGCCAAGTTTTGGGATATCAACTCGGAGAAGTTGATTATTGTGGATAAGCCTGCCAGAGAGTATGATCTGCGAAGGGCAGGAGTCTTTGAATGCATTTTTCAGGCAAAGCTGTTGACTACCTTGGCCGAAGAATTTTGCTGGGTCAAGGATGTGATCATGGAGTTTTACTCCAACCTGAGTTTGTCTATGTTTGATATTTCCTCTCATGATTATCACCGTGGTTTTGTTCGGGGGCAGTTCTTTAATTTCTCTCCCTCTCTTATTGATGTGTTTGTCTGTGGTGAAATTGTGCAAGAGAGTCTTCAGCCCATTGATGCGAACTTGATTGCAGCTACCTTGCTGGATGACAAGGATGCTAAGTGGCCTGTGAAGGCTAAGAAGCTTCGGGCTTCCTCTTTGTCTCCAAAGTACAAGGCTTTGTACTATATTGCCAACAGAAATTGGGTGCCCACGACCCACAAGACGTATGTCAATCTGTCTTTGGCAACTTTGCTGTATAAGGTTGGGCAAGGACTTCCAGTGTCCTTTGGTAGATTAGTGTTTGAGGCTCTTGCAGAGCATGCTGAGAAGGTGGTTTCTGCAAACAAGGCTGTCTGCTTTCCTCGTGTCTTGTATGCATTTTTTCGCAAGTTTGTTAAGTTTGAGATTCCTGATGGTGCAAAGGCTCCAGCTGCTCCGTTCATGAGGTTCACTAAGGGTCAAACAGGGATAGAGGCTGAGGCTCCTCCTTTCAGTTCAAAGGCAGAGAAGGCATCATCTTCTTCGATGCCTCATGAGGACAATCTTGAGGATATTCAACTGCCTTTTGGTCCTGCTCCTCCACATTATGAGCCAGTTGTTTCTAAGCTCATGTTTCAAGCCATCTCCCTGGAATATGAGATGACTTGTGAGCAGACTCGGATGCTGTTCAAGAAGAAGGAGGAGATTGAAAAACTGCTCATCTTGGCCAGTGGTACTCAGCCAGGGGGAGCTGCTGTTGCTCCTGCTCCTGAAGGTGCTGCAGAAGGTGCTGATGATGATGAGGCTGTGGATGAGGAGATTGAGGCTGAAGTGCCATAGCTTGGCATTTCATGTGTGCATTCAAGGGGGAGTATTAGTAGGTATTTTTTGATTTGTTGCTCTGCTGATTCTGCTTTCGATATGGTTGTTATAACACTTTGCTATTCTGGTTGGTTGATTGGTTGGATGGCCAGACTGTTTTTTTTGGCTGATGTGTGGATACTGATTTGGATTCTCAGTTGATGGTCTGTAATAGTAAATAGGTCTCTTTTGCTGCTGTTGATGCTTGGTATTTCTGATGAAGCATTGTTTGATCAGCTGGTGTTATATGTGGTGTTATAAATGGTGTTATGCAGTGGGTTTATTTTCTCTCTTTATGTGGTATTCTAGTTCGGGTGCGCTTGACTAGTACTTCATTTTAGAGAGTGTTTGTAGCAAGGGGGAGTTTTTCTGCACTATGTATTCGAGTATGGTTATGTGGTTGCGCTCCTTGCCTACTTGATTGAGATTGTTGCTGCATGGATTGCATGGAGTATTTTTATGGCATGATTTATGTATGCGGAGGAATTCTCGATGATATGGAATTCCGTGTGGACCAAGGATTTATTCCTTATATTATATTTCCACATTAATTAGAAGATTTGCATGAAGATTATATTTACCCTATTAAGGATATCTTTTAGATATGCCTTAATTATCTCTTAGGGTTTTACGTGGAGTATATAAGGATGAAGATCTCAATTGGAGCCGCTGCGCGTTGTCATTCATTATTGAGAGCTCGTCTTCTTCGTGCATTCGAGAGTTGAGTTTATTCATTACATTCATCAATTGGGGTAGTTAGTTTATTGGTGAGTGTTTGTAATATCTTGAACAATTCCTTGTTCAAGATCGGGTTTCATCTTTTCATTCTGAGAAAAGTATTCGGGTAGACTAGAGAGAGTTTACCGTGAGGATTCATTGGTGAGGGTAGAGTCGGGTGAGGAGAGAACGTTTCAGTGTGGCTGACGTTCATATATCTTGTATCCCTTATACTCGTCATAGTGAATTATTTCTTGGAATAGTTTCCCCCAGACGTAGGTGTATTTGTCACCGAACTGGGTTACCAACTTGTGTTCTCAACTGTGTTACTTTCTGTGTTACGTGTTGAGTTACATATTCCTACCAAAGTAGGGATTATACAATTTCAGGAACCAAACAAATCTATGCTCTTGAAGTTATCTCAAAATAACAAGAATTCTTATGGGGTATCCTTTCAAGAATTACAACTTTATTATCTATATAATCTAATCTCATATTCATAAGGATCGTATAGCATGATCTAATTTGCAAAGCTTAAGACTATAATATGACAATCAACAGTAATTCAATTATCAAGACCAATATTTCGAGTCTAATTCAAAACAAATTTTCAAAGTTCTAGCTGCACTATGGTCTATGGAACAGACCTCAAACTTGTGCTTCGACAATACTAGTTCTGAAGTAGATTAGTACATTCAACTGAACTGCAAAAGTCTGGAATAGAAAAGGAAAGTTAGTTTTATGGCAATTTCCTACTACTGTACTATATACACATGTTTAACTTAAACGATTATAGTCAGACCATTATACTTATATAAGTGTTGTTTAAGTAAGTATGGAAGGAAATTACATCACTCTTGAAGCTTGAGATCCTCTAATGCTTTAGGGGTACTTTACAAAGTAACTATGATACATATCTACATAATAGAGCATTTCTAAGAGGTCTAAATTCTGAAAATAGAAAATAGAGATTAGGCAATTCATTCTACATTTCAAATCTTTTGACAGCAACTTATGACATGTATTCCGACCTATATATTCATCGGATTTTGAGAATACAACATAGAGTGAACCTCCTAAGACTTATACCACATATCCCCCAAAGAAACCACATGATTCAACAATGAATTGGTGGGGAAGTTTAGACTTAAACTGGCACTAATACAGCAGCGAGCAGATTCGCCACTCTGACTTCGACAGCCTATAACTTTCCAGTTTGAACCCCAAATGAAAATCTGAAAATAGCTTTGGAAAGCCAACGAACAGAGGTTTCCAAGGATACCTATTTTGTTAGGTTTTGACTGGAGGAAATGCCCAGAATCATAACAGAAAGGTTGAGGTACAGTTTCCGCAGACAGATTATACACTATGACTTTGGAGGCTCATAACTTTCTCATGTGATATTCGATTAGAAATACGAAGATACCGTTAGAAAGCTAATGAAAAGAGGTTTCTAATGGTACCTATTATGCTAGGTTTTAACCAGAGGAGACGCCCAGAATCGGGTCTGAAAGGGCTGCTGTGACAGATACGAAAAACAGGGACCAATAGACTTGTTTTCACTATCATCCATGCTACAATGATGATATGGCTGACATAATTGAAGCTAGATAGAAATCAAAACGGGAAGAATCAAAACCACAAGATAATTTTCGACCCATGGCTGAGAAACCCCAACGAATTCATGAATTTCTACTTACCCATATAATCACCACCAAAACACAAAAGAAACTAGAGACAACCAAGTGATTAGAGTAAAACTCTTACCTTAATTCTTGAAGAGCTTGCAGAGAGGGATAAAAGAAGATAGCAGAAGAGGGAGAGCGATGGGGATCGAGAAAGATTAGAATAAAAGCGAGAGAGAGGGAGAGGGGAGTGATGGCTTTCGGTGGTGAAGTAGAAGTAAGAGGAAAAAGGGGTATTATCCATATTTATTAACTAAATTGTGTGGTAAGGGAGGGAGATGATGCGGGTAAATCATAAGCCATAGATTTACTATTGTTAAAATATAAATCACCAAGTGTAGTATTCTAGCCAAGTTATAAAATATCCCACTCTTCTTTCACTACAGAATGACGATTTTTATTTAAAAAAAAATTAATGTTGGTGTTAAAAAAAAATTTCTCCAGGCAAGAATCGTCTCAATTTAAGATTCTAATTTGTATCAAACTTAATGGTAAAGAACGGGGTATTACACCTCCTCTTCACCGCCTCCAGTTCCGAGGCCAAGGCGCCGTTTTCCCGCTTCAAAGACCTAGAATCACAAAGTAAATTAATCATCTAAGCTCGAAATCATAATTCACCAAAACATGTAAGTATAATCAACAATGCCAAAAAGAACAGAACCACCCAACCAGATTGCTTACAAAGTCCGAAACCAAACAAGAGAGAGAAACAACATCTCTTAGCACTTACATAAAGCTGGGAAAGCAAGAGAGAGAGAGGAGGACAGCCCCAAGAACATCAAATCCCTCCTCAAAATCCCATTTTGCGACAAGGGTATTGAGGAATTACTCAAACACGCAGCAGTTCTTCGCCGCGCGCAGAGCCGCCGCCGGCTTGCACGGCATCGGAATCTTAAAGCTTGAGAGGAGAGTGGCGCTTCGCGGAGTAGAGAGAGAGCGGTAGAGAGAGAGAGAAGTTTCAAAAATAGAGAGAGAGGGAGATTATGCATATATGAAGAAGAAATTGGTGGGAATAGTACTCCGAACCTAAAAAGAGAAAAAGTAAATAGTACTCCAAACCTAAAAAGCAAGGGCGTTTTTGTCTGCCGAACCAAAAATCGGGTATTTTTTGTATGTTTTTAACTTCCGAAGCAAAATTTTGTTTTAACACTTAGAAGTGGGTATAGGACTATATATTCTCTTAAATATTCTTGTAAAAGTTATGTTGATTACTTATATAAAAGTAAAATTTTATTTATATTTTGATTAACGATGATGAAGTACATAATGATTTAACAAATATGGATAGACACTTATTTAACAAAGTATTTGTTGCCGAGACAACATCGAGATATATTTTTTCTTAATATTTAAGTTATCTAGAGTGCTTCATTTTATTTTTAGTGGTTAAGTTATTATAAGTTCTGGGAAATGAAAGAAGTATAATTAGTGAATCAATGTAATAGCAAGCATTAGTGATAAAATTTACAAAAATAATATTTGCAGGTGTACGTGTCAATTCGATAACTTAGAAATATAAATTACTCAAATTAAAACAGAGGTAAAACGTGCAACGCACGTTACGTTTACTAGTTCAATAAAATAGTATTACTAATTGTTGAATTCAATTTTAGGCAATTTCCTTTCTTCCTTCCACCCACGATTTGGTAATATTAGTGGTTGGAAGGAGTATCAAAAAAACAGATGTTATGTAAGTAACACATTAACACTAGATCTACGAAGTTCTTATTACAACTCAGTGCCACGAAAAAGCATCAGAAAACATTGTTGCTTCAGCTTAAGAATGAGTTGATTTTCAATTCTTCCATTTCAACAAAACTTGTGCAATGGAATGAAAAGCTGGATGAGTGCTGTGAGTGGCACGGCGTGGAATGTGATGGCTGTGGCAACATCATGAGCTTGCAGCTCGATCATGAGTCCATCTCCGGTGGAATCCGGGATACTTCGAGTCTGATCGGACTTAAGTATTTGGAGAAGCACAACCTCGCCTACAATGACTTCAACTACGATTATCCAATTCCAAGAGGTATTGGCAATCGCACGTATTTGACACACTTGAATTTATCACATGCTGGTTTTAGTGGCCAGGTTCCTACCGAAATCTCCTTGGCTAACCTAACTCAACTAACTTATGTCGACTTGTCATATAACTTGTTCACAGGCTCACTTTCTCCTACCATTTTTGAAAGTTTTTCCAGACTCGTTCATCTAGACTTGAGAAACAATTCATTCGTTGGGAACCTTTCTAGCTCTCTCTTCTTCCTCCCTTCGCTTAACAAACTATATCTTCAGAAAAACAAGTTTATTGGAGTGATTGAAGAATACCCCATTGTAAATTCAGTCTCTAACCTTGTTAGTTTAGACTTGAGTCGCAATCGGCTACAGGGACCTATTCCCGACTCTTTGTTCCGACTTCAAAGCCTCGAGTCTCTGTTTCTCAATGGAAACTCATTCACCGGCAGTTTTCAACTAGACAAGATTCAATGTCTTGTCAATCTTACATTTCTTGATCTGTCTGGGAACAACCTGTCGGTAGACGTTGGCAACAAAAATGCAAGTACAAACGGACTTCCCAAGCTAACAAAGTTAATCATGCCTTCGTGCAACATACATAACTTTCCTGAGCTCCTAAGACATTCTAACGATATGAGAGTATTGGACCTCTCAGACAATCGGATTGGTGGGGAGATACCTAGTTGGATTTGGGGAACAATACTCGAGCATTTAAACCTTTCTCTTAATTAATCTCCTCACAAATCTGCAAAAGCCTTACAAAATCCCATCTTCTCTCCAATTACTAGACATGCACTCTAACCAACTTGAGGGAGAGTTGCGTGAGCTCTTTCCACCTAGCATCACATCCGGATCCGGACTCTATTACTTGGTACTCGGTAATAACAGTCTAAGTGGATCGATTCCAACTTCCCTCTGCAATGCCTCGGAACTCCTCCTTCTTGACTTGTCTGCCAACAAATTGAGTGGCACCATGCCAGCTTGCCTACTTGGTGGCCCTATAGGTCTATACGCGTTGGATTTGGGGCGAAACAACATCAGTGGTCGTATTCCAGACACTATTTCGTCATCTTGCTTACTGCAGTACTTTGATGTTAACAACAACACTAAAGAAGGGAAAATCCCAAAGACCCTCAAAAATTGTGGGAGGCTCAAGTTCATGAATGTTGGGAACAACATGATTAATGACACCTTCCCATGCATGCTATCTTGGACTCTGCGTGTTCTTGTTTTGCGATTCAACGAATTCCATGGAGAAGTGAGATGTGATAGCAACTGGCAGAAGCTCCAGATAATAGATATATCTTCAAATAATTTCGATGGCGGACTGGAATCTGTAGACTTCTCAATTTGGAGCGGAATGATCGATGCCCAATCAGGTCATAAGGAGTTCTTAAGCAATAACATTTCGCATGCTGGGGTTAGAATAACCATCAAAGGGCAAGAAGTTGAGCTTGTCAAGATCTTTCCACAATTCACTACCATCGATTTCTCATCCAACAATTTCGGAGGAGGGATACCGAAGGCGATAGGCGATCTTAGCTCTCTTCGCCTTCTAAACTTATCCCACAATGCGCTCAATGGGAGCATACCAAAGTCATTTGGTACGTTGGGGGAGCTTGAAGCACTCGATCTCTCGAGAAACCAACTAACAGGGCATATACCTACAGAGCTTTCACGTCTCACATTCCTGTCAGTGTTGAATATGTCCTACAATAAGCTGATTGGAGAGATTCCAAGCGGGCAACAGTTACAAACATTTTCAGCCGATTCCTTCACAGGAAATCCGGGGCTCTGCGGTTTCAATCTCAGCATAAGCTGCACACCTCATTCAGGTGATGGAAGCAATGAAAGCGAGAAAGAAAAGAAGAGGGAGATAGAGTGGGAATATACTGCTGCTCTTGGATATGTTGTGGGATTGGGAGGCTTTGTGTGGGTACTAATATTCTGGCGAAGCTTCAGACACAGATATTTTGGGAAAATAGAAGAGATCGTTGAAGATTCATCGATGCCAGAGACAGGAGGAGAAGAAGAAGGTCGCATGCAAGAAGAGTAGAGAGGAATCGAGTTCGGAGGCGGAGACAGTATTTTAAAAATAAAACATGTCTTAACATAGTAACACTATTCTAATTATAATAAAATGCATGGCATATATGTATATGTGTATATATCTATGTAGGATCAATTGATCTTAGATCTGTTGGAAGGACTCGATGTGACAATTCTCATCTTTCATCCAATGCTGGTGATAAAACTCTGCTCGATAAACCCGGGGCTCGGCAGCGCCGCCGTCATTATCATCCATCGCGGCGATTAGCAAGTCAAAAGATGCCGGGACTCGTTGCTTTCCTTCGACGACGGACACGAAACTCAAATGTTGTTGATTGAGCCTCGAGGGACTCTTTCTACATGAAAACTTGTTTAATGGAAGTTTTCAATTAGAAAAGATTCAAAACTTTGCCAATCTTACGATCCTTGATCTATCCGACAACAATTTATCGGTACAAGTCAACAATGACAAATGTTGGAGTAGTATTTATATACTCCTACAAGGTTGTAATAAAAGAAATTTGCACGCCCAACAACATTTGACTCTCATCAATTACCGGGTTTTGGAAATTAATTGCAATTTGATATTAATCCGATCGAGGGTAATTTATTTATTACCATAATATCACAAAATTAATTATACCATTAATTAATAATATATAGCAATTATTCATAATTAATAAGTTTAATTTCTTCTTTATTGCATAGTCGTCTAAGTCAAAAGTGGCAGCCAGTCTTATTATATTCCAAATCAGAGAAAACGAAGGAAAATAAAATCAAAATGTAGGAAATTATTTATCATTATTATCCTTCAGAATTCAAATGTTCAATAAAAAAAAAAAAGTTTTGATGACTTACTATTTCATTTCCATTGACCCATTCTTTTTCTTTGGTGACCTATTTCACTTAGATTTTTCCACACTACCATTTTTTCAAACATTCATAAATTCAATTTAAAAAAATTAATGAAGAAAAGAGGAAAATAAAATTAAAATGTTTGATATAAAGCCATTTAATTAGCTGCAAGTTTCAGTACACAAATTCAATCAAATCCAATCCAATCATCATCCTCTTCACCATGATTCCGAACTTGTTCTTTGTTTCACTCATTCTTACGATAACAGCCAATGCCTTGATCATCAGAAACACTTGTTGCTCCAATTCAAGAATGAGTTGATATTCAATTCCTCTCTTTCAACAAAACTGGTGCAGTGGAATCAGACAAAACAACTGCTGTCATTGGTACAGCGTGGAATGCGACGGCGACGGCAACGTCATTAGTTTGCAGCTCGATGATGAGTCCATCTCCGGTGGAATAGGGGATTCTTCGGCTCTGTTCGGACTAAAGTATCTAGAGAAGCTCAACCTTGCCTACAATGTCTTCAACTCCTCGTTGATTCCAAAAGGTATTCACAATCTCAAGTCTTTGACACACTTGAATTTGTCACATGCTAGTTTTAGTGGTCAGTTTCCTCTTGATATTTCCTCATTGAGGAGGTTAGTTAGTTTCGATATCTCCGTCTATAAGTTTCGTTGGTACGTTGAGCCTCCGATATTAATGAAGCTCCCGAATTTGGAGATGTTTGTTCAAAATCTAACGGGGCTTAGGGAGCTCTACCTCGATGGTGTAAATATTACTACCTCTCGTGAAAGGGGTAATTGGAGCCACATAATATCATCACATCTACCCAACCTCACCGCTTTGAGCTTACGTGATTGTGATTTGTCCGGCCCTTTGGCTAAGTCCTTTGCCAAACTCCCTTCGCTTTCTGTTCTTATACTAGATGGCAACAATCTTTCGACGGCAAATCCAGACTTGTTCACCAAGTTTTCGAGCTTGACAACCTTGAGTCTTTACAATTGCAGTTTGAAGGGTTCTTTTCCCGATAAAATCTTCCAAATGCCTACTCTGCAGCATCTTGACTTATCTTACAATCAACACCTCAGCGGAACCAACTTCTCGGGGTCTCTCAAGTCTTTAACGCTTAGGAGAACCAACTTCTCGGGGTCGATACCAAGTTCTATTGGCAATGTCAAAACATTGTCGGAGATAGACTTGGGTGGTTGCCGATTCGGAGGACCCATTCCATCCACCTTCGCTAACCTAACCCAACTCACTCAGGTCGCCTTGGGGTTTAACTTCTTCACTGGCTCCCTTTCTCCTACCATGTTTGATGGTTTTTCCAATCTTGTTTCTCTAAGCCTAGCATTTAATTCATTCACCGGTAAAATTCCCAACTCCCTCTTTGGCCTCCCTTCACTGCAGACACTCTATCTTTCTAGAAACAATTTTACCGGAGTGATTGAAGAATTCCCCACCATAAATGTCTCTAAGATTGTTGATTTGTTTTTAAGTGGTAATCGACTTGAAGGGCCTATTCCGGATTCACTCTTCCAACTCCAGAGCCTCGAGAATCTGCTTCTCAATCATAACTTGTTCAATGGCAGTTTTCAACTAGAAAGGATTCAAAGCTTTGCCAATCTTTCGGTCCTTGATCTATCCGGCAACAATTTATCAGTACTTGTCAGCAATGACAATTCAAGTAGTCATGGACTTCCCATGCTATCAGGGTTGTCCTTGCGTTCTAATCAGATGGGATCCCTGGACCTCTCAAACAATCGGATTTCCGGAGAGATACCTAGTTGGATTTGGGGAACACAGCTTTCTGATCTGAACATCTCCTTCAATCTTCTTACACATGTGCAAAAGCCTTACAACATCCCTCCTTCTCTTTGGTACCTAGACTTGCAATCTAACCAGCTCAAGGAAGAGCTGCAACTTCCCTTGCCACCTAACATCAGACCTGATCTGCGGTACTTGTCACTTGCTAATAACAGTTTAAGTGGATCGATTCCGACCTCCCTCTGCTCTGCCACATACCTTGAAGCTCTTGACTTGTCCATGAATCAATTGAGTGGCACCATACCCTCTTGCCTTCTTGGTGACACCATGAATCTATTTGTGTTGGATCTGGGGCGAAACAATTTCAGCGGCCACATTCCCGACAGTTTTCGTCCCAATAGCTTCCTACAATATTTGAATCTTAGCAACAACACCCTCCAAGGGAAAATCCCAAAGTCCCTCAAGAGTTGTGAGGGGCTAGAGTTGATGAATGTTGGGAACAACCTCATCAACGACACCTTCCCATGCATGCTATCATCGAGCTTACGAGTTCTCGTTTTGAAATCCAACAGATTCCATGGAGAAGTCAAATGTCACATCAACGACAGCTGGCCGGAGCTTCAAATCATAGATATATCTTCGAACGATTTCAGTGGCTCTCTCAAATCAGTAAACTTCTCTAGTTGGAGGGGAATGGTGCAGGGGAGCTATCCGCAAATTGAGCGCACCGAGTTAAGGTATAATAATTCAGCGCAGCCAAAGGCTGGGGTGAGAATAACCATTAAAGGGATAGAGGTCGAGATTGTCAAGATTTTTCCAGATTTCACCACCATTGATTTCTCATCCAACAATTTCCATGGAGAGATACCAAAGGCAATAGGTGATCTTAGCTCTCTCCGTCTTCTCAACTTCTCCCACAATGCCCTCGACGGAAGCATCCCAAAGTCATTTGGAAAGTTGGGGGAGCTCGAATCACTCGATCTCTCTCAAAACCAACTGACAGGGCATATACCAACAGAGCTTTCACGTCTCACGTTCCTCGAGGTGTTGAATGTGTCCTACAATGAGCTGGAAGGAGAGATTCCAAAAGGGCGTCAGTTACAAACATTTCCAGCCGATTCCTTCATAGGAAATCCGGGGCTCTGCGGTTTCAATCTCAACATAAGCTGCACGGTTCCTACTGATGATGATGGCGATGAAAACGAGAATGAAAAGAAGAGGGAGATAGATTGGGATTACGTATCTGGTGCACTCGGATATGTTGTGGGATTAGGAGGCTTTGTGTGGGTACTCATATTCTGTGGAAGCTTCAGATACATATACTTTGGGAAAATAGAAGAGGTTGTTGAAGAGATGTTCGATGCAATAGACAGAAGACGAAGAAGGAGAAGATCAGATGCAAGAAGAAGAAGAGCAGTGAGGAATCGAGAAGTGAGGAGGCATTAAAAGTATTTAGTTACTTTGAAATTATATAAGAAGGTGTGTAATTTTGCTCAAGTATGCTCAGTGGATTAATGTGTAATTTTGCTCAAGTATGCTCTGATAAATTATATCTCCGCTTCAATGTTTATTGTCTATATTCTCTATCTTGTTATGTGTATGCGTTTGCTCTAAATATTAACATCAGATAGAGTAACGCAATCCAAACTCATTTCATAACTAAAAAATTTATAACACAAACAACTCAATGCATAACCTTTTTTTCTTTCTCATTTCAAAGAGAAAACTTCATTTACATCATATGCAAGTGGATTATATACAGCCTCCTTCTATCCCAACATATATAAATAGTCTACCTTTTCCTTTTCGTCTATGAAATTTATTAGTCCACTTTTTCAAAAATGAAGAAAATTATATACAAAATTACTTTTAAAACCCATTTATCTCTGTCTTGTTGTGTCAATTTTTAGGTGGATTAATTAAGTTGGACGGAGGGAATAGAAGACTTACTATTTCATTTCAGTTGACCCATTAATGATTGATAGAGAAATCTCAACCATGTTACATTCATAAATTTGGCTTAGATTTTTCTTGTGGTAATGTGTCAAACTAGCCACTTTAGATAGTAAAAGACAAATTCTAGCCACTAACTTAAAAATTATAAATTCTAGCCATTTCATATACGAAGAGACAAAAATACCCTTAATGAGAAAAAATTATAGAATAAAAAAAAATAACTCAAAATAACTTACCACGTCCGCCGTTTTTTCTCCCCTCTCTCGCACTCTCTATTCTACCATTTTCTCATCGCGCTCCAAGCCACCGCAATCCGGTAACTACACCGCTGACGATGTAATCCGGCAACTACACCGCCGTCACTGCTACCAAAATCCGACAACATGTTCGATCGAGCCTTGATGAGATCTCGATCGAGCCTGATGGTTTTATCTCTATCCACGTTCCTCGATCGTGCATGTTTAGAGTTTTGGGATTTGTACTTAGGGTTTAGGGTTTATTATTTATGGTTCGAACCTTATAGTTATCGATCATCCAGTTTGCGTATTCGATAAGGTTGAAGGTCGTGGGTCTTGTTTTTTAGGGTGTACAGTTTAGTCTCTTGGGGTGTAGGGTTTCGTCTCTTGGGGTTATGTTTAGGGTTAAGGGTTTAGGGTTTTAAGGTTTACGGTATGGCCTCGATCGATTGCATCCGAGCTTGATCGGGCCATTAATTAATTCGATATTGAACATGGCTCGATCGTGAACATAGCTCGATCGAGCCATTAATTCCATATTGAATGTGGCTCGATCATGAACATGGCTCGATCTGGCCATTAATACCATATTTAATGTGGCTCGATCGTGAATATGGCTCGAACGGGCAGACGACAAGAACCAACGACGGCGGCTCGAACGGCAGACGGCACGAATCGACGACAGCAGACGGCACGAACGGACGACGGCGGCTCGAATGGTAGACGACACGAACCGGCGACGGCGGCTCGATCAGGGGTCGAACAGTTTGACGACGGCGGCTCGAACAGTTTGAGTCGTTCCCCCACGGTGGCTCGAACGGCGGAATAAAGTTCCGGCGAAGAGGTGGCGCGATCAGGGGTCGAACAGGCGAAGTTCCTCGGCAGATGGCACGAACCGGTGACGGCGGCTCGAACGGCGAAAGGCGGTTTTGATATAACTACGCACAAACGTGCGGCTCTAATATAAATCAAAACCTAGATTTTGTATTTTAGATGGAAATTATATTTTAGTTTTAATTAGTGAGGGTAAATTTGTCTTATTAAATAGTAAGTGGCTAGAATTTATAATTATTAAGTTAGTGGCTATAATTTATGTTTTACTATCTATGGTGGCTAGTTTACGTAATGCCCCTTTTTTCTTTAGTGCATACATCAAACTCTTGAACTATTTCACTTAGATTTTTCCACACTCCAATTTTTTCAAACATTCATAAATTCTGATACATCTCAAGTCAAGTCAATGTTATTTTTTTCTCCAATAATTCATAATTAGCTAGTTTTTTCCTCTACTACAATTAATGGTCTTTCTTCAAGTCAAGTGGTATATCGGTCTTACTCCAAAAATAAAAGAAATCTATTATTGTTACTGTTATAAAAAAGTGTGTATTCTTACAAAATATGTATTGCCAAGTATACCCTCCTCCTTTTATTTTAAATTATTATTATTATTATTATTATTATTATTATTATTATTATTATTATTATTATTATTATTATTATTATTATTATTATTATTATTATTATTATTATTATTATTATTATTATTATTATTATTATTGTGATATGGATGAATTCCTTTTTAAAACTATTAGATTGTTAGTATTATTTATGAGAAAGAGTTAGACGTATAATGATTATATTTTATTAAACTATTACTCCATTATTGAGATTTGGATGATTTTTTTTTAAAGGAAAAATAATTATAATTATTAAACTAATTAATATTGTTAAGATTCGGATGGATTTTTTTATTTTTTTTGGTTAAACCAATTATAATCTAACATTGTTAAGATTTAGACGCACTTTTTTTTATTAAACCAATTAATGATTCATAAGAGACACCTTTTATATACTTACTAGCAGAGGAAATGTACGTTGCATGTTAAATCAATTCTTTTTTCTTTTCATGATAAATGTCATTATATATAAATTTGTAAAATAATGGGCTATAGAAAATACTCTATATTACCATAAACAAATGAATAATCTAAATAAAACAAGTTATTCAATTATTTATATTATATATAATTAAATTACTATTTTAATTAAGTAGCTATCATATTATATATTTTACAATATTGCAAGTGGTTTTGATTTAAAACACAAACTTTAAGATTACTTAATTTTAACTTCAATTTTTTACATTTTCATTAAACAGTAAAAGCTTCGTACACAATAAGATCATTTTTTCTTCACATTTTAACAAAAGTTCCTTTTTCAAATAAAATAAATTCCTTAAAAACAAGATAGAGTGGCAAATAGAACGTAAATTTTCATTTTGAAGCAATATTTTCATATATACCTTCTATCGAAAAATATGAGATATTTTTATATCCCAAAAATCAATTTATAAATCTACATATTCATGTATCTAAAAGATCCAATATGTAGATCTATATTCATACTATGTTCTAACTTTACGAATACATATATTTTTTCGTCTTATTGAATTCAAAGTTCCTCTTTTTTAAAACTTTTTTTTTTTTCAAAGTTGGTTCTTGAACAATTTGTTTCTTTAACAACCATCATTTTGTACTATTCTCCTATTAAATACTTCCCCCGTCCCACTTATAGATGAATAAGTTTCATTTTCGTCTGTTCCATTGATAAAGTGATAATACATAAAAGGTCTAAACTTTAACCTACTAAAACCAACAATACTTTATCCACTACTTTCACTATCATCTTAAAAGGGATGGAGTGAGTATATTTTTCTTACTTTGCTGATAATAAACTCATGTATATAAGGGGAGCTCCACACACATAAGATACGCATGTTGATATGATCAACTACGGGGATACATATTATTGAAGTTATTGACTTTTCTTCCCCTTAATTTCAAATTATAATGTTAAAATCAGAAAGATAACTCATTAACATTGTGTGTGAATTCTTATGCTAAAGCCTCATACACTGATTTTGGGATTGTTACGTTGAATTTTATAATTTGAAAATTTTAGTACCACTGAACAATTTTTTCTAGATCCAGATTCGGTGCTGTATACAAATCAACCATTTCTTTTATTTATGTTCATACCTTCATCTCGTTTAAACCTTAAGCTTATATAGTTATATCAAACCAAACACCATCTTAGATCTTATAAACAATAAAATGTGCCATATACCGATTTATAATTATAATGAACATGGCTTATTGTATAGCATAAATAATGGTAAAATCTATAGTATTTTATGTATGAGAAATTTCTTTCTAAGACGCCAAATTACACTAAATTCACATGTCTAAATGTATATCTAACAAGAGTTCGAGTCCCCCATGGCGTGAGTTCAAATTTTGTCTGATAATAGAAATGTATATCTAAAAAAAAAAAAAAAACATCAAATGCGTGTATTATGGGACGGAGGGAGTATATTTTAGTCTCATTGATATATTTTGTACCTTTTGAATATCAAATGAAACTAATATAATGAGACGGAGGGAGTATATTTTCTCAAATGAATTTCGAGCATACTTAATTGCAAGAAAATGTCAAACGGAAACGAAAGTAGTCAAGGAATAGAAAGATATCTTATATTCCCTCCGTCCACCATTTTTGACACTAATATTATATTGAGACTTTCATCATTTTTTGAACATTTTTATTTTGGGACGTAGGCCCAACAACATAGCTATTACTTTAATATTTTACCATGTTAATTACACTTTAACATTCTAACACTTTAATACTATTAAAAATATTAGTTGGGCCTACAATTATTCTACTTTAACACTAAAACACATTGATTTATTAACATACCATCACAAAACATTGAACTTTGTGCCTGGAAGTTTTGTTTAAGAAAATGGTGAATAGATGCAATAATACACAACTCATAAATTGACTTAATAGGTTGTTTTATAGCCTAAAATATTTATTAAAAACCATAAACAAAATTAAGTAGTTGTGGTAAAAAATAATAATAATAATAATAATAATAATAATAATAATAATAATAATAATAATAATAATAATAATAATAATAATAATAATAATAATAATAATAATAATAATAATAATAATAACCCTACCTTTCGTTGTGTTTAAAAAGTATATCAACCCTCTATCAATTCTAATTACTTATGACATTCTCAAACTAATACTACCTCCGTCTCGCCAAAGACGTTACATTTCTTTTTGTCAATTTCTGGCACGTTTTTCCACGCTTCTTGATGATGCGTTTTAAAATAGATTTTTGAAGAATTTTTTCTTTTACGGGATACTATGATAGTTGTATTATCCCGCAAAAGAAAAAATTCTTCAAAAATCTATTTTAAAACACTTCATCAAGAAGCGTGGAAAAACGTGCCAGAAATTGACAAAAAGAAATGTAACGTCATTGGTGGGACGGAGGGAGTATGTGTTTTCTCCGTGAACAAAAGTGAAGCTTAAAATGGTAATATTCTATGTATGACCCGACTCTAGCTAGATAATACATTTTTGTCAATTAAAATATCAATAAATTATAATGTACTCATAAAAGTGAAGCTTCTAATGGTAGTTATGATTTAATATCCTCCGATGCTTATTTACAATATTGTTACGTATGTCCATTATGTATTCGCATAAACTTTATAAGCTTAAGTAAAATTGATTAAAGCCGACTCTTCTAAAAGTTAGCTAGCACTAAACTTTACTCAATGTAATTGTATTTGATTATTGGGATGTTATTATTGAGTGTACAAATATTTTTAAAACACATAATGTGAATTGCAATTCTATGCTATTTTCTCCAAGAAACTTATTATCTGAAGAAATAATTATTAACATATTGCATGTGTTTAATACAATATATATGTTAAGAATTATAATATAAATGAACTAATAGATTACACACATATTTATAAGTTTGAACTTTTAAATGAGGTAAAATTCTAGTACTATGAAAACAGAATTCATATAAGATTTTAAATACAAAAAAACTTAAGCACAAAATCCTAGCTAGATATAAACAATCGAAATAAAAAGAAAATTAAGCCTAGAACACCAATGAAAAGGGAAACACCAATCTAATTATTTGGTAAAGTAGTTAATCTCTAAGGAAATATTGAAAGATGAAGATGGTATCCATGCATTAATATATTGTTTCTTAGGCTCTAAGAGATAAAAATGAATTGACTAATTTTATTCAAGATAATATAATTCCATATTTACTTTGTAAGATTGTAAATCAATGTTATCTAGCTAAAAGCCAATGTTAGGACGACCCACGATGTTTGCTTATATCATCTACACTTTGAATGATAATAGACATGTAAAGCTATTTATATTATGCATATGTGGTGTTTAGTTTGTAAGAACATAGATAATAAATATGAAATTTGTCTTTAATTTTTAACGAAGCCTAAAGTAATATATAATAGTAGATAGTAATGAATATAATAGCGTATAATTATATAAAGAGCCACCCTCCAAAAATAAATCTAATCCTAAGTATTAATTTATTCCATATTAAATTATATAATCCGTATAGCAACGGAAATAATAAATTTAATTCTAGTAAATTACTTTTATTCCAAATTATATATATTACTGCAAATTTTATTATTAAAATTTTCGTGATTCACCCTCAATTAAAAGAAATGCTCTTATTCGATACTGATAATTAGTTTATCTCACGATCGATATTTACATGAGTTAATAAAAAAAAAGATATTGTGACATTACTGATGATATAAAGAGCGTACATATCATTTTTCATGTTGCAATTGAAAGTCGGAGTTTTGGTGTTAACTTTTGTAAAATAAAAAATAAAAAAAAAAATGTTGTTTGAATAATTGACGATGAAAACAAGTATAAATATAATTTTAATTGGATATTAACCTATAATATTAATTATTTTATTGTAGAAGGGTATAATAGGCAATTCAAATTTTGTAAACAAGACACTTTTTATAATAGTATATATAGATTATTATTGTGGTTTCACATCTTTCTCCCAATCTATATTAGTTACAGTTAATAAATTGTTGGAGTGACGTAAAGAATTCACTAGGATTTAATTTAATCATACGAAATTCATTCGACATTTAAACAGGTGAATAAGTGAGTATAATCATTCTATTTAACATGTTTCTAATTTGTTCTCTATTAGATATGTTTATTATAAATTCTCTTTAATTTGTGCTAATATATCTGGTGAAATAAACGAACAATTTATGGTCACTTTTACTATTTGCTGCCATGCCAGGGGTACTGTTACAACCTAACCAACAGGCTCTTGGGCCCAAGAAGGAAGAAACATTTGAAGAAGGAGTGGTGGAAGAACTGAGCTCAAGTGATTCGGATGATCCAATGCTAGCGAGGCCCAAACGTGCAAAGAAGAAGCCCATAATGCAGAAAAAGCATCTTCTCCCTGCAAGTTTGTTGCATCTTTTGTTGGCTATTTAGTCAGAACTTAATTTCCATTGTATGGACATGATTATCTATAATGAAGTTTCCTCTCTCTTTCATCTGATTTCTCTCTCTCTCTCTGCTATGAATTTCTTGTTCTTGGAGTAAGTGTTCACTCAAAGAACACAAGTATTGTTAAGGGTGTAACAGGTTCCAAAGGTTGTAGTTGTCTCTTTTCCCTTTTTCTTTTGTGCCAAATCTGTCTATCTTCCTTTTGTAGTGTTTCTGTGTATCAATTTTTCCGAAGTTCACTATGAACCTTCCTTTTGTATCTGGATAAGCTTTAGCATCTCCATTAACGTGTTATTCAACTTCACATATTGGTCTGTGCCAACATTTTACCATCTCACTGAACATAATCCAAGCGAACATGTTTCTTTTAGTAAATGCAACTCTTTCCCTTCTCAGGTTATCAGATATAGCAAATGGCATTTTGCACCAATCATGGTTTTGATATACTTCTTTTATTACATTGTCATATTGATGCACTTGATCATATCTTCCATGTGTTGGTAGGAAGCTGCTAAAGTGGTACAGCCTTCTTCGAGAAGAGAGGGGTTTTCTGCCATACCTAATGTTAAGTGGGATCATGTTGGTGGGCCTCATATGCTCAGACAAGAGTTTGACCGTTATATAGTCAGGTATAAAGTTTCCTGAAGATTATGCGGTAAATTATTTCATTTCTTACTATATTGAGCGGAGCAAAATGGATATTAGAAAAGTTCCCTGAAGTGGGAGACTCAGTGGAGTTAGAGTCAATTCAAGTGGAAGAACTCAAGTCAACGTTTTGCCATTTTCCCCCAATAATTCATAATTACTTTTGTTTCTTCCTTCTTTTACTGCAATAGTCTTACAAATAAAAAATAAAATCAAAATGTTTAATACTCCACTATAAAGCCATGTTGTTTAGCTGCAAGTTTTACTACACAAATCCAATCCAGTCATTCTTCATTTCATCATGTTTCCAAACTACTTGTTCTTCATTTCTCTGCTTTTTAGCTCCTTCATCTTCACTCATTCTTACCATAATATCCAATGCCTTGATCATCAGAAAAACTTGTTGCTCCAACTCAAGAGTGAATTGATATTCAATTCCTCTCTTTCTACAAAACTGGTGCAGTGGAATCAGACAAACAACTGTTGTCACTGGCACGGCGTGGAGTGTGACGGTGCTGGCCACGTCGTAAGCCTGCAGCTCGATGGCGAGGCCATCTCCGGTGGAATTGGGGATACTTCGAGTCTATTTGGACTAAAGTATCTGGAGAAGCTCAACCTTGCCGACAACGACTTCAACTCCTCGTTGATTCCAAAAGGTATTAAGCATCTCAAGTATTTGACACACTTGAATTTGTCATATGCCGGTTTTGGTGGGCAGGTTCCTCTTCAAATTTCTTCATTGAGGGGATTAGTTAGTCTCGATATCTCCGATGATTATCCTTTGTATATTGAGCACCCGAATTTGGAGATGCTTGTTCGAAATCTAACCAGGCTTCAAGAGTTGTATCTGGATCGTATTAATATTACTTCCTCTCGTGAAAGGAGTAATTGGAGCCATATCATATCATCACATTTACCCAACCTCACCGCTTTGAGCTTACGTGATTGTGATTTGTCCGTCCCTTTGGCTAAGTCTTTCGGCAAACTCCCTTCCCTTTCTGTTCTTATACTAGATGGCAACAATCTTTCTACGGCAAATCCAGACTTGTTCGCCAACTTATCGAGCTTGACAACCTTGAGTCTTGTTGATTAGGGTTCTTTTCCCCATAAAATCCTCCAAATACCTACTCTGCAGCATCTTGACTTATCTGAGAATCAACTGCTGAGTGGAAGCTTGCCACCGTTTCCTCACTCTGGATCTCTCAAGTCTTTAAGGCTTATCGGCACCAACTTCTCGGGGTGGATACCAAGTTCAATTGGCAATCTCAAGACGTTATCGGAGATAGACTTGTCCTTTTGCCGATTCGGAGGACCCATTCCATCCACCTTCGCTAATCTAACCCAACTCACTTATGTCGACTTGTTCTCTAACTTGTTCACGGGCTCCCTTTCTCCTACCATATTTGAAGGTTTTTCCAATCTTGTTTATCTAGACTTGTCAAGCAATTCATTCACCGGTAAAATTCCCAACTCCCTCTTTGGCCTCCCTTCACTGCAGACCCTCTATCTTTCTGGAAACAATTTTACCGGAGTGATTGAAGAATTTCCCACCATAAATGCCTCTAAGATTGTTGGTCTGTATTTGAGTGGTAATCGACTGGAAGGACCCATTCCCGACTCATTCTTCCAACTTCGGAGCCTCGAGGTTCTGCTTCTCGGTGGAAACTTGTTCAATGGCAGTTTTCAACTAGAAAAGATTCAAAGCTTTGCCAATCTTACGACCCTTGATCTATCCGGCAACAATTTATCGGTACATGTCAACAATGACAATTTGACTACTTATGAACTTCCCATGCTATCAGACTTGTTGTTGAGATCATGTAACATGCATGATTTTCCTCATTTCATAAAACAATATTCTAATCAGTTGCACAAACTCGACCTCTCAAACAATCTGATTTCCGGAGAGATACCTAGTTGGATTTGGGGAACACAGCTTGACTATCTGAACATCTCCTTCAATCTTCTTACACATGTGCAAAAGCCTTACAACATCCCTCCTTCTCTTAGTAACCTGGACTTGCAGTCTAACCAGCTCAGGGAACAGCTGCACCTTCCCATTCCATCTAACAACACATCTTATCTTCAGTACTTGTTTCTCCGTAATAACAGTTTAAGTGGATCCATTCCAACCTCTCTCTGCTCTGCCACATACCTCTCTGTTCTTGACTTGTCCATGAATCAATTAAGTGGATCCATTCCAACCTCTCTCTGCTCTGCCACATACCTCTCTTTTCTTGACTTGTCCATGAATCAATTGAGTGGCACCATACCCTCCTGCCTACTTGATGAAACCATGCCTCTAAGTGTGCTGGATCTGGGGCGAAACAATTTCAGCGGCCACATTCCCGACAGTTTTCGTCCCAATAGCTTCCTACAATATTTGAATCTTAGCAACAACACCTTAGAAGGGATGATCCCAAAGTCTCTCGGAAGTTGCGGGTCCTTAGAGTTGGTGAACCTTGGGAACAACCTCATCAACGACACCTTCCCATGCATGCTTTCATCGAGCTTGCGAGTTCTTGTTTTGCGCTCCAACAGATTCCACGGAGAAGTAAAGTGCCACAGCAACGACATCTGGTCGTTCCTTCAGATCATAGATATTTCTTCGAATAGTTTCAGTGGCACTCTGAAATCAATAAACTTCTCTAGTTGGAGGGGAATGGAGCAGGGGAGCTATCCGCAAATTGAGCGCACCGATTTAATGTATAAATTTTCTTTTGCACCAAAGGCTGGGGTGAGAATAACCATTAAAGGGATAGAGGTCGAGATTGTCAAGATTTTCCCAGAATTCACCACCATTGATTTCTCATCCAACAATTTCCATGGAGATATACCAAAGGCAATAGGCGATCTTAGCTCTCTCCGTCTTCTCAACTTCTCCAACAATGCCCTCGACGGAAGCATCCCAAAGTCATTTGGAAAGTTGGGGGAGCTCGAATCACTCGATCTCTCTCGAAACCAACTAACAGGGCATATACCAACAGAGCTTTCACGCCTCACGTTCCTCTCCGTGTTGAATGTGTCCTACAATGAGCTGGAAGGAGAGATTCCAAAAGGGCGTCAGTTACAAACATTTCCAGCCGATTCCTTCTTAGGAAACCCGGGGCTCTGCGGTTTCAATCTCAACATAAGCTGCATTGTACATCCCGACGATGGAAGCGATGAAAACGAGAAAGAGAAGAAGAGGGAGATAGATTGGGATTACGTATCTGGTGCACTCGGATATGTTGTGGGATTAGGAGGCTTTGTGTGGGTACTCATATTCTGCCGAAGCTTCAGATACAGATACTTTGGGAAAATAGAAGAGGTTATCGAAGAAATGTTCGATGCAAGAGACAGAAGACGAAGAAGGGGAAGATCAGATGCAAGAAGAAGAAGAGCAGTGAGGGATCGAGAAGTGAGGAGGCATTAAAAGTAGTGTTTGCATGCATGTATTAAGTTTGTTTTAAATTATATAAGAAGGTGTGTGATGTTGTCTAATAATCAGTGAATTAATGTGTTATTTTGCTCAAGTCCTTTCTTAAAAGTTATATCTCTGCTTGAATGTTTATTGTCTATCTTCTCTATCTATCTTGTTATGTGTATGCTCTAACGGTAGTGAAGTTAATGCCTCGAAACTCCGTGATTAAAAGCTCTCATATCATAGTCGGGACTAAATTTTAACATCAGATAGAGTAAAGCAACCCAAACTCATATTCATAACTAATAAAACCCATAACACAAATAACTCGATGCACAATTTTTTTTTTTTTTTTTTCCCCTTCATTTTAAGGAACTACATATATTTGTCGAAAAATCTAACAGTTGTAACAGGAGACGGAGCCGGAGAAGCATCGCGAGGATCGCACAAGCAAGTAAGCCTCTTCAGATAGTAAGGCGACGTCGACATACCTCGTCCTCCTGCACAATGATAGCTGCCACAATAGGCCTTCTTGCACTCTCCATTACGAACTGCATCATTGCATTTTTTCCTTCCATTTACATAATTCTCTGGCCCAATTAATAAAAAGAAAAAAATAAAGCACGAAAATTAGCTGCACCCTTTTCATTCCCTCCATTCTAATTTCTTGTATATAATATAACTACTATTTTCTTTTCTCTACAATATAACTTCTAGTTTGGAACCGAGAAATTATAACGGTATTTCATCGAACAGTTGGAGCAGTTTCTAAAAAATCAAGATTCTGTTGGCATTTCGTCGAACAGTTAGAGCCTAAACATGTGAATGAGTTAAGGTGATAAGAAGGGCAAGTATCACATATATCATGTCCCAAATTTGAACATAAATTAGGATGGTTTATGAAAAAGAAGAACTCCATTTACATCACATACAAGTAGATTATATACACTATTTACATCACAATAAATACACATCCTACCTTAAGCTTATGAGTCATGATATCAAATATGAACGCACATCTCTCCATAAATAGATCTTGACATCTCTCCAAACCTTGTTTCTTCTTCATCGCCCACACCATCGCCAGAGCCAGAACTCCATACAACATCGTCATGCAGTATCCCCACTGTACAAATAATCCGAGCATCGATCTTCTCAAGAGACATGCATATTTTCGAAAGGAGAAATTGGAAGTGCATGGAGCTAATCATGCATTAATAATGCATGTGTTAGCTCCGTGTACTTCCAATTTTCACTAATGAAAAACAAAAGGGATGAAAATCGACACGACAAGGGAAGGTGCAACCACCATCTCAGTCGCGGTATGATGAAGAAGAACGAGCTAGATTTCTGCACACGATCACTCAGTTATAAGCAATGTTACCTCGAGTAGAAAAAAAATAGGTTGTTTGTTCAATCAACATCCATAAGCGTTGGAATAGTTTTGAAATTAAAAGTTTAGTAGGTTCACAATAATTTTTGTGAAAGAAAATTCAGTTTTTAATAGCTACATAAATTCTTGTTGGGCCTATTCTATTTAGTATTGGGCTTCATATAGCTTTAAGAATAAAATCAAGCCCAATTTAGCTCTAGAGTCCAATTACATTTAAAAACCCCGATTAATAAATAATTAAACACATATTCTTAAAAAATTAAGGCCCAATTGGTATAACTAAATTAAATCTTTACTCGATGAATACATTTTTTTTGAATTATTTTAATCAACTACCGGGAGGGTAGTGGTAGTTTTCCGTAAAAGAAAAAAAAAATCTTCGAAAATTCATTTTAAAACTTATCGTCAAAAAAAGTGGGAAAACAGTGTCAGAAACTTACAAAATGGAATAACTCAACTTGAAAGGGACGGAGAGAGTATTTTTTTTCCTTTTTAGTATGTCCCCATCCAGAGGATTTGTTTTCTTACTAAATAAAATAATACTACGCAAAAAAGAAAAAAAAAGAAAAAAAAGTTTTTAAACATTGCACCACAATGCACTCTCTACTTTAACACACAAACTCACATTTTATCAATTTTTATATTAAAAAGAAACGTGCCCTCTTGCAAGGCTGAAGGGAGGACGTTAAATACCTCAAGTCAATCTTCTTAACTCACAAGGGCAACATAATTTTTTCTTTTATAGCCACATAAAATTTGGAGTGTGACTCAAGTGGGAGACTCAAGTCAAGTCCGCGTCAACGTTTTTGCTTTTTTTCCCCAATAATTCATAATTACTTTAGTGTTGTTTCTTCTTTTACTGCAATAGTCTTCCAAATAAAAATAGATGAAAAAAAAAAGAGGAAAATAAAATCAAAATGTTTAATACTATAAAGCCATGTTGTTTAGCTGCAAGTTTCACTACACAAATCCAATCCAATCCAAACATCATCTTCCTTCACCATGTTTCCAAAGTACCTGTTCTTCATTTCTTTGCTTTGTTGCTCCTCCTTAAAATTCACTCATTCTTACAATAATATCCAATGCCTTGATCATCAGAAACACTTGTTGCTCCAATTTAAGAATGAGTTGATATTCAATTCCTCTCTTTCTACAAAGCTGGTGCAGTGGAATCATACAAACGACTGTTGTCACTGGTACGGCGTGGACTGTGATGGTGCCGGCCACGTCGTAAGCTTGCAGCTGGATGATGATGCCATCTCTGGTGGGATCGGGGATTCGTCGAGTCTTTTCAGACTAAAGTACTTGGAGAAGCTCAACCTTGCCTACAATGACTTCAACTCCAGTCAGATTCCAAGAGGTATTCAAAATCTCACCCATTTAACACACTTGAATTTGTCAAGGGCTGGTTTCGGTGGGCAGGTTCCAGCCGAAGTTTTGTCCTTGAGCAGGTTAATCAGCCTCGATATCTCCAACGATGACATCAAACTCCGTCGGGACTTTAGGTCTTTTCTAATACTGGAGAACCCAAATCTGGAGATGCTTGTTCAGAATCTAACAGGCCTTAGAGAGCTCTATCTCGATGAATTCGATTTGTTGCCAACCGGAAAATGGAGCCACATTATATCATCATATTTACCCAACATCTCAGCATTGAGCTTGAATTATTGCACTCTATTCGTCTAGACTGGTTCGCCAATTTTTCAAGTTTGACCACCCTAAGTCTTTTTAACTGCGCTTTCAACACTTCTCTTCCTGATAACATCTTCCACATACCTACTCTGCAAGATCTTGATTTGTCCGGAAACAACGGACTCAATGGAAACATACCGCCATTTACTCAAACGGGCTCTCTCAAGTCTATTAGTCTAAGTTACACTAACATTTCAGGGTCGATACCGAGTTCAATTAGCCTTCTCAGAACCCTGTCTTACATAGACATGTCTGGTTGCAAATTAACGGGAACGGTTCCCTCAACCTTTGCTAACCTTACCAGGCTAACTTATGTCGACTTGCAGAATAACTTCTTCACAGGCCCACTTTCTCCTTCAGTGTTTGAAGGTCTTCCCAATCTTGTATTCCTATCTTTGGATGACAATTCATTCCCTGGTAACATTCCCTACTCTCTCTTTGGCCTCCCTTCCCTCGAGGAAGTTTATCTTCGCAACAACAAATTCAGTGGATCGGTTGAAGAATTTCTCCTTGTAAATATCTCTTCCATTGTTACTTTAGATTTGAGTAATAATCGATTACAAGGACCTATTCCCAACTCTTTCTTCCGACTTCGGAGACTCCGACATCTGTTGCTTTCTACAAACTCGTTCGATGGATCTTTTCAACTTGACAATATCAAAAGCCTCGTCAATCTTACACGCCTTGATATCTCTGGCAACAAGTTGTCGGTACAGGTCAGAGATGGTGGCAGCGACGATGACAACTCAACCACTCTTCCCATGCTACAAGAGTTGAAAGTAGCTGGGTGTAACATGCATAGTTTCCCGGAGTTGATAAAACATTCTCATGATATCCGTGCATTAAACCTCTCGAACAACCGGATTGGTGGAGAGATACCTAACTGGATTTGGGGAACACAACTTGAGGAATTGGACCTGTCTTTCAATCTTCTTACAAGTCTTTAAAAGCCTTATCATCTCCCTGCTTCTCTTCAATCGCTAGACTTGAGCTCTAACAAGCTCACCGGTGAGCTGTACCTGCCAATTCCACCTGCGTCGCAGCTCTCGACCGTGCTACTTGCTAATAATAGTTTTGATGGATCAATACCAACTTCCCTCTGCAGTATCTCAAGCATGTTTGTTCTTGACTTGTCTAAGAATAAATTGAGTGGTACTATACCCTCATGCATATTTGAAAAAACCGGAAGTCTTTCGGCATTGGATCTTGGACAGAACAACATCAGTGGCCACATTCCCGATAGTTTTCCTCTCAAATGTTTAAATCTCAACAACAACACTCTAAAAGGGAAAATCCCGAAGTCCCTCAGAAGTTGCGAGGAACTAGAGTTTATGAATGTTGGGAACAACCTCATCAGCGACACCTTCCCATGCACGTTGTTCTCCAGCTTAAGAGTTCTTATCTTACGCTCCAACAGATTCCACGGAGAAGTAAAGTGCCACATTAACGTCACCTGGCCAGAGCTTCAGATCATAGATATATCTTTGAATGATTTCAGGGGAACTCTGAAATCTATAAACTTCTCAAGTTGGAGGGGAATGGCGGTGGACAGTGATGAAGCACAACTGAGGAACTACTATTATACATTGGACAATTCTGGCGTGACATTGATCATGAAAGGGCTAGAGTTGGAGCTTCACAAGATTTGGCATGACTTCAGTACTGTAAAGATTGAATGTGTATTTCATTGATGATAAAAGTGTGTGTACAAGCGAGTATATATAGAGCTACATCTAGGGTTTACATCTAGGGTTTACAATGAGTGTAAATACTAAGGAGTGTAAATACTAATGGGCCTTAATACGCCCCCGCAAGATGGAGGATCCATTCGGGAGACCCAGCTTGGACCGAAGACGGTGGAACGCCGAAGTCGCCAACGGCTTAGTGAGAACGTCGGCAATCTGGTCGCCGGAAGAGATGTGAGAGACCGAAAGAAGACCATTCTGCACCAACTCTCGCACAAAGAAGTAATCCAACGCAAGGTGTTTCATTCGAGAATGAAAAATCAGATTCTTGCAGACATAGGTAGCTCCAAGATTATCACATAGAAGAGTAGCAGGGGTTCGAACAGAAACGCCAACCTCGGAGAGAAGATTTCGAACCCAGATTGCTTCGGCAGAAGCATTCGCAATGGCCCTGTATTCTACTTCGGTAGAAGACCGCGAAACACAACGCTGCTTAGATGATTTCCACGAAATCAAATTTCTCCCAAGATAGATTGCATAGCCCGTAGTCGACCGACCATCATCGATAGATCCTCCCCAATCCGAATCAGTGAATATAGTAAGAGTACGATCAACATTCCGATGAAGAAAGAAGCCAAGGTCCAGCGTTCCCTTAAGATACCGGAGAACACGCTTGACCGCATCCCAATGAGGTTCCCGTGGCGTGTGCAAGAACTGAGAGAGCTTATTCACGGCGAAGGAAAATGTCGGGCCGAGTGAAGGATAGGTATTGAAGTAGACCCAAAGCACGCCGATAAAGACTCGGATCCGACAACTCTCGGCCCTCAAGAGCCGTAAGCTTGATGGTGGGAGCCATAGGAGTGGCGACGGGCTTAGCGCCTTCCATGTTGAATTGGGCCAAGATGTCGGTGATGTAGCTACGTTGCGAAAGAAACAGACCGGACCTTCTCGGAATTACTTCAACACCGAGAAAATGGCTAAGAGACCCCAGCTCTTTTAGCGAGAACCGGGCAGCAAGCTTCGAAACAAACTCAACCAAGAAGGTGGGATTGTTGCCCGTCAAGATTATATCATCAACATAGACGATGAAATAAATAACAACCCCATGAAAATTGTACATGAAGAGAGAGTTGTCGGCAACTGACCGTGTGAAACCATTCTGGAGAAGAAATGAGGATAGGGCAAGATACCACACCCTGGGCGCCTGCTTGAGGCCATAGAGAGACTTACGAAGCCGACAAACGTGGTCCGGACGAGAGGGGTCACGGTACCCACGAGGCTGATCCATATATACTTCCTCAAATAGAGAACCATTGAGGAAAGCGTTGTTAACATCAATTTGCTGAATCGGCCAATTAGCGGAGAGAGCCACCGAAAGAATCAAGTGAATAGTGACCGGTTTCACAACCGGGCTGAATGTTTCAGAGTAATCTCGGCCCGGTTTTTGCAGAAATCCTCGAACAGAGTAATCTCGGCCCGGTTTTTGCAGAAATCCTCGAACAACGAGGCGGGCTTTGTATCTAGCGACCGAGCCATCAAGATTGCGTTTCACACGGAAAAACCAATTGCAGCTGATGGTCGGACGGCCATTTTTCGGAACAAGCTCCCAAGTTTGATTCCGAATGAGTGCTTTAAATTCATCATCCATAGCATTTTTCCAATTAGGATTTCGGAGAGCTTCAGTAACGGTGGATGGCTCGAGAGTGGGAGGTAACGGGTGTAGAGTTGTGTTGTTGACAAGGTTAGGATTAAAGTATCGGGGATTTGGGCGACGCTCGCGTCGAGGACGGGCTGGGGCAGGCTGGTCTGGGGCAGTGGTGGACTCGGCGGGTGGTGTAGGGTTGGGAGAAGGGTCCGGTGGAGGACTTGGTTGGGACGAAGGACCGGGTAGGGTAGGAGGGAGCCGAGCAAAGCGACTATGGGAAGGAATAGAGGGAGAGTGCGGGCTGGTGGAGGGCTGGTCGATGGTGGGAGTAGACTCTTTGAATGGGAAGACCGTGCTCGACGAACCTAACATGTCTAGAGTAGTAGAGACGATTAGTGGACACATCGAGACACTTATATGCGGACTGAGTCATGGAGTACCCCAAGAAGACACACGGAGAGGAACGTGGTCGAGTTTCGGGGATCTATAGGGACGCAACCATGGGAAGGATAGACACCCAAAAGGTTTAAGCTTGACATAGGAAGGCTCGACACGGTACAGGGCTTGATAGGGCGAATGATTCGCAAGGGCAGATGACGGAAGCCGGTTAATGAGGTAAACGGCCGTTTGGAAGGTGTGGGACCAGTATGATAGGGGAAGAGACGAGTGATGAAGAAGCGACAGCCCGGTTTCAGTTATGTGACGATGGCGCCGTTCGGCGGTGCCGTTGTGCTCATGAGTATGGGGAGGAGACGTGTAGTGTGTTATACCTAGCTGACTGAGGAGAGGTTTTAGTTTGATAAACTCACCACCATTATCAGAGAAGAGGGACACTATCTTGAAGCCAAAGAATCGCTCAACTAGACGAACGAACTGAGGGAAGATTATGGCCACATCGGACTTGTTTTTCAACGGATACAACCACACATACTTGGTAAAATGATCAACGAAAACGACATAATATAGATAACCATCGACCGAACGAACTGAGGAACCCTAAACATTAGTATAAAGCAAATCAAAAGGCTTCGAACTACGCATAGAGTTATCATAGAATGGTAGTTTATGACTCTTATGAACTAGACAGGACTCACAATGAAAATCTGTTGGAAATTTAATTGAAGGTACAAAATTGTTAACTAAAGGCTTTGAGACTCGCAGGGAAGGATGACCGATACCAGTTGGAAGCCGAGAGGGTGGTGACATGAGTGCGTGGAGGAGACTTCAAGGGTAAGGTGTAGAGGTGGTTATCGTTCCGCCCCCGTAGAAGAGGGGTCCCCGTGCGCAGGTCCTTGACAAGAAAATGAGAGGGAAAAAATTCAACAGATACTCGATTGGTATGACATAATTGGGAAACGGAAACCAGATTACAGCTAAGGCTAGGGGCACATAGGATACGGGAAAGGGAGAGAGGACGAGACTCAGTAGGAATAGAGGTGTGACCAATATGAGTTATGGGAAGAGTGTTACCATTTCCGAGCTGAATTTCGTCCGGTCCTCCATAATCAGAAAAGCTATGAAGATGAGACGCAGAATTGGCCGTGTGATGCGAAGCTCCTGTATCAAAGATCCAAGAAGGCTGAGAAGAGGCAGCCCCGCTCGGCTTCGTGGTGTTCACCTGAGGAGGGGTTTGAACCACAATGTTCTGCTCTCGCAAGAAGGCCGCTAGCTTGCGACAGACGCGAGCAGTGTGACCAATATTGGAGCAGAAGTCACAGACAGGAGCTGGAGATTGGCCTTGCGAATAATTGGAGAAGCCACGACCACCGGTGCGACCTCCACGGCCACGATTGCCACGACCACCACGGCCACGGCCACCTGAGGATGGCGGTGTGATGCCGTCGGAGGAGCCAAAGGGGGACCGTTGTTGAGTCTGATTGACGGAGGGCAGCAACGGTGAAGGATCCGATGGCGTAGCAATGAGTCTCTTAATATCCAGAAGGATGTCAGATAGGTCAGCGAGAGAGACGGCTGTTTCACGCACACGAAGTGCAGAGTAGACGGATCGATACTCGTCACCAAGCTGAGTGATAATAGAGGCGACGAGATCGCAGTCAGAGATAGGTTGTCCAGCGAGGGCGAGAGAGTCGGCAATGTCGCCCATATCTTTCAAGTAATCGGTGATAGTCCGATTACCTTTAGGGTTTTTAGCCAACTTGGCCTTGAGGAACAAGACACGACCGGGCGTAGTACTAGCGTAGGTGTTGGACAGGCGGGTCCAGACGTCGCGGGCAGAGGCGGCCGTGGAGATGAGCGTCTGGATGGACTCGGAGCAGCTTCCGAGAAGAGCACTGACGATGATCTGATCTTGACGATACCAGATCGTGTAGAGAGGATTGATCTCTTTGCTATCGGTGGTGTGAGGCGGGGCGGCGGTGGTACCGTCGATGTGGCCAATAAGATCGAGTCCGATAAGCGTGGACTGAATCTGGCGACTCCATACTGAGTAGTTTGTGGGAGTCAGCTTGATTGGGAAGTGTGTTGGCGCGTTGAGCTGCACAACGGTGGTGGATTCGGTGATGGGAGCCATGGAGAGAAGGCGGCGAGAAGAGCTAGGGTTTATGAGAGAGTGGCGGCAGAGAAGAAAAACTCAGGCTCTGATACCATGTAAAGATTGAATGTGTATTTCATTGATGATAAAAGTGTGTGTACAAGCGAGTATATATAGAGCTACATCTAGGGTTTACATCTAGGGTTTACAATGAGTGTAAATACTAATGGGCCTTAATAAGTACTGTCGATTTCTCATGCAACAATTTCAGAGGAGAGATACCAAAGGCAATAAGTGAACTTAGCTCGCTTCATTTTCTCAACTTCTCCCACAATGGCCTCAACGGAAGCATACCAAAGTCATTTGGTCTGTTGAGGAATCTCGAGTCACTCGACCTCTCTCAAAACAAACTAACAGGGCATATACCAACGGAGCTTTCACGCCTCACGTTCCTCTCAGTGTTGAATGTGTCCTACAATGAGCTGAATGGAGAGATTCCAAAAGGAAGTCAGTTACAAACATTTCCAGCCGATTCGTTCATAGGAAATCCTGGGCTCTGCGGTTTCAATCTCAACATAAGCTGCATTGTACATCCCGACGATGGAAGCGATGAAAACGAGAAAGAGAAGAAGAGGGAGATAGATGGGGAATATGTATCTGGTGCACTCGGATATGTTGTGGGATTAGGAGGCTTTGCGTGGGTACTGATATTCTGTGGAAGCTTCAGATACAGATACTTTGGGAAAATAGAAGAGGTTGTCGAAGAAATGTTCGATGCAAGAGACAGAAGACGAAGAAGAAGGTCACATGCTAGAAGGGTAGAGAGGAATAGGGTCCGGAGGCAGGGACAATAGTTTTTTTTTTAACATGTTTGTTTTGTGTTTGAATTTGTATGTTTGTATCTAAAAATAAGTGGAATAATTCAGAAAATAGTACTGAATATGTTTGTTGAATCAAGATTGGGAAGTTGTTAGCATGCAAAGTCTTCAACATTCAAGTATATATATATATATATATATATATATAATGAATGACAATACAAGGGAAAAGAAAAACCTGCATCGCCGCCATTGCCCTTTCGCGCAATAACACAAACAGCTTCTGTGCATAAATGAATTGCCACCTTGAGAGAAAGACTGAGAAATAGAGAGAGATTGAAAAACGACGTCAACATACTTGTAAACACTAAAAAAAAAATCCAATACGATAAAGAACATTAACACGAATAACTCCAACCATAAATTTGGGTGGTAGAGTGTGTGAAAATTGGACCTGCTTTTATATACTGTATATAATAGATGTGGGTTGAAAAAAAGGTCTCAAGCCCAATAATTATAACTCTATAGTCAAATTACAATTAAAAGGCCCAATAAATCACTAAACTAACCCTCATTATGGATCTTGTTAATTTTCTAAAGAAAGCCCAAAAGTTTTGATATAAGTGAGATTGGTGTTTCAAAAATTGTTAATCTTGTACAACTGCTTCTTCATTCTATGGGGAAGTTTCTACTACCATGCAATTATCTGAAAAAGTAAATTGCAATGCAATTCGTAAGATGTTTTCCCTCCAACCAATGACGGGATCTAAGAGGAAGGGTTTGAGGGCTTAAGCCCCTACCCAATTAGAATAGTAAAAATTGTACACTTTATAATTTATCAAATTATGATTATTTTGTGCAAATTACAGTGTATGTAATTCGTGTGCAGAAAATAGAGACAGGGGATTTACGTGGTTCGATCGGATCGATCTACGTCCACGGGGAGAAAAGTATATATGTTTGTATTCCAAATAGCATCCGTGTGTACAATACAATCAGTTCTCATATTTATAGATGAAAGGAACGACGGTTGTGAAGGTGAGAAGTGGGCAGTTTTCCCAGCTCCGGTTTCTTCTCCATCAACCTACGTTCTGGGTTTAGGGCTCAACTCCCTGGGCCTGTATTTGGTGTGGACCGGGCTTGCCGATCTGGGTCCATTGGGCCTACACCGATCTGGGCCTGCTACTAGGTTTTGGGCCTTTGGGCCTAGGGAGATGGGGCATTTCCTATCAGTGGTGCTATTTATGCATGGAAATAATCTGCCAAAAGAAGCTCAGGAACTGTTCGATGAAATGATAGAAGAAGGAGAGGATTTTGAGTGATAAAAATATCTACCTCAAAATAGAAAAGAAAAAAAAAATGGAAATGAAAAAAAAAAAAAAAAAAAAAGACTTCAAAATTCAAATGGTGTGGCTCCACCAATATTTAATTAAAATAAATTATTAGAGAAGACTTACTATTTCATTTCCGTTGACCATTAATGTTTGATAGAGAAATCTCAACAATATTACATTCATAAATTTGGCTTCTACCTTCTTTTTTCTTTGGTGCATTTGACTTTGATTTTTCTTCACTCCCAGTTTTTCAAACATTCGTAAATTCGGAACAGAAAATTCTCATCTTTTTAATAATGGCAAAGTTCAAACAATTAGATAAAAAAATAATAATACTCTCTTTGTCCCACTTCGTTAGTCTTATTTGCAATTTTGGATCGTTTCACTTCACTAGTCATGTTTCCTAAAATAGAAAGTATAAACCCTCACTTTTCAACGTAGACGTCTTACTTTTCACTTTTAACACTTGCGTATAAAATCTTGTGGCGAAAATAAACAGGACTAATGAAGTGGGAGAGAGGGAGTAATAATTATTGAATATGGAGTACACTTTGAGACTTTTAATTATGAGGCTAGGTGGAATTGCTATCACCGAGATTTGAACACTAAATATCAATTTGATACCATAATAAAATTTCGTCACATTTACCGGTTCAATCTTGTAGAAAATGATTGAATCTATTAATTTATATAATATTCCGATAAACCTTATTCCAAAATTCTCATCTTCTTTCAATGATAAAAATAAATAAAATTTTATTGAATAAATCAATCTTAATCTTGTAGCCGAACAATCCGAGCTAGTGTACACTTTGAATATGAGACTTTTAACTATGAGGTTTAACTATTAGTCAGCTTTGAACACATGATTTCGGCATCGGCCAAATGTTCTGATATCATATTAAAAATTCATCACATCTAAGAACTCGAACTTGTAGAGACAAGTGGAATCTATTAATTTATATTATATTTCCAGACAGTCCTTTTCCAATTAATAATTTGATATTATTTGAGATGACGACAATTTTAAGCCACATGCATATATAGAGAATACGGCAAGTATTATGGTGAGAATTAATGATAATATTTCACACACTTCTTGATTACAAACTAGGCTATTTATACAAGAAATAGGTAACCCTAAACTAAACCCTAGCAACTAACAGAGAGGGCCGAAGCCCATGAACAGAAGGATAAACATACCTCGATCCATCTTCGATCTCCTCTCACTCGAAAAACTATGGCTAGTCGAAAACAAGTTGACAAGGCAAGTCGAAGAACTCACCAATGTGAGTGCCTCCAAGATTGCTACTCTAGATTTGAGTGGAAACCGGCTCGAAGGCCCTATTCCGAACTCTTTCTTCCAACTCCGGAGCCTCAAATCTCTATAGTTCTCTCGAGAAACTTGTTCAATGGCAGTTTTCAACTCGACAAGATTCGAAACCTTCTGAATCTTACCACCCTTTATCTCTCTTACAACAACTTGTCATAGATTACAAAAATGGAAAAACAAGTAGATACCGACTTTCCAAGCTACAAGAGCTAGGTGTAAGAATGGTGAGCTTGTGCAGGTGGAGAATGGCGGTGTTGAGAAGATGGTGGTGGTTTGCATGCTGTTACATGAATTGTGGTTGCTGGAAACCCTAACGTGGGTGTTGTTCATGACGTGGAACTTTGGTCTACGTGTCCTCCTGCTGCTATTTGTTCTTTCTTTAGTTAATTAGTTTATATCATAGCCGTAGGATCATGCTGACGTGTATGGCATTGATCTGTTTAGCTTTGTTTGCTTACTGTTCAAGCTTCTTCTTCCTTAGAGCATCTTTAACAATGCACTAAAGTAGTGCTCAACACTATTTTAGTGCAGAGTTTTGCTCCAACAGTCCGCACTAAAACAGAGTAATTATAGTGCAATGTTCCCTCAAATATAGGAGAACACTATTCATTGCACTATAATTTTGTGTTCATCATTTTGTGCTCTTTTCTTATTGTGATTTTTATTTTGTGATGTAGTATTTCAATTTAGTTTGTTTTGTTGTGCGAGTAATAATTTTATTTTTTCTTTTCACAATTTAATTTGATATATGCTTATTCATTTTGTGTGTATTAAATTTTTTTGATTCATTTTTTCGTTATTTTCACAATTTATTATGTTAATTGTAATTTAACTATTTTTTTCTTTTCTTTTAAAACTCTATGTATGATTTACATGTGATACAAATATATATACAAAATGATTGTGTAAATTAATGAAACAAAATATAAAAATAAAAATACATTGAAAAAAAATGTAAAATTACATTAATAATTATTTACAATATCTACTTATTTTATCTTAGTTAAAATTTTTATCATTGCTATAACTTTTTTTTTTAAACCATTTTTACATTTTATTAAAAAATAAATGTAAAAGGATATTTTGGAATATTCCTTTTCTGCTGTATTTTAGTGTGAACTGTTGGAGATGAGTTACTGTTTCTGCACTATTTTAGTGTTAGTGCTGCTGGAAAATAAGGGAAACTGTTGGAGATGCTCTTAGCTAGATATAAATAGTAGGTAATGTAACAGTACATTTGAGGATTTTGAATACGAATTTCATTTTCTCCGATTCCAGTAAATATACATTCGAATTTCCTAGATATTTTACATGGTATCTAGAGCCTGAGTTTCGATCCTCATGGCTAGAAGTAGAAGAAAAAGTTATTCTCAAGTGGTAATGGGTGAAGCTTCCAATTCTCAGCAGCAGTTCACTGGTGCCAGGCCCGTCTCAATGTATATTGAGGCCTTGTGCTACTATAAAATTAGGCCTTTTAAATTTTAGTAAAAATATGACTTAATATAATATTTAATAAAACGTAAGAGAAATGTGCAAAGAGATCTTTTAAGAGATATCAAAGTTACTTGTAAATAAATAGTAAAAAAGAAAAGTTAGTTTTGGGAGAGAAGAAAAAAAATAAAAAGACAAAAAAAAAATGAAATAAGTAGGTTGGGAAAAAAAAAAAGCCAAAAATCGAAAGAACAAAGGAAATAGCTAATATCCCCACAGAAATTGAGAAGAAAGAAAAAGAAGAGAGAGAGATTTGGGCTTTAATAATAAATTGGGCTTGATATGGAAGGAAAAAGAGAGTCCAAGTAATATTCTTTTAGTGAAAAATTGAGAAGAAGAAGAAAAAAGAGATATTTGGGCTTTAAAAATGAATTGGGCTTAATATTTTTTTAGGGACCCTATTTTTTTGGAGGCCCTGTTCTATAGAACTTGTTGGGCCTCCTCATAGACGGGCATGACTGGTGCGAGACGGAATGGAAAAGATCCGGTGAATTCCGATGGCGGTCCAGATCCGGTGGTTCCGGAGCTGTCGCAGAAGAAGATAGAAGAGTTTTTGAAGCTGCAGCCTTCCGATCACCCTGGTATGCAGCTAGTAGCCTCTCCTTTGACAGGTACTAACTTCTTACAGTAGTCGAGGTCGATTAGGCGTGGTTTAGGTTCTCGCAGTAAGTTAGCGTTCATCGATGGGGTGTTTACAGAACCTGAAGAGGATAAGGATTATTATAATGATTGGATTAAAACAGATTACATGATTGTGCAATGGATAATCAATTCTATCTCAAAGGAGATAGTGAATGCCTTTTCTCATTATGAAACTAGTGAAAATTTATGGAGTGCGTTGATGCATCGTTTCGGTAGGAGTAATGGACCTAAGACGTACAAATTACAGAGAGAAATTATGCAGTACAAACAAGGAAATCAAAGTGTGTTTGCATATTATAGTAATTTGACTAACTTGTGGAATGAGTTGGATCTATTATTGCCTCCTATTGCTTGTAGTTGTGATGCAGAGAATGATTACATAATTCGTGAGGAACACCAGAAGCTTGTTCAGTTTTTGGATGGATTAAACGAGATTTATGAGCAAACACGACGACAGATCATGATGCTTGAGCCATTACCTTCGGTGGAACAAGCATATGGAATGATTGTGCAGGTTAAGGATCAGATGGATCTGTTCGAGGATACTAGAGCTTCAGATCACAGAGTGGTGATGAATGTGGGAAGGCAGAACCAAGGAAATGGAAATGGAAATGGAAACAGAGGTTACAATCCTGTACAGAGGAGAAGCAAAGAAGAGAGGGCAAAGTTGAAGTGTACACACTGCCAAGCAAGTGGCCATGAGGCCAGTGAGTGTTTTAAACTACATGGATACCCTGAGTGGTATAAGAAGCTTAAGGAGAACAAGTCAACAAGGGTGAGTTATGTTGAAGATGATGAAGATACTAGGTCCAGATCTGATGGTGGGAGATTGATGCAGAATGAAGGAGCAGATATTGGGAAATTGATACAGTCTGAGATTGCTAAATACATATCACAATTTGCACAAAAGGGACAGGGATTTCACACAACAAATGATGTCAATATGGTGCATCAAACTGAGGTACAACATACACCTTTTGATGTGCATTGTGCTTTCAGTGTATTGTCTGGTATGGAAAGGAATGTATGGATAATAGACTCTGGGGCAAGTTCTCATGTATGATGTGATGTGGATTTAATGGTATCTACTTTCAAGTATGAAACACCTTTGCTTGTTAGATTGCCTTATGGATCTGCAAAAGAGGTGTACTGTGGAGGTTGTGTGAGAGTGAATAAGGATATCTATCTAACAGATGTGATGCTAGTGCCAGAGTTTACACACAACTTATTATCAGTTGCACAATTAGTGAAGGATTCATCTGCAAAGTGTGTTTTCTTGCCCAATAGATGCATTATTCAGAAGCAGGGAAGTGATGAGGTGATAGGTATTGGGAAGATGGTTAGTAATCTCTATATTATAGAGACTACTATAGAAAATCATTTCTGTCATCTGTTTAATCCTAGAGATATGACTTTACAAAAATGGCATATTTTCTTAGGACATCCCTCTTTAACTGCAATGAGGCATATGAAGGAATTTAAGGGTTTGTTTACAGATGAGGCAGTTACAAGCATGGAGAATTGTGAAGTGTGTATGCTTGTAAAGCAAAGTAGGAATGAGTTTTTTGTTCTTAATCAAAGAACTGAATCATTGTTTGAAATGATTCATGCTGATGTGTGGGGGCCTTATGGTGAGGAGAATGATGACAATGCTAAGTATGTTTTGACCCTAGTGGAGGATCACAACAGAGCTATCTGGACTTATTTGATGAGATCCAAAGAGCACGTGTGCTATATACTTAAGAAATACTTTAGAATGGCTCAAACTCAGTTTGGAAAGGATGTTAAGACACTCAGAACTGACAATGGTTCAGAGTTTATTAACAAACAAGTTAGGGAGGTACTGGATGAGCTGAGAATCTTACACCAGAGATCTTGTCCTTACACCCCACACCAAAATGGTATTGTAGAAAGGAGGCATAAGATGCTTTTGAATTCTGCAAGAGCCTTAATGTTCCAAAGTACTCTACCTTTAAAATTCTGGCCTTACTCCATTCTTACAACCACTTGGTTGATTAATAGAGTACCTAGCCAAGTTTTGGAGTGGAAAACACCATATGAGATGCTATTTGGTATGGAGGCAGATTTATCTATACTGAAGCCTTTTGGATGCTTGGCATTTGCAGTAAATTTGGCACCTAATAAAAGTAAGTTTGATAAAAGGAGCAATATATGCATATTTCTGGGCTTTGACTCTTAACATAAGGGTTATTTACTGTATGACCTATTTACACAGAAGCTGCTCACATCAAGAGATGTGAGATTTGTTGATGATGTGTTTCAATTTGCTAATCCACAAGATGTTGCTGCAGATTCTATTGTGTCACCTATGGTCCAGATGGGGAATGATCTTGTACAAGATGAAACTGTGGAGATGCAAATGGAGGACAATGCTCAATTAATACCTACCACTGGTGAGGACAAGGTGTCACAGTTACTGATCCAACACCTGGCCATGCTTCACTTAGAAGAAGCACCAAAGTGATCAGGAAGGACCCTACTTGGATGCAAGATTATATATACATGGGTAGTGTTAACACATACACTCCCTCCATTTCCTGCAGGTGCTTCCTCACCCCCTACTTTTTCTTTTGTTGTTTCACCCTTAATCAGTGAGCAGTACCTGGGGTTTTTGTTCAATATTAAAACTACACCAGAACTTAGTACATACAAGGAAGCAAGCAAAATACCACAATGGGTGAAGGCAATGCAGGCTGATTTATATGCTTTAAAGGAGAATAAGACATGAGAGTTGGTACAGTTGCCACCTGGGAAGAAGACTATAGGCAGTAAGTGGGTCTATAAGCTTAAGTTGAAACCTAATGGAGAGGTGGAGAGGTATAAGGCTCGGTTGGTTGCCAAAGGGTTGATTGCCGCCTACGTTACCTTAACGTCAACAACACCACCTTGGGAGGGAAAATCCCGGAGTCCCTCGAGAGGTGCATGGAGTTGGAGTTCATGAACGTCGGTAACAACATGATCGATGATACTTTCCCATGCATGCTATCGTCGTCGAGCATGAGAGTTCTTGTTCTCAGCTCGAACTGATTCCATGGAGAGGTGAGATGCAACAACAGTTGGCCACTTCTTCCGATTCTCGACGTATCCTCGAATAATTTTAGCGGGAGTTTGGAATCGATCAACTTCTCAAGTTGGAGAGCGATGGTAGCAGCGAGGAGCGAGTCGAGAAGAAACGAGCTGAGCTACTACTCTGTAAGGAGCTTTGGAGTTACATTAACCCTCAAAGGGCTAGGGATGGAGTTTACCACTCTCGATTTCTCTTCAAATAACTTCGCCAGAGAGATACCGGATGCAATCGGAGACCTTACCTCGCTTCGTCTACTCAACATATCCAACAATGCAATGAATGGAAGCATCCCAAAGCCATTTGGCAAGTTGAGGTGGCTCGAGTCACTCGACCTTTCTCGGAACTAACTAACGGGGCCGATCCCATCGGAGCTCGGAGGGCTAATGTTCCTCTCATTCTTAAACCTGTCCTACAATGAGCTCGGAGGAGACAACAGTGTTAATTTGTATTATTATTGATTTGTAATTTAGGGGGTGTATTCAATTCAGATTCTGCAGGATTTTTATGGATTTTAGAAATATGTAGGTATTCAATTCAGATTTTATAAAGTCTTTAAAAATCCTGAGGTATTCAATTCAGACTTTTTAAAGTCTTAAAAAATCTATGGGTATTCAACAGTCCATGGATTTTAACAGTCTATGGATTTTGCTAGATTCTTTTTTCAAAATATAAAGAGATTTCACTCTTCAAAATCTTTTATAAAACCCAGAGATTTCTACGGATTCTCTGAAAAATTCAAAGTCACCATTTTCGCCACCCTCCTCCGTACTTTTTCTCTTTTCTCCATACAATTATAGTTTATTTTAAAAGACATCCATGTTACTTTTATCTAGTACCAAAAATTAGTTTACTATATGATTTTGCTTGAAAATCAATATTTTCATAAAATCCTCCATTCTTATAAAATTCGAACATGTAACTTTTAAATCTCAACATTCATTTTGATTTTTTATGGTTAAATTATTGCTACATTTTTTAAGGTTCAGAGAATTGAATAATGACTAAACTGAAATATAACATTTGAACGGAAAAAAAAAAAATAAGAGTATTTTTTTGATTGGAAATACATTAATTGAACATTCTTTAAAATACGATTCTTGTTTTGAAAGATGACATAGTTTGATGAATTTTGATACTCCCTACAAACATATTCAAACAATTTAAATAAAGTTATTGGTTTTTTTTTTTCAAATAATATAGATAATTTTATTTATTTATTTATTTATTTACAAGTGTGACTCATATGTATTTATTTATATAAATAAATAGTTACAATAGTTTAGTATCGGAGTGTATGGAAATCTATGTAAATTAATTAATAAACATATTCCACAATATTGTAAGTCTATGAAAATCCATCAAAATCAATAAATAGAATAAGTCAAACTATGTATAGAGTCTAGTCAAACTCTGCATAAAGTCTATGGATTTTAAAAGTCTATAAAAATCCACCTACTTTTCAAAGTCTATAAAAATCCAGCAGAATCTGAATTGAATACACCCCCTTAATTTTATATATTTTCTTTCAACAATTTCAACGTATTATAATTTTGAAATAATTTTATATTTATTTTTTAAAGCTCAAATTATTTTTAGATTTAGATATTTAGTAAGTTCACTATAAATTTTTAAATCAGTTTGAAATTTTGTGAGTTGAAAAAGGGGGTTTGGGCCTAATCTTTTTTCTTATTGGGCTTCATAAACCTCGAAAAATAAAATCAAGCCTGCTTTAGCTCTAGAGTCCCATTACTTTTAAAAATCCTAATAAATAACTAAACAATAAAATAAAATATCGCTTAAAAATCATCAAGGCCCTAAAGATGTAACGAAAGTTTACTCTGCCGTCCATGATATTTAGGGTTCGAATGGATTGACAAGGAGTTTAATGTATTGTGGTGGTGCGCTAAAATGTATAATGGTAATGTTTAAAGGGTGTAATTGTAACTTTTTGTGTAGGAGTTCACTATCTAAAATGGAAAGACCCTAAAGATTATGAATGTACGATAAAGGAAATAGACCATAAAAATTGTAGACTTAAAAGTGGGAATTTTAGAGCATTTCGTTGCCAGACTCCCCACCAAACCACATTAGTATGAACTTGTTCATTTTAAGACATGCCGACACAGTTTAATTTTGAACTCCTACCCAAAAGGCCTCATACTCATATAGTAGTGCTCTCATTTATATATAAGGCACATACCTTCACCCCTGTATTTTTTATGTACCTCAAGTCAATCTTCGTAAATCACAAGGCACTGTTTTTCTGTTTTTGTTTTTGAACCAAATCTTCGTAAAATTGCAATATTTTCTACATTGGAAATAAGAAAAGTCTGAGGAAAGTTTGAGTCCATACATTTATATTTATATTATCTGCAGCAAGGACAAGGAATAATTGCTGATTTTTTTTCCAAATTATTCTCAGTGAGGAGAAGAACTCAAGTCAACGTTTTTGCTTTTTTTTTTCCCAATAATCCATAATTAGTTTCGTTTCTTCTTTACTGCAAATTGGAATAGTCTTCCTTCCAAATAAAAATAAATGAAAAAAAGGAAAATAAAATCAAAATGTTTAATACTCCACTATAAAGCCATATCATTAGCTGCAAGTTTCAGTACACAAATCCAATCCAATCCAATCATTCTCATTCTTCATTTCATCATGTTTCCAAATTATTTGTTCTTCATTTCTCTGCTTTTTAGCTCCTTCATCTTCACCCATTCTTACCATAATACCCAATGCCTTGACCATCAGAAATACTTGCTGCTCCAATTCAAGAATGAATTGATATTCAATTCCTCTCTTTCTACAAAACTGGTGCAGTGGAATCAGACAAACAACTGTTGTCACTGGTATGGCGTGGAGTGTGACGGTGCCGGCCACGTTGTAAGCCTGCAGCTCGATGATGAGTACATCTCCGGTGGAATCGGGGATTCGTCGAGTCTGTTCGGACTAAAGTATCTGGAGAAGCTCAACCTTGCCTCCAACGACTTCAACTCCTCCGTGATACCAAAAGGTATTAAGCATCTCAAGTATTTGACACACTTGAATTTGTCATATGCCGGTTTTAGTGGGCAGCTTCCTCTTCAAATTTCATCATTGAAGAGATTGTTTAGTCTCGATATCTCCGTTGATTATCGGAACATTGAGCCTCCGAAACTGAAGCACCCGAATTTGGAGATGCTTCTTCGAAATCTAACGGGGCTCAGGGAGCTCTATCTCAATGCTTTCAATATTGCTTCCTCTCGTGAAAGGAGAAATTGGAGCCATATAATATCATCACATTTACCACATCTCACTGCTTTGAGCTTACGTAATTGTGGTTTGTCCGGCCCTTTGGCTAAGTCTTTCGGCAAACTCCCTTCCCTTTCTGTTCTTATACTAGATCAGAACGATCTTTCTATGGCAGATCAAGACTTGTTCGCCAACTTATCGAGCTTGACAACCTTGAGTCTTGTTGATTGAAGTTTGAAGGGTTCTTTTCCCCATAAAATCCTCCAAATACCTACTCTGCAGCGTCTTGACTTATCTTTCAATCAACTGCTGAGTGGAAGCTTGCCACCGTTTCCTCACTCTGGATCTCTCAAGTCTTTAAGGCTGTGGGAGACCAACTTTTCGGGGTCAATACCATGTTCAATTGGCAATCTCAAGGCGTTATCGGAGATAGACTTGACTGGTTGCAGATTCGGAGGAACCATTCCGTCCACCTTCGCTAACCTAACCCAACTCACCCGTGTCAACTTGTTCTCTAACTTGTTCACGGGCTCCATTTCTCCTACCATGTTTGAAGGTTTTTCCAATCTTGTTTATCTAAACATGGCGATGAATTCATTCACGGGTAGCATTCCCAACCCGCTCATCGCTCTCCCTTCATTGCAGGAAATGTATCTTAACCGCAACAATTTTACCGGAGTAATTGAAGAATTCCCTACTGTAAATATCTCTAAGATTGTTCGTTTGGATTTGAGTAGTAATCGATTTGAAGGGCCTATTCCCGACTCATTCTTCCAACTTCGGAGCCTCGAGGATCTGCTTCTTAGTGAAAACTTGTTCAATGGCAGTTTTCAACTAGAAAAGATTCAAAGCCTTGCCAATCTTACGGTCCTTGATCTATCCGGAAACAATTTATCGGTACATGTCAGCAATGACAATTGGAGTAGTTATGGACTCCCCAAGCTATCAGGGTTGTTTTTGAGTTCATGTAACCTGCATGATTTTCCTCATTTCATAAAACAATATTCTAATCAGTTGCAATACCTGGACCTCTCAAACAATCTGATTTCCGGAGAGTTGGATTTGGGGAACAAAACTTGAACATCTGAAACTCTCCTTCAATCTCCTGACAAATGTGCAAAAGCCTTTTAACATTCCTATTTTGCTTAGGTTCCTAGACTTGCAGTCTAACCAGCTCAGGGAACAGCTGCACCTTCCCATTCCATCCAACAACACTTCTTATCTTGAGTACCTGTCACTTGCTAATAACAGTTTAAGTGGATCCATTCCGACCATCCTTTGCACTGCCACAAACCTTGAAGCTCTTGACTTGTCTATGAATACATTAAGCGGCACCATACCCTCTTGCCTTCTTGATGACACCAAGACTCTACGTGTGTTGGATCTGGGACGAAAAAACTTCAGCGGCCACATTCCCGATAGTCTTCATCTCCATTGCGACCTTCAATATTTAAATCTAAGCAACAACACTCTACAAGGGAAAATCCCAAAGTCCCTCAAAAGTTGCAAGCGGCTAGAGTTGATGAACGTTGGGAACAACCTCATCAATGACACTTTCCCATGCATGATGTCATCGAGCTTGCGGGTTCTCGTTTTGCGCTCCAACAGATTCCACGGAGAAGTAAAGTGTCACAGCAACGGCATCTGGTCGTTGCTTCAGATCATAGATATTTCTACGAACGATTTCAGTGGTTCTCTGAAATCAATAAACTTCTCTAGTTGGAGGGGAATGGTGCAGGGGAGCTATCCGCAAATTGAGCGCACCGAGTTAGGGTATAATTATTCAGCGCAGCCAAAGGCTGGGGTGAGAATAACCATGAAAGGGCTAGAGGTCGAGATTGTCAAGATTTTCCCAGAATTCACCACCATTGATTTCTCATCCAATAATTTTCATGGAGAGATACCAAAGGCAATAGGCGATCTTAGCTCTCTCCGTCTTCTCAACTTCTCCCACAATGCCCTCAACGGAAGCATCCCAAAGTCAGTTGGAAAGTTGGGGGAGCTTGAATCACTCGATCTCTCAAGAAACCAACTGACAGGGCATATACCAACAGAGCTTTCACGCCTCACATTCCTCTCGGTATTGAACGTGTCCTACAATGAGCTGGAAGGAGAGATTCCAAAAGGGCGTCAGTTACAAACATTTCCAGCCGACTCTTTCTTAGGAAATCCGGGGCTCTGCGGTTTCAATCTCAACATAAGCTGCACACCTCATACCGACGATGGAAGCCATGAAAAGGAGGAAGAGAAGAAGAAGAGGGAGATAGATGGGGAATATGTATCTGGTGCACTCGGATATGTTGTGGGATTAGGAGGCTTTGTGTGGGTACTGATATTTTGTCGAAGCTTCAGATACAGATACTTTGGGAAAATAGAAGAGGTTGTTGAAGAGATATTCGATGCAAGAGACAAAAGACGAAGAAGAAGGTCACATGCTAGAAGGGTAGAGAGGAATAGGGTCCGGAGGCAGGGACAATAGTTTTTTTTTAACATGTTTGCTTTCTGTTTGAATAGTGTGTTTGTATCTAAAAATAAGTGGAATTATTCAGATCATAGTACTGAATATGTTTGTTGAATCAAGATTGGGAAGTTGTTAGCATGCAAAGTCTTCAACATTCAAGCATATATATATATATATATATATATATATAATGAATGACAATACAAGGGAAAAGAAAAACCTGCATCGCCGCCATTGCCCTTTCGCGCAATAACACAAACACCTTCTGTGCATGAATGAATTGCCACCTTGAGAGAAAGACTGAGAAATAGAGAGAGATTGAGAAACGGAGTCAACATACTTGTAAATACTAAAAAATCGAATACGATAAAGAACACTAACACCAACAGCTCCAACCATAAATTTGAGTGCGAAAGTGTGTGTGAAAATTGGACCTGCTTTTATATATATAATAATAGATGTGGGTTGAAAAAAAGGTTTCAAGCCCAACAATTATAACTCTATAGTCCAATTACAATTAAAAAGCCCAATAAATCTCTGAAATTACCCTCACTAGATTTTGCACCCGTGCGATGCACGGTTAGATATATGACTATAAATTATGAAAACATACTATACTTAAAATATAAGTGTAGACATTTCTTAATTAAATTAGGGCTGTCTAAATGAGTTTGCATATTCGGATATATTCCAAAATACCCGATCTGAATGGGTATCACGTACGGGTACCCGAACATGGCTTAATTGGATAGCAGAGCGGATTACGGATGAGTTTTTAATTTACTTTGGATATTCGGGTACCTGACTACCCAATCATGGGTACCCGAATATCCGAAATTTTTTAAATTAACTGTATTATTTTATAATTTTAATATTTATTGTATTTGTTTAGTTTGAAATTTCAAAACTTCAAGTCACGATTGCAGAGGGTCACCGGTAGAAAAAAAAGATGTGCTCCCTCTCTAGGAAAATTCCATGTTCTCTTACACACACTGATTCACACTTTTGCACAAACACTCCATCGTTGCCTTGATTTCTCGAGGTCGGCTCACCGTTTCTTGCTGTGTTCTTGGTCTTGTTAGTCTCGTATCTATCTTTCCTTCCTTTCCTCGCAATTTTTTTCTTGATTAAGTTCATCACTGTTCTCGGGTTGTTTTTGCTTCTAGAATCTAGGATTTTTGTCTAGAGCTTCCTGTGTCCCATGGCTAGCCGCTGTTTTATCGCGATCTCCCTCTCCTCCATCGTCCCCAAATCATCTAGCTTTGGATCCTTTTCGCCCTCCTTGTGGTGTGGGTGAGCACGCTGATCTGAAATCTTTTAAGCGCGCTAAACAAAATTCAAAATTTGAGATTGACCTTGATGGAGAAGGTGTTTATTCCGATCAGATTGAGGAAGGCGAATTCTTTGAAGAAGATGATATTAAGGATCTTGATTGGATTGAGTTCCTTTCCAACCAAAAATCTGATGACTCACGGTCCCAACTTCATGATTTAATGGAGCGGCTTCACGTTTATGACTCACGATTGCACTTTATTTCAAATGAATTTATATGTAATAACTAATAAGAGACATATAACTTTTTTTTTTTTTTTTAATATTATTAGTATTGGCGATGATTTTTTTTTTAGGTTAAAATCTAATTTCATAAAAAATATATAACCCATGTACTATTATTCGAGTAGTTTGAATACCCGAAAAATTATCCGAATTATCCATTTGGGGCGTGGAAGACAGAATGAATTTTTACCTTATTTGAGTTTGGATACCCAACGAAAACGGGGCGGGTAACCAACAACGTCCCCGTTTAGGCACCCATAAAAAATTCAAGAAAAATACAATAAAAAATAAGAAAAAAAAATCATGTTGGAAGAGAGAGAGAAACATGAAAAAGAAGTGGTTTTAGCATATTACTTGAAAACTGCTACAAACGATTTTTTTTTTTGATAAAATAGTTGGGTTTTTTTTTTTTTTTAGTTTAACCTTTAAATTGAGAATATTTAAAAATTGATTTCTCAATTTCAAACTCCCTCTTTATTTATATATATAGATATATAGATAATAGATAATAGATAATAGATATATAGATATAGATTTTCATTCCATATTAATTAAATGCAACAATTTAAATTTGGTATTTTGAAATCTAACATAATTTTGAAAGATGTCAATTTGTTATTGAGTATGCTTATTAATTGGTTCATATTATATTTAATTTGCAGATATTTAATGTAATATTTACCTAGACTACTATGCTATATTAATTGATTATCTTTGTCAAATATTTGATATCACTCCATATTAATTGAATGCATTATAATAACTTTATCTAAATATTGAATTAATGCACGGATGATTAATTAAGAATTTATAAATTTTATATAAGTTAAGATAATCAATTTTCATGTTTTTCAAATTAATGTTATGAAACTATACCCTTAAAATAATTTTCAGTTTTGAAGAGTCCAAGTTAAGTTGAACTTTTTTTAAATAGTTTTATAAATAAAAAAGTACATATATAAATAAAACAATAAATATTTAAAACAAATATATAAATATTTTTTAACAAAAAAATTAAAACTACTTTTGTTGAAAAAAATAAAAAGAAAACGTGTATAAATATTTTCTAACAAAAATATTAAAACTACTTTTGTTAAAAATAAAATAAAAAAGAACGTGTGGCTTAAATGGAAAAATAGATTCCTCTCTCTAATTACAAAATTGCCACTATAACTACTTTTCAATTGATTTGAAATTGAAAAACTCCCTTTTATATATACATAGATTATGGATCTTGTTAATTTTCTAAACAAAGCCCAAAAGTTTTGATATAACTGAATTGAAACCTTACATTTTGTGAGAGTGGTGTTTCAATTGTAAATTTATGAAATTATGATTATTTTGTGCAAATTAAGTTACATCGTAAAATCTCCCATTGTCAAAATTTAAACTTTCCACCTGCCTCTCTAAGTATGTGGTGCAATTTATGCATGGAAATAATCTGCCAAAAGAAGCTCAGAAACTGTTCGACGAAATGATAGAAGAAGGGGAGAATTTTGAGTGATAAAAATTGATTGGTGTTTAGTTGTTAGGTTTTTCGTTGTGTTTTCGTGTTCGTTTTCATTGTGTTTCGTGTCTTTTAGTGTCTTTTGGCTATGATTCGTTTGTTTGGAGTTTTTGGTACTTGTAGGATGAAAAGGGCGGAAACGAGAAGAAAGGTTGTTGAGCAATCATTGACCTCGAGTTCTAACCTCTCATGATTTTATTGAAGATTCATTTTGGATGTAATGAAAGCATTATATCGAAGAGGGGTTCGATAGGAGCACATAGGCGAAAACGGAGGTCAATTCGGAGTTCGAATGAGGAAGATACGGCCGAAAGAAGAGAGTCGCGCGCGAACGTGCCAGTACCTGATCTGGACGACCGTCCAGATTTCCTTCACAATCTGGACGACCGGCCAAGTACTTATGTGCGTGTTTAGCAGTTTCTGATCTGGCCGACCGGCCAGATTTCCTTCAACATCTGGACGATCGTCCAGATGTCGGCGTCCAGCTGTGTTTCCTTATTTAATTAGGTTTTCTTCCTAGTATATATATTAGTGCCTTGGACGAATTTTGTAACATCTTGAACATCCTTTATCAGTTTTTAGCATTAGTTAGCTTTATTTTTCAGCACTAAAATTCTCTAGATTAGCTTTACTTTGTTCGGATCCGGATTCTTAGTTCGTTTAATTCAAGACTTCTTTATTTAATTCGCGTTCTTCGTTTAATTCTCGTAAGTTCTTTTATTGCTTTCGTTTATTTGCTTTAATTGCTTTGCTTTAGTTTTAGATTCGTTCTCTTAATTGCTTCGTTTAATTTGCTTAGTTTTAATTTCGTTCTTTCGATTTCTAGTTTAAAGTTTAGATTCGTTTTTCTAGTTTCGATTCTCTCGTTTTTCAAAGCTTTCATAGTTAGATTAATTAGCCTTTTAATTTCCAGATTTTATTCATCATGTCTAGAGTAGTTTATGCTTTCTTTATTGCTTTCTTTATTGCTTTCCTTTCGATTCTTGCCTAGGTAGATTAATCGCTTTCTTAGTTTAATTCTTAGATTTATTTCTCAAGTTCTAGATTAGATTATTTACTTGCTTTAATTTATTGCTTTTATTTATTTTCTTACCTAGGATTTAAACAAACCAAACCAAATTCTTTTTACTTGCTTTCTTAGATTTAGGCTAGTTTAGGATTGTTTTGCTACACGATTATTTGCCCTGCAAAGTTTTCCTTGAGATTCGACATTGGGTTTTTACTTACTAAGTGCTAGGATAGATTTCGTTCTATTGCGAACACTTTTTAGTGAAACAAATTTTGGCGCCGTTGCCGGGGAAAACTTTAGGCGTTTGATTGTGTAGTATTTTTATTCGTTTTATTTTTATTTGTGTTTATTCGATTTCTTGTTTCTCTCACTCGGTGCGTTTAACCCTTTTGTTGAGTGTTGTTTATGCATGGTCGCCGAAGTCTTCAAAGGAATTTAGCGTCCTACTTCGACAACATCCATCAAAGGAAAGCGATCTTAGCCGCGAAGGAGAAGGAGGAGATCGATTCTCAAGACTTTGGTTTAGTCTTGTTGTTTGCAGAGCCCGAAGCCATGGCAGCTAGAGTCATGGGCGATTTTGCTCGCCCCACATTCACAGCCACCACTTCGGCGATTGTCCTGACGGAAGCGGTCAGGAATCATGAGCTTAAACCTCACTCACCACATGGCGTTGCTCCCGTCCTACCACGCGCTGCCCAACGAAGATGCTTTGACATTCATCCGAGAATTTTGCACGGTGGTTCAGACTTTCCCACTTTCGGGACTCACGGAGGACAATCTCAAGATGAAGTGTTTCCCGTACACCTTGAAGGATCGAGCAAAGTCATGGTATTTGGCGCTCCCGGCCAACTCTCTCACCACTTGGAATGCGGTGTGTGAGAAATTCATGCTTAAGTACTACCCGAACCGCAAGACTCAAGAGGTGCGGTCGAAGATCATGAACTTTTCCCAAGACAACGATGAGCCGTTTCACGAAGCATGGGAGAGGTTCCAAGAGCTACTTCAACAATGCCCACATCATCAAATGGCATCGGAGTTGCTTTGGCAATATTTTTACGACGCCCTCAACCAGACTTGTCAGTTCATGGTGGACAGTTCGGCCGGAGGCAACATAGCGGTCAAGACAGCTGACGAGTTGCAGACGATATTCGAGACGCTCGCTGCGAGTTCTCAACAAAAATCAGCTAGGCCAAGGAAAGTGGAGGCGAGTGCAATCTCGATGAGCCCCGATTTGAAGAAGTAAATTGCCGACATGTATAGGGATCTCGAGAACTTGAAGATTAAATAAAAGAATAAATGGAAATGAAAAAAGAAAAAAAAAACTTCAAAATTCAAATTAAGAAAAGTCTATTAAAAGACTCACTATTTCATTTTCGTTGACCCATTAATGATCGATAGAGAAATCTCTACAATGTCACATTCACAAATTTGGCTTCTACCATTCTTTTCCTATTTCAATTACATTTTTCAAACATTCATAAATGGAACTATAACACGAACAACTCCAACTCCAACCATAAATTGAATTTGATTTTTAACTCTTGTAACAGAATTCTACTAACGCTTTCTTATTATATAGTTCTAGCTTATTTTCTATTTAGTGAATGTAGACTAAAATTGTCACCTCACACATATTACTTATATAACAAAGACTTAGTCTCATTTATATAGCATCACACTCTTGATGATGAATTGAAAGAGTGTTAACAATATTCCCTCGTTCCAATTTCATTAGTCTCATTTATCATTTTTGTTCGTCCCACTTAGTAGTCCCATTTTCTAAAATGGTAAAGAATATTTATCTACGATTAACTTTACCACTTAGTAGTCCCGTTTTCTAAAAGGGCTAGGGGTGGAGCTAGTCAAGATTTGGCCAGAGTTTACCCCTCTCGATTTGTAATTTAATTTTATATATTTTCTTTAAGCAATTTCGACGTATTATGATTTTGAATAATTTTATATTTATTTCCTAGAGTTCACTCGTCTAATTTAAGATTTATAATTATTTTTAGATTTAGATATTTAGTAAGTTCACTAAAAAAATTTTAAAATTCAGTTTGAAATTTTGTGAGTTGAAAAAGAGGGTTTGGGCCTAATCTTTTTTCTTATTGGGCTTCATAGACCTCGAGAAATAAAATCAAGCCCGCTTTAGCTCCAGAGTCCAATTACATTTTAAAAGCCCAATATATAACTAAATAATAAAATAAAATATCGCTTAAAAATCATCAAGACCCAAAAGATGTAACTAAAACTTACTCCCCTGTACATGATATTTAGGGTCCGGAGGGATTGACACGGAATTTAATGTATTGTGGTGGTGCATTAAAATGTCTGATGGTATGTGATGGTCAAGTTAAAAAGGTATAATTATAATTTTTTTATGTAGGAGGTCATTATCTAAAATGGAAAGACCCTAAAGATTATGAATGTACGATAAAGGAAATAGACCATAAAAATCGTGGATGAAAAAATGGGAAGTTTAAAGCGTTCAGACTCCTCACCAAACCACATTAGGATGAAATTGTTCACTTTGAGACCAAACCACATTAGTATGAAATTGTTCACTTTGCCGACACGTTTAATTTTGAACTCCTACACAAAAAGCTTCATACTAATTTTGTAATGCTCTCCTTTATATATAAGTTACGTACGTTCACCCCTGAATTTTTGATGTGTGAACATGTTATTTGTCCTAACATTAATATTAGGAATTTAAATACCTCAAGTCAATCTTCGTAATCACAAGGCACCGTTTTTCGGTTTTTGTTTTTGAACCAAATCATAAGGCAGACTCATGGCCTTATAAAATTGCAATATTTTCTTTTCTACTTTGGAAATAAGAAAAGTCTGAGGAAAGTTTGAGCCCATATATTTATATTTATATTTATATTTGGAGGAAGACCTCACTCAGCGTCAACGTTTTTGGTTTTTTTCCCCCAATAATTCATACTTAGTTTAGTTTTTCCTTTGTTTACTGCAAATTGGAATAGTCTTCCAAATAAAAATAAATGAAAAAAGAGGAAAATAAAATCAAAATGTTTAATAAATAGTACTATAATTAAAGCCATTTCTTTAGCTGCAAGTTTTACTACACAAATACAATCCAATCACCACCCTTTAGCTTCACCATGTTTTTAAAGTATTTGTCATTCATTTCTTTGCTTTTTAGCTCCTTCTTCATCTTCACCCACTCTTATGATAATATCCAATGCCTTGATCATCAGAATAACTTGTTGCTCCAACTCAAGAATGAATTGATATTCAATACCTCCTTCTCAACAAAACTGGTGCAGTGGAATCACACAAACAACTGTTGTCACTGGTACGGCGTGGAGTGCGACGGCGCCGGCCACGTCGTAAGCCTGCAGCTCGATGGTGAGTCCATCTCCGGTGGAATCGGGGATTGATCGGCTCTGTTCGGACTAAAGTATCTGGAGAAGCTCGACCTTGCCTACAATGAATTCTACACATCAACTCATGAGATTCCAAAAGGTATTAAGCATCTCAAGTATTTGACACACTTGAATTTGTCACATGCCGGTTTTAGTGGGCAGGTTCCTCTTGAAATTTCCTCATTGAGGAGATTAGTTAGTCTCGATATCTCCGTCGATGAAACTTATAGTCACGTTGGGGTTGAGCCTCCAAAACTGAAGCTCCCGAATTTGGAGATGCTTCTTCGAAATCTAACGGGGCTTCAAGAGTTGTATCTGGATGATATTCATATTACTTCCTCTCGTGAAAAAAGTAATTGGAGCCATATCATATCATCACATTTACCCCATCTCACCGCTTTGAGCTTACGTGATTGTCATTTGTCCGGCCCTTTGGCTAAGTCCTTTGCCAAACTCCCTTCCCTTTCTGTTCTTATACTAGATCGGAACAATCTTTCTACAGCGAATCCAGACTTGTTCGCCAACTTATCGAGCTTGACAACCTTGAGTCTTGCCGATTGCAGTTTGAAGGGTTCTTTTCCCCATAAAATCCTCCGAATACCTACTCTGCAGCATCTTGACTTATCTTACAATTATGAGCACAGTGGAAGCATACCACCGTTTCCTCACTCTGGATCTCTCAAGTCTGTAAGGCTGAGGTGGAGCAACATTTCGGGGTCGATACCAAGTTCAATTGGCAATCTCAAGACGTTATCGGAGATAGACTTGAGAGGCTGCCGATTCGGAGGACCCATTCCATCCACCTTCGCTAACCTAACCCAACTCACTTATGTCAACTTGATTGACAACTTCTTCACGGGCTCACTTTCTCCTACCATGTTTGAAGGCTTTCCCAATCTTGTTTTTCTAAGCTTAGGAAACAATTCATTCACCGGTAAAATTCCCATCTCCCTCTTTTGCCTCCCTTCACTTCAGACACTTGATCTTTCTAGTAACAATTTTACTGGAGTGATTGAAGAATTCCCCACCATAAATGTCTCTAAGATTGTTCGTTTGGATTTGAGTGATAATCGACTGGAAGGGCCTATTCCCGACTCATTCTTCCAACTCCAGAGCCTCGAGGAACTGTTTCTCGGTGGAAACTTGTTGAATGGAAGTTTTCAACTAGAAAAGATTCAAAGCTTTGCCAATCTTACACGTCTCAGACTGTCGGGCAACAATTTATCGGTACATGTCAGCAATGACAATTTGACTACTTATGAACTTCCCATGCTATCATACTTGTTGTTGAGATCATGTAACATGCATGATTTTCCTCATTTCCTAAACAATATTCTAATCAGTTGCAACAACTCGACCTCTCAAACAATCGGATCTCCGGGGAGATACCTAATTGGATTTGGGGAACAAAGCATCGCTATCTGAACATCTCCTTCAATCTTCTTACACATGTGCAAAAGCCTTACAACATCCCTCCTTCTATTAGTTACCTAGACTTGCAGTCTAACCAGCTCAGGGAACAGCTGCACCTTCCCATTCCATCTAACAACACATCTTATCTTGAGTACTTGTCTCTCCGTAATAACAGTTTAAGTGGATCCACTCCGACCTCTCTCTGCTCTGCCACAGGCCTCTCGCTTCTTGACTTGTCCATGAATCAATTGAGTGGCACCATACCCTCTTGCCTTCTTGGTGACACCATGAATCTATATGTGTTGGATCTGGGGCGAAACAATTTCGGCGGCCACATTCCCGACAGTTTTCGTCCCAATAGCTTCCTACAATATTTGAATCTTAGCAACAACACCCTCCAAGGGAAAATCCCAAAGTCCCTCAAGAGTTGTAAGGGGCTAGAGTTGATGAACGTTGGGAACAACCTCATCAACGACACCTTCCCATGCATGCTTTCGTCGAGCTTGCGAGTTCTTGTTTTGCGCTCCAACAGATTCCACGGAGAAGTAAAGTGTCACAGCAACGAAATCTGGCCGTTCCTTCAGATCATAGATATTTCTTCGAATAGTTTCATTGGCACTCTGAAATCAATAAACTTCTCTAGTTGGAGGGGAATGGAGCAAATTGAGCGCACCGATTTACCTTTTTGGGTTATAGTGATTCTCACAAGGGTTATAAGTGTTTAAGTTCTACAGGTAGAATGTATATTGCAGATACTGTGAACTTTAACCCTACTGAATTTCCTTATAGAGCTCCTTCAAGTGGAAGCTCTACACTTAAATCTAAATCACCACCTCCAGGTTTTGAATCTATAGTTCCATCAGTTCAGCATGATATTTTGCCTTCATCTGTTGATGCTAGTGTTAGTGATGAATCTGTTCATAATCATCATCATGCTTCTGTTTCACCAACTCATTCCCATATCTCTTCTGTTCCCTCTCATGATGATTCTGCATCACACTCCTCTGTTCCATCTCATGCTGATCATCAAGTTTCTCATCAAGCTTCTTTTAATTCTCATTCTTCTTCTTCCTCTATTCCTTCCTTTGATGATTCTGGTTCAAATTCTTCTGTTTCTTCTGCTGTTTCTTTTTCTTCTGGTAGTGTTCCTTCTTTAAACATTCATCCCATGATTACCAGGTCTAAGAATGGGGTATTCAAACCTAAAGTGTTTGTGCTTAACAGCAGTTTACCTTCTGAACCTAGTAGTGATGGTATGGCTCTAGCTGATCCTGATTGGTATCATGCCATGGAGCTTGAGTATAAAGCTTTAATGGATAATAACACATGGTCTTTGGTGCCTTATAACCCTGATATGAAGGTTATCAGCAATAAGTGGGTGTATAAGGTTAAGACATTAGCTGATGGGTCACTTGATAAGCTAAAGGCTAGACTAGTTGCCAGGGGTTTTGAACAATTTGCTGGGATTGATTTCTTGGAAACCTTTAGCCCTGTGGTTAAGTCTTCCACTATTCGTTTGGTGTTTACTTTGGCTGCTACTAGAGGGTGGTCTGTTCAACAAATTGATGTCTCTAATGCATTTCTTAATGGTGATTTGATTGATACAATTTATATGAGTCAGCCTAGAGGATTTGTGAGCAGTGAGGCTCCAACTCATGTGTGCAAGTTACATAAATCATTGTATGGATTAAAACAGGCTCCTAGAGCCTGGTATGACAAGCTAAAGGAGTGTTTGTTGCAGTTGGGTTTTAGCAGATCTGCTTCTGATTTCTCCTTGTTTTTCAGATCTGTAAATGGTTGTTTAACTCTTATTTTGGTATATGTTGATGATATCTTGCTTACTGGGGATTCAAGTGATGAAGTACTTCATATTATTCAGTTGTTGTAGACTCAGTTTAAACTTTAAAACTATGGTGATGTTAAATATTTTCTTGGGATTGAGGTGTTGAAGTCAGGATCTGATTTTGTGTTGTCTCGGAAGAAGTATGTGACTGAATTGCTTGATAGAACAAATATGGGTGCTTGTAATTCATGTCCTACTCCCATGGTGTCAGTGCCAAAGTTATCTAAGACTGAGGGTGTTGTTTTTGAGGATCCTTCTCTGTATAGAAGTGTAGTTGGCACACTTCAATACTTGACTCTTACAAGGCCATACATAGCCTTCAGTGTAAATAAGCTATCTCAGTTTTTGCAAGCCCCTACTAACCTTCACTGGTTGGCTTGTAAAAGACTCCTTAGATATTTGAAGGGTACATGCTCTGTTGGCCTTAAATTTTCTGCTGCTTCTTCTTTTGCTCTTGAAGGATTTGCAGGTGCAGATTGGGCAACTTGCCAAGATGATAGGAGGTCAACTGGGCGGCATTGTGTTTTTCTTGGTGGTAATTTGGTGGTGTGGAATGCTAAAAAGCAGGAAGTGGTCTCTAGAAGTAGTACAGAGTCAGAGTATAGATCTCTAGCAAATCTTGTATGTGATGTAGTGTGGCTACAGTCTGTTTGCAAGGAGTTAGGGGTTGTGTTAGAGTCAACACATAAGTTGTGGTGTGATAATTCAGGAGCCATTGCTTTAGCTGCTAATCCTGTGTTTCATGCGCGTACAAGACATTTTGAAATTGATGTGCATTTTGTGAGAGAGAAGGTGCTGGAAAAAGTGGTGGAGGTTGGATATGTTCCTACTGCATATCAGGTTGCAGATATCTTTACAAAACCACTTGCTGTTTCCAGGTTTTTGTTGCTCCGAGAAAGGCTTAAACTGTGTGATGTTGATAAAGGAAGAGAAGATGCTGGATAGTTGGGGGAGTGTTGAGAGTATGTGTGAGTGTGAATGCTGAGCTGTTACTATGAGTGCTGAGCTGTTAGTATGAGCTGGTTAAGCTGATGTGTCACATTACTATTGGTTGCTGTTAAGTCGGTTTAGTGTAGTTAGTTTTCTAATCTGTACTTAATGCTTTGTAACAGAGTAGTTAGTTGATACAATTAGTTGAATGAAAACAGTTACTTTCCCTTCTCTCTCTCTCTCTCTCTTCTCTCTCTATTTTCTGCTACTTTCATTTCTCTAATACTCCCACAATGCCATCAACGGAAGCATCCCAAAGTCATTTGGAAAGTTGGGGGAGCTCGAATCACTCTCGATCTCTCTCGAAACCAACTAACAGGGCATATACCAACAGAGCTTTCACGCCTCACGTTCCTCTCTGTGTTGAATGTGTCCTACAATGAGCTGGAAGGAGAGATTCCAAAAGGGCGTCAGTTACAAACATTTCCAGCCGATTCCTTCGTAGGAAACCTGGGGCTCTACGGTTTCAATCTCAACATAAGCTGCATTGTACATACAGTCATACAGATGACGGAAGCGATGAAAACGAGAAAGAGAAGAAGAGGGAGATAGATGGGGATTACGTATCTGGTGCACTCGGATATGTTGTGGGATCAGGAGGCTTTGTGTGGGTACTCATATTCTGCCGAAGCTTCAGATACAAATACTTTGGGAAAATAGAAGAGGTTGTTGAAGAGATGTTCGATGCAAGAAGAAGAAGGTGGTGAGGGATCGAGAAGTCAGGAGGCATGCATTAAGAGGGATTGATGTTTGTTTGAAATTAAGGAGTGTAATTTTACCGTTGCTTCTCTTTGATCACTCTAACCATTTCTTTTAATGTGCATGTGGTGTATATATATGTTTTTTTGAGTGGGGACTATATATTATTAGTCCATCTGTCCCATCGAATGGTATGTGTTTTTATATTTTATACCTTATATATATTCAACACACATCATTCAGCGGGATGATAAAGGGAGGAGTATCGGGTAGAGTAAAGTAATCCAGCACATATTCATAGCTAAAAAAACACAAACAACTCAATGCATAACCTTTTTTTCCTTTTAATTTGAAAGAACTACACAAATTCGTCGAAAAATCCATCAGTCAGAATCATGTTATTAATGTAGTAAAAGATAATGAATCACAGTGAGAGAGAAGAAAAAACCTGCACGCCAGTGCCCTTTCGCGCAATAACACAAACATCTTCAGTGCATGAATGAATTGCCACCTTGAGAGGGACAGAGAGAATGAAGTCACTAGTCAGACACATGTAAATACTAAAAATCGAATTCGATAAGGAACTTTAACACCAACAACTCCAACCATAAATTATAAAGGGAAAAAAAATCAAATTATTACAGTAAGAGACTGTTTGCTTGCTCCCAGAGAGAGAGAGACTGATGGTATTTGAAGCTATAAATTATACAGTATTCGTTTCTTTCTAGCTGTCGTATTGTTTCCATATTCTTTGTTTCTAACGTTTTCTTTTTAACTTTTGTAACAGAATTCTGCCACCGCCTTCTTATTATATAGTTCTACCTTATTTATTTACTGAATGTAGACTAAAATTGTCACCTCACACGTAATACTATTACTTATTTAACAAAGACTTTCAAAGTTCTAATTCAATAGTAAAATATTAGTAAAACATCTTCAGTGCCCTTTCGCGCAATAACACAAACAGCTTCTGTGCATGAATGAATTGCCACCTTGAGAGGGACAGAGAGAATGAAGTCAGACACTTGTAAAAAAAAAATCAAATTAATACAGTAGGAGACTGTGTTTGCTTGCTCACTGAGAGAGAGAGAGAGAGAGCGGGGGGGGGGGGGGGGGGGGTGGGGGGGGGGGGGGGGGGGGGGCTGATTGTTTTAATATGATTTACTTTCTAACGTTTTCTATTTAACTTTTGTAACAGAATTCTGATACCGCCTTCTTATTATACTAGTGGAGATCACGTGCGTTGCACGTGGATCCGTAATTTATTATTATTTCCTTACCTTAGGTGTATCAATGAATAAAGAACAATTAATGTTTCAAAATTTTAAAAATATTACAAATAAAATTTAAATTAATTAAAAAAAAAGGAACACTCATGTTTATAAAAAATAAAAGATTTAAAAAATAAACTATGCTATTCTCAATGTCTAAAACTTAAACATCTAAATTAAAGTTGAATGTTTATTCACATCAATTCTTTTCTTGTTTGATTTTGATGGACGGAAAACACCTTTTGATCCTTTTGCTTTTTGGCACAGGCTTGTCCAAGGTTCAGCGAACCATGTGGTTTTTTTCAGTCTTCGTAGGGTGGTAGGGCCTTCCTTGCTCGAACCATCTTTAGGTTTTTCCATCTCCTTGGTCGAACCATCTTTGGACTTTTCCGGTTTTGAGATCTCTGCTATTTTTGCCATGATCGCTTCGAACATGGTTGTATGCCCTTTTACAGTTTTCTGCATCAGCGAAATTTTCCCATTGAACTCTGCCTTCAAACCTTTCACCATCTCCTCTATCTCCTTCATACGTGCTTCTAATCTCGTCCCCATTAAAGCGATACGGATACGTGGGTGCGGGTGCGATACGATACGGATACGGGGATACGGATTTTTGAAAAAATTAGGGTGCGATTCGTGAAGGATACGTCTGTATATTTTATATTTTATTATTTATATATATATTAATACCACATATTTATAAAAATAAATTCATAAATCAAATACTACATTGCTTAAACTAACGTGAAATATATTCATAAGTCAAATAACATGAGTATTGCACTGCTGCTCAACGGAAAGTGAAAATAAACTCTAGAAAACACGCAGCCTCTCTTATCTAATTGAATTATATTTCAATTTTTAGGGTAAAATAATAATAATAATAATAATAATAATAATAATAATAATAATAATAATAATAATAATAATAATAATAATAAATCCAAAAAATCAAGTAATAACAAAATCGCCCCAAACGCACCCGATTCACGACCTCCACGCACCCGACTCGCGTATCCGAAGTATTTTAAAAAATTATTCTCAGGATACGCCAGGTGGCGTATCGGGTGCGTATTCCACGTGAATCCGACGCGCACCCGCACCCCAGGCGTAATAGGGAGTTTTTAGGAGAATCCGTGCATTACAGTATTTTTTTAATCTACTTAACTTAATTATACAGATGAATAATGAATAATTAATAATTTGAAAACTTAACAAACGTGAAAAAATAAATTTTAAATTACTAAAAATAAACTACTCCGTAATATTTATGTTTACAAAAAATAAAATAAAAAATAAAAACTATACTATTCTCAATGTCTAAAACTTAACATTCAAATTAAAGTGGGATGTTTATTCACATCAATCCTTTTTTCTTGTTTGCTTTTTATGGACGGAGAACACCTTTTGATCCTTTTGCTTTTCCACACAAGCTCGTCCAACGTGATGTCATCATCGCTGCTAATAATATCAATGCAATCTTCAAACTTCTTTTCTATTATCTTTCTTTTCCTCTTTCCTTGCACTTCATCAAGTTTCACCTCGCCATTTAATTTTTTATTTTCTTCCACTTGTGTCGGCTTGATTTTTTCTTTGCCCTTATATTTTCTACCGACTTTACTCTCTTGGCTGATTTTTTTCTTTTCTCCAACTTGAGTTGTTTCTACTTCATTTCCTTTACGATCTCTTGGCTGAATTTTGCATTTATTCAGCTTGATTTAATCTGGACTCTTGAATTGATGCTTCTCCATAGGTGTTGATGCAATTAACTCTTTGTATTGCGTTGGCTATGATACATAGGTTACCACTATTATCAATCTTGACAGACTTGATTGCATTCATGAAAAGAATTTCGGTTGAATTTTGTAAGCTCAAACCTCTTTAGTATACAGATTCATTTTCATCCTAGAGAAATGTACTTCTAAAAATTATAAATCTTTACAAACCTTTCGTAAAATTATAAAGTAAAATTTATTAGAATACTTATTATAGCAAACACTAACCTCCTTTATTGAAGAAATATATTCATCCACGAAGCATCCTACATATACTGCGGCAACATATTCAAACATTGTGACTTGCACATTATAATCCCCTTCTATAACATTTAAGTTATTATGTATGTGCTGTGACATAGATAATAGATATAACATATATTTAAAGTAAAATAAAATATTTTATGCACAATTATTTAATTATATTATCTCGGCGTCGTCTCAAAAACTTCAATATTACATTTTTTGCACATTGCACATAGAAAATCCACATCATAGTTTGCATTAGTCTCATTAACGACTTCATCGAAACAGTTGAAAAATAATTTGTGCATCTCCTGAAAACATTGATACCAATTACCAACTCATTATTTAACCTATCGAGGTGGTCATTTTTAGGCGTTAGAATTGCTCGATTTGTCATGTACTCTGCCGAACACCCATGTGTTTCCGGTTTTGGAAAAGTAGCTTGTATAAGTCTTTTAATGGAATTTTCTTCATTATCATATTCAATTACCATTTGTCGTTTCTTCATCATTTCCAATTTTTAGTAGAAACCGACTGAATTCTAGATCAATCTTTGACCTCATGTTTATTGACAATTTTATTTTCTTAAATTTGGCGACAAATATGACTTTACTAAACTTGCCGATATCGTCTGTTGCGTTGTAACTTTAGGAACAGCTAACAATACTTGTCTATAATCTCCTCCAAAGACGCTACTTTTCCGCAAAAATTCATTTCCTTTCCCATTATATCTTGTAAGAGTTTATTCATATTTTCTACCGCCTATTTTTTTGCCATAGGTGCTTCATCCCATATTATTAGTTGTGCTTTACGCAATAATTCTTATGTTGCACTTTGTTTAGAAATTGAGCATTCACTTGCCTCATCAGAATTTATCGGTATTTTGAAACGTGAATGCGCAGTTTTTCCTCCAGGCATTATTCCTGCATCTACTTCAAATGTTGCAGTCGCAAGTGCTATAAGATTTTTCAACCTTAGATTGGCTAATAGTGCACGATATAAGAATGTCATTCCAGTTTCGCCTGAGTCGTCTATGAAAAATATCGCACCTTCTTTTTTCTCTATGCAACTTAAAATCATTGAAAATGCTTTCCTTTGATCATTATTTAGCTTATGCTCTACATCGTGAACTTCTTTAAGTATGTGTATGGACATTTCATCTAATATCTCTCTTGGACAATCACTATCTCCGATGTCCATATGTGGAGAAGGTATGCTAGGAAGATCATATAAATCAATTCTTTTTCCCATGCTCTCCAAGTAAAAACTTAAGGTCTTCAATCTCTCATTGATATGCGTGCTTCAATTGAACTATATTCTCAGTTATAATCTTCAGACAACGCATCAAAGTATGTATTACATAACTCACCTGACGTTTGAAATGCACCAAGATTATTGCAAACAATCTACATAACTCACCTGACGTTTGAAATGCAATTGCCTCATTCAAACAATCTTTTTTTTTTTTTTTTTTTTTTTTTTTTTTTTTTTTTTTTTTTTTTTTTATCGGGCAAATGTTAGTAGTTAGATTAGATGTTAGTACGCCAAGTTCCCAATAACTCCTAGAAAATCTCCAAGCCACCTTATATCTCCCACAATTCGCTCCCATTAGGGATCAAACCCGGGTCAATCCTTCAAGGGAGGAGCCCGGTGGCCAGGTGCGCTAAGTCATTCAAACAATCACGTATACTTTAATCCACTTCCAACACTCCTTTCTTTTGTGTTGCCTCTTTAAAAGTCAGACATTTATATCCATTAACTGTCATCAATAAGAGAAAGATATTGGTCCTCTAACATGATTTAAGAGTAGTTTTTCATAATACTTTTCTCCTTCAATTGGACATACAACGCTAATACATCCAATAACATTGTCTCTTTTTCTTTCAGTCCAACATCTATTTTTATTGTCCCAAACATAGTGCTCAGGAAATTCTTTATAAAGATATTTTCTTACCTTTTCACTTGTAGCATACATAGAAAAATATTCCGTTAACATTGTTTACGAAACATGATCACATGACACAAGGCTTTCCAAATTTTGTGTTGCGTGATAAGCTACAAACTGCTCTTGGGAAGGTGAATCTGTAAGTTGATTACTGTAAGAGAAATGTCGTTTAAATCATATTCATAAATTCTCCATATTCATAAACTGCTCTTTGGAAATTGCTTGATTTCATCAATTTGGGTCTGGTCTTGGTTTAGTGACATATTGATTGTCACTATACTATGGCCCTTATAAATATATTTATATAAGTATTTTACAACTGTTATACTAGAACATACTTCGACATTAATATGACAATTATATGTGGATAGTATGTATGAAGTATATGGTTCAATCCATCTGATATCCAGATATGCATTTCGAACACATTGTTGTCGCGGTATTTCTTCTTCTATAAATCAGATATCCATCTTTTCCATGTATTGTGTATATACAATATGATCATGGGTAATGATATTTGCATTTTCCTTTTACCATACAAGAATTACTTGGATTATCCCGTCCACAGAGTTCATGCATCATATGTTTTTTCACCAATTCAAATAATTGAGGGTTATTCTCTTCATTAGGTAGTTCTGCACTCACGAATTTATCAATTCATTCTGAACTGTTTATCTTAGATTCCGACTTAAAAATTACCAATATATGTAAATGTGGTAAACCTCTTTTTTGAAATTCAATAACATCCACATGTATAGCTACGTCACCAAAAATCTCACTTTTAAATAATCAATCTTTCAAGTCTTGTAACTTTGCTCGAAACACTCCCTCAAGTTAAATCTCTGGACGATCTTGAGTTGTTTGACCTTCATACAATGTGTCTTTTATTTCTTTCCATTCCAGGTTACAAGTCATTGTAATGATTAAGTCTGGTTTTCCAAATTTTTGTAGCAATGCCAAAGTATCAAGATATTTGCGTCGCATATCTCTTGGCCCTCCAATAAAAGTTGTTGGAAAACAATTCTCTTCCAAACTCCATTTCCCCTTATCTCTCTCCTTTAAAAACATTGTCTACTATCCCTTGATACAACTCTGCTCTCACATTTGATTGGTTTCGACGGAAAAAATCTAATCTCGTCGTTTCCAATTTTATATACATATATGCAGCGAGCTGCTGTAACAATCTTCTGGCTAATAAATGTACAGATTGCCTTGAATTTCTTATTCGTAGCTTGTAACAAATATATTCTCGACATGTTACTTTTTTTTTCATTTAATTTCCTCACACCTGTAATGTACTATACAAATTTAACTTTGCTAGATAAAACAGACAATAACATGTGATGTGGTAGAGTTTTATATTATCATCATAAGATGGGCCCATGTGGCCTTTTCATTTAATTAATATTAGTAATACTACTACTCGTAAAGAAATCATCACATACTAATTTTTTATAGACATCAAAAAATGTATATCGCATTGTTGGTTCGACTAATCATATAAGCACTATTATTCACCCCATGTATATTACCATGTCCTGCAATACATGCATAACTTTGTGCATGAAGAATATACTATATATGTTATTAAATTCATATTATTATTAACCAGTTGTGTCTTCTAATATGCCAATGGCGATGATCTACCACTCAATTAATTCATTACATCAATATTGATTAATCAAAAGGAAAGATTGATCGAAGGTATGGATGTTATCTCTTATCTAACGTTATTAAATTCAAATTATTATTTTTTATAGAAAATTTTAAATAGACGGACCTTGTTCTTCTTGGGAGATTACATCATTAACAGTTGTGATTTTTGGTATTGTAGAATGGGCATCAAGATTTGTTCTATGAGCTGAAGATATAGACCCAATATTTATTTTTATGTTTTGATGCCAACCATTTTCGCCTCTTGGAAAGAGAGTGGATATTGTAATTATGCTTTATTCAATGTCTCTCGCCTGAATGAGTATGAACTACAATGTGCCTCTTTAGTGGAGTACTTTCCCCATTCCCTTCAGCTTGTGAAGAGTTATATATACGTTAATCTAAACTCACATCTTTTGAAATACAAAATTGAACATTGCTCATGGAACTATAGTCCTTCAATCTTCGAAATATTTTAGCATATGGATTGACCTGCCTGTATACCTATGTAGTTATATTAAAAATAATTTTATAATGACTAAATTAAAAAGTTACCTGAAAATGAGTTTGACTTGTATGCATTGCCGACAAAAAGAAACTACGTGTGCTTCTGAGAATTATTCGAGTATCAACCTTTAATTTATATGTGCAAGAACTGTAATGAATCATCAATATATATAGATTAAGGTCTTTCATTAGAGTATGTAGCAAGATTTCTTTATTTATTAGAATTAAGATATGTTTTATTTAATGTCAAAGAGGTATACAGAATTATAGCCAATATTTCAATTATATAATGATTTATAATTTAAAATTTGATAATTCAAAATATTGTAATTTTAATATTTTATTCTTTAGAATAATCAAGTCCAAACGTGTTTATAGTCGATATTTTTTTATAATTATCAAATTTGATAGTTCGAACATTCTTTATCTATTAGAATTAGGATATATTTTATTTAATGGCAAAGACATATAAATAATTAGAGTATATAATGATTTATAATTTAAATTTGGATAATTCAAATATTGATAATTTTAATATTCTAGAGATTTATCTAATGTTAGGGTAAATAATCTAATGATAAGGGTAAAAGAGGCAATTCAAATTTTGTAAACAACACACTTTTTATAATTGTATAGATAGTTCTACCTTATTTTCTATTTACTGAATGTAGACAAAAATTGTCACCTCACACATATTTTACTTATATAACAAAGACTTTCAAAGTTCTAATTCCATATTATATTCGTAATTGTTGAATTCAAAATTAGGCACTCTAATGACAATTTCCATTCTTCCTTCCACCAATTACTTATGTACCTACAATCTTTCGACATCGATTTCTCCGATAAATAAATAAATCATAAATCTACTAAATCCCTATTAAAACCCGTGTCAGACAAAAAAACATCACACTCATGATGAACAGAAGAAGGGTATTGTATATCAGAAGGTTATCAGAAGAAGTATTAACAATGTGATATACGCTAGAATTCCCTTTAAATTTTCTTCCACAATTTCTTTAATTTCAAGTGGCCATCTTAATCAATACCATTAGTCTTTGGATTAGTGGCCATCTTAATTAATTAATTAAGATCTCCTAATTAATCAACTCAATAAACTTAAAGAAAGACCTCCCAATTAATCACCTGCAAAAGTCTATTTAAATGCAAGATTTATACCTAACTCTTTACTCTGCAATTAATCACCTATTCACAATGTTTCCAAAGTTGTTCTTGATTTCTATTCTTTCCTCCTTAGTTTTCCCTCATTCTCTCAGCCACTGTCTTCACCATCAGAAAACATTGTTGCTTCAAATTAAGAGTGAGTTGAAATTCAATTCTTCCATTTCAACCAAACTTGTGCAATGGAACGAAAAGCTGGATGAGTGCTGTGAGTGGCACGGCGTGGAATGTGACGGTGCAGGCCACGTCGTAAGCCTGCAGCTGGATGAGGAGTCCATCTCCGATGGAATCGGGGATTCGTCGAGTCTGTTAAGACTAAAGTATCTGGAGAAGCTCAACCTTGCCTACAATGACTTCAACTCCTCGTTGATTCCAAAAGGTATTAAGCATCTCAAGTATTTGACACACTTGAATTTGTCGTATGCCGGCTTTAGTGGGCAGGTTCCTCTTGAAATTTCCTCATTGAGGAGATTAGTAAGTCTCGATATCTCCTATGATTATATTTGGTATATTGAGAGTCCGAAACTGGAGCACCCGAATTTGGAGATCCTTGTTCAAAATCTAACGAGGCTCACGGAGCTCTATCTTGATAGAGTTAATATTACTTCCTCTCATGAAAGAAGTAATTGGAGCCATATAATATCATCACATTTACCCCATCTCACCACTTTGAGCTTACGTGATTGTTCTTTGTCCGGTCCTTTGGCTAAGTCCTTTGCCAAGCTCCCTTCCCTTTCTGTTCTTCGACTAGATTATAACGATCTCGCGAAGGCAGATCAAGACTTGTTCGCCAACTTTTCGAGCTTGACAACCTTGAGTCTTGTCCAGTGCAGGTTGAAGGGTTCTTTTCCCCATAAAATCCTCCAAATACCTACTCTACAGCTTCTTGACTTATCTCACAATTATGCGCTCAGTGGAAGCTTGCCACCATTTCCTCACTCTGGATCTCTCAAGTCTTTAAGGCTTACCTACACCGACTTCTCGGGGTCGATACCCAGTTCAATTGGCAATCTCAAGCCGTTATCGGAGATAGACTTGTCCTTCTGCCGATTCGGAGGACCCATTCCATCCACCTTCGCTAACCTAACCCAACTCACTTATGTCAACTTGATCCACAACTTGTTCACGGGCTCCCTTTCTCCTACCATTTTTGAAGGTTTTTCCAATCTTGTTTATCTAAACATGGCGATGAATTCATTCACGGGTAGCATTCCCAACCCGCTCATCGGTCTCCCTTCATTGCAAGAACTAGATCTTTACAGCAACAACTTTACAGGAGTGATTGAAGAATTCCCCACCCTAAATGCCTCTCAAATTGCCATTTTAGATTTGAGTGATAATCAACTCGAAGGGCTTATTCCCGATTCATTCTTCCAACTCCAGAGCCTCGAGAAGCTGCTTCTCAATGAAAACTTGTTCAATGGCAGTTTTCAACTAGAAAAGATTCAAAGCTTTGCAAATCTTACATACCTTGATCTATCTGACAACAATTTATCGGTACATGTCAGCAACGACAGTTCGACTACTTATGGTCTTCCCAGGATAAGAGTGTTGTACTTGCGTTCATGTAACCTGCATAATTTTCCTGATTTCATCAAACAATATCCTAATCAGTTGCGACAACTCGACCTCTCAAACAATAGGATTTCCGGGGAGATACCTAATTGGATTTGGGGAACACAGTATCTGAACCTCTCCTTCAATCTTCTTACACATGTGCAAAAGCCTTTTAACATCCATCCTTCTCTTAAATGTTTAGAGTTGCAATCTAACCAGCTAAGGGAAGAGCTGCACCTATCATTTCAACCTAACATCACACCTCATCTTAAGTACTTGTCACTTGCTAATAACAGTTTAAGTGGATCGATTCCGACCTCCCTCTGCTCTGCCACAGGCCTCTCTGTTCTTGACTTGTCCATGAATCAATTGAGTGGCACCATACCCTCTTGCCTATTTGATGAAACCATGAATCTACGTGTGCTGGATATGGGGCGAAACAACATCAGCGGCCACATTCCTGACAGTCGTGGTCTCCGTTGCTACCTACGATATTTAAATCTAAGCAACAACACTATACGAGGGAAAATCCCAAAGTTCATTGGAAGTTGCGAGGAACTAGAGTTGATTAACCTTGGGAACAACCTCATCGACGACACATTCCCATGCATTCTGTCATCGAGCTTGCGAGTTCTTGTTTTGCGCTCCAACAGATTCCATGGAGAAGTAAATTGTTACAGCAACGCCACCTGGCCGGTGCTTCAAATCATAGATATATCTTTGAATAATTTCGGTGGCAGTCTGCAATCTGTAAACTTCTCTAGTTGGATGGGAATGGTAGTGAAAAATGATGATGCACAATTTGGGAACGACGGCTATTATTATAGTTTGCAGAACTCTGGCGTGACATTGATTCTGAAAGGGCTAGAGTTGGAGCTTTACAAGATTTGGAATGACTTCAGTACTGTCGATTTCGCTTGCAACAATTTCCACGGGGAGATACCAAAGGCAATTGGTGATCTTAGTTCGCTTCATATTCTCAACTTTTCCCACAATGCCCTCAATGGAAGCATACCAAAGTCATCTGGTCTGTTGAGGAATCTCGAGTCACTCGACCTCTCGAGGAACCAACTAACAGGGCATATACCAACAGAGCTTTCACGCCTCACGTTCCTCTCGGTGTTGAATGTGTCCTACAATAGGCTGATTGGAGAGATTCCAAAAGGAAGTCAGTTGCAAACATTTCCTGCTGATTCTTTCTTAGGAAATCCGGGACTCTGCGGTTTCAATCTCAACATAAGCTGCACACCTCATACCGACGATGGAAGCGATGAAAAAGAGGAAGAGAAGAAGAAGAAGAAGGGGGAGATAGAGTGGGAATACGTATCTACTGCACTCGGATATGGTGTGGGATTGGGAAGCTTTGCGTGGGTACTAATATTCTGCCGAAGCTTCCGATACAGATACTTTGGGAAAATAGAAGAGGTTGTCGAAGAGATATTCGATGCAAGAGACAGAAGACGAAGAAGATCACATGCAAGAAGGGTAGAGATGAATCGAGTCCGGAGGCAGGGACAATAGTTTCTTTTAATTCTATGTCTGTTTTCTGTTTGTATCTAAAAATAAGTGGAATTATTCAGATAATAGTAGTAACTAGTAAAGTCTTCAACATTCAAGCATATAGTAACTTAGGTTGTGGAGATTTATGTAGAGTATGAGTTTTCTATACTTGTTGCTTTCTTGGGTTTTGGGTTGTATTCATGTAGTAAAAGATAATGAATGACAATAAGAGGGAAAAGAAAAACCTGCACCACCATCATCGCAGCCAGTGCCCTTTCGTGCAATAACACAAACACCTTCTGTGCATGAATTGCCACCTTGAGAGAAAGACGGAGAGCGAGAAACGATGTCAGGTACTTGTAAAATATTAAAATTCGAATACGATAAAGAACTTTAACACGAAGAAATCCGACCTTAAATTAAAAAATAAAAAATAAATAAATTTGATTGGCAAACCTTATTAACACAGTAGGAGACTGTGTTTGCTTGCTCCGCTGAGGATATTTCATATTTGAAGCTATATATTCGTTTCTTTCTATTTGTCTAGTTGTTTTAATATGATTTCCTTTTTAACGTTTACTTTTTAACTTTTGTAACAGAATTCTGCTACCGCCTTCTAATTATATACTGTAGTAGCTTATTTGTTAGTAGTAGCTTAATACTATATTCTGAATGTAGACTAAAATTGTCACCTCACACATTATAACAAAGACTTTCAAAGTTCTAATTCAATAAAACATTACTTCCTCCTCCGTCCCATTTAATTTAGGTTTTTCTATTTTGACACAAGATTTTATAACTAGTGTTAAAAGTGAAAAGTAAGGGGTCCACGTTAAAACGTAAAAGTTAATTTTTTTCATTTTTTTTGAAACATGTCAATTGAAATAGAACACCTCAATTAGGAAATGAAGTCAAGTGAAGTGGGAGTACTTAATGATGAATTCAATAGTTGTAACTTCTAATGAATACTTGCATCCACGTATCCACGGTTTACGGTTTAACTTTTGTTTTGTTTTTTTTTTTTGTTTTTTTTCAAAATGGTAAAGAATACTCAAATAGTTGTAACTTCTAATGATGAATTCAATAGTTGTAACTTCTAATGATGAATTCAATAGTTGTAACTTTTTTTTTTTCCTTCTTAAAATTGATTATGTTATCATATTCCTTCCTTTCTTGGTTTAGTGCCATACGCAATTGTGATTAATGAAGCGGGACAAAGGTAAAGGTAGTAGTATGACTATTAGCTAGCCCCTTCAAATTATCTTCAAACCTTTCTTTAAAACTCTGCTTCTACTTCTCTTTAATTTCCTATAACATATTAAAAAAATTCAAGTGGCCGTCATACCATTAGTCTTTGAAGTTGCCGTCTTAATTAATTAATTAAGATCTCCTAATCAACTCAACTTAAATAAAAAAAAGACCTCCCAATTAATCACCTGCAAAAGTCTATTTAAATGCAAGTTTATACCTAACTCATTACTATGCAATTAATCAACCTCTTCACAATGTTTCCAAAGTTGTTTTTGATTTCTATTCTTTCCTCCTTAGTTTTCCCTCATTCTCTCAGCCAGTGTCTTCACCATCAGAAAACATTGTTGCTTCAACTTAAGAGTGAGTTGATTTTCAATTCTTCCATGTCAACAAAACTTGTGCAATGGAATGGCAAGGTGGATGAGTGCTGCAAGTGGCGCGGCGTGGAATGTGATGGTGATGGCCACGTGACGTGGGGGGTAATTCGAGTCTGTTTGGGCTTGAGTATCTGGAGAAGCTCAACCTTGCCTACAACGACTTCAACTCCTCGTTGATTCCAAAAGGTATCAAGCATCTCAAGTATTTGACACACTTGAATTTGTCAAATGCCGGTTTTGGTGGGCAGGTTCCTCTCGAAATTTCTTCATTGAGGAGATTAGTTAGTCTTGATATCTGCTTTACTAATGTTTGGTACATTGAGCTTCCGAAACTGGAGCACCCAAATTTTGAGATGCTTCTTCGAAATCTAACGGCGCTTAGGGAGCTCTACCTCGATGGTGTCAATATTACTTCCTTTTGTGAAAGAAGTAATTGGAGCCATATAATATCATCACATTTACCCCATCTCACCGCTTTGAGCTTACGTGATTGTGATTTGTCCGGCCCTTTGGCTAAGTCCTTTGCCAAACTCCCTTCCCTTTCTGTTCTTCGACTAGATGGCAACAATCTTTCGACGGCAAATCCAGACTTGTTCGCTAACTTTTCAAGCTTAACAGCCTTGAGTCTTGTGTACTGCGGTTTAAAGGGTTCTTTTCCGAATAAAATCTTACAAATCCCTACTTTGCAGCATCTTGACTTATCTGACAATTATGAGCTCAGTGGAAGCTTGCCACCATTTCCTCACTCTGGCTCTCTCAAGTCTTTAAGGCTTACCAGCACCAACTTGTCGGGATCGATACCAAGTTCAATTGGCAATCTCAAGACGTTATCGGAGATAGACTTGTATGGTTGCGGATTCGGAGGACCCATTCCATCCACCTTCGCTAACCTAACCCAACTCACTCATGTCGACTTGTCATTTAACTTCTTCACGGGCTCCCTTTCTCCTACCATGTTTGAAGGTTTTTCCAATCTTGTTTATCTAAGCCTAGCAAACAATTTATTCACCGGTAAAATTCCCAACTCCCTTTTTGGCCTCCCTTCACCGCAGACACTCGATCTTTACACCAGCAATTTTACCTGAGTGATTGAAGAGTTCCCCACCGTAAATGTCTCTAAGATTGTTAGTTTGGATTTGAGCTACAATCGACTGGAAGGGCCTATTCCCGACTCATTCTTCCAACTCCAAAGCCTCAAGTATCTGTATCTCAGTGGAAACTTGTTCAATGGAAGTTTTCAACTAGAAAAGATTCAAAGCTTTGCCAATCTTACGACCCTTGATTTGTCGGGAAACAATTTATCGGTACATGTCAGGAATGACAATTTGACTACTTATGGACTTCCCAAGCTATCATGGTTGTCCTTGCGTTCTTGTAACATGCATGATTTTCCTCATCTCTTAAAACAATATTCTAATCAGTTGCAACAACTCGACCTCTCAAACAATCGGATCTCTGGGGAGATACCTAGTTGGATTTGGGGAACACAGCTTACTTATCTGAACATCTCCTTCAATCTTCTTACACATGTGCAAAAGCCTTACAACATCCCTCCTTTGCTTACGTTCCTAGACTTGCAGTCTAACCGGCTCAGGGATGAGCTGCACCTGCCCTTTCCACCTAACATCACATATTTTCTTCAGTACTTGTCACTAGCTAATAACAGCTTAAGTGGATCGATTCCGACCTCCCTCTGCACAGCCACACACCTTGTAGCTCTTGACTTGTCTATGAATAGATTGAGCGGCAGCATACCCTCTTGCCTACTTGATGACACCATGAATCTATTTGTGTTGGATCTGGGGCAAAACAACTTCAGCGGCCACATTCCCGATAGTTTTGGTCTCCGTTGCTACCTACAATATTTAAATCTCAACAATAACACCCTCCGAGGGAAAATCCCAAAGTCAGTCGAAAGTAGCGAGAGGCTAGAGTTGATGAACGTTGGGAACAACCTCATCAACGACACCTTCCCATGCATGCTGCCATCGAGCTTGCAAGTTATTGTTTTGCGCTCCAACATATTCCATGGAGAGAAGTAACGTGCCACAACAACAGCTGGCCAGACCTTCAGATCATTGATATATCTTTGAATGATTTCAGTGGCACTCTGAAATCAATAAACTTCTCTAGTTGGAGGGGAATGGTGCAAGGGACCGATCCGCAAATTGAGCGCACTGAGTTAAGGTATAATTTTTCGCAGGTGCCAAAGGATGGGATTAGAATAACTGTGAAAGGGCTAGAGGTCGAGATTATCAAGATTTATTCGGATTTTACGTCCATTGATTACTCATGCAATAATTTCCATGGGGAGATACCAGAGGCAATAGGTGATCTTAGCTCTCTCCGTCTTCTCAACTTCTCCCACAATGCCATCAACGGAAGCATCCCAAAGTGAGATCAGATGCAAGAAGAAGAAGAGCAGTGAGGGATGGAGAAGTGAGGAGGCATTAAAAGTGTTTGGTATTAAGTTTGTTTGAAATTATATAAGAAGGTGTGTAATGTTGTCTAATAATCAGTGGATTAATATGTAATTTTGCTCAATGGTTATTGTCTATATTCTCTATTGTGTTATGTGTATGCGTTTGCTCTAACAGTAGTAAAGTTAATGCCTTAAATCTCCGTGATACAAGGTCACAGGTTCAATGCATAAATCATAGTCAGGACTAAATATTAATACTCTCCCTATCCTATCGAATGGTATATATTTTTATATTTTATACGTAACATTTATTCAACACACATCATTCAACGGGATGATAAAGTATCAGATAGAGTAAAGTAATCCAACACATATTCATAACTAACAAAACACAAACAACTTAATGCATAATGAATATATATACCTGCACCACCATCATTGCCGCCAGTGCCCTTTCGCGCAATAACACAAACAGTTTCTGTGCATGAATGAATTGCCACCTTGAGAGGGACAGAGAGACTGAAGTCAGGCACATGTAAATACTAAAAATCGAATACGATAACGAACCTTAATACGAACAACTCCAACCATAAATTATAAAGAATAAAAAAATCAAATTAATACAGTAGTGAGAGAGAGAGGGGCTGATGGTATTTGAAGCTATATACAGTGTTCGTTTCTTTCTACTAAAATTGTCAACTCACACATATTACTTATATAACAAAAGACTTACAAAGTTCTAATCTACACCTATACTAAAAAGAGCCTTAAGTTACAAAATAATGTATTGCCTATAATGTCCTTTAAAATTACTTAAAATCAAGGATAAGTAAGTAATTAAGAACAATCATAATTAAGGTATAAAAAATATAATTGGATTTACATTTATTAAAATTAAAATTAACGTAATCTATTCCATATAAAAAGTATCTTATTTGAGATGATTTAATTTATTCCTTTCTTCTTCTTTCTTTTTTTAAAAAAAGAAATATGTGAGCGTAGTGTTCATAACAACTAACATATTGAGTTGAACCAAAATTAAAATGAAAGAACTAAAGTATTGATCACTTTGAATAATTAAGTAAAAAATTTATAACTAATATATTAGAAAAAAGGGAGTAATTATTGCATGATTAGTCATGCAATTCGATTTTATTTTAAAAAAATTAATTAGAAATTTAAAGGTCGAATCACAAAGGACTTAAATTCAGAACCTTTGGTCCTGTAACTTAATTCCCAACCTCTTGACCAACACAAACATAACAAACAATTCGATTTTATATAACTGCATTCCAATTGAAACGAAATAACAAGAGTGAAACTATCAATTTTGTGAACGATTGTGATCCAAATTTATTTTATAATCTCATTTGGACTTTATTTAAAATAATGTAGACAAATAAAATAAGACGTGTTGCCAAAAGAAATGATATGATAAATATTATCCTTGGGATTTCAAAGATTTTTATAATAAACCAACAAAATCTCATTATATAAATGTTTGTTATGTTCAATTATGGATTTTCAGACAAAAATATTTTAGATACATAAAAATAGAGTACATATGAGATGGCACGTTTACGTGTTTATTGACGATGGTACTTCGAGTCCACAATGAAATATGAGTGTGTATTATCTATGTATACTGTTATTAGTTCTTTCAAAAAAAAAAAAAAAAAAAAAAAAAACGTATACCGTTATTTCTCTAATACTCCCGTCATTCCACTTAATTAATTCATTTTACTTTTGATACCATAACCAAGAAAAATAGAGATAATGCTATTTTTTTTTCAAATTTCTTGAGGTTTTTTTTGTTACTTTATATTTTTTTTAATAATCTAATTAAAATCACTTTAACATTATGATATTATTATTCTTAAAGTCTAATTATAATTCTTATAGGAAATAAATTCTTTATATGTAAACTGTTATTATTCCTAACTTGTGATATAAAAATTATAACATTATTAATTTAATTAATTTAATTTTGTGTGATGGTTAATTAGATCTTAAGAGTCATGATTAATATGAGTTGTGTTTGGTGGAGTAATATAAATAGTTGTTTACTCTTTGTATTATGTATCTGAAAAAATAGTGAGAAAATCCTGACTTAGTATCGCTCCAGACGTAGTTATAAGACGAAGTAGGTGAACAAATCTTGTGTTCTTTTGCGTTTCATAATTGCGTGTATGTGTGTTTTTTCGTGAAAAATAAATAAAAGAAGACTCTTCAAATTAACAACTTATTAAAGTGATTCCGTGCAATGACTTAAACTTGTCAAATAGTTGTTATACTTAAAATTTGCGCTAAACCTACGAGAATAAACTTTTTGATAGAATTTCGTCACATCTAAAAGCTCGAACTTGTAGAGAGGGTGGGAATATATTGACTCATATTATGATTCTCAATACTCCCCCTCACTTGTGGGCTCAATTTTCAACTCTACCATCTTCTGGGTAGGAGGCCCAACAAGTGCACATTTTTAATATGGGTGGAGTTGCTTTCAGCGGGATTCGAACACAGGACCTCAGCATTTGCTGAAGGCTCTGATACCATGATAGAATTTCGTCTCATCTAAAAGCTCGAACTTGTAGAGAGGGTGGGAATCTATTGGCTCATATTATGATTCCCAATACTCCCCCTCACTTGTGGGCACAATTTTCAACTCTACCCTCTGGGTAGGAGGCCCAACAAGTGCACATTTTTAATATTGGTGGAATTGCTTTCAGCGGGATTCGAACACAGGACCTCAGCATTTGCTGAAGGCTCTGATACCATGATAGAATTCCGTCTCATCTAAAAGCTCGAACTTGTAGAGAGGGTGGGAATCTATTGGCTCATATTATGATTCTCAATACTTTTGTCGGCCCAATCTTACCCTAACGAAAGCTTAACCTATTAAAGTGACAAACTCAACATAGAACGGGCAAACTACAACCTTGATATTATTAGCGATTGTAATAAAGCTACTTGAAAGAGTGATGTAATCTAACAAAAAATGAAAACTTCATTATTGCGGATGATCACCCTCCAAAGAGAATAGTCAAATGACTATCTTTGCAATATGCAACAGATAGTTTTACGAGTCTATCTTAAAATTAACTAGATAGAGTTCAACACTCAATGAAGGTTAAGAGGGTTAAAAAATAAACACAAAATTCAATATGTTCAAGTTCTTCATCATATTCAAGCTCTCTTGTAGATCATTTTGCTCTCGAACTAGATATGCAAAATCATCAAATCCTTATATTATTCGTCGATTGTTCTAGCATAATTGATATTCAACCACAACTTATTAATTTTTTATAATGTCCATATATAATTATATATATTTTTAATAATTTGATTTCACAAAATCATTTATCAACCAAACATAACATTTTATATTTACCCACACATACAAATAGCCACGCCATCAATCCATGTCATTTCCACATCATCATTACATATAATTACCCACACATACAATATACATTAAAGACAAATATATGTATAGGTAAAATTAGACTATTTCCCCCACACATCTATATGTGTGAGTAAAAACTTTTATTGACGAGCACATAGCGACACATGATGATACTTAGCTCATGTGTGGCAAAAGATCTATACTCGCACATAATCATACTTTTAGCGTCATATGCATGTGTGGCAAACACCTAATTTTTTTGTTGTGTATTCAACTATGATCCTATTCTTGTGAAGAGATACTCAAAGTTAAATATTTCTTCAACACTCAAACTTGAGTGAGTATTAAGATTGTGATTAGTGTTGAGTTGTTTGTTGGAAAATTGTGTATCTTTCAAGTGTCAGGGTTGAAGATTAGACTTGTTCGTTGTAAAACTTATTACTTTAGCTCTCAAGTTGTAAGATGCTAAGTTACTTCCTTGGACGTAGAAAACAAAGGATATTCATCCAGAAATTCAACCATATTGAATAACTATAATTATGCGTTTAATTATGTTTTAGTTTCTATAAATTTGTAATGCATAATCTTGAACTAAAAATTATAGAACCTATATATGGCTCAAACACCTCATTGTGTGTGTATGCGTGTTCATTAATAAGGATATAGGTAATAAATGTCCATAATATCTAAAAACACACTTTTGGTTTTCTTTTTAAATTATTGATTAAAATTATGATAATCTTTTTTTTACTGAAGTCCACATTTTATTTTAGCATTTATGGGTCACCATAAAAATATTACTCACTTTGTCATCTATGGCATATGTGATATGTGCTTTTTATTTCAAAAATTATATCACACATAATGTTCTTATTTTTATTTTATTTTTATCAAAGATAACACATTCGTATTCTTTTTAAAAGTTAATGGCAAGTATATATAATACATTAAATATTCTTGTAAAAGTTATGTTGATTACTTATATAAAAGTAAAATTTTATTTATATTTTGATTAACGATGATGAAGTACATAATGATTTAACAAATATGGATAGACACTTATTTAACAAAGTATTTGTTGCCGAGACAACATCGAGATATATTTTTTCTTAATATTTAAGTTATCTAGAGTGCTTCATTTTATTTTTAGTGGTTAAGTTATTATAAGTTCTGGGAAATGAAAGAAGTATAATTAGTGAATCAATGTAATAGCAAGCATTAGTGATAAAATTTACAAAAATAATATTTGCAGGTGTACGTGTCAATTCGATAACTTAGAAATATAAATTACTCAAATTAAAACAGAGGTAAAACGTGCAACGCACGTTACGTTTACTAGTTCAATAAAATAGTATTACTAATTGTTGAATTCAATTTTAGGCAATTTCCTTTCTTCCTTCCACCCACGATTTGGTAATATTAGTGGTTGGAAGGAGTATCAAAAAAACAGATGTTATGTAAGTAACACATTAACACTAGATCTACGAAGTTCTTATTACAACTCAGTGCCACGAAAAAGCATCAGAAAACATTGTTGCTTCAGCTTAAGAATGAGTTGATTTTCAATTCTTCCATTTCAACAAAACTTGTGCAATGGAATGAAAAGCTGGATGAGTGCTGTGAGTGGCACGGCGTGGAATGTGATGGCTGTGGCAACATCATGAGCTTGCAGCTCGATCATGAGTCCATCTCCGGTGGAATCCGGGATACTTCGAGTCTGATCGGACTTAAGTATTTGGAGAAGCACAACCTCGCCTACAATGACTTCAACTACGATTATCCAATTCCAAGAGGTATTGGCAATCGCACGTATTTGACACACTTGAATTTATCACATGCTGGTTTTAGTGGCCAGGTTCCTACCGAAATCTCCTTGGCTAACCTAACTCAACTAACTTATGTCGACTTGTCATATAACTTGTTCACAGGCTCACTTTCTCCTACCATTTTTGAAAGTTTTTCCAGACTCGTTCATCTAGACTTGAGAAACAATTCATTCGTTGGGAACCTTTCTAGCTCTCTCTTCTTCCTCCCTTCGCTTAACAAACTATATCTTCAGAAAAACAAGTTTATTGGAGTGATTGAAGAATACCCCATTGTAAATTCAGTCTCTAACCTTGTTAGTTTAGACTTGAGTCGCAATCGGCTACAGGGACCTATTCCCGACTCTTTGTTCCGACTTCAAAGCCTCGAGTCTCTGTTTCTCAATGGAAACTCATTCACCGGCAGTTTTCAACTAGACAAGATTCAATGTCTTGTCAATCTTACATTTCTTGATCTGTCTGGGAACAACCTGTCGGTAGACGTTGGCAACAAAAATGCAAGTACAAACGGACTTCCCAAGCTAACAAAGTTAATCATGCCTTCGTGCAACATACATAACTTTCCTGAGCTCCTAAGACATTCTAACGATATGAGAGTATTGGACCTCTCAGACAATCGGATTGGTGGGGAGATACCTAGTTGGATTTGGGGAACAATACTCGAGCATTTAAACCTTTCTCTTAATTAATCTCCTCACAAATCTGCAAAAGCCTTACAAAATCCCATCTTCTCTCCAATTACTAGACATGCACTCTAACCAACTTGAGGGAGAGTTGCGTGAGCTCTTTCCACCTAGCATCACATCCGGATCCGGACTCTATTACTTGGTACTCGGTAATAACAGTCTAAGTGGATCGATTCCAACTTCCCTCTGCAATGCCTCGGAACTCCTCCTTCTTGACTTGTCTGCCAACAAATTGAGTGGCACCATGCCAGCTTGCCTACTTGGTGGCCCTATAGGTCTATACGCGTTGGATTTGGGGCGAAACAACATCAGTGGTCGTATTCCAGACACTATTTCGTCATCTTGCTTACTGCAGTACTTTGATGTTAACAACAACACTAAAGAAGGGAAAATCCCAAAGACCCTCAAAAATTGTGGGAGGCTCAAGTTCATGAATGTTGGGAACAACATGATTAATGACACCTTCCCATGCATGCTATCTTGGACTCTGCGTGTTCTTGTTTTGCGATTCAACGAATTCCATGGAGAAGTGAGATGTGATAGCAACTGGCAGAAGCTCCAGATAATAGATATATCTTCAAATAATTTCGATGGCGGACTGGAATCTGTAGACTTCTCAATTTGGAGCGGAATGATCGATGCCCAATCAGGTCATAAGGAGTTCTTAAGCAATAACATTTCGCATGCTGGGGTTAGAATAACCATCAAAGGGCAAGAAGTTGAGCTTGTCAAGATCTTTCCACAATTCACTACCATCGATTTCTCATCCAACAATTTCGGAGGAGGGATACCGAAGGCGATAGGCGATCTTAGCTCTCTTCGCCTTCTAAACTTATCCCACAATGCGCTCAATGGGAGCATACCAAAGTCATTTGGTACGTTGGGGGAGCTTGAAGCACTCGATCTCTCGAGAAACCAACTAACAGGGCATATACCTACAGAGCTTTCACGTCTCACATTCCTGTCAGTGTTGAATATGTCCTACAATAAGCTGATTGGAGAGATTCCAAGCGGGCAACAGTTACAAACATTTTCAGCCGATTCCTTCTTAGGAAATCCGGGGGCTCTGCGGTTTCAATCTCAACATAAGCTGCACACCTCATTCAGGTGATGGAAGCAATGAAAGCGAGAAAGAAAAGAAGAGGGAGATAGAGTGGGAGTACGTATCTACTGCTCTTGGATATGTTGTGGGATTAGGAGGCTTTGTGTGGGTACTAATATTCTGGCGAAGCTTCAGATACAGATATTTTGGGAAAATAGAAGAGATCGTTGAAGATTCATCGATGCCAGAGACAGGAGGAGAAGAAGAAGGTCGCATGCAAGAAGAGTAGAGAGGAATCGAGTTCGGAGGCGGAGACAGTATTTTAAAAATAAAACATGTCTTAACATAGTAACACTATTTTAATTATAATAAAATGCATGGCATATATGTATATGTGTATATATCTATGTAGGATCAATTGATCTTAGATCTGTTGGAAGGACTCGATGTGACAATTATCATCTTTCATCCAATGCTGGTGATAAAACTCTGCTCGATAAACCCGGGGCTCGGCAGCGCCGCCGTCATTATCATCCATCGCGGCGATTAGCAAGTCAAAAGATGCCGGGACTCGTTGCTTTCCTTCGACGACGGACACAAAACTCAAATGTTGTTGATTGAGCCTCGAGGGACTCTTTCTACATGAAAACTTGTTTAATGGAAGTTTTCAATTAGAAAAGATTCAAAACTTTGCCAATCTTACGATCTTTGATCTATCCGACAACAATTTATCGGTACAAGTCAGCAATGACAAATGTTGTAGTAGTATTTATATACTCCTACAAGGTTGTAATAAAAGAAATTTGCACATTTGACTCTCATCAATGACAATTACCGGGTTTTGGAAATTAATTGCAATTTGATATTAATCCGATCGACTATCGAGGGTAATTTATTATTACCATAATATCACAAAATTAATGATACCATTAAATAATACTCCCTCCGTCCCATTGGGATAAGGACCTTTTTTTCCGGCGCGGGAATTAAGACGAGAATGATGATAGTGGGATAAAGTGAAAGGTAGTGGGTTAAAGTGATGTGTCAGAATTTTATTGGTTATAATTTTTCATTTTGGAAAAGGTCCCTATATCAGTGGGATAACCCGAAAAGGAAAAGGTCCCTATATCAGTGGGACGGAGGGAGTAATATATAGCGATTATTCATAATTAATTAGTTTAATTTCTTCTTTATTGCATAGTCGTCTAAGTCAAAAGTGGCAGCCACTCTTATTATATTCCAAATCAGAGAAAACGAAGGAAAATAAAATCAAAATGTAGGAAATTATTTATCATTATTATCCTTCAAAATTCAAATGTTCAATTAAAAAAAAAAGTTTTGATGACTTACTATTTCATTTCCGTTGACCCATTCTTTTTCTTTGGTGACCTATTTCACTTAGATTTTTCCACACTACCATTTTTTCAAACATTCATAAATTCAATTTAAAAAAATAAATGAAGAAAAGAGGAAAATAAAATTAAAATGTTTAATACTATAAAGCCATTTAATTAGCTGCAAGTTTCAGTACACAAATTCAATCAAATCCAATCCAATCATCATCCTCTTCACCATGTTTCCGAACTTGTTCTTTGTTTCTTTGCTTTTTTATTCCTTAATCTTCACTCATTCTTACGATAACAGCCAATGCCTTGATCATCAGAAACACTTGTTGCTCCAATTCAAGAATGAGTTGATATTCAATTCCTCTCTTTCAACAAAACTGGTGCATTGGAATCAGACAAACAACTGCTGTCATTGGTACGGCGTGGAATGCGACGGCGCCGGCAACGTCATTAGTTTGCAGCTCGATGATGAGTCCATCTCCGGTGGAATCGGGGATTCTTCGGCTCTGTTCGGACTAAAGTATCTGGAGAAGCTCAACCTTGCCTACAATGTCTTCAACTCCTCGTTGATTCCAAAAGGTATTCACAATCTCAAGTCTTTGACACACTTGAATTTGTCACATGCCAGTTTTAGTGGTCAGTTTCCTCTTGATATTTCCTCATTGAGGAGGTTAGTTAGTCTCGATATCTCCGTCGATAAGTTTCATTGGTACGTTGAGCCTCCGACATTAATGAAGCTCCCGAATTTGGAGATGCTTGTTCAAAATCTAACGGGGCTTAGGGAGCTCTACCTCGATGGTGTAAATATTACTTCCTCTCGTGAAAGGGGTAATTGGAGCCACATAATATCATCACATCTACCCAACCTCACCGCTTGATGTCGAATTGTCAACTAACTTGTTCACGGGCTCCCTTTCTCCTACCATGTTTGATGGTTTTTCCAATCTTGTTTCTCTAAGCCTAGCATTTAATTCATTCACTGGTAAAATTCCCAACTCCCTCTTTGGCCTCCCTTCACTGCAGACACTCTATCTTTTTAGAAACAATTTTACCGGAGTGATTGAAGAATTCCCCACCATAAATGTCTCTAAGATTGTTAGTTTGGATTTGAGTCATAATCGACTGGAAGGGCCTATTCCCGATTCATTCTTCCAACTTCGGAGCCTCGAGGATCTCTATCTCAGTGAAAACATGTTGAATGGAAGTTTTCAACTAGAAAAGATTCAAAGCTTTGCCAATCTTACATACCTTAATCAGTTGGGATCCCTGGACCTCTCAAACAATCGGATTTCCGGAGAGATACCTAGTTGGATTTGGGGAACACAGCTTTCTTCTCTGAACATCTCCTTCAATCTTCTTACACATGTGCAAAAGCCTTACAACATCCCTCCTTCTCTTTGGTACCTAGACTTGCAATCTAACCAGCTCAAGGAAGAGTTGCACCTAACGCCCCATATGCTCTTGAATACTTGTTACTTGCTAATAACAGTTTAAGTGGATTGATTCCGACCTCCCTCTGCACAGCCACGAACCTTGTAGCTCTTGACTTGGCTATGAATGAATTGAGCGGCACCATACCCTCTTGCCTACTTGATGACACCATGCATCTAAGTGTATTGGATCTGGGGCGAAACAATTTCAGCGGCCACGTTCCCGATAGTCTTCATCTCGATTGCGACCTTCAATATTTAAATCTAAGCAACAACACTCTACAAGGGAAAATCCCAAAGTCCCTCAAAAGTTGCAAGGGGCTAATAGTGATGAACATTGGGAACAACCTCATCAAGACACCTTCCCATGCATGATGTCATTGAGCTTGCAGGTTCTCGTTTTGCGCTCCAACAGATTCCACGGAGAAGTAAAGTGTCACAGCAACGGCATCTGGTCGTTGCTTCAGATCATAGATATGTCTACGAACGATTTCAGTGGCTCTCTGAAATCAATAAACTTCTCTAGTTGGAGGGGAATGGTGCAGGGGAGCTATCCGCAAATTGAGCGCACCGAGTTAAGGTATAATTCACCGCAGCCAAAGGCTGGGGTGAGAATAACCATGAAAGGGCTAGAGGTCGACATTGTCATGATTTTCCCAGATTTCACCACCATTGATTTCTCATCCAACAATTTCCATGGAGATATACCAATGGCAATAGGCGATCTTAGCTCTCTCCGTCTTCTCAACTTCTCCCACAATGCCCTCAACGGAAGCATCCCAAAGTCATTTGGAATGTTGGGGGTGCTCGAATCACTCGATCTCTCTCAAAACCAACTAACAGGGCATATACCAACAGAGCTTTCACGCCTCACATTCCTCTCGGTGTTGAATGTGTCCTACAATGAGCTGATTGGTGAGATCCCGCAAGGGCGTCAGTTACAAACATTTTCAGCCGACTCCTTCATAGGAAATCCGGGGCTCTGTGGTTTCAATCTCAACATAAGCTGCACACCTCATACCGACGATGGAAGCGATGAAAAAGAGGAAGAGAAGAAGAAGAAGGGGGAGATAGAGTGGGAATACGTATCTTCTGCACTCGGATATGTTGTGGGATTAGGAGGCTTTGTGTGGGTACTCATATTCTGGGAAAATAGAAGAGGTTATCGAAGAAATGTTCGATGCAAGAGACAGAAGACGAAGAAGGGGAAGATCAGATGCAAGAAGAAGAAGAGCAGTGAGGGATCGAGAAGTGAGGAGGCATTAAAAGTAGTGTTTGCATGCATGTATTAAGTTTGTTTGAAATTATATAAGAAGGTGTGTGATGTTGTCTAATAATCAGTGAATTAATGTGTTATTTTGCTCAAGTCCTTTCTTAAAAGTTATGTCTCTGCTTCAATGCTTATTGTCTATCTTCTCTATCTATCTTATGTGTATGCGTTTGCTCTAACGGTAGTGAAGTAAATGCCTCGAAACTCCGTAATTAAAAGCTCTCATATCATAGTCGGGACTAAATTTTAACATCAGATAGAGTAAAGCAACCCAAGCTCATATTCATAACTAATAAAACCCATAACACAAATAACTCGATGCACAACTTTTTTTTTTTTTTTTTTTTCCTTCTTCATTTTAAGGAACTACATAAATTCGTCGAAAAATTCCAACAGTCGGAGCGGGAGTCGGAGCGGGAGACGGAGCCAGAGAAGCATCGCGAGGATTATACAAGCAACTAAGCCTCTTCGGATAGTAATTTCATCGCCTGAAATTCTACTATGTAATCAAGAAATTATTCTCTGTTCCAAATTCCCAACTCTATGTGACAATCGTGTTCTAAATCTTAATTTCTACGAGTTGAATATTATATTTTTTAAAAATAAAAATTGCAATATATAAAAAAATTCTAATAGACATCTATGAAAAAAAAATTAGATTTTTTTAATAGTAATAATATACCCTAGTTTTGGAATTTTCAAGCATTATATAACCAATAAAAATGAAATTACATGAAAAAATTTTGGATTAGTGAATCCTAGAAATAATCATAAAATTAAAATAAATCATTATACATTTAAAAAAAAATGAATAAAACTAATAGATTTTGAGATTTGGGACACGATTGGGAAATAAAATTCGGATAAAGAATCACAAGTGCATAAATTCTGATACATCTCAAGTTAAGTCAATGTTTATTTTTTTCTCCAATAATTCATAATTTGTTAGTTTTTTTTCCCCTCTACTGCAATTAATGGCCTTTCTTCAAGTCAAGCGGCAGCCAGCCTTATTCCAAATTTAAAAATATCTATTACTATTATAAAAGTGTGCATTCTTACAAAATATGTAATGCCAAGTATACCCATCCCCTCCTTTTATTTTAAAATAATATTATTAATAATAGTATTGTTATTATATATAATAATAGTTATTCATGATTTTCGAATTTTTTTTGGGATTGTATTACTATATTATAATAGTATTGTTATTATTATATAATAATAGTTATTAATGATTAAAGCATAAAAATTAAAGCATATAATATACTAATATTTATTCATGGTTAAAAATTAAAGCATAATATAATAGTGATATGTCTTGGATTTCGACTCTTTCAAGGAAATTAAAACATAAAAATTATACTAATTAATATCTAAAAGCAATTATTATTCTTTTTAAAATTATTCTCCTAATTAATTTCTACAATCAACTATTCTATAAATATGTAATTCTTCCAAATTAATTTAAAAAAACTTACCTACGCAAATTATAGTAATATTTCGTAAGAGAAGATAGAACATATTTATAGTCTCATCTACTTATAGTAATATTTCGTATGAAAAATCTATGATTATTCTTCATGTTTATACTATTATGATTATACTTTTAGTTTTTTTGGTTGAGATTTTATATTATGATAAACTATATATATATAAATAAAAAAAAGAAATTCGTCAAACTCTTTCCCCTTTTTCTTTTGATTATTGTATTGTTTATATTAATAGGATAGAAATTGTAAAAATATGAGATTTAAATAAATAGAGATTTAAATAACTGTTTTAGATGGCATAACATCATATTTTGGAAGAATTATTGATGCTTTTAGCAATTGCTTAAGGTTTCTTTTTTTATTTGCTTTGAATTCTTGCATTTATGCTTTTAGATCCAGTGGATTTTTTTATCTACTTTTTTGTTCGTGAGAGCTTTATTCTTTCTGTCACTTTTCATGGTTGATGGCTGAGAAATATTTATTGTTGTTTACACATCACATCTTTACAGTTTAATTTTAGTTCCAATCAAGATTCAGTAGGATGTCAAGTTCCTCTTCAGGTATATTTTATAATTCAGTAATTAAATTTATTTTAAAACTAATATTTACCACAATATTGTAAATATATTTGAATCTTTTAATATAATAGCTGCGGAGGTGTATCGGAAAAGGAGACTTTTACACATGAAAAGGAAATATTCCGAAATAAAGAAACGAAGTTTAAATGTTAATTCACGAGACTTGAATGATAATTATTTTCTTTTGATCATGTTATGTACACAAGCACAATTATGGACTGACACACTTTAATTCATATTTTTTCTCATAGGTACAACAGTTCATGTATTAAAAAAAATCTCTGATTGTGTTCATTGCGGTACTGTCAGATTAGAGTATGAACCTCCAACATTTTGTTGTGATAATGGAAAAATAGTACTTGCATCAGCTGAAGTCCCCAATGAATTGTACGAATTGTTCACTTCAGAATCAGAAGAGGCAACTAATTTTAGGAAAAATATTCGTTCGTACAATTCTATATTTTCATTTACATCGTTTGGTGTAAAATTGGATAAGGAACTTGCATCCGCAAGACGGGGAGTCTATACATTTCGAGCACAAGGAATGATTTATCATGATCTTCCAGTGTTAATTCCAAATAGTTCTAATCCAGGATTTTTTCAGTTGTACTTTTTTGAGACAGTGAACGAGGTCGAAAATAGAATGAACAGGCTATAGATTTCAAATATATCAGATGTGACGGTGAAGAAGTTGATAAAAATTATGGAGACCAATTCATATGCCAAATTTTTTCGAAGATTGGAGGACTGGCCTTCCATGGATACTGTGGAACTTCATATATCTAAAGATGTACATTTGGATCAACGGGTGTACAATTCGCCTACTGCAGATCAAGTTGCAACAATATGGGTAGAAAGAGATAATGATAATACCTCATATGAGATAGATATTGTAGTTCATGCGCATTCCGGGGAGAGGCATAGAATAAAACATTATTATGGATATTATGACCCGTTGCAGTATCCATTTCTTTTCCCAAAAGGTGAAACTGGTTGACATCTAAATATTAAGAAGAATACGGCTGTAACACAAGGTATTTTCCCTTAAATTCCCTCTTTATCTATTTGTTAATTACTACGACTATAAATTATTTATTTACAATTCAAAATTATTATACTATTTGAATATTTTATTTTATATATTTTAATTTTTATATTTATAAAACATTTCTCAGCTCGTGTTAGAACTCTGAATAATACATCGACAAGGGCCATGATTATAACCGAAGAAAATATTATCTCTGGAGAACAAGGTATTCTTCTAACATTTTGAACATAATAATATGAATTTATGTTTCAACAATATATACGTATTAATAACCATTTTGTATGTTCAAATACTATATGAATTAAAGGGGGGCAGCGTTATGAATGTGTCTCATGTAGAGAATATTCCTGCTATAAGTTACAAATCAGAAATCCAAGGCAGTCTATTCTTTTATTCGCTGGTAGATTATTTCAGCAATACGCAGTCGACATGTATATTAAATTAGAGACTACAAGATTTATTTTATTCGAAGAAATCAATCAACTATGAGAGCTGAATTGTACCAAGAATTATGCACAGTGTCTTTAAAGGAGAAGTGAGAGGAACTGAAGTTGGCAAACGAATTGTTCCACCTACTACATTTATACGGGGTCCAAGAGATATGAGGCGTAGGTATCTTGATGCATTGACATTAGTACAAAAAATTGAAAAGCCGGATTTATTTATTACTATGACCTGCAATCCAGAGTGGGGCGAAATACAAGAAAAATTATATCCTGGTCAAACATCTCAAGATCGTCTTGATTTGACTTCAAGAGTTTTTAGGGCAAAACTGCAAGACTTGAAAGATCAGTTATTCAAGCAGGAGATATTTGGAAATGTTGTTGCACATGTGCACGTGATTGAATTTCAAAAAAGAGGTTTACCACATGCCCACATGCTAATCATTTTCAAGTCCAATTATAAGATAAATACAACATATGAAATTGATAAGCATGTTAGTGCCGAAATTCCAAATCCAGATGAAAATCGCGAGTTATATGAATTGGTTAAGAAGCATATGATGCATGGACCATGTGGGGAAAAGAATCCAAAAAACTCATGTATGGTGAAAGGAAAATGTAAATGTCATTATCCACGACCGTATTGTGAAAGCACTATTCAAGGTAAAGATGGATATCCGGTTTATAGAAGAAGAAATAACAAATCGGTCATTTTTGTCCGTAATGCAGAGCTCAACAATCGGTGGGTCATTCCATACAATGCTTATCTACTATCCAGATATAATTGTCATATTAATGTAAAGGTTTGTTCTGGCATCACGACAATCAAATATTTGAATAAGTATATATACAAGGGACATGATAGATTGACAATTAATATGACCCAGAATGATGATAACAATCAAGTTGATGAGATAAAGCAGTTTCAAGATGCATGCTGGGTATCTTCTCAAGAAACATTATGGAGAATATTCGAATTTGAGATGAATGATATATACCCGGCCGTTATCAACTTACAACTTCATCTTCCTGACAATCAGTTCGTAGCATACCACGAAAGTCAAAATCTGAATAGTCTTTTAAATTCAGGTCACGTTTCAAAAACAATGTTGACTGAGTTTTTTCCTACCTTGCTACAAGTGAAAAAGCAAGAAAATACCTTTACAAAGAATTTCCTGAGTACTATGTTTGGGAAAAAAGGGGCAAATGTTGGACCGAAAAAGAAAAAAGGGCAATGTTATTGGACGTATTAGTTCGGCAAATCCAATTGAAGGAGAAAGATATTATGAAAGATTACTCTTGAATCATGTCAGAGGACCAACGTCTTTCAGATACTTGAAAACAGTCAATGGCACAGAATATTTGAGTTTCAAAGAAGCAGTCTTTCAGATACTTGAAAACAGTCAATGGTACAAAATATTTGAGTTTCAAAGAAGCAGCACAAAAAAGAGGATTGTTAGAAGCAGATCAAAGTATCATTGAATGCCTGAATGAAGCGATAACGTTTCAAATGACAAAAGAATTACGAAGATTGTTCACAATAATATTAGTACATTGTGCACCATCAGATGTTAGAATTATATGGGATACGTACTATGATGCATTGTCGAAAGATTTCAGGAAGGAAGTAAATACTTCAGTAGATCTACAAGTTTCCAAGACTTTGAAAAGTTCGAGCACTTACTTAGAAAGCATGGGGAAGGATATACGAGCTTATGATCTTCCAAGTATTTCTATGAATCTTGGTAGTGTGAACATTGAGAACTGTAGAGAAATACAAAACGAAATGTCAATAAAGATACCTGAAGAAGATCAACAAGCAGAGTCAAAGTTGAACTCCGAACAACAAGTTGCATTTTCAATGATTTTGGATTGCATAAAAAAAGGAGAATGCGGAATTTTTTTTATAGACGAACCAGGCGAAACCGAAAAAACCTTCATATACCGTGCATTATTAGCTAATGTCAAATTGAAAAAATTGATTGCAGTTGCAACTGCACCATCTGGAGTTGCTGCTGGAATAATGCCTGGTGGAAGAACGGCACATTCACGTTTCAAGATACCAATAAATGCTGATGAATCAAGTGAGTGTTCAGTTTCTAAACAAAGTGCAGTTGCAGAACTATTGCGTAGAGCGCAATTGATTTTATGGGATGAAGCATCTATGGCTAAAAGTGGGCAATTGAAAATGTGGATAGATTACTGAAGGATGTAATGGGAAATGCAAATGATTTTGGCGGGAAAGTAATAGTTTTCGGAGGTGATTTTAGGCAAGTGCTACCGGTTGTACCTAAAGCTAAAGTCTACCAAATTATATCAGCAAGTCAGGTCAAGTCTTATCTATGGCGCAAAATGAAAAAAATCAAGCTGTCGAAAAATATGAGAATGAGAAATGATATGGAGTTCAGTCAATTCTTACTTAGAGTTGGAAAATGTGAAGAACCAAATGACGTTGATGGAAACATTAGAATTCCTGAATTCCATACGAGATGCTTATTGAGTATGATAATTGAGGAGAATTCCACAAAGAGACTCATTCAAGCCATTTTTCCAGATTTAAAGAAGAATGCACATTCTGCAGAATATATGACAAATCGTGCAATATTGACGGCCAAAAATGAGCATGTGGATAAGCTAAATGAAGAGTTAATTTCCATGTTCCCCGGAGATGAAAAAGTGTTTAATAGTTTTGATAAAGCAATTGATGATACAGACAAACACTATGAGATAGATTTTTAAACACTTTGACTCCAAATGGCTTACCCCCACATAACTTGGTTATCAAAAGAAATTGTCCTATCTTACTTCTGAGAAATCTCGATCCATCAAATGGTTTGTGCAATGGAACAAGAATGGTGTGCAGGGAGTTCAAGCATAACATAATTAATGCAGAGATCATGTTTGGGTAGCATGTGGGAAAACATGTTCTCATACCAAGAATACCTCTTTCGCTAGCTGAAAGTGAAGTTTATCCTTTTAAGTTTAAAAGAAAGTGGTTCCCACTTCCCAATAAGACTTTGTTTTGCAATGACTATAAATAAAGCTCAAGGATAAATTATACCAAATGTCGGTGTTGTATATAACTATTATAATTAGTTTAGTTTAGATTAATTACTTCCTTTTTAGCGATACTTCACTTTTTTTTAGTTTAATTATTTTATTTTTATCGTTTACTAATTATTCGTCTTTTCTATTTTAACGCTTGATAGGGTGCATTTTTACCCTATCATCTAAGTGTTATATTATCGTTTTCTTGTCGTATTTTGATAGTTTAGCTCATGATTTATATTGTTTATGTTATTTCGAGCTAGATTACGCTTTTGGGTTGTTTTGAGTGTTTTTAGGGCTTTTATGTTGAGAAAACCCAAGATGAGACAAGAGACGATGAAACCAAGGAAGAGATGAAGTATTGATCCCAAGTTCTGACTTCTCACGATTTTTTGGAAGATTTATTCTGGAAAAGTGGAAGCATAGCATTGAAGAGGAGTTCAATAGGAGCACGTAGGCGAAAACGGAGGTCAATTCGGAGTTCGGATGAGGAAGATACGACCGATTCAAGAAAGTTGCGCAGAACCCTCTCGACCCTCTCGACCGACCTCTCGATCGAGAGAGGTGTCGAGAGGTGCCTCCTGTTTTCCAGACGGGATTTCTTTTAAAAGGCAATTTTTGATTTTTTCTTGGTTTCCTTGTACAATTAGGTATTGGATGCAAACTTCTACCCTATAAATACCTCTAAACTTATCATTGTAAAGAAGTTCCTCCACTCTCCTACATTCTTTAGATTAGTTTTTATTCTTTTCTCCATACTTTTATACTTTAGATCTAGATTTATTTTATGTATGAAGACAATTGAAGATTGAAGATTTATCAAGATTCAAGAGTTTTTCTATCCCTTTCTTTTTACTTTATGTTTTTAATTATGTTTATTCTTCCTTCTACCTTTCTTTTAATTATGTCTAGCTAAATCCTTTAGTTGATTTTAGGGATTGAATGCCTAATTGAATTTATGTAAGTGTTCTTGTTTACAATTAGCCTTCCAATCTAGATGCATGTTTCATGGTGCTTATTCTCATGCATAGTTAACTGGCCATTAATTGTGTATGCATAATTATGTGTTTATGCCTTGATCGGATAATTGCATAATCGATCTCATGAAAGCATGATATAATAGTTTGATTCTCTTGATTGACAATTGAATTGTTATATGTTCATATATAATTGATTTGGTGTCGTAGTTGAACCTAGTTGATTATATTATTGGTACTTGTTCTATTTTGCACTTGATTCGATTCTTATAATTCGAAAGAATATTAGGATCTCGTTGGGTGACTACTTGCATTGCTTTAATCGGGGTGTAAGTTATTTTTGCATGTATCACATTTAGATTGGATTAAATTGGTTAATTGTACTCATTAATTGCTTGCATATATTTAATTAGGTAGGCTTCCCTAGAATCAACACTTTTCCTTATTTGATTTATTTGTTTCCTTATTTGCTTATTTGCCCTATTTGTTTAATTGCTTATTTATTTGTCTCTTTATTTGTGTTCTCTTTTATTTATTTTATTTATTTGCCTAGGATTATAATACCACATTCTTATTTTCTTAATTGCCTAAACATCAGTTTAATTCTAGAGTAGAGGTACTTTGTGTGATTTCGATATATCAATCCCTGTGGATACGATACTCGTACTTATTCTATACTATACCTATTTTGTGTGGTAGAAAATAGTGCGATCAAATTTTGGCGCCGTTGCCGGGGATTGATTAGATTTCACATAGATATTTTGAAATAGGATTAATAGGTGATTTAGGCGTTTATTTTTCTGTTTTTGAGTATTAATCTAACCGTTTCCTTTCTTTGTCGAGGAATAAAGTTCGATGGCGGATCAAGGAGTGAGGAGGACTCTCAACGATCGATTCAAACCGGTTGTTGATCAATTCCAAAATGGAGGATGGGGGACTGTTGAGGCTACCGAGTACGAGATCAAGGCTTCCCTCATCAACATGGTGCAAGCAAATCAATATGGAGGCATACCGATGGAGGATCCTAATGCTCACCTGAAGCAATTTCTCAACATCTGTGCCACCTACAGGGCAAATGGAGTGCCTGCAGACTACATCAAGCTCAGTCTCTTCGCGTGGTCTCTCAAGGATGATGCTAGAGAGTGGCTTGAGGATATAGAGAATCGAGCCGAGATAAAGACATGGAGCGAGCTGTGCAAACTATTCTTAAATAAGTTCTTCCCACCTTCGAGGGCTCAGAGGCTTCTAAACGAGATCAAAACATTCCAACAATTTGAAGATGAGTACCTTTACGAAGCATGGGGGAGATTCAGAAAGATACTTCGTGTATGCCCCAATCATGGTATGGACAAGGGGGAACAAATCTTCTGCTTCCATCAAGGATTGAACAAGCAATGCAAGAAGGAGCTCGATTATGCATCTAAAGGAGGATTCTTAAATAACGATGTAGAGACGGCCTGGGAGATCATCGAGCTCAATGTCAATACAAGTTATGAGGAGGCTACCGATAGAAGAGTTGGGAGAAGGAAGGTTGCCGCCATTGGATCCGAAGCTTATGATGATTTGATGGAGAAATACACCAAGACGGCAACGGAGTTGGATGCTTTCAAGAAGACTTATGAGGAGAATAGAGTTGTCCAAGAGCCGAAGAAGGAACCTTCATTGGAGGAGTTGATAAAGACTCTCATATCAACGACGACAAATAAAATTGGAGCCTTGGAGTCTAGTGTAGCAAATTTGACCAAGCACATGAATATGTTGGATGCTCGAGATGATCAAGTAGTCAATGCTCAAGGAGGAGTACATAAGCCCGACCATCAAGTTCATGCTATCGAGCTTCGGAGCGGTACTCGGTACACGAATTCATCTTTGGAAGCTGAACATAATGGAGAAAGAAGGCACAAGGATTTGGAGTTCGAGGAGACGAGAAGATGAAGTCTGAATCGAGGACCTCTCGACACCTCTCTCGATCGAGAGGTCGATCAAGAGGTCAATACTGGAGGTCAAAATCCACCTCTCGATACCTCTCTCGATCGAGAGGTCGATCGAGAGGCCCACGACGAGCTTATGCAGAATCCACCTCTCGATACCTCTCTCGATCGAGAGGTGGATCGAGAGGTCAAAAACCGAGGTCAGAAGGGACCTCTCGACACCTCTCTCGATCGAGAGGTCGGTCGAGAGGCCCAGCAGCCGCACCAACTTCCGACTTACACTCCGAAGGCTCCCTTCCCGCAACGATTGACCAAGACGAAGCAAGACGAGAAGTATCAACGGTTTTTGGAGATGCTTCAAAAGGTCAACATCAACATCCCGCTTCTAGATGCTCTCCGAGACATGCCAAACCACATGAAGTTCATCAAGGACGCGGTGGCGGGGAAGAAGAAGTGGGCTAAGTTCGAGACGATCAACCTCACGGAGGAGTGCAGCGCGGTCCTACAAAAGAAGCTCCCATTAAAGCAAAAGGATCCCGGGAGGTTCACACTAGCATGCAAGATCGGAGACCAAGTGTTCAAGAACGTGTTATGTGATCTTGGTGCTAGCATCAATTTGATGCCCCTCTCTATTTTCAACCGGCTCAAGATTGGAAAGATGAAGCCGACAACTATCTCCCTACTTATGGCGGATCGATCAGTTTCTTATCCAAGGGGGATAGTTGAAGATGTGCTCGTACAAGTTCAGAATCTTGTTTTCCCGGCTGATTTTGTAGTGTTGGATATGCCCGAGGATGAGAATCAACCATTGATCTTAGGACGGCCATTTTTAGCTACGGGGAGAGCTTTGATCGATATTCAAGATGGAGATTTGACATTTAGAGTCAATGGAGAGGAATTGAAGATTTCCATCTATGAAGCAATAAAGAGACCCGATGATCATCGAGAGGATGTTTTTGCCGTTCAAGTCTTGAAACCACCTATACCGCCGGCACCGGATGGAGCTTGCGAGGAGATTCTCGAGTTCTTAAATCAGTTGGAAGCCATTCCACCATTGAAGTTAGCCGAATTCAAGAGATCAATTGATGGAGCCATGAAGAAACTCGATGATGGGGGAGAGACGAACTTTTATTTTGATCCACCTTGATAAGAGGTATCGTCGGGCTAAAGACGTAAAACGTAGCACTTGTTGGGAGGTAACCCAACTCTATCTTTAATTTTCAGTTTTTATTTCATTTGTTTTTATTTTTGTTTTTCTTTGAGTCTTATCTTTTATTAAGCTTTTATCCAAGAATTTTCGAAGCTTGTGAATTGTAGGTTTTCTTGACGAGGTTTCGACTAAGAGGAGAAGATCGATAGTAAGCTAGCTTCGGTGAAAGGTACGCTCGTTAACTTAACCACTCCTTCTTCTTAAACTTATTCCTTCATCATGATTCGAAATAAGTTTGGGGGAGGGGGAAGTGTGGCTTCGTTAACTCGTTTGCATGCGTTCTTGGGTAGTAGTTTAATTTTGGATATTAGTTGTAGTTAGTAGAGTCTTAGGAGTTTAGACGATTGAGTCAAGCATGATTTATGAGTATAATTGAATGTTGCCAATGATAGCATGATTTTCTTTGAATAATTGGTTGATATTATGTTTGGAACCTTGGTGGAGATTATGCATGTGTGTGATGAAATAGGATTATGCTTTGATTTTGGGAAACGTTTTGTTATTACCCGTGAGGATTTGAGCCTTTGGTGCATGTTATGCCTATTTTCTTTCGTGAGAGTATCATACATGTATTTGTACTTCTAGAACTTGCCTTTGTTCTCCTTCGAGACTACGTATGTGTGTAGGAATTTAGAAGTGATTTTAGGCCATCTTTTGTTAGCCACATCTTTCCTAAACACTATCCTTTACATATATTTCCTTTGCTAGCCACTTTTGAGCCTTTATAGCCGTTTGTTCTTTTAACCGGATGAAAGGAGGTAAAGGAGATATTATGGGTATCTTGGGAGTTGTTTTGTTCGGGATTATGTTTGGAGAAGTTGTCCTTTTAGTAAGCTCCTTTGAAAGAAAGGAATTTTAGATCCCTATAAGCTCTAAGAAAAAAAAAAGAAAAAAAAAAGAGGGAATAAAGGACTTAGGAAATCAGTTTTTAAAAGAAAAATATATATAGAGAGTCCTAGTTCGAAAGATAAAAAAAAGAAAAAAAAAGAAAAAAGAAGAAGAAGAAGAAGAAGAAGAAGAAGAAGAAGAAGAAGAAGAAGAAGAAGAAGAAGAAGAAGAAGAAGAGAAAAGAAAAGAGCATAAAGGGATGGATAGAATTTTTAGTATTTTGGGAGTTGAATAGAAGAAGGTTAAGAGGAGATAAGGTTGATATTTGAGAATGAGTTGATGAGTAGAAGATGGAGTTATATCCATACTAGTTTGGAGTTGCTAAAAGGTTGGTACTTGGAGACGTCTAAGTCACTTAGCCTATATTTTCCCTACCCTAAACCAATGTGCCTACATTATAACCCTGAAAAAGACCTAATTGATCTTAGTTCTTACGTACAATCAAGTGGTGGAGATGTTGAGATAAAGGGCAAACCTATGGTAAGTCTTTTGCATTGTATTGATTATGAGTGAGCCTATACACTTTAATTCTTTCATTGTGAGTTGAGAGTTCACTTATACACTTATATCTTCACATGTCTTGAGTGAGTTTCCCTTATTGAAGCATGATTTGATTTTGTTGTACTTTCGTAGAGTCAAAACTTTGAGGTTGCTTATATGATGTTGATTAATGTTTCTTTGAAGATCTATGAGGCCCTTAGAGTTCATTATGCTTGTATATTGTGTTTGCTTGATTTGTCTATTCTTTAGATTTAGTTTATTGTTCGGACGAACAATGTTTAAGTTTGGGGGATTTTGATAGGGTGCATTTTTACCCTATCATCTAAGTGTTATATTATCGTTTTCTTGTCGTATTTTGATAGTTTAGCTCATGATTTATATTGTTTATGTTATTTCGAGCTAGATTACGCTTTTGGGTTGTTTTGAGTGTTTTTAGGGCTTTTATGTTGAGAAAACCCAAGATGAGACAAGAGACGATGAAACCAAGGAAGAGATGAAGTATTGATCCCAAGTTCTGACTTCTCACGATTTTTTGGAAGATTTATTCTGGAAAAGTGGAAGCATAGCATTGAAGAGGAGTTCAATAGGAGCACGTAGGCGAAAACGGAGGTCAATTCGGAGTTCGGATGAGGAAGATACGACCGATTCAAGAAAGTTGCGCAGAACCCTCTCGACCCTCTCGACCGACCTCTCGATCGAGAGAGGTGTCGAGAGGTGCCTCCTGTTTTCCAGACGGGATTTCTTTTAAAAGACAATTTTTGATTTTTTCTTGGTTTCCTTGTACAATTAGGTATTGGATGCAAACTTCTACCCTATAAATACCTCTAAACTTATCATTGTAAAGAAGTTCCTCCACTCTCCTACATTCTTTAGATTAGTTTTTATTCTTTTCTCCATACTTTTATACTTTAGATCTAGATTTATTTTATGTATGAAGACAATTGAAGATTGAAGATTTATCAAGATTCAAGAGTTTTTCTATCCCTTTCTTTTTACTTTATGTTTTTAATTATGTTTATTCTTCCTTCTACCTTTCTTTTAATTATGTCTAGCTAAATCCTTTAGTTGATTTTAGGGATTGAATGCCTAATTGAATTTATGTAAGTGTTCTTGTTTACAATTAGCCTTCCAATCTAGATGCATGTTTCATGGTGCTTATTCTCATGCATAGTTAACTGGCCATTAATTGTGTATGCATAATTATGTGTTTATGCCTTGATCGGATAATTGCATAATCGATCTCATGAAAGCATGATATAATAGTTTGATTCTCTTGATTGACAATTGAATTGTTATATGTTCATATATAATTGATTTGGTGTCGTAGTTGAACCTAGTTGATTATATTATTGGTACTTGTTCTATTTTGCACTTGATTCGATTCTTATAATTCGAAAGAATATTAGGATCTCGTTGGGTGACTACTTGCATTGCTTTAATCGGGGTGTAAGTTATTTTTGCATGTATCACATTTAGATTGGATTAAATTGGTTAATTGTACTCATTAATTGCTTGCATATATTTAATTAGGTAGACTTCCCTAGAATCAACACTTTTCCTTATTTGATTTATTTGTTTCCTTATTTGCTTATTTGCCCTATTTGTTTAATTGCTTATTTATTTGTCTCTTTATTTGTGTTCTCTTTTATTTATTTTATTTATTTGCCTAGGATTATAATACCACATTCTTATTTTCTTAATTGCCTAAACATCAGTTTAATTCTAGAGTAGAGGTACTTTGTGTGATTTCGATATATCAATCCCTGTGGATACGATACTCGTACTTATTCTATACTATACCTATTTTGTGTGGTAGAAAATAGTGCGATCAACGCTTTATTTTTAAGATTTAATTAATCGTTATTTGTTTATATTATAAACATAAAATAATATAAACTAATTTTTTAACGAAATAAGTAAAATGCTTAGTGACCACGTGCATCGCACGTGTTGTCCGCTAGTAAATGAAGAAAAGAGGGGGAAAAGATCGATAATAATGTTTAATATAAAGCCATTTGTTCAGCTTCAAATTTCAGTACACAAATCCAATCAAATCATCATCCTTTAGCTTCACCATGATTCCAAACTACTTGTTCTTCATCTCTTTGCTTTTTAGCTCCTTCATCTTCACACATTCTTACGAACAATTTTCAGTCGAGCAAGGACATATTCTCCATGCATACTTTTCTTCGATGAGGTACCACTTCCATTGCCCTCTCTGTTCCTACCCCTAGACTTTTTAGTCTCAACACTTTCGATATAATGTTTCAACTACATCGTATCTTTTTTGTTGGTACTATACCCTGTTATATGGCTATTTCTTTCTGCACTTCTGTCTAATACACAGTTCTCTAGCTATGCCTACAAGTGCTGATTTTGAGTAAAGAAATAGATCAAAGTTGCTGAATATGAATCGGAAAATCTGTAGTAGTATTTACTAAAGTAATCTGCTATTATAAACTCAGAAAACTCCTTCATACTGCTTGAGCCACAAGCCTTTATTTCGATACATCTTCTTTTTCACTGTTTCCTTCTTTGGAGTATGGAGTGAACCTTTAAAAACGTTGATCATTTGAGTTGCATTCTCTTGCAAAATTTGACCAACGGGACAGACCTCTTATTACTTTTATAGTGATCGCCTGATCGGTTTTAGTTATCTTGCCTAATAACTTCTTGTTTTCATTTATGAACTACATTTGCCCGATTGTCTTACTCATTGGCTTTGTCATGTTATGGTTTGGTAATTTGACGGCTGTTGAAGTAAACAGCAAGCAATAGAAATGCTTTGAAGAGTGACGGTTATAGAGAGAGAGAGAGAAGACAGAGAAACGAGCTTTACTTCATTATGCAAAACTGAAAAGTTAGTTACAACTAATTCTATCTTTATACTAATGACTAACCACTCACAGAGTGACACCTATTTTCACACTACTAATATAATATCTAACTCTAATACACCCCCATCTGTGAAGAACCAACAACTGTGAAAACAAAACAAAACAAAGAGAGCAGGAAATCCTAAAACGGCAACAACCCAAAGCTACACACATCACACCAGATAGCTACTGCTGCAGTACACCACATCAAGGAACACTCCAATGCTCAGCACAATAAGAAGCTGTGGAAATGTGGACAGCATGAATGCTGGAGTTGTGAGCGTGGAAGGAAGTGCTGGGCGGAAGAAGAAGAAAAGAATGGAAGCTGGGAAGGAAGCTGGGAGTTCTGTTGAAGATGCCAATGCTGCAAGTTAGTTGGGCTGAGCTGGAGATGAGTTGGAGTCCAGCTGTAGGTGTTGGTCTACGTGTCCGTTTTCTATTGGAGTATTTCTAGTTAAATAAGTTGTGCCTTTAGATCATAACACGTGTAATAAGATAGACGGTGTAGATTTGTTCTCTGTGTTTTCTTTTGCACCAAGCTACACTTGCTATATATAGCAGTGGTGAGCTAAGAATGTATCGAATCTTTCCACGAACTTTTGTATTGAATGGAACAGTTTTCTCTCACTCAAAATGCGTACGCTTAGTTTCTACATGGTACCAGAGCGAAGGTTTCGATTCTGAGCTGAATCGAGCTGAAGCTGAGCTACTGAATCTATGGCGAAGGATAAGCGTAACTACAGAGAGGCGGTTACGCAGGGAATTAAGAAAATTGGTGAGACATCTGGAACTGGAAATTCTCCGCCGGTGGTCACTGGAAATCGTCCGCCGTCGACGGAGAAGGCTTCTGTGAATGGAGATGAGAAATCGGAGAACTACTGGGAGGCTGAGTGGGAGATTCCTCAACCAGATTTGTTGCAGCATCAAATCGATAGGATTTTGAAGTTGCAGAACTCAGACCATCCCGGGATGGTGCTTGTAGGAGCTGGAGCTCAACTTACACGTAACAATTTCTTACAATGGAGTAGATCTATACGAAGAGGCTTAGGTGCTAGAAGTAAGCTTGCTTTGATTGATGGAAGGTTTCCTGAACCGCATGAAAATGCTCTTCATTATGAGGATTGGCTTAGGGCAGATCATATGATTTCTCAGTGGATCCTAAATTCTATGTCTAATGAACTTGTAAATGCGTTCTCTCATCTCGATTCATCTAAGAAACTTTGGGATGCGTTATGTCATAGATTTGGGAGGAGTAATGGCCCTAAGGCATATAGACTGCAGCGAGAGATTATCAATTATAAACAAGGATCTCAAACTGTAATGCTCTATTTTAATAATCTGGTTGCTTTATGGAATGAGTTAGATTTGTTGATGCCACCCATAGGATGTGTTTGTGGAGCTGAGAGAGTCTATGCTAAACGAGAAGAACAACATAGGTTGGTTCAATTTCTGTCTGGCTTAAATGATTGTTATGAGCAGGGGAGGCAACAAATTATGTTTCTAGATCCTTTACCTACAGTTGAGAAGGCTTATGGGATGATAGCACAAATTGAGGATCAAATGAAGCTTAATGAGGAGTCTAATGTGTATGAACGCATGGTAATGCAAGTAGGGAAGCAAGGTCAATATTATCAAAAGGGAGGGACACAAGGAAACAATACACAGGGATTCCAGAAGAGATTGAGTAAGGAGGAGAGGAAACAATTGAGGTGTACACACTGCAAGGAGAGTGGTCATGAAGTGGGTGAATGTTTTAAACTCCATGGGTATCCTGAATGGTATAAGAAGTTAAAGGAGTCTAAGGGTAATCATAAGGTTAATGATATTGAAGATGAAGATGATAAGAGTTCTAGGCCAGATTCAGGGAGAGGTTATCAGGCTGATGTTGCTGTTGATATTAGCAAAACTGTGCAAGCTGAAGTGGCAAAGTGTTTGAGTCAGTTATTGCAAAAGAATCAAGGTGGAGTTGCTGATGTGAATATGGTTCAAGATCTACAGAATCCTTTTATTGGTCATTATGCTTTCAGTGTGGTGCCAAGCATGATGAAATCATTGTGGATCATAGATTTTGGTGCTAGCACACATGTGTGCTGTGATATTGAGATGCTGACTTCTACTTATAGGTTTGATAAACCTATGTTTGTCAATTTACCAGATGGTTCTTCCAAAGAAGTCATTTGTGGAGGTATTGTGAAAGTGAATAAAGACATTTATCTGAAGGATGTCTTGTTTGTGCCTGGATTTACTCACAATCTGATGTCAGTGGCTCAATACCTTAAGGATTCAGAGGCAAGGTGTACATTCCTACCTAAGCATTGTATTTTCCAGAGCAAGGATACTGAGGAAGTACTCGGTATTGGTAAAGGGGTAGGAAACCTTTATGTGATTGAAACAGCAGTTGAGAATCATTGTTGTAACATGTTTGATTTGAAGAATATGACAGTGATGAAGTGGCACATATTTTTAGGCCATCCTTCTCTCACTACACTGCAGCATATGAAGATGTTTTCAGGGCAATTCACAGAAGAGATCATGGAGGAAATCAAGAATTGTGAGGTATGTTTAAAGGCTAAACAACCTAGAGTTACTTTTCCTATCTTGAATGAGAGATCAGATGAGTTATTTGAACTCATACATGCGGATATATGGGGTCCTTATAGTGATGAAAGTGTGAGTAATACTAAGCTTGTGTTGACTATTGTTGAGGATCATAGTAGGTCCATCTGGACTTACTTGATCAGTTCAAAGGAACAAGTGCATCAGGTCCTTAAAGGATTTATTCAAATGGTTGATACACAATTTGGAAAGAAGGTGAAGAAGCTTCGCACAGATAATGGTACAGAGTTTGTTAACCAAAAGGTCAGGAGTTTGTTAGAGGAGCTGGGAATTTTGCATCAGAGGTCTTGTCCCTACACACCACAGCAAAATGGTGTGGTAGAGAGAAGACACAGAACACTCTTGGATTCTGCTCGTGCTCTGATGTTTCAGAGTTCAGTGCCTATGAAGTTTTGGCCATTTTCAATACTTACAGCTACCTGGATGTGGAATAGGTTGCCTTCTGCAGTGCTTGGCTGGAAAACTCCATTTGAGTTGCTGTATGGCACAGAACCTGATCTAAATTCACTCAGACCCTTTGGGTGTTTAGCTTATGCTGTGAATTTATTACCATCTAAAAGAAAGTTTGATCCCAGAAGTACTAAGTGCCTATTCTTGGGGTTTGATTCCTTCCATAAAGGATATTTGCTCTATGATTTGACAACTAGTAAGTTGTTTACTTCCAGGGATGTTAAATTCCTGGATCATGTCTTTCCTTATGCACAAGATTCTGTTATTTCACAAGACTCTTCTGTTTTGCAATCTGCTAATCCTCAGTCTTGTTTAGATGATCATCCAGCTTCTACTTCTATGGATGAGGGTTTCAGTGCTCCGTCAGATTTGTCTTCTTCTCCAGTTGTAGGAGAGGAGTTGTTAGCTGCTCCAAATCCTTCTGTGCCATCTCAACAGGGTGTTGATTTGGTTTCACCTCCTACTGAACCCAAGGTTAGAAGGATTGATAGGATTAGACAACCACCTCTTTGGATGCAAGATTACACTGGGAATATTGGTGCTCTTACTGATATTTCTTCAACACCCTTTGGTTGTTCTATTCCTACTACTTTTCCCTTCCATATTTCTCCTAAACTCAATGACTCTTATGTTCATTTTCTGTTCAATCTTACCACTGCCATAGAACCTTCATCTTATAAGGAAGCTAGTCAGTTCCCACAGTGGGTAGATGCTATGAACTTAGAACTGCAAGCTCTAGAATCTAATCATACATGGGAAATGGTCCCTTTGCCAGTGGGTAAAAAGGCTATAGGCAATAAATGGGTTTATAAAATCAAGCTGAAAGCAAATGGGGAAGTAGAAAGGTGTAAAGCCAGGCTAGTAGCTAAGGGTTACACACAAGAGTATGGCATTGATTATCAAGAAGTTTTTTCCCCTGTTGCTAAGCTTGTTACAGTTCGGACTCTTATTGCTATAGCTACTTCTTTAGGGTGGGCAATCCATCAAGTTGATGTTAATAATGCATTTCTTCATGGTTTCTTACATGATGAAATCTATATGCTGCCCCCTAAAGGCTATTCTGGTGGGAAGAAAGGTGAGGTGTGTAAGCTGGTCAAAAGTTTATATGGTTTGAAACAAGCATCTCGAGAGTGGAATCATGAGTTTTGCAAGACACTTTTTGATGCTGGTTTCACTCAATCTGCTCATGATCATTGCTTATTTTTTAAAGGCTCCAAGTCCACATATATTTGTCTCTTGGTGTATGTTGATGATATCCTCATTGCTAGTTCAGATGAGGGAGCTATTGCTGATTTAAAATCCCTATTGAATTCAGCCTTCACCATTAAGGACTTGGGGATAGCTCACTACTTCTTGGGGATGGAGATTGCTAGAGGGGAATCTGGCACCACTTTGAACCAGAGGAAGTATACACTTGATCTGATTTCAAGTGTGGGGCTGAATCATTGTAAGGCAGTCTCTACACCTCTTCCCCCAGGCATTCATTTGCATGGTGCTGATGATTCTGTCATGGATGATCCTGAGGTTTATAGACGTTTGGTGGGTCGTTTACTTTATTTAAATTTGACTCGTCCTGATATTACATATGCAGTTCAGCAGTTAAGCCAGTTTGTGGCTAAGCCTTGTCTTTCTCACATGACTGCTGCTATGCATGTTGTGAAGTATTTGAAGGGGTGCCCATCTCTTGGTCTTTTCTATCCTTCCAATTCTTCTCATGTTGTCAAGGCCTACAGTGATGCAGATTGGGGCTCTTGCCCTGATTCAAGGCGTTCTCTTACTGGTTTCTATGTATTTTTTGGTTCTTCCTTGATTTCTTGGAGATGTAAGAAGCAGAAAGTCACTGCTGCTTCTTCTTTTGATGCTGAGTATCGAGCAATGAGTTTCACAGTCAGAGAACTTCAGTGGATTTCCTATATCTTCAAGGATTTTGGGTTAGATATCTCTCTTCCAATTTCTCTCTATTGTGATAATAAGGCTGCTCAACATATCATGAAGAACCCTGTTTTCCACGAGCGTACCAAACATATTGAGCTGGATTGTCATATTGTGAGGGACCAATATGTTTCTGGGTTTGTGGTTCCTGTGCATGTCTCTTCTTCCCTGCAACTTGCAGATATTTTCACAAAGGCCCTTCCTTTACCTCGTTTTCGTTCCCTTCTGTCCAAGATCAGTGTGCTTGATCTGCATAACGCTGATCTTGCGGGAGGGGGGAGGGGTGTGGAAATGTGGACAGCATGAATGCTGGAGTTGTGAGCGTGGAAGGAGGTACTGGGCGGAAGAAGAAGAAAAGAATGGAAGCTGGGAAGGAAGCTGGGAGTTCTGTTGAAGATGTCAATGCTGCAAGTTAGTTGGGCTGAGCTGGAGATGAGTTGGAGTCCAGCTGTAGGTGTTGGTCTACGTGTCCGTTTTCTATTGGAGTATTTCTAGTTAAATAAGTTGTGCCTTTAGATCATAACACGTGTAATAAGATAGACGGTGTAGATTTGTTCTCTGTGTTTTCTTTTGTACCAAGCTACACTTGCTATATATAGCAGTGGTGAGCTAAGAATGTATCGAATCTTTCCACGAACTTTTGTATTGAATGGAACAGTTTTCTCTCACTCAAAATGCGTACGCTTAGTTTCTACAGAAGCACACACACAGAAACAGAGCTAACCACCACGATCCTGCAGTTTCAGCCTCTCTCAGACTAAGAAAGCGACCCTCACTCAATGGTTTGGTAAAAACATCTGCGATTTGATCAGCAGAGGGCACATGGCCAACTTCATTTACCTTAGACTGAACCTTCTCTCTAATGTAATGTGCATCTACTTCAATGTGCTTCGTCCTCGCATGAAACACTGGATTCGCAGCTAAGGATATAGCACTGGTGTTATCACACCACACTTTATGAGGAGAAGTCAGTGTCACTCCAATCTCAGAACACAAGGACTGCAACCACACAATGTCAGAGGCAAGGTTAGATAAGGACCTATATTCTGACTTTGCACTGCTCTTGGAAACAACATCCTGTTTCTTAGCATTCCATACAACCAAATTACCTCCTAAAAATACACAGTGACCACCAGTGGACCTCCTTCCATCCTTACAACTAGCCCAGTCAGCATCAGCAAACCCCTCGAGAGCCATACACACAGCTAGATTGAACTCAAGAGCAAAACCCATAGTACCCTTCAAGTACCTCAACAACCTTTTACAAGCATTCCAATGTAAAGAGGTAGGATTGTGCAGAAACTGAGAAAGCTTGTTTACACTATAAGCAATATCAGGCCTGGACAAGGTTAAGTATTGTAGTGATCCAACAACACTTCTGTAGAGAGAAGAGTCCTGAAAAACCTCACCTTCATGCTGAGACAATTTAGGCAGAGGCACCATAGGTGTAGGACAAGGATTACACTTAGACATCTTAGTCTTTGCAAGCAAATCAGAAATATATTTCTTTTGACTCAAAGCAAAAGTAGAACCGGTCGGCACAACCTCAATACCCAAAAAATAACTCACCTGCCCTAAGCATTTCAACTTGAAAGCAGACTGCAACAACCCAATAACTTCTTGCACAGCAACACTTGAATCACCACTAATAAGGATATCATCCACATATACCAAAATAATAATCAGATTTCCAGCACAAGTCTTATGAAACAAAGAAAAATCAGACACTGATCTGTGGAAACCCAAACCATCCAAACAACCCTTCAATTTGTTATACCAAGCTCTAGGAGCCTGTTTAAGTCCATAAAGAGACTTTTTCAAACGACACACACGATTTGGAAATCTATTATCCACAAAACCAGTAGGTTGAGACATGTATATAGTATCCTCCAACTCCCCATTCAAGAAAGCATTATTAACATCCAATTGTTGCACATTCCACCCTCTAGTAGCAGCTAATGAAAAGAACAACCTAATAGTAGAAGCTTTCACAACTGGACTAAAGGTTTCATTAAAATCAATGCCTGCAAACTGCTCAAACCCTCTAGCTACTAATCTTGCTTTCAACTTATCTAGAGAGCCATCAGCCAGAGTTTTAACTTTATATATCCACTTATTACTGATCACTTTAAGATCAGAAGAATATGGTACCAATTCCCAAGTACCATTATCCATAAGAGCCATATATTCCAACTCCATTGCCTTAAACCAGTTTGGATCAGCCAAAGCATCATCATCATTCTTAGGCTCAACTGGTAGTGCAGTGGAGATCACAAATACCTTGGGTTTAAAGATGCCAAGTTTAGATCTAGTAACCATAGGATGAGTACTAAGAAGAGAGGGAACAGATACAGAGGGAACCTTGATCACCTCTGAAAGGAGGAGGAGAAGAACTAGGAGAAGTGGAGGATGAACTATCTGCAGAGGATGAGGAATGAGAACTAAGAGAACCAGATGATGAGGAAGCCACAGTAGAAGGCATGGAAGGAAACAAAGGCACAGAAAAACCAGGAGGAACACTAACAGAAGAAGATTTACCAGAACACAGAGAAGAAGAAGGAAATTCAAGAACATTGAAGTGCACAGTATCATCAATATACACCTTCCCTGAGGAGCTTAAACACTTATACCCCTTATGCATATCACTATACCCCAAGAAAATGCACTTAGCAGAACAAAATTGCAACTTATGATTATTGTAAGGCCTCAAGTATGGGAAACAAGCACAACCAAAGGGTTTAAAGAGAGTATAATCTGGAATTTTCCTAAACAGAACCTGGAAAGGAGAAGACATATTCAACACAGCTGTAGGAAGTCTATTAATAAGGAAAGCAGCTGTGTGAAAAGCTTCCCACCAAAATGATAGAGAAAGAGAAGCCTGAGCAAGCAAGGTGAGGCCTACATCAACAATATGTTGGTGCTTCCTCTCCACCTTACCATTCTGACTATGTATATACGGGCAAGGATGTTGAAAATGGATTCCTAAGGATTGAAAGTGAGACACCAAGGGCCTAAACTCACCACCCCAATCAGATTGAAAAGCCTTAACAGTAGCATTAAACTTAGTGTGAACCATGGCTACAAAATGCTTAACCACCTCTACTGTTTCAGATTTTGCTTTAAGTGGAAACACCCAAGTGAATCTAGAGAAATCATCAACAAAAGATATGTAATACTTGAACCCAGCTCTGGACACAACATGGCTTGGACCCCATAGGTCAGAATGAACAAGTTCAAAAGGATGAGAGGTTTTGGATGATGAAGAAGTATGGGGAATCTGATGAAGCTTCCCTAGTTTACAGGCTTCACAAAAACTCAGGTTCTTAACTGAGAAGGGAATATTCAAAACACCACACAACTTAGCTAATACAGCATTATTTGGATGACCAAACATCTGATGCAAAGTATTAACATGAAGCACAGATAAGCCAACAAAATAAGAAGACAGAAACTGATCATGTGAATTCATAGAAGTAACATCACTTTTCTGATTACATGAAGCAAAATTCCTAACATTAGGACTGCCATGTTCTACAGAGGCAACAAAGGTTTGATTACAAGTGTCTAGAGGAGCAGAAACATCACCAAAACAAATTGGCTTTGCAGCTACACTCCTGGAGATAAGGGAGGAAAGATCCAGGTGATAGAGACCTTTAGAGAGGCTCCCCTTCAGCAAGATCTTGTGAGTGAGCAGGTCCTTGACAAAACAAGAATTTGAATTAAACTCAATGCTCACATTATTATCTCTAGTAAACTGTGAGATACTCAGCAAATTTTTGGTTATTTGAGGAGCAAATAAGATGTTATTTAGAAGAAGAGAAGCATTACTAGATGTAGATTTATAAGCTAATGGAATTATATTTGAACCAACAGAAGAGATAGGGATTAGGTTACCATTTCCAACCATCAGCCCTTCATTACCAAGATACTCTGAACTCACTGCTAGGTTCTGCATATCATTCGTAATATGAGTGGTTGCACCACTATCAACACACCAATTTCCACCCTCATTATCATACACCTGATCCACATTTCCAGCAAAACCTGAAACAAACGCCTTCTGAGAAGCAACTGTATTCACATTCTGAGCAGAATTAGAAGCTGAAACATCCACACCAGTGAAGTATACATCAAAACGCTTGAAGCACTTAAGAGCCACATGTCCAGTTCTTCCACATAACTGACACAACATCACCTTACCAAAATTCTGTGTTGGTCCCGGGAAAGAGTAATTGGTGTATGGGGGGGGGGGGGGGGGGGGGGGGGAATACACCAATAACCAACCGTTTTTTACTTTTGTAAAATCAGGTCGATCTAAGGTCGATTGTCAAGGTCGATCCTTATCAGAGACAGGTTGATCTATCAAGCTCGTTTGGGAACAAGCTTGATTTATCAAACTGTGCTTATGCGGAAGTTGGTGGAGGTTGATTTTACTCTTTGAAAAATCTAAGGCTGACAGATATGGAGGTTGATGTGTGATATGCAGGTTGATGCTTGTCAGTTTGATAATGAATTGAAAGGGCGATAAATAAAGAGAGAGAGAGAGAGAGAGAGAGAGAGAGAGAGAGAGAGAGAGAGAGAGAGAGAGAGAGACACCACAATTTAGCGTGGTTCGGAGTAACCCTCCTACGTCCACGTCAGGCCGACTCGACCTGAGAATTCCTTTACCTTTGGATCCACCTCTCTCTTATTTATACTGACTAAGTATCAGTTCTAAATACACTCTAACTTGAATATATCTAGACACGAGTTTTGGGTCGTGACCCTTACAACCTTTTGTACTAACACGTACAAATAACCTTCACACACTACAGAGCTTGTCTAACTCTACAATGGTGAAACACACACAAACTTTCTAACTTCGAACGAGTCAGAGAAGAAGTTGAATCAACGACAAGCAGCAGTGAACGCTTCGTCGTTGGGCTTTTATCGGAGTCGAAAATCTCTCTTCGTCAAGTGTTTGGGAAACTAATGGAATTTCGAACACTTGAATGGATATGAACTTGAGAGAGATTTTGGCAGAGATTTGGCGTTGATAGCTTGAGTTTCCCGTGCTTGAATCCGATAATGGCTGAAGTATTTATAGGCAGTTTTGAAAAACTAGCCGTTGGAGTCAGGCTGACGTGGCACTAGTCGTTGGAGGCTGACTCACTTCTAGCCGTTGGAAAGTTCGTCCTTGCTGGCAGAACACGTGGCAAGGATCAGGTCGTGTTGCTCCATGAAGGCGGAGCATCGACCTTGATATAGAAATCCAGCTTTTGAAATCTTCTAAGTCAAAGCATGCTGGAAGCTTGATAAGGAAGGTCGATAGACAGCTTGATGATCCAGCTCGATCCAAATGAGGCAGGCCGTATAAACGACCTTTCTCTTACAGGGTGGATCAAACTTGATTTTAAACTATGGAGAGCATCGACCTGCACTAACAGGTAGCAGGTCGATCTATCGGCCTTAACCCTAAACAAGTAAAATATGCCTAAGTGTGGTTTCGAAAAACATCATCAAAATCAAACTGCAAGGGGTTCCCAACAATTTCCCCCTTTTTGATGATGTCGAAACCATACACTTTACAAATAATTCCTAGGATATAAGCAATGAAAGATCGATTAACCATGAAGGTTGATAAGGAATTATAAGAAAGACAGATAATAAAGACAAGTTAAAATAAAGCAGTAAAGGCAGTTTGCCTGGACAAAGAGATATTGTCGTCAGGTCGAAAGATGATTTTTGCTTCATTCAGCTCGATCGCAAATATACATGGAGAGTTTACAATGCAGGCAGAGAGCATAAATGAATAACAAAAAAATAAGAACAAAATCATCTATCATAACTACTTCTTCTGCTGGGCACGGGCTGCCACTCGCTCTTCCTGGATCTGCTCCCTCGACTTCGCCTTCATACTTGCGTAAATTCCATCCTTAATTCTGCAATAGGCGGGATCGGAATTTGAGACGTTGACGTTCAGGCCGATGGCGGTCTGTGCGATGTACTGGTCGATTCGGGAGTAATCCAAGTACCCCGAATCACCGAGAAGCAAGGGCGCAAAATATTGCTTGGCAGGAGCCCTTATAATCGCACCGGCCTCTGCAGCTTTCTTCCGAAGTTCACCAATGAAATCTTGGTGCGGGAATTTGAGCATGTAAGCTGCATAAGCGTCATCGGCGTCTTCAGGGAGGGAGGGGTCATGGATTTAGTAATGGAGGAGGATGAAGCAGCTGTTGAGTTCACGCAGCAGGGCATTCTGATTTTCGTTGAGCCACTCAACGGCCTGCTGCACTCCAGCTTCCAGAGTGAGGGCGTGGGCCGACTGGCTGATCCAGTCCATCTCAGCCTTCTTCCTCGCTTCAGCAGCCCGGCGCTCGGCGATGAAACGCCTTTGCTCATTTGGATTTAGGGCTTGGTCCGGCGTCGCTCCAGCCAGATGCATGGCAGCGATTAGCTCGGCCTCTTTTGCCAATCGAGCTTTGGCAGCGGCGGCCTCGGCAGCAGCAGCAGCTATGGGATCGGCCTGGGAGGCGACGGCCTTGGAAACTTGCGTCCTTGGCGGCGGAGGCGGAGGAGGAGGGGGAGGAGCCGCGGAAGATGAAGGAGTTTTGGATTTGCTTGTCTTCTTCTTCTTGGCGGCGGCTGCTCTTGCTTCTTCCCCCTTTTCGACATCATCAGAAAGGGCTCTGATGAGGGAAAGAAGTGTAGCGTCCTCCTCCTGCAGCTTGGTCACGGCATCCCTCAACTCTTGTTGGCCATTGAGAAGAGAGGAGAGGGTGTCGTGAATGGTGTTGATCTGCGTGTTGGAGGCCGATGCTGAATTGGTGACTGAAGAAGTCAGGTCGGTCACGCGCTGATCGACCTTGGCCACGTCCTCCAACACATCCCCGATCAGGTCGCGGGACGCCATATTCAAGTTCTCGAGCTGGGCCGGCAGGAGCTTGTCGGTGTATTCCTTCAATAAGTTCACGGCGAAGTCTGTGACACGCTCCCTGGCAGCTTCATCGGCCTGGGTCTTGGCATCTTTCACAATATCGACCCGGGCCTCTGCTACGGCCTGCTTGATTTGCTCGGGAAGGCTGGTGATGATGGACTCGAGCTTAGCAGATATGGAATTGAGCACGAGCTCCACATCGGCCTTCGAAATTTGGGGAGACGGAGCAGCACCATCAAGAGGCTGATCACCACCCTCATTCCTGGGTGGCGATTGCTCCGGAGTTTGAATCGCATCAAACTCGTCTCCAACATCGGCGGCAGAGTTGTAGAGGGCGCGAGAGAGTGTGTAGAGGGGGCGAAGGTCGATACCCAGAATCTTGGCCTCGACCTTCATGCGCCGCAGCACAAGGGATTTGAAATTGGCGGCCGCATCCTCCACACTGAAGAAGCCAAACTCGGCCTCTAGCTCCAACTCCTCGACCTTCAGCTCATCGAGGGAGGCGACCTGCAGAAGGGCCTCGAAAACATAGTAATAACTCGACTTACAGACCAGATAAAACTGGAGGCGAGTAGCAAGGTCGAGGGACTTGGGGAGTTGATCGATCCCCGGCATCAGGTCGATGACCTTCAGCCTGGCTTCAGCCTTCATTGAAGCCACCATTGCTTGAGCAGGAGACACGGCCTGCCCGGAGAAAGGCTGGATAGGCAAGACCGTGTCTTGGGGAGGAACTTCGGTGGACGGGTGGAGATAATTTGGTGGAAGGGAAAACACGTCTCCACCAGCGCGAACATGGAGTCCAGATCGCGGAACCCGAAATTATCACGAACCATATACGGCTCGTATTTGATGTGCGATTCCAAATAGGCAGAAATCGCATCCCACTGCATCTCTGGTTTGCCGGAAGTCGATGTTCCTGCCATTGTTGTTTTTCCTGCCATACCAAGAGAGATTGTTAGAAAACAGATGCTTGACAGAAAAATGGAAGCAAAAATGGCGAGAGGGCACAAACCGCAGATGGTGTTTTTGTGCAGAGAGTGAGAAATAAACACGGCGGCGGTTGGTTTTTGCAGAGAATGAAAATTAGGTTTTGCAGAGAAGATGAGAGAAAGAGTAATCGTTTTTGAGTGAAAACTGCATGACATATATAGAAAAATTGAATGGCTAGGATTACTCGAATTTGAAAGGTTTTAAATTCGCTCTTTAACTCTCATCCGCACGATCAGGGCGCGTGGAATGTGAAACGGTTCACATCCGCGCGTGAGATAAGGGAAACGTGCGTAAATGACACTTTTTCAAAAAGGATGGCAGGGAATTAAATGCAACATTGGTCAATGTGTCAAAATTTGACACTTGACTAGATGTGTTGCAAAAATAGCAATCATTATTCTCTATATCCTAAATTTCTGCAAAATAACAGAGCACTAAATAATGAAACACATTGAGTAATAAATATCAATAATTGAAAGAATTCAATGCGTATTGAAGAAGTTAAATGTAAGACAAAAGGGTGATACTGCCCTTTTGATTACTCCTTTCATTAACGGCCTGGACTTGTGATATCGGCCTGGCGAAGTGAACGGCCTGGCCATGTAATATCGGCCTTGAAGTGGATATCGGCCTTTGTTCCCCCTCAAATGGTGAATCTCTTGGTTAAGTGTTCCCCCTCAATTTGAGGAATACAGGTCGATCTGTTGATTTGACAATCGGCCTGATGAATAGATATCGGCCTATTGGCAAGGAACGGCCTTTTTAAAAGATGACGGGCTGTTGAATCACGAACAGCCTGTTTAGAGTTGACGGCATGTTCCCCCTTAATAACGGCCTGATTTCCAGAACCGGCCTGCATAGATGTTGACGGCCTGTTCACTCATGAACGGCCTGTTCAATAGAAACGGCCTTTTGACTCACAACCGACCTGTAGAATCACGAACGGCCTGTTGTGTCTTTGGTTCCGAACGGACTGTTGATAAAGATGACAGGCTTATGAGAAGGTGACGGCCTGATATCTTACGATCGGCCTGTTGAGTCACGAACGGCCTGCTGACTCAACATTTAATAAGCCTAACTTTCCACATAGCATTTTGAATCTTTCTTCGGCAAGTGGCTTGGTTAGGATATCAGCTCGTTGAATGTCAGTGTGTATCTTCTCAATAACCACGTTCTTCTTTCCACGTGATCACGAATAAAGTGATGTCGAATATCCACGTGTTTGCATCTTGTATGAAGAACTGGATTTTGAGTAATGGCGATAGCATTCGAACTGTCGCAAAATATGGGCACTTCACTGACTTCAACTTCGTAATCTTTGAGTTGTTGTTTGAGCCACAAGATTTGTGCACAACAACTCCCTGCGGCCATATACTCGGCCTCTGTGGTGGAGGTGGCTACTAAAGTTTGTTTCTTCGAAAACCATGATATCAGCTTGTTTCCAAGAAATTGGCAAGTACCCGATGTAGATTTCCTATCGAGCTTGCACCCTGCATGGTCAGAATCTGAATAACCTATAAGCTGCAAATTATCATCACAAGGATACCAAAGACCTAAATTTACGGTTCCTTTGATATATCGATGAATTTTCTTTGCTGCTTCCAAGTGAGATTCCTTTGGATTAGCTTGATATCGAGCACACACTCCAACTGCAAAAGTGATGTCAGGTCGACTTGCAGTTAAATAAAGCAATGAACCAATAATACCCCTGTACTGTGTTATGTTGGTAGGTTTTCCTTCGGGATCCGGTTCGATCTTCCCACCAGCGAGCATCGGTATTTTGACGGGCTTGCTGTCTTTGACACCAAACTTATCAACCAGCTCGTGTGCACATTTTGTTTGGCTAATGAAGATTCCTTCATCGGACTGCTTCACCTGCAACCCTAGAAAGAAATTCATTTCCCCCATCATAGACATTTTATATTCTTCAGTCACGAGGTTACCAAATTTTTCGCATAATAGGGGAGATTTAGATCCAAAAATAATGTCATCAACATAAATTTGTACTAAAAGGATATGTTCATTCACTTTGATTGTGAATAGCGTTTTGTCGACTGAACCACGCTTGAATCCTGATTCGATGAGGAAGGATGATAGCGTCTCATACCAAGCTCGAGGAGCTTGCTTAAGTCCGTAGACGGCCTTGTGTAGCTTATAGACTTTGCTTGAATCACCCTCCTCGAATCCTGGAGGCTGTTCCACATAGACTTCCTCTTCGAGAACGCCATTGAGGAACGCGCTCTTTACGTCCATCTGGTAGACTTTGAATCGTTGATGAGCGGCATATGCTAGAAACAACCTTATAGCTTCTAATCTTGCGACGGGGGCAAACGTCTCATCATAATCGATTCCTTCTTGTTGACAGTAGCCCTTTGCAACCAAACGGGCTTTATTTCTGACAACTTCTCCAGATTCATCTCTTTTGTTTTTGTAAACCCATTTGACTCCAATGATGCCTTGATGGTAAGGACGATCCACTAGAGACCATACTTCATTTCTTTTGAATTCATTGAGTTCTTCTTGCATGGCTTGAATCCAGTCAGCATCACGAAGAGCTTCAATGGAATCTTTGGGTTCTATTCGAGAGAGATAGCAGCTTAGTAGTGCACTTTCACCAATCGTTCTTCTGGTACGCACTCCTTGGTTTGGGTTCCCAACAATGAGCTCCTTGGGATGATCATCGATCCATCGTCTGCGTCGTGATCTTTCTTCATTAGAAATGATTGGATCGGGCTCCTTAATAGGCTCGTCAAACTCAGGGTGAGTTGAAGGTTGATCAGTGGATACGGGCTGTTGCTCAGGCTGTTGTTGCTCGGACTGAGTATCGAGCTGCTTCATTGCTTCATCGAGCTGCTCGATTTGTGATGTAAGGTCGTGAACAGCATCAGTCTGGGGGACTGAGGGTGGGAGATCAGCCTGGTTAATTCCGGCTGATGTATTACAGTCCGATGTATTATTTGCATCATTTCTCCCTTGCTGTGTGACCTTTGGATCAGATTGATCCTCTTCCTCTAGATCAGTTGGAGTCCACACTAGCAGGTTGTCAATGGGGGAGTTAGACGGCCTGTTAGTAACGGACTGATCTGGACCTGTACTTGAATCTCTGTACAGACAAGTAGATTCATCAAACACAACATGAGGTGTTACCTTCACAACTAGGGTTTTCTTGTTAAAAACTCTATAAGCTTTGCTAACCTCCGAGTATCCTAAAAATACTCCTGGATCGGCCTTGCTATCAAAAGTTTTTAATTGAGATTTCCCATTGTTATGGATGTAACACAAGCAACCAAAAGCTTTAAGATACTTTAACCTGGGGAGCTTGTTGTTCCACAGCTCGTAAGGAGTCTTTCCATGTCGGGTAGTGATGATCGACCTGTTTTGGGTATAGCAGGCTGTGTTGACGGCCTCTGCCCAAAACTTCTTTGGAAGGTTGGTTTCATCCAACATGGTACGAGTTGCTTCCTTCAGCGACCTGTTACGGCGTTCCACTACGCCGTTTTGTTGAGGTGTTCGAGCTGCTGAAGTTTGATGATGAATTCCACTCTTTGTGCAATATTCTTCGATCATTGAATTTGTCACGCCCCAATTCCCGAGGGAAGGCACGTGTGCCGGGACGTGGCAAGGGGTTGGAGTTAAGAAGTGGGGATAGAAGGGGGATCATAGCTTAAGACATTTTAACCATATTATTATCATTTAATTAACTACGGGATCGGGACGTACAGCACGAACTACGGGGTAGGAAAAACCGTACTGCCCGTACCGGCCGCCATGTCTGAATACCCGTAAAAATAAAGTAAAATATTTAAATACGGGATCGGGACATATACAGCTCAAACTATGGGGTTGGTAAATCCAAACTTCCCATGTTGGCCGCTGTCTGAGTACCCGTAAGAGAAATGTAGAAGTAGGAGAAACGTAGAGATTTTATTTCAGAAATATGAAATTAACTTATCATAATATACATGAGGGGTGGACTTTATTTTAAAACGTAGCGGAAGCGTTTTATTCTTTTTACACCACAGCAACAACAACAGTCCTCCCTAGCTCCTGCTGCTCCACCAGATTCCTTTACCTTAATCTGCAAAACATTTGGAAAGGAATTGCAGGGCTGAGTACTAATGCACTCAGTGGAGTTATGCCGAAAACATTTATAATAAAAAGAATATCCATGATAATAAAGCATGCATAGAAGGGTTTTAGAAATCATATAACTTCCATGCAAACGGAAACCCATTTTCGTTGATTGCGCGCAATGCGTATTACCATGTTACCCTTATATTGATCCCGGGACGTACCACTGCCGGATCCCTTTCTGATGGAGCCTATAGTTTGGAGACAATGGAGTATTTCATCCACTAATTCTCCCCTCGAAGTTAGAACCAATTGGTGATCAACCCAATGATTCTAACCGTGCGCACAACCCCTCGATTAGTGTGTTAGACCAACCGAAAGACCCGATCGTAAACATAAGAGCCTTAAACATGTAATCACGCATCAAAACATTTTTCATGGAATATCCCACATTTTAGAGCTTACTAACTCAAAATAATGTTTTGGAAATAGAAACCCCACCTGATAACTTTATCTCACGATATAAAGTGCTAAGCTGAGTGAAGTTACTGATCCGCGCTTCTAGTGAGTACGATGGGTTCGTAAGCTAGATAATATAGAATGAAACGTATATACTGGTGTATTGAGAGGAAGATTGGATCGGGCAAAATATGATAACAAAAGGGAGGCTATACTACGGTATTTATAGGAAAATTTTACCTGCTTACTCCTCAAAGCTATATCCTATGACTCATGGAAGCTATGTAGCCTAATCACACAAGAAGAAGCCACGTATACATTAATTAAAATGCATGGTTGAACTTAATATTCAAGTATATATCTATTGGTTATTATAATATTATTTATTGCATGGTTAACACTTCGATCCATGCATGCAATCGTATACCTACGTAATATTAATTAAGCACACTTAATATTAGTCGTCAAATTCTTACGTTTCTTACTCACAACTAGTCGGTCTATTCTAATAATCACATTGTCAATATAAGAGGGTGAGAAGAATCATTTCTTCTTATATATGTGCATACCTAATTTTATTTTGGGATATTACATTCCTCCCTCCTTATAAAAAATTTTGTCCCCGAAATTTCACGTACCTGGGTATTCTAGCTCAGGATATTGAGCTCTTATCTTTTCTTCTAACTCCCACGTGGCTTCTTCGATGCCGTGATGATTCCATAGAACTTTAACTTGGGAAATTTCTTTATTTCTCAAAATTCTAACCTTACGATCGAGTATCCGCACCGGTTTCTCCTCGTACTGTAGGTCCTGGCTTAGAACTACTTCATCGTATTTGATCACGTGTTTCGGATCAAACACATATTTTCGTAACATAGAAATATGAAAAACATTATGAATACCTTCTAGGTTAGGCGGCAGAGCTAACTTATACGCGACGGGACCTATCCTCTCGAGAATTTCGAACGGTCCGATATACCTAGGACGTAACTTACCTCGCTTCCCGAATCGTATGACTCCCTTCGTAGGAGACACCTTGAGAAATACGTGATCTCCGACCTTGAACTGAAGATCAGTGCGCCTCTTGTCAGCATATGCCTTTTGCCTATCTTGTGCTTCCTTTATCCTCTGTCGAATTATATTGACGACTTCCACCATGTCCTGGACTAAGTCTGGGCCTAACAATTTTCTTTCACCAACCTCGTCCCAATAGAGCGGCGATCTACACTTACGTCCGTATAAAGCTTCGTACGGCGCCATTCCTATAGTTGCTTGATAACTGTTGTTATAAGCAAACTCTACGAGTGGTAGAATTTCTTCCCAGTTGTCCCCTCGGTCCGCAACGATAGCTCGGAGCATATCTTCTAACACTTGTATCGTTCTTTCGGATTGTCCGTCAGTTTGAGGATGAAAAGAAGTGCTGAAGTTCAACTGAGTTCCCATCGCTTCCTGCAGGCTCCTCCAGAATTTTGACGTGAATCTTGTATCTCGATCCGTCGTAATCGAAACAGGGATCCCGTGTAGTCTCACTATCTCCTTGACATAGAGTTGAGCTAACTTATCTAATCCTAAAGTCATCTTGATTGGCAGGAAATGGGCTGACTTCGTGAGCCGGTCGACTATAACCCATATAGTTGTATTTCCTCGCATTTGACTTTGGAAAACTCACCACGAAATCCATGTTGATATGTTCCCATTTCCACTCCGGAATGGGCAATGGTTGTAATGCTCCGTATGGTCTTTGGTGTAGTGCCTTTACTTGTTGACACGCAAGACATCGTTCTACGAATGATGCAATATCTTTCTTCATGGCCTCCCACCAGAATTTTTGACGTAGATCCATATACATCTTCATACTACCGGGATGGGCAGTGTATGGTGTATCATGAGCTTCACTCATAATTTCGTTCTTCAACTCATCATCTTTTGGAACACACAATCTCCCATTATATGTTAGAGCTCCATCACCTACAATTGCAAATCCCTCTTTAGCTTCTCCGGTTTCAACCTTCGATCTCATTTTCTCCAAGAATTCATCTTTTCTCTGAGCTTCGATGATTCTTTCTCTTAAATCAGGTTTAGCTATCATTGCTGTTATGCATCCTGATACGGTTTCGGGCGGGCATACGACTTCTAACTCTAGAGCGGCGAACTCTCGAATAAGCATTTCTTGTTCCGTGATCAGACATCCTAATATCCCTCTATTCTTTCGACTAAGAGCATCTGCTACTACGTTAGCTTTTTCAGGGTGATAGCTGATGACGCAATCGTAATCCTTGACCAACTCCAACCATCTTCTCTGTCTCATGTTCAACTCCCTTTGTTCGAAGAAATACTTCAGACTCTTGTGGTCAGTGAATATTTCACACTTAGCTCCATATAGATAATGCCTCCAGATTTTCAATGCATGAACTACTGCTGCTAGCTCCAAGTCATGAGTCGGGTAATTCAACTCATGAGGTTTCAGTTGCCGTGATGCGTACGCAATAACTTTATGGTTCTGCATCAGCACACATCCCAAGCCTTGTTTTGATGCATCAGTGAATACGAAGAAATCTTCGTTGCTCTCCGGAATTGCTAATACAGGGGCAGAGGTCAGTCTCTTCTTCAGTTCTTCAAAACTTTGTTCGCAGTCCTTGGTCCACGTGTACTTTACTCCCTTTTTTAGTAGTTGCGTCATGGGTTTGGCCAATTTCGAAAATCCTTCAATGAACCTCCTATAATATCCTGCTAGACCCAAGAAACTCCGTATCTCATTTGCATTTGTTGGAGTTTTCCATCCACTGACTGCCTCTACTTTTGCAGGGTCCACTTTGATATCTTCGGCTGAGACGATATGGCCTAGAAACATAACTTCTTTCAACCAAAATTCGCATTTGCTAAATTTGGCATATAGTTTCTCCTTACGTAACGTTTCTAGTATGATACGTAAGTGTTCTTCATGTTCACCCTCGCCTTTAGAGTATATAAGGATATCATCGATGAAGACAAGGACAAAGCCATCCAGATATTGATGAAAAATCCGATTCATCAAATCCATGAATACTGCTGGGGCGTTAGTGAGACCGAATGGCATGACTGTGAACTCGTAGTGTCCGTACCTGGTTCGAAATGCTGTCTTCGGAACGTCTTCCTTTTTCACTTTAAGTTGATGATATCCTGATCGAAGATCGATCTTTGAAAACACGGATGCTCCCTTCAGTTGGTTAAAGAGATCGTCTATCCTTGGTAGCGAGTACCTATTTTTGATGGTTAGTTTATTCAACTCTCTGTAGTCGATGCACATCCTCATACTTCCATCTTTCTTCTTTACAAAAAGAACTGGCGCTCCCCATGGCGACACACTAGGTTGTATGAAACCTCGATCCAATAACTCTTGCAGTTGAACTTTCAACTCATGTAACTCTTTTGGGGCCATCCGGTAGGGTGCTTTGGATACTGGTGCCGCTCCTGGTTCCAGATCAATTGAAAATTCGACCCGTCGATCTGGGGGTAATCCTGGTAGTTCTGTAGGAAAGATATCTTCATACTCTTTAACAACAGGTACTTCACCGATCTCTATTCCCTTCTCCGATTGCTCCTTCAAGGTTACCCAGAAAACTTGGCAATTTCCCTTTCGTAGAATTGATGTTGCCTTCATTGCTGATATAATTGGTACTCTCTCACCTATTCTTATGCCATGCAAACTAACTCTCTCCTCCTTATTTTCGAAATAGACTTCTCTGTCTTGACAGTTAATGGTCGCTCCATTTATTTCTAGCCAATCCATCCCTAGTATCACGTCAAATTCCATAAGGGAAATGACGTACAAGTTCGCCACAAAGATTTGTTCACCGATCTTAAGCTCCTGATTTACGCAAGCTTCTTCTGACAACATGGTTCTTCCGGATGGAATACTTATTTGTAAAGGTTGATCTATTCTCCCGGGTATTATATTTAATTTATGACACGCGATTTGCGAAATGAAAGAATGGGATGCTCCCGTATCAAATAAGGCTAGAATAGGTATGTTGTTGAGGTAGATCATACCTGCAAGATTTCCGGGTACTTTTGCTGCTTGCTCCTGATTTAGAGCGTAGGCTCTGGCTTGCTGAAGTGGCCTGGGCATCGGTCTCTGATTTCCTTGGTTCGTCCGTGGAGGTGGAGGTGGCATAGGCTGAACTCTTGCACCTTGGTTCCCGTTGAAAGCTGGACAGTCGCGAGAATAGTGTCCTGGCCTTTTACACCGAAAACAAAGAGTAGTTCCGAGCTTGCATTCCCCAAAATGATATTTCTGACAAGTGCGACAAAGTGGCTTCTCTCTATTCTGCATTGGTTGTTGAGTCTGCTGAAAGTTTCCTCTCCATGGCTGTTTTCCCCTGAAATTTCCGGTATTCCCTTCTTCCCACTTTCTTTTCCCCTTGGCTTGGTCCGGTACATTATTGGGTCCCCTTTCCTTTGGAAGCATGGATTCTATATCCATCGCTCTACTCAGTGTCTGAGCATAAGTAAGTGTTCCTTGACTGGCTAAGGAAACACCTATCTCGTGACGTAAACCCCTTCTAAATTTGTCGGCACGATCTGCATCTGTATTCACCAAATGTGGAGCGTAGCGTGACAGCTGATTGAACAGTCGGTCATACTCCATGACAGTCATCTTTCCTTGCTTGAGATTCCAAAACTCGTTCTGCTTTTGCTGTCGATAACACCCTGGTATGTATTTGTCATATAATTCACTTTTAAAATCTTCCCAAGTGTACTCCTCCCATTGCTCTTGAGTCATGGTACGTCAAACGGATTGCCACCAAAAGTCAGCTTCATCGACAAGCTGGTACGTTGCTAAAGTCAACCGGTTTCGATTTCCACAATCAATGTAGTCAAAGATCCTCTCCATCGATCGAATCCATCTTTCGGCATCAGTTGGATCACCGAGCCCATTGAAGGTAGGTGGATTTTTTCTACGAAAACACTCATCGATCCTAGCAATAGGTTGGGGCTCTACTCGATCGTTACATTCTGGGTTTGCCTCAAGGTTTCCGTTTCTCCTTTGCTCCATTTCTGTAACAGAATTTTGGTTAAAAGGGTTTGCAGAACAATAATAATTGTCAAGGCATGTTGTGGTTAATCTTAAATAACACACATCTAAATAAATATGCATCATATATAACATTATCAATACATGTCTTCTCGAAAGGACTTTCTATACATAGATATTATATATATATATATATATATATTAGTCGAAACATGAAATGTCAGGTTGGCTCGTAAAATGCCCACACCAAAAATCCTGACCCTCCTGCAAACATATTAGTAGACATATTTATATTCGATGATCGTTCCTTCCTAATAAGAGCTGCCATGGTACGAGCCCTGGTCCTCCTCCTATGAATCGGAATCATCATTAACATCGTCATTAATATTAATTCTGACCCGAGTTGGTTCCATCGTCCTCATTCTCGGTTTTCGACTAGGCCCACCATTTTCAACGTGTGAGGTGGTTGTTGGAACCGTTTCCCGGTGCTCAGGACTCGTTGGTGGCATCTCCGGCTGAACTCTTGCTCTGGACGAGCCTGCCTCGGCTTCATTTGTACCTCCTGCATTGTGAGATGAGGGTGGTGCGGATTGAGTAGCATCATTTTGTGGTGGTGCTCCCATCATAATCCATCTAGTGATGGTCATGTGAGCAAACGTCAGAAAGTCAATGATCTCCGCATCAGTGATTGCGTCTCTGACACACATCTCCGACCGGAGATACTCTGCCCATTCATTCCGTTGCGGGGGTAGTTGTCGAATCAATCTTCAAACAGCTTCGACCTCGGTTAACCCTCCTTGTACCGCGTTATTATATAGTGTGGCTAAACGTGCGACGAATTCACCTACCGACTCATTCGGAATTCTTTCACAATTCCTGAACTGGAAATATAATCCTCGAGTATATAACGGTTAATTTGTCATCTTCGTGGATCCATAGTAAAACCTGTGACTCAATATATTATACATTTTTCAATAAAAATTTTAACCATTCCTTGTAATCATTTCAATAATAACCATGTATCCCTGATGTATCCTTGGAAATAAAACTTAGCACCCTTTATCATTTCACATGAGTTATATGGGTTCGATTGTCCCAAACATAACTAAATCATGAATCATAACCATGCATGTACACATAATAATATCATTTACCTTTACCCTTGGAGTCAGGTGTAGCAGCAAGCTTGAGAGTTGTTGTTGTTGTGCTTTTCAATTCCAATTTTAATTCATTACAAGTTACGATTTCAGAGCGGAGAATTGCTCTGATACCATTATGTCACGCCCCAATTCCCGAGGGAAGGCACGTGTGCCGGGACGTGGCAAGGGGTTGGAGTTAAGAAGTGGGGATAGAAGGGGGATCATAGCTTAAGACATTTTAACCATATTATTATCATTCAATTAACTACAGGATCGGGACGTACAGCACGAACTACGGGGTAGGAAAAACCGTACTGCCCGTACCGGCCGCCATGTCTGAATACCCGTAAAAATAAAGTAAAATATTTAAATACGGGATCGGGACATATACAGCTCAAACTATGGGGTTGGTAAATCCGAACTTCCCATGTTGGCCGCTGTCTGAGTACCCGTAAGAGAAATGTAGAAGTAGGAGAAACGTAGAGATTTTATTTCAGAAATATGAAATTAACTTATCATAATATACATGAGGGGTGGACTTTATTTTAAAACGTAGCGGAAGCGTTTTATTCTTTTTACACCACAGCAACAACAACAGTCCTTCCTAGCTCCTGCTGCTCCACCAGATTCCTTTACCTTAATCTGCAAAACATTTGGAAAGGAATTGCAGGGCTGAGTACTACTGCACTCAGTGGAGTTATGCCGAAAACATTTATAATAAAAAGAATATTCATGATAATAAAGCATGCATAGAAGGGTTTTAGAAATCATATAACTTCCATGCACACAGAAACCCATTATCGTTGATTGCGCGCAATGCGTATTACCATGTTACCCTTATATTGATCCCGGGACGTACCACTGCCGGATCCCTTTCTGATGGAGCCTATAGTTTGGAGACAATGGAGTATTTCATCCACTAATTCTCCCCTCGAAGTTAGAACCAATTGGTGATCAACCCAATGATATCTAACCGTGCGCACAGCCCCTCGATTAGTGTGTTAGACCAACCGAAAGACCCGATCGTAAACATAAGAGCCTTAAACATGTAACCACGCATCAAAACATTTTTCATGGAATATCCCACATTTTAGAGCTTACTAACTCAAAATAATGTTTTGGAAATAGAAACCCCACCTGATAACTTTATCTCACGATATAAAGTGCTAAGCTGAGTGAAGTTACTGATCCGCGCTTCTAGTGAGTACGATGGGTTCGTAAGCTAGATAATATAGAATGAAACGTATATACTGGTGTATTGAGAGGAAGATTGGATCGGGCAAAATATGATAACAAAAGGGAGGCTATACTACGGTATTTATAGGAAAATTTTACCTGCTTACTCCTCAAAGCTATATCCTATGACTCATGGAAGCTATGTAGCCTAATCACACAAGAAGAAGCCACGTATACATTAATTAAAATGCATGGTTGAACTTAATATTCAAGTATATATCTATTGGTTATTATAATATTATTTATTGCATGGTTAACACTTCGATCCATGCATGCAATCGTATACCTACGTAATATTAATTAAGCACACTTAATATTAGTCGTCAAATTCTTACGTTTCTTACTCACAACTAGTCGGTCTATTCTAATAATCACATTGTCAATATAAGAGGGTGAGAAGAATCATTTCTTCTTATATATGTGCATACCTAATTTTATTTTGGGATATTACATTCCTCCCTCCTTATAAAAAATTTTGTCCCCGAAATTTCACGTACCTGGGTATTCTAGCTCAGGATATTGAGCTCTTATCTTTTCTTCTAACTCCCACGTGGCTTCTTCGATGCCGTGATGATTCCATAGAACTTTAACTTGGGAAATTTCTTTATTTCTCAAAATTCTAACCTTACGATCGAGTATCCGCACCGGTTTCTCCTCGTACTGTAGGTCCTGGCTTAGAACTACTTCATCGTATTTGATCACGTGTTTCGGATCAAACACATATTTTCGTAACATAGAAATATGAAAAACATTATGAATACCTTCTAGGTTAGGCGGCAGAGCTAACTTATACGCGACGGGACCTATCCTCTCGAGAATTTCGAACGGTCCGATATACCTAGGACGTAACTTACCTCGCTTCCCGAATCGTATGACTCCCTTCGTAGGAGACACCTTGAGAAATACGTGATCTCCGACCTTGAACTGAAGATCAGTGCGCCTCTTGTCAGCATATGCCTTTTGCCTATCTTGTGCTTCCTTTATCCTCTGTCGAATTATATTGACGACTTCCACCATGTCCTGGACTAAGTCTGGGCCTAACAATTTTCTTTCACCAACCTCGTCCCAATAGAGCGGCGATCTACACTTACGTCCGTATAAAGCTTCGTACGGCGCCATTCCTATAGTTGCTTGATAACTGTTGTTATAAGCAAACTCTACGAGTGGTAGAATTTCTTCCCAGTTGTCCCCTCGGTCCGCAACGATAGCTCGGAGCATATCTTCTAACACTTGTATCGTTCTTTCGGATTGTCCGTCAGTTTGAGGATGAAAAGAAGTGCTGAAGTTCAACTGAGTTCCCATCGCTTCCTGCAGGCTCCTCCAGAATTTTGACGTGAATCTTGTATCTCGATCCGTCGTAATCGAAACAGGGATCCCGTGTAGTCTCACTATCTCCTTGACATAGAGTTGAGCTAACTTATCTAATCCTAAAGTCATCTTGATTGGCAGGAAATGGGCTGACTTCGTGAGCCGGTCGACTATAACCCATATAGTTGTATTTCCTCGCATTTGACTTTGGAAAACTCACCACGAAATCCATGTTGATATGTTCCCATTTCCACTCCGGAATGGGCAATGGTTGTAATGCTCCGTATGGTCTTTGGTGTAGTGCCTTTACTTGTTGACACGCAAGACATCGTTCTACGAATGATGCAATATCTTTCTTCATGGCCTCCCACCAGAATTTTTGACGTAGATCCATATACATCTTCATACTACCGGGATGGGCAGTGTATGGTGTATCATGAGCTTCACTCATAATTTCGTTCTTCAACTCATCATCTTTTGGAACACACAATCTCCCATTATATGTTAGAGCTCCATCACCTACAATTGCAAATCCCTCTTTAGCTTCTCCGGTTTCAACCTTCGATCTCATTTTCTCCAAGAATTCATCTTTTCTCTGAGCTTCGATGATTCTTTCTCTTAAATCAGGTTTAGCTATCATTGCTGTTATGCATCCTGATACGGTTTCGGGCGGGCATACGACTTCTAACTCTAGAGCGGCGAACTCTCGAATAAGCATTTCTTGTTCCGTGATCAGACATCCTAATATCCCTCTATTCTTTCGACTAAGAGCATCTGCTACTACGTTAGCTTTTTCAGGGTGATAGCTGATGACGCAATCGTAATCCTTGACCAACTCCAACCATCTTCTCTGTCTCATGTTCAACTCCCTTTGTTCGAAGAAATACTTCAGACTCTTGTGGTCAGTGAATATTTCACACTTAGCTCCATATAGATAATGCCTCCAGATTTTCAATGCATGAACTACTGCTGCTAGCTCCAAGTCATGAGTCGGGTAATTCAACTCATGAGGTTTCAGTTGCCGTGATGCGTACGCAATAACTTTATGGTTCTGCATCAGCACACATCCCAAGCCTTGTTTTGATGCATCAGTGAATACGAAGAAATCTTCGTTGCTCTCCGGAATTGCTAATACAGGGGCAGAGGTCAGTCTCTTCTTCAGTTCTTCAAAACTTTGTTCGCAGTCCTTGGTCCACGTGTACTTTACTCCCTTTTTTAGTAGTTGCGTCATGGGTTTGGCCAATTTCGAAAATCCTTCAATGAACCTCCTATAATATCCTGCTAGACCCAAGAAACTCCGTATCTCATTTGCATTTGTTGGAGTTTTCCATCCACTGACTGCCTCTACTTTTGCAGGGTCCACTTTGATATCTTCGGCTGAGACGATATGGCCTAGAAACATAACTTCTTTCAACCAAAATTCGCATTTGCTAAATTTGGCATATAGTTTCTCCTTACGTAACGTTTCTAGTATGATACGTAAGTGTTCTTCATGTTCACCCTCGCCTTTAGAGTATATAAGGATATCATCGATGAAGACAAGGACAAAGCCATCCAGATATTGATGAAAAATCCGATTCATCAAATCCATGAATACTGCTGGGGCGTTAGTGAGACCGAATGGCATGACTGTGAACTCGTAGTGTCCGTACCTGGTTCGAAATGCTGTCTTCGGAACGTCTTCCTTTTTCACTTTAAGTTGATGATATCCTGATCGAAGATCGATCTTTGAAAACACGGATGCTCCCTTCAGTTGGTTAAAGAGATCGTCTATCCTTGGTAGCGAGTACCTATTTTTGATGGTTAGTTTATTCAACTCTCTGTAGTCGATGCACATCCTCATACTTCCATCTTTCTTCTTTACAAAAAGAACTGGCGCTCCCCATGGCGACACACTAGGTTGTATGAAACCTCGATCCAATAACTCTTGCAGTTGAACTTTCAACTCATGTAACTCTTTTGGGGCCATCCGGTAGGGTGCTTTGGATACTGGTGCCGCTCCTGGTTCCAGATCAATTGAAAATTCGACCCGTCGATCTGGGGGTAATCCTGGTAGTTCTGTAGGAAAGATATCTTCATACTCTTTAACAACAGGTACTTCACCGATCTCTATTCCCTTCTCCGATTGCTCCTTCAAGGTTACCCAGAAAACTTGGCAATTTCCCTTTCGTAGAATTGATGTTGCCTTCATTGCTGATATAATTGGTACTCTCTCACCTATTCTTATGCCATGCAAACTAACTCTCTCCTCCTTATTTTCGAAATAGACTTCTCTGTCTTGACAGTTAATGGTCGCTCCATTTATTTCTAGCCAATCCATCCCTAGTATCACGTCAAATTCCATAAGGGAAATGACGTACAAGTTCGCCACAAAGATTTGTTCACCGATCTTAAGCTCCTGATTTACGCAAGCTTCTTCTGACAACATGGTTCTTCCGGATGGAATACTTATTTGTAAAGGTTGATCTATTCTCCCGGGTATTATATTTAATTTATGACACGCGATTTGCGAAATGAAAGAATGGGATGCTCCCGTATCAAATAAGGCTAGAATAGGTATGTTGTTGAGGTAGATCATACCTGCAAGATTTCCGGGTACTTTTGCTGCTTGCTCCTGATTTAGAGCGTAGGCTCTGGCTTGCTGAAGTGGCCTGGGCATCGGTCTCTGATTTCCTTGGTTCGTCCGTGGAGGTGGAGGTGGCATAGGCTGAACTCTTGCACCTTGGTTCCCGTTGAAAGCTGGACAGTCGCGAGAATAGTGTCCTGGCCTTTTACACCGAAAACAAAGAGTAGTTCCGAGCTTGCATTCCCCAAAATGATATTTCTGACAAGTGCGACAAAGTGGCTTCTCTCTATTCTGCATTGGTTGTTGAGTCTGCTGAAAGTTTCCTCTCCATGGCTGTTTTCCCCTGAAATTTCCGGTATTCCCTTCTTCCCACTTTCTTTTCCCCTTGGCTTGGTCCGGTACATTATTGGGTCCCCTTTCCTTTGGAAGCATGGATTCTATATCCATCGCTCTACTCAGTGTCTGAGCATAAGTAAGTGTTCCTTGACTGGCTAAGGAAACACCTATCTCGTGACGTAAACCCCTTCTAAATTTGTCGGCACGATCTGCATCTGTATTCACCAAATGTGGAGCGTAGCGTGACAGCTGATTGAACAGTCGGTCATACTCCATGACAGTCATCTTTCCTTGCTTGAGATTCCAAAACTCGTTCTGCTTTTGCTGTCGATAACACCCTGGTATGTATTTGTCATATAATTCACTTTTAAAATCTTCCCAAGTGTACTCCTCCCATTGCTCTTGAGTCATGGTACGTCAAACGGATTGCCACCAAAAGTCAGCTTCATCGACAAGCTGGTACGTTGCTAAAGTCAACCGGTTTCGATTTCCACAATCAATGTAGTCAAAGATCCTCTCCATCGATCGAATCCATCTTTCGGCATCAGTTGGATCACCGAGCCCATTGAAGGTAGGTGGATTTTTTCTACGAAAACACTCATCGATCCTAGCAATAGGTTGGGGCTCTACTCGATCGTTACATTCTGGGTTTGCCTCAAGGTTTCCGTTTCTCCTTTGCTCCATTTCTGTAACAGAATTTTGGTTAAAAGGGTTTGCAGAACAATAATAATTGTCAAGGCATGTTGTGGTTAATCTTAAATAACACACATCTAAATAAATATGCATCATATATAACATTATCAATACATGTCTTCTCGAAAGGACTTTCTATACATAGATATTATATATATATATATATATATATTAGTCGAAACATGAAATGTCAGGTTGGCTCGTAAAATGCCCACACCAAAAATCCTGACCCTCCTGCAAACATATTAGTAGACATATTTATATTCGATGATCGTTCCTTCCTAATAAGAGCTGCCATGGTACGAGCCCTGGTCCTCCTCCTATGAATCGGAATCATCATTAACATCGTCATTAATATTAATTCTGACCCGAGTTGGTTCCATCGTCCTCATTCTCGGTTTTCGACTAGGCCCACCATTTTCAACGTGTGAGGTGGTTGTTGGAACCGTTTCCCGGTGCTCAGGACTCGTTGGTGGCATCTCCGGCTGAACTCTTGCTCTGGACGAGCCTGCCTCGGCTTCATTTGTACCTCCTGCATTGTGAGATGAGGGTGGTGCGGATTGAGTAGCATCATTTTGTGGTGGTGCTCCCATCATAATCCATCTAGTGATGGTCATGTGAGCAAACGTCAGAAAGTCAATGATCTCCGCATCAGTGATTGCGTCTCTGACACACATCTCCGACCGGAGATACTCTGCCCATTCATTCCGTTGCGGGGGTAGTTGTCGAATCAATCTTCAAACAGCTTCGACCTCGGTTAACCCTCCTTGTACCGCGTTATTATATAGTGTGGCTAAACGTGCGACGAATTCACCTACCGACTCATTCGGAATTCTTTCACAATTCCTGAACTGGAAATATAATCCTCGAGTATATAACGGTTAATTTGTCATCTTCGTGGATCCATAGTAAAACCTGTGACTCAATATATTATACATTTTTCAATAAAAATTTTAACCATTCCTTGTAATCATTTCAATAATAACCATGTATCCCTGATGTATCCTTGGAAATAAAACTTAGCACCCTTTATCATTTCACATGAGTTATATGGGTTCGATTGTCCCAAACATAACTAAATCATGAATCATAACCATGCATGTACACATAATAATATCATTTACCTTTACCCTTGGAGTCAGGTGTAGCAGCAAGCTTGAGAGTTGTTGTTGTTGTGCTTTTCAATTCCAATTTTAATTCATTACAAGTTACGATTTCAGAGCGGAGAATTGCTCTGATACCATTATGTCACGCCCCAATTCCCGAGGGAAGGCACGTGTGCCGGGACGTGGCAAGGGGTTGGAGTTAAGAAGTGGGGATAGAAGGGGGATCATAGCTTAAGACATTTTAACCATATTATTATCATTCAATTAACTACAGGATCGGGACGTACAGCACGAACTACGGGGTAGGAAAAACCGTACTGCCCGTACCGGCCGCCATGTCTGAATACCCGTAAAAATAAAGTAAAATATTTAAATACGGGATCGGGACATATACAGCTCAAACTATGGGGTTGGTAAATCCGAACTTCCCATGTTGGCCGCTGTCTGAGTACCCGTAAGAGAAATGTAGAAGTAGGAGAAACGTAGAGATTTTATTTCAGAAATATGAAATTAACTTATCATAATATACATGAGGGGTGGACTTTATTTTAAAACGTAGCGGAAGCGTTTTATTCTTTTTACACCACAGCAACAACAACAGTCCTTCCTAGCTCCTGCTGCTCCACCAGATTCCTTTACCTTAATCTGCAAAACATTTGGAAAGGAATTGCAGGGCTGAGTACTACTGCACTCAGTGGAGTTATGCCGAAAACATTTATAATAAAAAGAATATTCATGATAATAAAGCATGCATAGAAGGGTTTTAGAAATCATATAACTTCCATGCACACAGAAACCCATTATCGTTGATTGCGCGCAATGCGTATTACCATGTTACCCTTATATTGATCCCGGGACGTACCACTGCCGGATCCCTTTCTGATGGAGCCTATAGTTTGGAGACAATGGAGTATTTCATCCACTAATTCTCCCCTCGAAGTTAGAACCAATTGGTGATCAACCCAATGATATCTAACCGTGCGCACAGCCCCTCGATTAGTGTGTTAGACCAACCGAAAGACCCGATCGTAAACATAAGAGCCTTAAACATGTAACCACGCATCAAAACATTTTTCATGGAATATCCCACATTTTAGAGCTTACTAACTCAAAATAATGTTTTGGAAATAGAAACCCCACCTGATAACTTTATCTCACGATATAAAGTGCTAAGCTGAGTGAAGTTACTGATCCGCGCTTCTAGTGAGTACGATGGGTTCGTAAGCTAGATAATATAGAATGAAACGTATATACTGGTGTATTGAGAGGAAGATTGGATCGGGCAAAATATGATAACAAAAGGGAGGCTATACTACGGTATTTATAGGAAAATTTTACCTGCTTACTCCTCAAAGCTATATCCTATGACTCATGGAAGCTATGTAGCCTAATCACACAAGAAGAAGCCACGTATACATTAATTAAAATGCATGGTTGAACTTAATATTCAAGTATATATCTATTGGTTATTATAATATTATTTATTGCATGGTTAACACTTCGATCCATGCATGCAATCGTATACCTACGTAATATTAATTAAGCACACTTAATATTAGTCGTCAAATTCTTACGTTTCTTACTCACAACTAGTCGGTCTATTCTAATAATCACATTGTCAATATAAGAGGGTGAGAAGAATCATTTCTTCTTATATATGTGCATACCTAATTTTATTTTGGGATATTACAGAATTGATAAATTCGGTGCCTCGATCGGATCGAATGGAGATGATGGATTTCTCCTTTTGATTGCACAGTTTGCTCAGCAGCGCGGGTAGCTTCTCCAAGGTCTCCTTCTTTTTGTACATGAAAATAACCCACGTAAATCTAGAATAATCATCTATAATAACGAGAGCGTATTTTCTACCGTTTATACTCAAGGGAGTGACTGGACCAAAGAGGTCGAGATGGAGAAGCTCAAGAATTCGATTTGAAGCTTGTGCCATCACGCTTGGAAAGGATGATCTTGTTTGCTTTCCAGCTTGACAGGCTTTACAAATGTGATCACGATCGAAGACTTGATCTGGCAGGTCGTTCACCAGCTTGTTGCGTGCGAGCTTGTTGATGGCCTTGAAGTTCAAATGGCTCAGCCTCTTGTGCCATAACCAGCTTGTCTCGGAATCGGCCTTTGTGATCAGGCATGTCTCTATACAATCTGTCCATTGAACAATGTAGAGTCTATCCTGCAAAATTTCGGTAAGAAGTATTTCTCCTTCCTCATTTTTCACGAGACATTTGTTAGCGGTGAATTCTACTCGTTTACCACTCGAGCAGAATTGCGACACAGAGAATAGATTATGATTAAGACCTTCAACATACGAGACGTTAGAAATAGTTGTTTTACCAACTTTTAGATCGCCCTGTCCTCTTGTGTGACCCTTAGAATTTCCTCCAAAGGTTACGAGTGGCCCGTCTCGTTCTTGATAATTTGATAGTGGCGTTTTGTCACACGTCATGTGCTTGGAGCATCCACTATCAATGATCCATACAGCTCCATGAGCTGCTTGGCTCCTTCTTTGAGCCTTCCCTACCTGCAATTAATTAAGCTTAGCGACCCATTTGAGATTGGGTGCTACATCGGTGGCGGGAACGGCCTTTGGGACCCAGATTTGTTTCGCCGGTCTGCTTCTATCCGAGGCTGAGGATGAGGCAGTGGCGGTTTTGGGCTTGGGAGCCTTGGATTTCTTTGATCGAGGGCGGCGAGGCTGATAATAATTCTCTTCATGAAGACCAGTTTGATACTGCCAGTCATTAAAATTTGACTGTTGCGGATAGTGGCAGTAACACCCTTGATAACCCTGGTAGAAGAACTGAGGGTGATACGGCCTTTGATAGTACTGGCCTTGGTATCGCCCTTGACGAACAGCCTGCTTTTGATAGGTGGGGGCAGGTCGACGTTGCTGGGCAGGTCGACTCTCTTTCTTTTGAGGAACAGGCTGTTCCTTCTTTTGTTGATTTAATAGGATGGCTTGAGGCTGTCGAACTGGATTCTTCAGCTTGACCATCTTATCTGGGAGAGCTTGATGAGCTTTCCGATCATTCTTTGATTTTGACTGCGTCTTCACGAACTTGATCTCGCAGTCTTTATCTTTGCATTCATTGGATTCTCCACTGAATCCAATGCCAGAGTGATCGCGTAGATTGCGTTGCATGGATTGGACCTCTTCTAATTTCTTTCCACTTTTCTTCAACTGACTCAAGGTGAGTTGAAGCTTTTCTTCCTTTTTCACGAGGAGTTCGTGTCGAATAACCAAGTCTGCCAACTTTGATGTAAGGCTGTGAATTTCGGCATCTTTGGTTTTGAGGGACTCGTCCTTCTCGAGCGCCCTGGTATCGAACTCCTTAACCCGGAAAGTCAATTCTTCAACCTTTGACTTTAGGGCTTCGATCTCCCTTTCCTTTTCTTCATCATAGGGAGAGAATTTTTCTTCTAATGCTAGCTTGTATTCTTCATTTCTGTTCATTAGCTCAGCATTGTCTTCAACGACCTCTTTGAGTGTAGCCACGAGGTCGGTATAATCATCGAGCTGTTTCTTGATTTCTTCAAAAGACACAGCCTCGGATAGTTCTTCACCTTCTTCTGCACATTCATCGTCAGAGAAAGAAAGTGAAATGGATTGAGGAACTACCTTTGAAGATCCCTCAGTTTGTTGGAGTTCTCCAACAAAACATTCTTCATCATCACTTTCGTCGAAAGCGATGAATCCCTCGTCATCACTTGACGAGCTATCTGAGAGATGAGCCTCCTTTGATTCTTCGGCAATCATGGCAGCTCGTTGTTCCTTGAGCTTTTTATCGCGCTTTGCACGGAGCTCGTCTCTCTCGGCCTTTGTCAAATCTGGACAGTCAGTCTTGTAGTGACCTGGCCTGCCACAACCAAAACAACCACCCTCGGGTGTGTTAGAAGAATTGAAGGTTGAGGGTTTACCTTCTCCCTTTTTGTCAGGGCGGTCGTGGTTACGGTTTGAGAAGTTTCGCTTGTTGTCACGGTAGAATTTCTTGTATTTGACAACTTTTCCTAGGAGCTTCTCATTTCTCCTAGCAGCGAGAGCATAGTCGAGAGTCATCTTCTCGAACTTTTTGACGATGGATTCGTCAATCGAGCTTGGGGTAGCAGCAGAGGCTGATTCGGCCTTGAAGGCTACCTCCTTGTCATTCTTTCCATCGGCCTTCTTGCTGGTAGAAGGCTGTTCTGACCCGTGGATGCGGATCATCTCATATTCATTTCCGACGAGAATGTCGAAAAGATCTTCAGTGGTGAGAGAATTGAAGTCTGAACGGGCTGGATGCATGGCGGTGTATACGTGCCAGCTTGCGAGTAGAGCACGCATTACTTTAAGATTTTTCTCGCGCTGCGTATATTTGTGAGGGTTGATAGCAGCGACCTCGAGAATTATTTCGGTGAAGCGAATCTTCATTGCTTCAATGGTTTCACCCGAAATCATTTTGAAGTCATCGAACTTGCTGCATGCCATGGACAACTTGTTCTCCTTCATTTCTTCCGAACCCAGGCTGATGGACCGGAGGGTGTCCCACATCTCTTTGGCAGTCTCAAGATTTCGGATCTTGGCAAGATAGACGCCCTTCACAGTACTAGAGATGAGTCCCTTTGCGTAATCATCGAGACTGGCCTCCTTTCTTTCCTCGGTTGTGTAATCGCGAGGGTTTTTGAGAACCTTCTCGTATGTGGCCTCCCCGGGGGCTGTTCCTTCAACGATGATCTTTGCTGCATAAATGGGGGAGGGGCCATTTTCGATAATTTCCCACATAAGGACGTGATGTGCCTTGAGACACATCTTGATTCTGAAGCTCCAGTCTTCATAGCCTTGAATGGAGAAGTCTTCACAAACCCTGAGAAGAGAAGCCTCCATAGCAAATAATATGATATGATATGAATGAAAAGATTTTTCTAAAGGATCGGTTCAAAATGACGAAAAGTTTAAAAGAAAAACTTTTAGTATGCAAAGCAGCGGTCAAAAGAACCACTGCTCTGATACCACTTGTTGGTCCCGGGAAAGAGTAATTGGTGTATGGGGGGGGGGAATACACCAATAACCAACCGTTTTTTACTTTTGTAAAATCAGGTCGATCTAAGGTCGATTGTCAAGGTCGATCCTTATCAGAGACAGGTTGATCTATCAAGCTCGTTTGGGAACAAGCTTGATTTATCAAATTGTGCTTATGCGGAAGTTGGTGGAGGTTGATTTTACTCTTTGAAAAATCTAAGGCTGACAGATATGGAGGTTGATGTGTGATATGCAGGTTGATGCTTGTCAGTTTGATAATGAATTGAAAGGGCGATAAATAAAGAGAGAGAGAGAGAGAGAGAGAGAGAGAGAGAGAGAGAGAGAGAGAGAAACACCACAATTTAGCGTGGTTCAGAGTAACCCTCCTACGTCCACGTCAGGCCGACTCGACCTGAGAATCCCTTTACCTTTGGATCCACCTCTCTCTTATTTATACTGACTGAGTATCAGTTCTAAATACACTCTAACTTGAATATATCTAGACACGAGTTTTGGGTCGTGACCCTTACAACCTTTTGTACTAACACGTACAAATAACCTTCACACACTACAGAGCTTGTCTAACTCTACAATGGTGAAACACACACAAACTTTCTAACTTCGAACGAGTCGGAGAAGAAGTTGAATCAACGACAAGCAGCAGTGAACGCTTCGTCGTTGGGCTTTTATCGGAGTCGAAAATCTCTCTTCGTCAAGTGTTTGGGAAACTAATGGAATTTCGAACACTTGAATGGATATGAACTTGAGAGAGATTTTGGCAGAGATTTGGCGTTGATAGCTTGAGTTTCCCGTGCTTGAATCCGATAATGGCTGAAGTATTTATAGGCAGTTTTGAAAAACTAGCCGTTGGAGTCAGGCTGACGTGGCACTAGCCGTTGGAGGCTGACTCACTTCTAGCCGTTGGGAAGTTCGTCCTTGCTGGCAGAACACGTGGCAAGGATCAGGTCGTGTTGCTCCATGAAGGCGGAGCATCGACCTCGATATAGAAATCCAGCTCTTGAAATCTTCTAAGTCAAAGCATGCTGGAAGCTTGATAAGGAAGGTCGATAGACAGCTTGATGATCCAGCTCGATCCAAATGAGGCAGGCCGTATAAACGACCTTTCTCTTACAGGGTGGATCAAACTTGATTTTAAACTATGGAGAGCATCGACCTGCACTAACAGGTAGCAGGTCGATCTATCGGCCTTAACCCTAAACAAGTAAAATATGCCTAAGTGTGGTTTCGAAAAACATCATCAAAATCAAACTGCAAGGGGTTCCCAACATTCTGCTTAAAACCTCTACCAGCACCATTAGTAGCAGATCCAGCAGTACCACCACCATACGTTGGATTACCTCGACCAGATCCATTATAACCAGCAGCTCCACGACCACCACGATATGCAATGTTTGCAGAATGCTCCAGAAACGAAGATTGCTGTTGAGAAATACGACTCTCATAGGCTTGAAACGCCAACTGAAGATCCTGCAGATCCTGATACTCCGATCGCTGCATAGTATTCACCACTAACGCCTCATATTCTGGACCAAAACCATCTAAAATATGCATCACTAGCTCATCATCGTCCAACGGCTTCCCAATTGCAGCAAGCTGATCAGCAATAGCACGCATCTTCATGAAATAGTCCTCCACGGACAGATCCCCTTTCTTCGTGGATTGAAGCTGTTTGAGGAACTTCATCGTCTGAGACTTGGACTGCGCATACACAGCCTTCTCGAGGCCGATCCACACCTCACACGCCAATTTGCAGCGAACAACGTGCCCAAGCATCGATTCCCCGACCGTCGACAGCAGCCAACTCATTAAGCATTGATCACGCTTAATCCAGTCCACATACTCTTGATTCGGCACCATTTCACCATTCGACGATCCAGGAAGTAACGGCGACGGAATCGCCGTCATCGGCGAGATGAAACTCTCAAGGCCTTGATCGCGAATTGCAGACAGAACCAGAACACGCCAGAATGCGTAATTGGAGCGATCCAGCCGGAGCTGAATCGGATTGAACTGAGGAAGACGAAGCTCAGTCGCTCTCGTCCCCGTAGAACCCGAAGCGGCCATGAAAACACCACAAAACACCAGCAAATTCAACAAAAAACCAGGAAAAAACAGGAGATCTAGGAACGGGACGAATACACGCTCTAGATCTACACAAATCTCGAACAAAAACTCGAAAAAACACCGGATTACTGGCTCGTAGATACCATGTTGAAGTAAACAGCAAGCAATAGAAATGCTTTGAAGAGTGACGGTTATAGAGAGAGAAAGAGAGAGAGAGAAGAGAGAGAAACGAGCTTTACTTCATTATGCAAAACTGAAAAGTTAGTTACAACTAATTCTATCTTTATACTAATGACTAACCACTCACAGAGTGACACCTCAGCCCTATACTCCACATCATCATTTTCACACTACTAATATAATATCTAACTCTAATAACGGCTATTACATACTGCTTTTATTCCAAGTGTTGTCTAAACAGCAGATGAATTCTTCCATCGCAGTTGCTGATAGAGCTGGATGGCTCGGAACAGAGAAGGGGTGTTTATGTGATTGGTGCTACGAATAGGTATGTATAATCATTCTTTTATAAATTCATTCATTTATTTATTTCTTAATATATGCGACAGTTCTCATCTGATTGAGTTATTGGCAGGCCTGAGGTCATGGATGATGCAGTGCTTCGACCAGGAAGATTCGGAAAGCTTATGTATGTTCGATGAACGGGGAATGATCTTGAAAGCTCTTGCTCGAAAGAAGCCGATAGATGCAGATGTGGACCTCGTGGAACTTGCAAAGGACAGTAGATGTAACAATCTTAGCGGTGCTGATCTCTCTGCTCTGGTACGTCTCCTTTTTGTATTTCTCTACTTTTGTCCTACAAAGGATACGAGTTTCATGGAATTTTCGACATTAAAGCAAAGCAAACAACAGCTGCCTCCTTCAAATAAACACTTGACAAATTTTTGTTTTCTTCTTCCAACATTAGATGAACGAAGCTGCTATGGCTGCTCTAGAAGATAAACTATCGTCAATGGATAGAAGTTGTAGCGTACCATGGACGATCAAAGCAGCACACTTCACGACAGCGTTGGAGAAAATCTCTCCCTCTGTTTCGGACAAGGTGCTTCTAATTTACTACTGCATCTTGCCATTTAGTACACTATCATTTAACCTTCGCGATGCTTATTTTGCCTCGTACATGTTTTCGTGGGTGCAGCAAATACAATACTACAAGCTTTTGTCGAAAAACTTCAAAGCTGATTGAGAGCATGTTCTCGATTCTTCACTCCTTACATCTGAAGGAGAATTATTTTTGCAGCAGAGCACAGGTTCGATGGATTCTGTTCGAACTTTGTAGGAATATTTTTTTCGATTTTTTTGTGCGGAAAGTGAGTTATATTGATAGATGTAACTTAAGCAAGAACATGTAAACAAGATGATGCATCAAGTGTAAGGTTTTTGACATAATATTATACCATTATTGTGTTCATAATCTTCCTTGTTCAGAAACAGAACAGCAATTTACCAACATAACTACTGTCTCCTGACTTGGCTCCTCTTCACTCTTCTTCGTCTTCTGTCTCTGGCGTCGAACATATCTTCGACAACCTCGTCTATTTTGCCGAAGTACTTCTCTCTAAAGCTTCTGCAGAACAAAAGCAGCCACACAAAGCTTCCTGATCCCACAGCGTATCCAAGTGTTGGAATTGTGTTGAAATTGAAAGTGGGGATTTTGTCCCACATTGGTTTTGTATCAAAGTTGGGGGAGTTCCTTAGGCTATATAAGGAGGTCCAAGGCCTTTGATACAAGGGCACCAATCACTACTCTTTAGTCTTGTGATTACTTCTAGTTAGAAATTCCTTTATCTTGTTTTAGAGGGGTGAGAGGTTTTCAAATGCTTGTAATAGTGTTAGGGGTTGGGAGCCAAGAGGGAGAGGAATATTGTGTGATTGTAGAAATTTATCATATAGTATTTTTCTCGGTGGGTCGTGGTTTTTCTCCGGTTTTGGAGTTTCCACGTTAAATTCTTGTGTTGTTGATTGTGTCTATTTTTTTATTACCATTTCTTGCTTCTACCAAGTTTGAATGGGGAACTGTTTTCCCAACAAGTGGTATCAGAGCCTAGTTGAGGTCTCTTGATATTCTGAGTATGCTCTGTGGTTGCAGCTTTGTCTGATCTTCCACATCAGAAAGGATTTCTTGAGAAAGATCCAGGCGGGGGTGTCTCTTGAGAGACGGCTATTCTTTTTGGTGGAGAAGCGGTACGCCAAAGGGAGGTTCAAGTCCAATGAAGTTTGACGTGGAGAAATTCGATGGAATAATCAATTTTGGCTTGTGGCAAGTGCAAGTCAAGGACGTGCTGATACAATCTGGGTTACACAAGGCTCTAAAAGGAAGGTCGGGTGCAGTTGGCGATGCAAACAACAAGTCCAGTATGAGTGACGGAGATTGGGAGGACCTGGATCTGAAGGCAGCAAGCACAATTCGTTTGTGTTTGGCCAAGAATGTACTTGCAAACGTACATGGGATTTCGAGTGCGAAGGAGTTGTGGGAAAGGCTAGAAGCTCTGTACCAAGCGAAGGGCATCTCGAATCGGTTGTACTTGAAGGAACAATTTCATACCTTACGGATGGATGAAGGTGTGAGGATTTCAGATCACTTGAGTACTCTCAATGGTATTATCTCTGAACTGGAAAGTATTGGAGTGAAGATTGAAGATGAGGATAAGGAATTGAGGCTCGTCTTGTCTCTTCCACAGTCCTATGAACACATGAAGCCAATTTTAGTGTATGGGAAGGAAACTTTGGTCTTTGCTGAAGTCACGGGCAAACTTCTTTCGGAAGAAAGGAGGCTAATGAGTGAAGGAAAAACTTCATCGGAAACTTTAGCAATGGTGGCCTCTAGCAAAGGGAAGAAGAAGGACTCCAAAGGTGGTGTTTGTTGGAGATGCGGAAAACCCGGGCACTTGAAGCGAAACTGTCCAGGTGGAGGTGGAGCTTGTCAAGGTGGAGCGGACTCGGCAGGAAGCTCCGAACGTGTAGCTAACATCACGGATGATGACCTCATTTGAAGGCATGTACATCCTCATGGCATGTCCAACGGCCATGATAGAGGATGTGACGATGTTAGTTGGACCACATGTGCATTGGTTTGGCATTGATGCGGGTGTGTGGTGAAAGTATGTCGATGGCTGAAGGACTTCTAGGAGGGCCAAAAGCTAGAAGGTGCACCATAAATTTCAGCAAAGTTTTTTTGACATGTGCCGAAGGAAAATTCTTAGAGTGGTTTATTCTAAGTGTTCTACTCATATGGTGGAGTAGAGGTATTCTCGTTTGAGGGTGATGGTTCTTTGCGTTAAGGATCATGATTGTCGGAAGTCAATGGTGTCTTACTTTCAATTTTAACAAGGTGGAGATTGTTGGAATTGTGTTGAAATTGAAAGTGGGGATTTTGTACCACATTGGTTTTGTATCAAAGTTGGGGGAGTTCCTTAGGCTATATAAGGAGGTCCAAGGCCTTTGATAAAGGGCACCAATCACTACTCTTTAGTCTTGTGATTACTTCTAGTTAGAAATTCCTTTCTCTTGTTTTAGAGGGGTGAGAGGTTTTCAAAGGCTTGTAATAGTATTAGGGGTTGGGAGCCGAGAGGGAGAAGAATATTGTGTGATTGTAGAAATTTATCATATAGTATTTTTCTCGGTGGGTCGTGGTTTTTCTCCGGTTTTGGAGTTTCCACGTTAAATTCTTGTGTTGTTGATTGTGTCTATTTTTTTATTCCTATTTCTTGCTTCTACCAAGTTTGAATGGGGAACTGTTTTCCCAACACCAAGCGCAGCAATCACATATCCCCACTCAATCTTTGGCCAGAGTTTACCACTCTCGATTTCTCTTCAAATAACTTGGCCGGAAAGATACCGGATGCAATCGGAGACCTTACCTCGCTTCATCTACTCAACATATCCAACAATGCAATGAATGGGAGCATCCCAAATCCACTTGGCAAGTTGAGGTGGCTAGAATCACTCGATCTCTCTCGAAACCGACTAACGGGGCCGATCCCATCGGAGCTCGGAGGGCTAACGTTCCTCTCATTCTTGAACCTGTCCTACAATGAGCTCGGAGGAGACAACAGTGTTAATTTGTATTAGCATCCGAATCACGTCCATTTTCTCCACCACCAGGGGCGATTTTACTAAGGGGCTGGACTGGGCTTCAGCCCAGTGCAAATTTTTATTTTATTTTAGATATATATGTCCAAATTTAGCCCAGCCCAAATTTATTGAATTAAATTTAGCCCAGCCCAAATTTATTTAAGAAGCCCAATGAGTATTTAATTTATAATATCCATTTGTTTATTTGGAGAGAGAGAAGAGTTCAGAACTTAAGAAATAAAAAATAACGCCATTTGCTTCTGTATAGCCGAGTTCTGCGCGCAGAACTCGTTTTTCTCGCAGCTCGCAGTTACCCATCTCCCTCTCACCATTCTTCTTCTTCTACTATAATACATTTCTCTAAATTCTAGGTAATGTGTTCTTTTATATATTTTGATTAATTCATTCATAAATTAATGCACAAACACAACACAAAGGAAATAACCTAGATTTATTTTATTTCCCCCAATTGATTCTATAAGTCAAATATTTCTAATTGAACTTGTTAAAGATGATATTCTTGATTCCTTAAGGCTTAATGTATTGAGCAAATAATTATTTCAAGTGGGAGTATAATACTATGAATTTTGAATATGGTGTTTTGTCTTGTATATATAAAATATATATTTACACTTTGCCTTTTTCCTTTTCTTATTTTTAGTTGGAATATAAATTATTTGGATTGGTGTGCCTTTGTTTATTTATTTATTATACTTGAGACTTGAGATGATTTAGTTGCATATCCTTAATTTTTGAAGTTGATTTGTATCCTAAAATTCTATTTGATTTGTAATTTGTAATTCTTACAAGTTCATGTTCTTTAGAATATGTTTATCTTAATGAAATTAGCATATTTTCTTGTGTAATGTCAAAGTGGTTATTAATTTAGCTTATTTGTATACATGATAATTTCAGAAATTAAAATGGAGCACCAACATTGTGCAAAGAAAGGAAAAGGACTTATATCATCTTTCTTTAAGAAACGTGATCGCCATGATAATGACGGTAGCTCGAGCCCTTCACCAACACCGATCCAAAGTCAAAATAATCAATCAAATGCAATACATGTGGAGCAAGAACACTCTATTTCGGATTTGCAACCAAGTACAATTGAGCGTGATCCCGGGAAAAGGAAGCAAATGTGGGAGCATCCTGTAAATGCACGGGATGAGATTAGACGTGCCTATCTAAAACTTGGGCCCTATCAACCGAAATTAGAAGTGTATCATGTTACAAAGTTTGGCACTCAAAACAGGAGTTTTCAGAAGAAATGGTTTGACAAGTTTCATTGGTTGGAGTATTCGCTTTCCACAGATAAAGCATATTGTTTCTATTGCTTTCTTTTCATGAGTGATGTTAATGCTCCTAGTTCTTCTGCATTAGTGAAGGAAGGTTTTAACAATTGGAAAAGGATAAATCAAGGGAATAAATGTGCATTTCTTACCCATGTTGGTTCTGCAGCTACGTCTCCACATACTATGTGTTTAAGACGAGCAGAAGATTTGATGAGACCTATTGGGCATATAGACAGAGTTACGCATGCTCAGACAAATATCGAGAAGGAGAAAAACCGGCTACGCTTGAAGACCACAATAATAAGTCTTCGTTTGCTTGCACTTCAAGGTTGTGCCTTTAGAGGTCATGATGAGTCTCCATCTTCATCCAATCGTGGGAATTTTCTAGAATTGGTGAAGGCTTTTGCAGATATGAATAAGGAAGTTGGTGCTGTTGTTCTTGATAATGCTCCGAAAAATGCCAAATACATTTCTTCAAATATTCAGAAAGAGATTTTGCGTATTATGGCTAATAGAGTTCGTCGGATGATTTGTGATGAAGTTGGAGATAGATATTTTTGTATTCTTGTTGATGAAGCACAAGATATCTCCAAACAAGAGCAAATGGTAATTATCTTGAGATTTGTGAATGCTCATGGAATTTTGACAGAACGCTATTTTGCCATCAAAAGTGTTAGTGATACCACTTTACTAAATTTGAAGAAAGAGATATGCGGAGTTCTTTCTCATCATGATCTTCGAGTTGAGAAAATGAGAGGCCAAGGCTATGATGGTGCTAGTAATATGCGAGGTACATGGAATGGGCTTCAAGCACTATTTCTTAGAGATTGTCCATATGCCTATTATGTTCATTGTTTTGCGCATCGTCTACAACTGGCATTAGTTTCTGCAGCTAAGGATGTCGACGTTGTATGGGAATTTATGTCTCATTTAGATAATGTGGTGAATATCATAACTTCTTCTCCAAAGCGTGTCTCTGAACTTCACGCCACCCAAAGACTTGAAATTCAGAATTTGTTGAATCTAGGAGAGCTTGAATCTGGGCGTGGTGCCAATCAAATTGGTAATTTACAGCGAGCCGGAGCTACTCGTTGGAGTTCACACTACAATTCTATTAGGAGCTTGATCGATATGTATGGTGCAACTTGCAAAGTGTTTGAGTTCATCATTGAACATTCTCAAAATGGAAGAATTAAAGGTGAGGCAAAAGGGGTGTACAAAAAAATGGCGAGTTTTGAATTCGTATTCACACTGCAGTTGATGCACAAGATCATGAGAGTTATCGATTCTCTTTGTCAGATTCTTCAAAGAAAAACTCAAGATATTTTGGCAGCTATTGCGTTCGTGTCTAGTACTAAAGCAATTCTGCAAGAATTCAGAGAATGTGGTTGGGAAAATTTTCTTGAAGAAGTCAAGGTGTTTTGCTTGAAGAATGATATTGATGTCCCCAATTTGGATTCTCCATATAAGGTTGGTCGTTCTCTTGGGCTAACTACAGTGAAACATCATTATCATTATGATGTTTTTAACGAAGTCATAGACGGCATCTTGATGGAGTTGAATACAAGATTTAATGATACGTCTCTTGAATTGCTTTCTCTCAGTGTGGCCTTAGACCCCAAAAATCATTTCATTTCATTCAACAGTGGTGACATATGCAATCTTGCAAGGAAATTCTATCGTGAAGACTTCACTGATCAAGATATTGTTTCATTAGAGTACGAGTTGAGACATTATCAGCATGATGTGATAGTCCTGCAAGAGTTTCAAGTTTCTACACTTGCTGAGTTGAGTGAACTGCTTGTTAAGACTGGAAGGTCGAAAGTTTATGTTATGCTGACCAGACTGATTCACCTTATCTTGACGTTGCCGGTTTCCACTGCTACAACTGAACGAGCATTTTCTGGAATGAAGCTCGTGAAAACGACACTTCGTAACAAGATGGGAGATGAATTACTTGAATATTCATTGATGCTTTATATTGAGAAGGATTTTGTTAGAGATATAGATATAGACTCGGTTATTGATGAATTTGATCTATTAAAGTCTCGTAAGGCACATCTTATGTAAACACTGAACTATTTTATTTAAATTTATATGTTAAAATTTTATGGGTCGAAAATTTTACTTTTCAGCCCACCCCACTACCAATTCCTGGCTTCGCCCCTGTCCACCACCCTTTTTCAGAAGAACGAAAAACGACCACCTAATTTTATCATCTTGAAATTACACAACCTCATTAATTTTCTTCCAAATATTGTGCTTTTCGAGGGGCTATAAAACTATTTATATATTGTCTCTTGTTCAATATTACTACAAGTTCTGTAGGTATAATATGGAGGCTGTAAAATTAGAATTCATTAAATTGATGGAGCTACTGGTTGACGAAGGGTATAACAATATATTGCATAAAATTTTTATTGTTATTTTATTTGAGGGCTATGGGGAGGAAAAACTAGGCTATGTTTAAAATCCCCGAAATAAAATCAAGCCCGCTTTAGCTCTAGAGTCCCATTACTTTTAAAAAGCCCAATAAATAACTAAACAATAAAATAAAATATATCGCTTAAAAATCATCAAGGCCCAAAAGATGTAACTAAAATTTACTCCCCCGCCCATGATATTTAGGGTCCAGAGGGATTGATACAGAGTTTAATGTGTATTGTGGTGGTGCATTAAAATGTCTGATGGTATGTGGTGATCATGTTTAAAGGGTATACTTGTAATTCTTTTGTGCAGGAGGTCACTAACTAAAATGGAAAGATCCTAAAGATTATGAATGTACGATAAAGGAAATAGACCATAAAAATTGTAGACAAAAAAGTGGGAATTTTAGAGCATTTCGTTGCCAGACTCCCCACCAAACCACATTAGTATGAAATTGTTCACTTTAAGACAGGCTGACACTGTTTAATTTTAAACTCCTACCCAGATGATCTTATGCTAGTATAGTAGTGCTCTCCTTTATATACAAGGTTCTAACGTACATTCGCCCCTGTATTTTTTGATGTATGAACTTGTTATTTGTCCTAACATTAATATTAGGAATTCAAATACCTCAAGTCAATCTTCGTAAATCACAAGGCACTGTTTTTCTGTTTTTGTTTTTGAACCAAATCAAAAGGCAGAGTCATGGCCATATAAAATTGCAATATTTTCTTTTCTACATTGGAAATAAGAAAAGTCTAAGGAAAGTTTGAGTCCATATATTTATATTTTCTACAGCAAGGAATAATATTTATTGATTTTTTTTCAAATTATTCTCAGTGAGGAGAAGGACTCAAGTCAACGTTTTTGCTTTTTTTCTCCCAATAATCAATAATTAGTTTGGTTTCTTCTTGACTGCAGATTGGAATAGTCTTCCTTCCAAATAAAATTAAATGAAGAAAATAGGAAAATAAAATCAAAATGTTTAATAGTACTATAAAGCCATGTTGTTTAGCTGCAAGTTTTACTACACAAATCCAATCCAATCCAATCCAGTCATTCTTCATTTCATCATGTTTCCAAAGTACTTGTTCTTCATTTCTCTGCTTTTTAGCTCCTTCATCTTCACTCATTCTTACCATCAGAAATACTTGCTGCTCCAATTCAAGAATGAATTGATATTCAATTCCTCTCTTTCTACAAAACTGGTGCATTGGAATCAGACAAACAACTGTTGTCACTGGTATGGCGTCGAGTGTGACGGTGCCGGCCATGTCGTAAGCCTGCAGCTCGATGATGAGTACATCTCCGGTGGAATCGGGGATTCGTCGAGTCTGTTCGAACTTAAGTATCTGGAGAAGCTCAACCTTGCCTCCAACGACTTCACCTCCTCCGTGGTCCCAAAAGGTATTAAGCATCTCAAGTATTTGACACACTTGAATTTGTCAAATGCCGGTTTTAGTTTTAGTGGGCAGGTTCCTCTTGAAATTTCCTCATTAAGGAGATTAGTTAGTCTCGATCTCTCCGTCAATAATTTTAATGAGTTAGTTGAGCCTTCGATATTGGAGCTTCCGAATTTGGAGATGCTTCTTCAAAATCTAACGGGGCTTCGAGAGTTGCATCTCGATAGTATAAATATTACTTCCTCTCGTGAAAGGAGAAATTGGAGCCACATAATATCATCACATTTACCCAACCTCACCGCTTTGAGCTTATCTGGGTGTGATTTGTCCGGCCCTTTGTCCAGATCTTTTGGCAAACTCCATTCCCTTTCTGTTCTTCGACTAGATGGCAATGATCTTTCAACGGCAAGTCCAGGCTTGTTCACCAACTTTTCGAGCTTGACGACCTTGAGTCTTGCTGGTTGCGGTTTGAAGGGTTCTTTTCCCTATAAAATCCTCCAAATACCTACTCTGCAGCATCTTGACTTATCAAACAATCAACAGCTCAGCGGAAGCTTGCCACAATTTCCTCAATCTGGAGATAGACTTGAGTGAGTGCCGATTCGGAGGACCCATTCCATCCACCTTCGCTAACCTAACCCAACTCACTCTTGTCAACTTGTTCTCTAACTTGTTCACGGGCTCCCTTTCTCCTACCATGTTTGATGGTTTTTCCAATCTTGCTTATCTAATCCTAGATAGTAATTTATTCACCGGTAAAATTCCCAACTCCCTCTTTCACCTCCCTTCACTGCAGAGACTCTATCTTCATAGAAACAATTTTAGCGGAGTGATTGAAGAATTCCCCACCATAAATGTCTCTAAGATTGTTACTTTGGATTTGAGAGATAATCGACTAGAAGGACCTATTCCCGATTCATTCTTCCAACTCCAGAGCCTCGAGGATCTTCTTCTAAGTGACAACTTGTTCAATAATGGAAGTTTTCAATTAGAAAAGATTCAAAGCCTTGCCAATCTTACGATCCTTGATCTATCCGGAAACAATTTATCGGTACATGTCAGCAATGACAATTGGAGTAGTTATGAACTTCCTAGGATAAAAGAGTTGTCCTTGCGTTCATGTAACATGCATGATTTTCCTCAATTCATAAAACAATATTCTAATCAGTTGCGAGGACTCGACCTCTCAAATAATCGGATTACTGGGGAGATACCTAATTGGATTTGGGGAACACAACTTCTCAATCTGAACCTGTCCTTCAATCTTCTTACACATGTGCAAAAGCCTTTTAACATCCCTACTTCTCTCAGGGACCTAGACTTGCAATCTAACCAGCTCAAGGAACAACTGAACCTCTCCTTTCCACCTAACATCACATCTCGTCTTTACTATTTGTCTCTCCGTAATAACAGTTTAAGTGGATCCATTCCGGCCTCTCTCTGCTCTGCCACAGGCCTCTTTGGTCTTGACTTGTCCATGAATCAATTGAGTGGCACCATACCCTCTTGCCTTCTTGGTGACACCATGAATCTATTTGTGTTGGATCTGGGGCAAAACAATTTCGGCGGCCACATTCCCGACAGTTTTCGTCCCAATAGCTTCCTACAATATTTGAATCTCAACAATAACACCCTCCGAGGGAAAATCCCAAAGTCAATCGAAAGTTGCGAGGGGCTAAAGTTGATGAACGTTGGGAACAACCTCATCGACGACACATTCCCATGCATGCTGCCATCGAGCTTGAAAGTTCTTGTTTTGCGCTCCAATAGATTACATGGAGAAGTAAAGTGCGACAGCAATGACATCTGGCCAGACCTTCAAATCATAGATATTTCTACGAACGATTTCAGTGGCTCTCTGAAATCAATAAACTTCTCTAGTTGGAGGGGAATGGTGCAGGGGAGCTATCCGCAAAGGAAGCGCGCCGAGTTAAGCTATGATTCTCAACAGGATCCAAAGGCTGGGGTTAGAATAACCGTGAAAGGGCTAGAAGTCGAGATTGTCAAGATTTTTCCAGATTTCACCTCCATTGATTTCTCATCCAACAATTTCCATGGAGAGATACCGAAGGCAATAGGCGATCTTAGCTCTCTCCGTCTTCTCAACTTCTCCCACAATGCCCTCGACGGAAGCATACCAAAGTCATTTGGTAAGTTGGGGGAGCTCGAATCACTCGATCTCTCTCAAAACCAACTAACAGGGCATATACCAACAGAGCTTTCACGCCTCAAGTTCCTCTCCCTGTTGAATGTGTCCTACAATAGGCTGAATGGAGAGATCCCAAAAGGAAGTCAGTTACAAACATTTCCAGCTGATTACTTCATAGGAAATCCGGGGCTCTGCGGCTTCAATCTCAACATAAGCTGCACTAGTCCTACTGATGATGATGATGAAAAGGAGGAAGAGAAAAGGAAGAAGGGGGAGATAGAGTGGGAATACGTATCTTCTGCACTCGGATATGTTGTGGGATTAGGAGGCTTTGTGTGGGTACTCATATTCTGTCGAAGCTTCAGATACAGATACTTTGGGAAAATAGAAGAGGTTGTTGAAGAAATGTTCGATGCAAGAGACAGAAGACAAAGAAGGAGAAGATCAGATGCAAGAAGAAGAAGAGCAGTGAGAGATCGAGAAGTGAGGAGGCATTAAAAGTATTAAGTTTGTTTCAAAATAATATAAGAAGGTTGTAATAATCAGTGGATTAATGTGTAATTTTTCTCAAGTACGTTCTTAAAAGTTAATTATATCTCTGCTTCAATGCTTACTGTCTATGTTCTCTATCTTGGTATGTGTATGCGTTTGCTCTAACGGTAGTGAAGTTAATGCCTCGAATCTCCGTGATTAAAAGGTCTCGTATCGTAGTCGAGACTAAATATTAACATCAGATAGAGTAAAGCAATCCAAACTCATTTCATAACTAAAAAACTTATAACACAAACAACTCAATGCATAACCTTTTTTCTTTCTCATTTTAAGGAACTACATAAATTCGTCGAAAAATCCGACGGTCGGAGCAGGAGACGGAGCTGGAGAAGCATCGCGAAGATCGCACAAGCAAGTAAGCCTCTTCGGATAGTAAGGCGACGTAGACATACATCGTCCTCCCGCGCAATGGTAGCTGCCACAACCACAATAGGCCTTTTTGCATTCTTCATTACAAGCTGCATCATTGCACTTTTATCCTTCCATTACATAATTCTTCGTTAATGATTGATAGAGATTTCTCAACATTAAATTACATTCATAAATTGGCTTCTACATTTTCTTTGGTGCATACATCAAACTTGTGACCTTTTTTCCACACTCCAATTTTTTCAAACATTCATAAATTCTGATAAGCCAATGTTATTTTTTTCTCCAATAATTCCTAATTAGTCTCTACTGCAATTAATGGTCTTTCTTCAAGTCAAGTGGCAGCAATCTTATTCCAAATTTAAAAAAAAAAAAAATGAAAATAAGAGGAAAATAAGATTACAATTTTTTCGATTAGGAAAAGTATGCCGACAGTGGATAATTAGTCTACCTTTTCTTTTTATATGTGAAATTTATTAGTCCACTTTTCTAAAAATGAAGCAAATTAATTACTTTTAAAATCTATTTATGTCTGTCTTGTTGTGTCGTTTTTTAGGTGGATTAATTAAATTGGACGGAGGGAATAGAAGACTTACTATTTCATTTCCATTGACCCATTAATGATTGATAGAGATTTCTCAACAATATTACATTCATCCGATAAATTTGGTGCATACATCAAACTAGTGACCTATTTCACATAGATTTTTCAAACATTCATAAATTCTGGTACATCTCAAGTCAAGTCAAGTCAATGTTATTTAGTTCTCCAATAATTCATAATTAGTTAGTTTTTTTTTCCTCTACTGCAATTAATGGTCTTTCTTCATGTGATCAAGTGGTATAGCGCTCTTACTCCAAAAATAATAGAAATATAAATGAAGAAAAGAGGAAAATAATTCTCATCCAGGTGGATCCATAGTCTGGTGTTAGAATAACCATGAAAGGGCTAGAGGTCGAGATTGTCAAGATTTTCCCAGATTTCACCTCCATTGATTTCTCAACCAACAATTTCCATGGAGAGATACCAAAGGCAATAGGCGATCTTAGCTCTCTCCGTCTTCTCAACTTCTCCCACAATGCCCTCAACGGAAGCATCCCAAAGTCATTTGGTAAGTTGGGGGAGCTCGAATCACTCGACCTCTCTCAAAACCAACTAACAGGGCATATACCAACACAACTTTCACGTCTAACAGTAGTGAAGTTAATGCCTCGAATCTCCGTGATTAAAAGGTCTCGTATCGTAGTCTGGACTAAATATTAACATCAGATAGAGTAAAACAATCCAAACTCATATTCATAACAAACAAACTCACAACACAAATAACTCAATGCATAACAAGGAATTACATAAATTCGTCGAAAAATTCCAACAGTCGGAGCACGAGACGGAGCCGGAGAAAAAATTCTCATCTTTTTCCATTCATTCACATAATTCTCTGGCCCAATTAATAAAAAGAAAAAATAAAGCACGAAAATTATCTGCGCCCTTTTCATTCCCTCCACTTTAATTTGCCTATTTACCCTTATTAAAATATTAAAATATATTTCAATTCATATACAATAATATCATCATTATAATTAATTAAGTAATTTATAATTTTACAACTTATAATGATTTTTTATTTATCTTCAAGCATATAATTAAAATTCATGATATTAATTAATTGCTTTGAAAACAAAATATTATATAAAATAAAATTATACGTGCATCGCACGTAATCTCCGCTAGTTATTTAAAAGAAAACAGTTTTTAATAGCTACAGAAATTCTTGTTGGGTCTATTCTATTTAGTATTGGGCTTCAAATAGCTTTAGGAATAAATCAAGCCCACTTTAGATCTAGAGTCCAATTACATTTAAAAACCCCAATTAATAAATAATTAAACATAAATTCTTAAAAAAAATAAGGCCCAATAGGTATAACTAAATTAAATATTTACTCGATTAATACATTTTTTTAAAATTATTTTTAATTTTTAATTTTGTAAATATCAAATATTTACTCGATTAATACTATGATAGTCGTAATTTCTCATTTAAAAAAAAAAAAATCTTCAAAAATTCATTTTAAAACTTATCGTCAAAAAATGTGGGAAAACAGTGTCAAAAATTACAAAATGGAATGACTCAACTTGAAAGAGACGGAGAAAGTATATGTTTTTCCCTTTTTAATATGTCCCCATCCATGGGATTTGTTTTATTACTACTACTAAATAAAAATAATACCACGCAAAAAAAAAAAAAAAAAAAAAAAAAAAAATTTAAACATTGCACCACAATACACTCTCTACTGTAACACACAAACTCACTGCTTTTTAATTCTTGTATTCAAAAAGAAACGTACCCTTTTGCAAGGGCCGAAGGGAGTTAGTTTCTGGCATGAATAAACGAAGTGACATTTTTGTATCAAAATAACGTCGCTATGTATTGTCAGTGCTGAGACATGCCCTAAATGGAGTTACAACAGTGAAGCATTATCAATCACAGATTTAGATACAATAAGTTAGAGAAGAGCACCCACATTACCTTACACCACAACAATTTTTTACTATTCTACAACACTAGTAGTATACTCTATAGCCAGTTGGGCGTTGCCTTTATCGGCAATGGCTTTGAGGACGGGCTCTCCGAAGCTTTCGCTAGCGAACGATATTGAAGCTTCACGCTTTCTGCATTATCCAAAGTCTTCACCACATACCTACCATGTTGCATAGGTGAAGCATATCAAGCAATTAACTTTTATTCATCGGGAAGGATGAACTAGAATCACTTGAAGTAGCATTGGAATCAGATAGATGATTTTCATAACCGATTATGTGAGCTTTCGATTGCTCAAATTTCGGACTGTTGCTCTAATCTATAACTAAAATTGGGATTTATACACGCACCATACCACCTAGAAACTTACAGCCGTGAATCTAGTTCCCGGTCACTGAAAACGAATGTTCACAAGTTTCAGTCTTCAAAAATATTGCCTAATACTGCATACAGAGACATTATATCTAATTTGAAGGCAGTTCACCACCTTCTACACCCACAAATTTCTTCTGATCTCCCAATACTCTTCTTCACTCAACGCTTTCGTCTTTTTCTTTCAAACAAAATGTACTTAGATCAAGGTTTAAAGATTCCACTAAAAACATGACTTTTCATCACAGGCTCCAAAAATAAATATCACGTAATGATCAAATGATTTTATAATGTAATTGAAAAAGGAAAATGAGACCCAACTTGTTTTCAAAATTAATTTATTTTCTTAAACAAGCAATGCACTGCTAATAACATACGTCATCTTATTTTATTGACACGCTTCAGAGCATGAGCTCTGAAAATACTCAAACTTCCTTGTAAAGATCAACACTAAATCTTCCTTACGGTTAGGGAGTGAAGATAACATACGCATATCGAGTATGCAGGAACTTCAATGATTTATCAGATAAACCCCAATGAATAATGAAGAATATGTTCAAAGAAGAGTATAATGATTTATCAGATAAACCCCAACGAATAATGAAGACTATGTTCAAAGAAAATTATCTTAAGGGTTTTAACACCGAGACATACCATCCATTCAAGCACTGGGTGGTAACAATAGCCTCACGCCCAACAAACCGCTGAGGTGTTCTCTTGTTACCCTGATTCAGTTTTTCAGAGTTAGAAACTAAACTAGGTTCAGGAAGTACTGCACCAAAATTTTATGTATTCTTCACAAACCTTTATCAAAACTCGATCCATAACTGCAAACGGGAACTGGACACCTTTTACCCTTGGCAAATCTGAGTGCACAGAATCTGCAAATGTTCCCTTGTGCTGCACACAGGGCAAATGAATGTAAAGATATATTCAATGAAGGTTATGAATTATAGATGGAGCCCAAAGCTATCGAAGGCTGACAATTAATGCAGTTTCAGATAAAGAAACCAAAATGTTATGATCAATGGGTTCAATCTGATTGACTTCTTATTTCGACAATTTGCTATATTTAATATACTGCAGCAGAAATAGTGAATGATGACTAACCAGATCATATCTTTCTCTTCTTCGTTTTGGGACACTATTAACTTGAGATTCTTCTTCCCTAATGAAAGCCTGAACAGCTATGCGTAGAGCTACAAACAATAGAGTCAAAAAATTTCAAATCACTTGGATTTTCAAGAAACCAACTGTTCAATTGCAAAGCATTTATAGTTCAAGAGTTCGAGCAACTGAGCAACTGAGTGTCCAATAACTCGGGCCATGGACTCTGGATTAGTAGCAGAATGGATAGCAATAACGTCAAACTCAATTTTTATTTGAAGATTCCCAAGGCTGATTCTGATAGAGATGCACTACATTACTCTTATTATTAGATTGATATTTATTTAGTATTGTTAGAGTCATTTTATTATTGGATTCTTTATTATGTTTATTTTCTGGTATTAAGTTATTAGGTTATATTATTGTTCAGTCAAGCCCGTAAGTATATGGGCCAAGGATTTCATTAGGATTTAATTAGTTTATATAAGGTTATGTTTCCCGCATTTTAGTCATGCAGAATGAATATTAGAGTTCAACGTATTGGCTGTGGCCTCTTCGGAGCAGAGTTTGGGTTTGTTTCTTTTACTGTTCGTGCATTATTCTCTCGTTAGCTTTACTTTCTCGAATCCCTTCACTCTATCAGATTTGCTAGCCAATGTTTGTTGCAGATATTGAAAGTAGAAGTTGAATTTAAAGTATAGATTTATGGACATACACACGCCAAATTCCAAATTCAAATACTCCCTTTGTCCCCTAATAAGTGTCCCTCTATTAGAGGGGAGGGGACACTTATTAGGGGAGAGGGACACTTATTAGGGGACGGAGGGAGTACATGAAAAGTTAAAATGGTATCTCTATTCATGCATGATACACACAATGAGGCATGCTAGAGAACTTGGATCATTTTTCTCTCTTTGCACAATGCATGAAGAGTATAAAACATTTTAACTTACAGAGATTTGGCGCGATTCCCTCCTCCAACACTGGTTGTGAGCATGTATAGCAAGCTTTCTGAAAATGCAGTTACCAACATTAATTGCATATTATGCATTTAATATGTTACTGAATTGTCTATCACCAATTATGAAGTTATCAGTTTACATTGTAAACATGACATAACTATAAATGTAACAAACATGAGCTGAAACTTAAGAAAGTGAACTCCAAGAAAGGAGTTTTTAAATTGGCTATGATAAATAGCAACTTGTATAACCATAAAGGCTGCCATGGAACTAACAAACACACATTTGAACAGGTTGCGTCAATTGTTCAATTTCTTTTTAGAAAATACTGACACTTCAAGTGAAAATTATTCAAAAATGGTAAAGAAAATTAATGCCAAAGGCTACACGAAAGAAAAAATAAAATCGGTTGAATTAAAAAACAAGTCGATGAAATATGGTATCAGAACTATTCTAATAGACTAATTCTAACAACCATAAATTATGCATGACTTAATTAGTACCCGTATCGTAGCAAAGCCATTGAAGGATCCTATAGATATATGCATAAGGAATGATTACTATGCACGAACTATGTAGGAACCAGAGGATCATGCCAAGTTCCAAAGCCCATTAGAATTTACATGACATCTATAATTTAGAATTAGCATTTGCCAATTCCGTTGCAAATCGTATTTCCTAAAAATATGGGAGTATCCACTTACAGGCTCCCTTCTCTTGAACTATTATACACTAGTCTACGATGAGTCGATTCTTATATCTTTAATTAATGACATTATGTTTTATAATGTGTACCAATCTTATAATATTACTATAGAATTTCGTAAATTTTAGGTTATTTATATTGAAAATGATTTTTTCAGTTTTGGCTTATGTTTAAAATTTAATATGGTGTTAAGTCTAGCTTACTAGATAATATATGAAGAAAAATTCATCTAAAAATAATTTTTATTTCTTTCTCAAGTGTTCTTTTATAATCAAATATGAGGACGTCAATCAGGGATTCAATTAATTCCCAATTCCCACTTCTTCTGCTCACCAATCCCGCAAAATGCTACAATACACTAGCAAACATTTCTTATCATATTGACATTCCTTATATCATTATAGATGTTAATACAACCGTCAACCCCTATATCTAGTAAACCCGTCCTATTTATAAAATAGTAAGTTTTGAATTCCATCAGCTACTATATTAATGTGAAATTTAATGAGACCTTATAACATGAGAAAGGGGATAACCAAATTACAGGTTAGATATGAAACTAGATAAGTTATAAGCGGGGGGAACGAGTCTGGAAAAAGCAACATATTTCATCCCCTGCAAGTATAGTTCCTTGAAAGAATCGTCAACAAATTAATCTGGAAAAAGTTGCATGAACAAACAAAATTTCACTAGAATATGCATGATAGAAATATTTTTCAAGAGTGAACTTATAGCATTCCTTGAAAACTTACCATTCTAATAATCTGCTGAATCCCATCACTACCAAAGGAGTGTCCACATGGTAATATCATAGCTTCTTCCATAAGTGTCCCACTGTAAAGAGGAACGATGCATAAGGATAATATTTATTTATTGTGCAAATGACTACTAAATGTCATAAATGATAGCTGGAGCACGTATACAATACTCAGTAAAACCACTTATGTTAAACTATTTCATGTCCTATCCTTTTCCGGAATCATGCAATATGTAATATTCTATGAAATATAACTTTACCATGAGACATGAAATTTACAAAGAGATCCTAATGTTCAATACAACCAGCTAAGCATAGAAATGGAATGAAAAGAGATACAGTGACCAAAGCATGACTAGGCAATGTATCATTAGGCAATGTATCAAACTACCTTTTCAATGCATCATTAGGTAATGTATCAAACTACATGTTACAAAACATGATGATTGCATAATACTTTCAAAAATCATGATATCCAACTGAAATACACTTCAGCTAGGAGAGACTGCACTCAATTTCATAAGAAAAAGCAATATATTTAAAATCTGTGAAAAGGTGACTAACTCCAATCCAATCAACCTCCATACAGACAGGACACCCACCAAAAACTACTCAAAAACTGGAAGTTCAAATAAAACGACGCACATATTTGCATTTTCAATTCAAATTCATTCACACATAACCAAATATAATCCACCTTAAACCCCAAGTACAAACAGGGGATAAACGGCTCAGAAATCAATCGAGAACAGAAGCACTTGAATTTAAGCCAAAATGTACTGGTCAACAGAAACATGCGTGATTGGATAAATATAACATACGTTAGAGGGTCCAATAGAACAGCCCTTAATGAATCCATTGATTCACTTAGATATGACCCCACCTCCTTAGTTCCACTAAATCCACAACCATTATCCACTGTCGTAACATCCTTTGTCGTAACATCCTTCTGCCCAGATGAAGAGCTAGGACCCTCGGCTCCATTAATATACTGCGAGTAGTACACTTCACCCCCACCTACGTTTCTCACTTCACCAATTCTATCACAACTGTTATTTGTTTGATTACCGCATTGTGTAATATTTCTGTCTTTGAAACCTGGAAAGCGTAATTCAGAAGATTCAGAAGTAAGAAAGGCATATCAATAGATTAAAATTTGAATGTTTTTTCCTTTTCAACTTACCTAATGCCGAAATGTGTTTCATCTTGTGACTAATACTATTAGCACTATATCTATCTTTAGGATTTCTGATTTCAGCGACAGTAACAACATTTTCCATGTTATTTCCAACTTCATCCTCGTCTTCCTCTCCATCGTCGTCATCATCATTGTCATCTTCCGCATCATCATCCTCCGTCGCGTCACCACCGGAGCTACGGCTAGTGGCATTCCATTGATTGCGGAATTGGGGCGCCGGCGGCTGCGGAGGCTGAGAATGAAAATAGCGGTGGTGGTCAAGGAAGCACGCAGTGAGCTCTCGGGTGGCAGCTTTAGGACCGGGATCACCAGTGGAGGCGGGACGGCGGTGCGGCGGCTGTTGGGTGCAGGCAAAAGCTTCTGGGAAAACTAGCTGCGGATGCGGGTTGAGTCCGTTTTGAATTTGTTGGGTCGGGACCATTCCCAACTTTTCAGAAGCCATTAAGATTAGGGCTTTGAGCGGGAATTGGAACGACGCCGTTTTCAATTGTGCTTGGATGGCATCAGTCGAGTACTCGAGTTTGCTCGCCTGCGTGGGGAAGGACTTTCTTCCTAAGAACATGGAACAACAGCTAAGACAAAAGTCAAAGTTTCAAACTGCACTCACTCATCTTTAACTGGTCAATTGAAAAATTCAGCAAAGGCCAACCAGAATCTTAGCATTCACAGAGTTCAGATGAAACTTTCTAAATTCCCAGTTGACAATTGCTCACCTTTTCTACTCCAGGGCTAAAAAAACAAATCCTCACCCATACTATTTGGTAACTAACAGAGTTGTTAAGAAGAATCTGAATATAATTTGAATCCTCAATCTAGTTCAAATTCAGAGGTCATTCATTGATCATGCCACGACAACCGAGATATCTCTAGTGATGAAACACAAGTTCAAAAAAGACCAACAGCTTCTGCACCCAGTAAACTAGTTTCTTGTGAATCAAAAAACAAACACACTAGCCAGTCTATCCTAAGAATCTACCCTATGCGAGACAGCAAACATATGCTCAAAAACATACAATACATTCAGAGTTCCACTCAAGTTTCAATTCCAATTACATCAAATTCTCATCTCCCAACAATTCAGCACGAGAAAATCGATAATAACAAGTATATTAAGAAATCAAAATCACGGATCCTCAACAGCCGCTCACGCAATAACAACACACTGGCAACGATAGCGGAAATCATGAACAGTTTAACTGACCTTCAGATCATAAAAGGGTTATGAGTTGAGCCCAAACTGCAACGCTTGTAGAACCATCCGCTCCCCCTCAATCTCTCTCTCTCTCTCTCAATCTCTCTCTCTCTGAGTACAGAGGGGTTCGTAGTTTGAAACTTTTCTCTGTTATTTTTCAATCGCAGAAAACCCTAACCCCCTTCTCTCTCTCTACAACGATTTCTTTCTCTCTGATCTGAAAATGGGGTTTCTAATTTTTCACCGAAGCAAGCGACAATGGAGCCCAAACTGCAACGCCTGTTCACAATAGAACCATCCGCTCCCCCTCAATCTCTCTCTCTCTCTCTCTCTCTCTCTGAGTACAGAGGGGTTTGTAGTTTGAAACTTTCTCTGTTATTTCACTGAGGAGTTGTTGGTATTCTGGAAAACTATACTATTAGGGGGTGTTTGGTATGTAAGATTAGACTAAATTAATCTCACCCTTGAATGTTTGGTATGTAAGATAAAATTCAAGATTTGCCCAAGATTTAGTCATAGATTGTTGCCACCTAGGATTAATCTTGCCACCTAGGATTAATCTTATCATTTTTTGTCTTACCTCCTACCCTAGGATTAAAATAATCTTGATGATTGAATCTTGGGCAAATCCTATATTTAATCTAGTCTTACATACCAAACAAGCCCTTAGTATTACTATTCATAGTTATCTGCGGTGCTTCAATTGTAGTATTCCATATGTGAAATACTCCCTCTATCTCCGACTCAACCCTTTTTGTTTGGACACACTTTTTAAGAATGAGTGAATTACATTAATTAATTAATTACTTTGAATTTGTGTTCCCAATAAAGGAAAACTAAAACTAGCTATTCAAATTTATTTTAACAATTTAAAGTATTAAACTAAAAAAAGTGAAAATGAAATGTTGGCTAAAAAAGAAAGTGGTCAAGTCAGTTGGGATATCCCAATTTAGAAATGTGGCCAAGTCGGCCGGGACGGATAGAGTATAATAAACCATAAACCATTTTATTTATGGGAGGAAATTAAAAATACCCTTCTAAAATAAATGGATGTAAAATCTTATCTCATATCCTATTTCTATGTAAAATTTATCGCTTTTATATTTTAATAGAGGTAGATACCTACTTGTTTTTACTATCATTTTATTTAACTTTCGCAAATGTTTTTATGGGAATTTGGGATATTTTTTAGGGTAATGCTATTTGGTCGGCCGGCTATAATTTAACTTTTTTTAAATATATATATATATATATATATATAAAATAATTTATATATTGATGCCAAACTTTTTTAGATTATTAAAAGTTTTAAAAAACGATGCCCCGTATTTTTTACGTATTTTTAATTAACCCTTTAATTATTAAAATATCAGGGGCTGTGTGGAGTAATATGGGGCTGTAAATAGAATTACCCTTTGAAATTTTGTGAGATGAAAAAGGGGGTTTAGGCCTATCTCTTTACTTGTTGGGCTTCACAAACCTCTAAAAATAAAATCAAGCCCGATTTAGCTCTAAAGTCCAATTACTTTTAAAAAGCCCAATAAATAACTAGACAATCTATCTATATACTAATAGCACCGGACTGCTACTATTAGTAACTCCTAAAATTTATAAATAGTAATTTAGAATATCTTTTAGATTTCAAAATTTAATTTTTAATTACTATTTAAATGTGCATAATAATGTTACATGTTCGAATATTTATTGAGTATTTTTTTCTATTACTATTAAAGCACAGTGATATTCCAAAAAATCATACTATTATTATCAATATCTATGGACATCTCTCATTTTTTTTATATAAATGCTTGTAAAATACATATAGAATATATATATTACTTATATTATATATTTACCTGTAGACGAATAGTAGAATAAGTTATTAACTTACGTATTAATGAATTTATACTAATTATTATGTATAGCTTATATATATGAATATAATTAGTAAGTAATTTATAATTTTTATAATATAAATTTAAGGAAATAAAATTTTAAAAAGGTAAGTTAGAATTGTGTATTAATGAATGATAAATTGACAATCAACATTTAATTTGAGGTTATAAAAATTTTAAATGGTTACCACTTTTAATTATAAATGCTGAGTTTATGGTAGAAAATTAATTTCATTAATTATTTTCTATTTTTATGTTTTCGTATGCCTATAAATTATAAGATGTTTCAACAAAAAAAAATGTCCACACATACAATACATTTGTAGGCCATCAAAGTTGTGATGTCACTATCAAATACACTTAGGGTTCATGTGAGAAACTTTGAAGAGAATACATTGATTCCTGGCCTTTTCTATTTGTTGTATCGAAATTAAAGAAGAGGCAAGCAAGGCTCGAAATACTTTCAAGTCACATGCGTGATATAAGATATATGCATGCATAAATGTGTATTTTACGATAGCAAAAAATTATTTTATATTGTTATTATTCTATTTTTCTTTCCATGAACGGTTAAAATAAAGCTAGTTATCATTCTCCACCGTATTATTTATTTTTTGATTTAATATTTGTTATGCTCATTTTCTTAAAATATGACAGTAAATAAGATCAAGAAGATTCTCAGAAATACAAATGATATAGAGGATGTTATGATGCCAAGAAGGGCATGAAATCAAAGATATTATCGATTTTTAGATTACGTATGCCAAGTTGTTGATAAATCGACTGTCGCAATCGCGGACTCATTTACACCTAACGATTTTGAAGTTTTCATATCATCTTGCAATTAGTTTGTTGTTCTCATTTGTACCTCTTTCATTTAATATAAATATATAGTATATATATGATGATACATGAATGATTTATTTTTTTTCAATAAATAAACATTGTTATTTCCATGTATTCGTCGTATAACTACCATTACAACACTTATAGAGAATAGCATCAAAATCAACATATGATGATTGATCTTTACATTATTGTGTTGTGCACTACAAATTCTACGTAATTGTCATATAGCTCACTTGCCTTTTGTTTTTACCTTTTAAAAGAGAGAGAGAGCACTTGCGATTTAAAAATGTACAAGGATTTTGTCTTTCCCAAGTAATTATAAAATAACATTTTCATGACTTATTTACTTTATATCAATTATGTAGCCTTATTTTTTCAATTCGTTGTCTAAAAAAACAATATCTTAAGGTTTAAATTTTATTATTTTAATACGGTAACTTTCAATTCAATTAAAAAATGATAACTACATGGTCAAAGTATCCACATTTGCAATGAATTAGAATTACAATTGTGTTGAGAATTAATCGTTTTGTCTATATAATAATAATGACTACAGGTACCCTTTTATAGCAACTTTGGTATCCAACAAATAGTATGTTTTCAATTACCCTTTAAAATTTTAGAAGAATATAATTTTTTAGCAATTAAGTATCTAAATGTTATATTCGTAATATTCAATAATGCAATAAATTCCAATTGAAATAATGTCTATAAATCGTAGCTAATCTAGCTAAATATAAATTGAGTGAATTTTGTTATTGTCATTGAAAGCAATTTCATAGCAAGTTATTATAAAAAAAATAGATCTAAAATCGGAGTATTACGTTTTTGTTGGATCTTGAATTCTAAAAATTCAAATTCATACAATAATAAGATATTAGAGGAATGATTTCCTACCCACCGTGGGCATTTTTAATGCGCCCACGGATGACATGTCGTACTATTTAATGGAAAAAAATCTAAATATATATCATAATATATCTAAAAAAGTAATTCTTACCCCTACCACATCAGCGGTGGACACATTAAAAGTGTCTTGGGTAGGTAGGGAAGCGCTTCTCTAAGTTATTATTAGTAAAAACAAATATTATCTATTACTATTAGGAAATAATATGTACACACGGTATATAATAAATGTACGTAATGATTTTAAATCATAAAATTAATGTTGAACATTAGAAAGTAGAATTTAGGGAAACGGTTAATTGCTTTAATTGGTGTCTATATAATCATAGTTTTGCAATAAAAAAATCTTACACAATTCTACTACTTTGCATTTTTCAATTAGTGTTCGTTTTTTTAAAATTTTATTTCTTTAAAACACAAGGGCTAATATTGTGTTCCAAACTTTAGAAATTTGGCGGTGTCAAGGCTGAAGAAGCTCTTTGTGGAGAATAAGAAAACAGTTATTGACATTAAAGGATATATTTTGAGCAACTTTTTGGAAATATTGTTTGTAGTTTGTGAGACGTTGGATCTATAGTCAAACAAATGACCGTTGTGATGACAACTTAGTCATTAAGATTTTTATTGGCTTTGTATTTTGGGATTTAATTTGTCACTTATTCATAATTGTGTGTGGTATATCACTAAGTAATTCCGATTTTAAATATTTAATATGGTGTTATTGTATGCTGAACAATTTTAATATTGTTATTTCATAAGATTTTTTTTTTTTTTAGAAATTAGAACGATCGATTATCTACAAAATAACAACTACAATTTGTGATTTAAGTTTTTAGCCGGTATCGGTATTTGGTAGATATTTAGAGGAAAAAAAAAAAAAAAAAACTCTTCGCGTTCTTAATAGTGTGATCTTTTTATTTTTTCACACTAGCACATTTCTTATTAATTTTTAATATCAAAGGGAAAAAATAATATCGATACTTGAATTGTGAATGAATCTTCAAATTCATATTTTACATTACAAATGCGTAAATTATGGTGAAAATATAATTTTTTTTTCTATTTTTGCAATATTGCCTATATACTTCAACATTCTACAACACAAAACTTTTACACATATCAGTCTTTATAAATATTAAAATGGTGTTAAAATATTATTAAGATGTTGTAAATTAATTAAAAAAATAAAATAAATTACTACGACGTATGTCATGTCCCCACGCATCGACATATATAGCTTACCCCATGCATCGCATGGGTGTGATACTAGTAAAATAAAATATCGCTTAAAAATCATCAAGGCCCAAAAGATGTAAATAAAATTTACCCCCGTCCATGATATTTAGGGTTCGGAGGATTGATACGGGGTTTAATGTATTGTGGTAGTGCGTTAAAATGTCTGGTGGTATGTGGTGGTCATATTTAAAGGGTATACTTGTATTTTTTTTGTGTAGGAGTTCACTACCTAAAATGGAAAGATCCTAAAGATTATGAATGCACGATAAAGGAAATAGACCATAAAAATTGTTGACGAAAAAGTGGGAATTTTAAAGCATTTCGTCGCTAGACTCCCCACCAAACCACATTAGTACGAAATTATTCACTTTGAGACAGGCCGACACGGTTTAATTTTGAACTCCCGAAAAGGGCTCATACTAATATAGTAGTGTTCTCATTTATGCATAAGGTACATACGTTCACCCCTGTATTTTTGATGTATGAACATGTTATTTGTCCTAACACTAATATTAGGAATTTAAATACCTCAAGTCAATCTTCGTAAATCACAAGGCACCGTTTTTCTGTTTTTGTTTTTGAACCAAATAACAAGGCAGGGTCATGGCCATATAAAATTGCAATATTTTCTTTTCTACATTGGAAATAAGAAAAGTGTGAGGAAAGTTTGAGTCCATATATCTATATTTTCTGCAGCAAGGAATAATTATTGATTTTTTTCCAAATTATTCTCAGTGGGGAGACGAACTTAAGTCAACGTTTTTGCTTTTTTTCTCCCAATAATCCATAATTAGTTTCGTTTTTTCTTTACTGCAAATTGGAATAGTCTTCCTTCCAAATAAAAATAAATGAAGAAAATAGGGAAATAATATCAAAATGTTAAATACTCCACTATAAAGCCTTTTGTTTAGCTGCAAGTTTTACTACACAAATTCAATCCAATCATCACCCTTTTCACCATGTTTCCGAAGTATTTGTTCTTCATTTCTCTGCTTTTTAGCTCCTTAATCTTCACTCATTCTTACCATAATATCCAATGCCTTGATCATCAGAAAAACTTGTTGCTCCATCTCAAGAGTGAATTGTTATTTGAATCCTCTCTTTCTACAAAACTGGTTCAGTGGAATCAGACAAACAACTGTTGTCACTGGTATGGCGTGGAGTGTGACGGTGCCGGCCACGTCGTAAGCCTGCAGCTTGATGATGAGTCTATCTCCGGTGGAATTGGGGATTCTTCGAGTCTGTTCAGACTTAAGTACCTGGAGAAACTCAACCTTGCCTACAATGACTTCTACCTCTCGTTGATTCCAAAAGGTATTAAGCATCTCAAGTATTTGACACACTTGAATTTGTCAAATGCCGGTTTTAATGGGCAGGTTCCTCTTCAAATTTCCTCATTGAGGAGGTTAGTTAGTCTCGATATCTCCATCGATGAAACTTATCGGTACGTTGAGCTGCTTGAGCATCTGATATTGGAGCACCCGAATTTGGAGATGCTTCTTCGAAATCTAACGGGGCTTAGGGAGCTCTACCTAGATGGTGTCAATATTACTTCCTCTCATGAAAGAAGTAATTGGAGCCATATAATATCATCACATTTACCACATCTCACCGCTTTGAGCTTACGTAATTGTCATTTGTCCGGCCCTTTGGCTAAATCTTTCGGCAAACTCCCTTCCCTTTCTGTTCTTATACTATATCAGAACGATCTTTCTACAGCAAATCCAGACTTGTTCGCCAACTTATCGAGCTTGACAACCTTGAGTCTTTCCGATTGCAGTTTGAAGGGTTCTTTTCCCGATAAAATCCTCCAAATACCTACTCTGCAGCATCTTGACTTATCAGACAATCAACAGCTCAGCGGAAGCTTGCCACAATTTCCTCAATCTGGATCTCTCAAGTCTTTAAGGCTGAGAAGGACCAACTTGTCGGGGTGGATACCAAGTTCAATTGGCAATCTCAAGTCTTTGTCAGATATAGACTTAAGTGGTTGCGGATTCGAAGGAACCATTCCATCCAACTCACTCATGTCTACTTGGGAGAAAACTCATTCACCGGTAAAATTCCCAACTTCCTCTTTGGATTCCCCACCCTAAATGTCTCTAAGATTGTTAATTTGGATTTGAGAGACAATCGACTCGAAGGACCCATTCCCGATTCATTATTCCAACTCCAGAGCCTCGAGGATCTTCTTCTCAGTACAAACTTATTCAATGCTAATAACAGTTTAAGTGGACCCATTCTGACCTCTCTCTGCTCTGCCACACACCTCTCTGTTCTTGACTTGTCTATGAATAGATTGAGTGGCACCATACCCTCTTGCCTATTTGCCAGGCATCTGAGTGTGTTGGATCTGGGGCAAAACAATTTCAGCGGCCACATTCCCGATAGTTTTGGTCTCGATTGCTACCTAGAATATTTAAATCTCAACAATAACACCCTCCGAGGGAAAATCCCAAAGTCCATCGAAAGTTGCGAGGGGCTAAAGTTGATGAACGTTGGGAACAACCTCATCGACGGCACATTCCCATGCATGCTTTCGTCGAGCTTGCGAATTCTTGTTTTGCGCTCCAACAGATTCCATGGAGAAGTAAAATGCCACAACACCAGCTGGCCTGAGCTACAGATTGTTGATATTTCTTCAAATAATTTCGGTGGCATTCTGAAAGCAGTAAACTTCTCTAGTTGGAAAGGAATGATGCTGGGGAGTTCTACGAAAACTGAGCGGGCCGAATTACGCTATAATTATTCTGAGGTGGCAAAGGCTAGGGTTAGAATAACCATGAAAGGCCTAGAGGTTGAGATTGTCAAGATTTTCCCAGAATTCACCACCATTGATTTCTCATCCAACAATTTCCATGGAGAGATACCAAAGGCAATAGGCGATCTTAGCTCGCTCCGTCTTCTCAACTTCTCCCACAATGCCCTCGAAGGAAGCATCCCAAAGTCATTTGGAAAGTTGGGGGAGCTTGAATCACTTGATCTCTCTAGAAACCAACTGACAGGGCATATACCAACAGAGCTTTCACGTCTCACGTTCCTCTCGGTGTTGAATGTGTCCTACAATGAGCTGGAAGGAGAGATTCCAAAAGGGCGTCAGTTACAAACATTTCCAGCCGATTCCTTCATAGGAAATCCGGGGCTCTGTGGTTTCAATCTCAACATAAGCTGCACTAGTCCTACTGATGATGATGATGAAAAGGAGGAAGAGAAAAGGAAGAAGGGGGAGATAGATTGGGATTACGTATCTGGTGCACTCGGATATGTTGTGGGATTAGGAGGCTTTGTGTGGGTACTCATATTCTGTCGAAGCTTCAGATACAGATACTTTGGGAAAATAGAAGAGGTTATTGAAGAAATGTTCGATGCAAGAGACAGAAGACGAAGAAGGAGAAGATCAGATGCAAGAAGAAGAAGAGCAGTGAGGGATCGAGAAGTGAGGAGGCACTAAAAGTACTGGTTGCATGCATGTATTGAGTTTTATTCGATATTATATAAGAAGGTGTGTAATGTCGTCTAATAATCAGTGGATTAATGTGTTATTTTGCTCAAGTCCTTTCTTAAAAGTTATATCTCTGCTTCAATGCTTATTGTCTATCTTCTCTATCTTGTTATGTGTATGCGTTTGCTCTAACGGTAGTAAAGTTATTGCCTCGAACTTCCGTGATTAAAAGGTCTTATAAACATAAATAGTGATTGAAATTTGATTTTACATAAAGTTAAAAGTAATTTGGAAGTTGGCGTTTCCGGGGTTATCGCCCAAGAGAAATCATTCAGGCATTTCATCGAACAACTGGAGCACATTCTAAAAAATCAAGATTATTATACGCATTTCGTCGAACAGTTGGAGCCTAAACATAAGCATGAGTTAAGATGGTATGAATGCCCACTGTAATTATAACTTATAAGCATGAATTGATAAATAAACTATTATTATCATACATATTAACATAAATGCTCCCCTGCGCTAATGTGCTAGTGCCACGTCTGCAACTTTTTCGATTTAAGAAAAGTATGGCGACAGTGGGCATTAGAGCATTCCTCTACGTATTAAAAACGAACTTCATTTACATCATATACTATAGATTATATAAAGCCTCCTTCTCTCCCAACCTACCTAAATATGTACTATTTACATCACAATAAATACACTATCATACATGAAATAATCAAGGGTGAAAGAATGAGAAATCTTGAAGGATTTGTTGCAGCACAATCCCACAAGAAAACAATCCCACTCCAAAAATGGCAGGATATGATCTTGACAATGCCCTTTGCTCCATCTCCAGCCCTTGTTTCTTCTTCTTCATCGCCCACGCCATCGCCGGAGGCAGAACCCCATACAGAATCGTCATGCAGTATCCTCCCTGTACAAATAATCCGAGCATCGATCTTCTCAAGAGACATGCATACTTTTGAGCTCCATGCTCTTTTGAAGTTTCTAAACTGTTTTTGGTTTTATGAAATCAAGCCCCTCTTGTTCGAGTCGTTAACTTTTCAGATGAAAAATCGAGGGACTCGATGTTTACGGATGAAGTTGCATGGATGCAGCTAAAAGAAAGGAAAAATTGGAACGTAGGGAGCTAAATATGCATTTTTTCTTTCCGAAAGAACTGCATATTTAGCTCTCTGTACTTCCATTTTTTTCTAAAAAAAACAAACGGAATGAAAATCGAAAGTACAGGGACCCATATATGTGTCGTATACTCGTATAGTCTTTGATTAAACTTACAGCGAAATCGGTGGCTGCAGAAAATGCATCTGGTAGTGCATTCGACACGACAAGGGAAGGCGCGACCACCATTGCAGTCGCGGTGATGCTCGTCTTGTTCTTCTCCCACCAGACATTGATGCAGAAGGACGAGCTCGATTTCTGCACATGATCACTCGTTTATACACAATGTTATCTTGAATTGGAAAGAATTTGAAGATGGATGGAGGCTACCTCGACAGGTTGTGCTCGAGGAAAATCGGATGCCAAATTATTTAGCTGCTCTTTGAAGAACTCTGAGAAGCTGAGGAGCGTGCCAATTAGGGAAGTTCCGACTGCCAGAAGCGCGAAGGCTTCCACCATAAACGGAACTCCGTCCCATCTCACACTGTAACAGAATTTTTCATGTTATTCTATCAATTTCAAGAATTGAGCAAGCAGGGGATGATAAGTTTCATAGCTGACCTTAGAAGGAAATCAACGGGATCGGACACTTGGTCCGTCCCGTTTGAGAGGCCTAGCGCGATAGCATCCCAAACGAGCAATGTCACCAATGGCACCACACTGCCTAGAACGAGCGAAGCTCGTATACGTGCAAGATCTCCTTCGAGATAGGCACATAGAACTGCAAGGAGGCCGAGTACATATGAACAGAGTGTAGTCGAAAACCATCATATACCTTGGCCCGAGAAATTACCTACCCGGAGCTAGGTCATGGTAAACCAAAGCAAATACCATCACCGGAAGAGTGGCCGGAATTTTCCCCCAATCTCCGCCTCCAGCCTCAAATCCGGACCACCCTCCGAACACAACAGCAAAAATCTCGATCCCTACGAGAAGGCCTAGTTTTTTGCACTCATCATGATCAGCAAACATGAAAAGAAAAATCAGGAAAACTCGACTCGATAAGCCTAAACACTAACCTATCATGGAGGCAGTGAGCCATTGGTTCACTTGATCAGTGGCTCGAGTGCCTCCAACACAAGTGAGGATGGTGAACAAGAAAGTGAAGACAAATCCACAAAATGAGCCAGGGAAATCGGTTAGATTGTGAAGGATCTCGCCCGATTTTGAACAATAAGCCACCACAGAAGTGTAGCCTAGGAACACATAGAACAGAGTGGCTAGAGATCCACCCCATTCTCCTAGAGTCTCCTGAGCCATGGTTCTTATAGACATCACCTCTAGCTCATCGCTGTCGACTTTCGACTTCTTCCCTCGTTGCAAAACGACGTTTATCTCGACTAGCAAGAGGGCCTCTAGCAACAGAAACGCCCAACATAATGTCATTGTTATTGAACTTGGAATTAGTCCCTACAATATAAGATCAGAGCCAAGCAAGATTAGCAAATTTCTGTGATGTTCAAGAAAACTACTCATTATTTCATACTAACAATTTGTTTATTTGAAAATTAGATAGTACTACTTCGATTCTCGTAAATAGACTCGTTTTAATATAAGTGAGACTGGAGGCGAGAAAAAAATTGAATCTTTTTCACATCCCACCTTTTATTATTGAAAAATAATGTTGTCATAACTCATAAGTGCAACCCACACATAATCTTTTCATTTCTTATTCAGAGAAGGCTAGAGAGAGAGAGAGAGAGTTATACCGCAGGGGAAGTTTTCTGAGGAAGAGCGAGAATCCCAGTACCAATGCTAGTGCCAATAATGAGAGCAACTGCACCAGCAATAGTGCCCTTTTTCTTGATGATTTTGACAGGCTTATTTCCCAAATTATTCACCACAAATTTCTTGGTTTTCACCTCTCCTAATTCCCAAACACCCCTGTTTGATTGCTTTTGCCATTCCAGCTGAGGATAGCTGAACCCACACCCATACAGGGCACTGCTGCAACAAGAAATCCTTCAGAAAAAAAAAAAAAACCAGAAAAAACCAGAAAAAAAAAAAAAAATCAAATTGAATAATTGTTTTTCACAATTAAACACCTGGATTTCAAGAATTTCGCCTCTGGTTGAGGAAGTCCCTTCCGCCATGGGAGAGTTGTTGGATTTCTGCAAATTCTTGATTTGTGGGGAGAAGACGATGAAATCAAGTGGTGGAAATTCATCAAACTTCACACACACACACACACAGAAAAGAGAAGGTGAGATTTCACTCCAATAATCTGGGAAGAGGAGAGTGGTGGTAGATGATTGGCCAAAAAAATATCTTTCTTTTCTTTTTTTTCCCTTCGCTTTTGGAGTAATTTTGAAGGATCTATTTTTATTTTTATTTTTGTTTTCAAAAAAAAATACTAGACTTTTCTGTCTTTGCTTGTATTTCATTTATTTTTTATTTTATTATTTCTTGCTTGAATTAAACAACTTTATTGCTTCTAAATAAAATATCTAAATGTAGGAACAAAGTATCTACTTCCTCCGTCCCCAAAAAATATAGATATTTTGCCATTTTTAATATGTTCGTTCAAAATATATGCATTTTATTTATTTTTTAAAACCGTGGATCTAATATTTATAGTTTTTTTTGAGCATTTATAAATAAAACAAAAATCTCATTACAAAATATTCCTCTCGTCCATTTTAAATGGCTTCTTTTATTTTGACATGAATTTTTAGAAGCATCAGTAGAAAATAAAGATCTACATTGAATAGAGACGTTTAAATTATAAAAAGAATAAGTAAAGAAGAATGGAAGAAGTATAGATTTTACTTTATTTTTATCTATCTAGCTCTAACGAAAAAAACGTTTTATCATTCGATCACATAATTTGTCCACTCTTTATGGACGGAGAGAATAACTATTTTTAGTGAGTTGACTTTAAACTAGCAAGTTAGCAACTTTATCTTTGATTAAATTATTATGTTCAAAATCAAATCACACTACGTTATTACACAATGTTATGGAATTATTGTCGCGTCATATTTTGAAATTCCAAATTTGACAACTATCAAATGTAAGGATAGTTGACTAATTGTAATAAAATAATTTATTATCTTCCCTTAATGAATAAATTATCATATCGTTGACCTTCAAAAACACCAACATACAAAACTTCATTTGAAAGTTTTACATTTCATCGATACACGCACCTTGCAACTTACATTTCACAAATAAATAAATAAATAAAAAGTATTATATTTGTCTCATTCAATTGGTTTGTTTTATTTCGATACGAGATTTTAGGTACAATGTTATAAGTGAAAAGAGATTCACGTTGTTAATTCTTTCCACGTGAGAAAATAAATCGATTAAAGTGAGGCGTCTTGATTAAAGGAAGTAAAATGAAATGGAACGAGAGAACTATCAAACCAATGGGCCAAAGGCCCAAAACTTGTACCAAATTATTTGATGTTTAAATATGGACTTTATCAAAATTTATTAGCATGTTTTGTATGCCTTTCACAAGCCCAAGGCCCATGTGAAAGCCCACTATTTATAAGCAAGAACATACAACTGCGACTGTTGTTATATAGTACGAGGTATAAAATAGTCAAACGAGTTTTGTTAACTTCGCACGAAGAGGTACCATTTCATTATTCTTACCTAAAAATGTAGCAATTTATATTTTTAATTTTTTCTAGCTAATTGGTTTTGAAGATTGTATTAAAATTTATTTAATGAACTCCTACTATGTATACATGTATATTCAAAGATTAAATGGTCCAAGAAAAATCAACTAAACAATAAATTAAGTAACCAACATAATTGTACAAGAATAATACTAATAATCAAAGTGAATATGGGAAGTGAAAGGTTGTTTTTTAAGGATTTAAATAAAATAAAATAACATAAGAATTTTGTGATGGTGACTATGAAGAAAATGAGTCTTGATTTCAATAATCAACCATCATTACCTATTTTACTAGTACTATTATAGTCACTAATTGTTACAGTACACAAAGTTAAATAAGACAGTTATTGAATAGTGTGGACGTGACTTAAAGAAAAGTTTAGAGTTGGAAAACTTTTAAATTACCCAATTTCATCCTATTGTGAAATACTCCCTCCGTCCCACATCAGTAGTCCTCAATACTATTTTCGTCCGTCCCACTTCACTTGTCCTCTTTCCTTAAAAGGCAAAAATTAACCCTTACTTTTGATGTGGACCCCATATTTTTTCAAATTTAACACTACGCATAAAATCTCGTGCCGAAAAGAAAGAGGACTACTGAAGTGGGACGGAGGGAGTAGTAGGATTCACTTCTTTTTTACTCCCTCTGTTTTGTTTCACTTAGTTTGTTTTATTTCGACACAGGATTCTAAGCGTAATGTTATAAGTGAAAGTAAAGTTCAATTCTTTCAATTTGAGAAATAAGTCAATTGAAATGGGATAGATGGAAAACTAAATAACTCAGCTGTCAAAACACCCAACAAAAAATGGAAAATGCACAAATGAATTTACTTTGCTTTACTGAAAACATTATAAATAAGAGAAATTTAATCCAAGAAAAAGTGTTTTTGATTGCTTTTCTTTTGGGGTAGAAAATTATAATACCCCTTTTCAAATCAACAATGTATAAAATACCCCTTTCTTACAAATGATGTACAAAATACCCCTTTTATTATTTAATTGAGGTGGGACCCACTTATTCAAATAAATTTAAATCAATAATGAAAATTAATTATGGGAGTTTGTGATGTTTTTTTTTACTCCATGGGGAATGGGGATTTGATTCCCAAATAAACAAGAAGAAGACAAAAAAAACTTTAATAATTCACCCAAATACCCCACCCCCCCTATTAATAAGGGTGTTGCCGGCAGCAACACCAACACGCCCAACTCTCTCTCTCTCTCAGCTCTCTCTCTCTCTCTCAACTCTCTCTCTCGGCCCTCTCTCTCTCCACCTCCCACCGGCCGGAATTTTTTTTCCGGCATCTCTCCCATCTCTCTCAAGTCTCTCTCTACTCTCTCCCATCTCTCTCTCTTTTCCGGCAACCATCCACCGCGCCGGCAACCCGTCCCGACACCAGAGAAGTCTCCGAATCCCGTCGACGGTCGAAAACAACTAGGTAATACTCAATAAGTACATTATTCTACGTAAAAAAAAAAAAAAGATTTTTTGGCCAAGTTCACGCCGGAGACATGTCGCCGGAAAATCCATAACGCCGGCGTGATGTATTTTCCGGCGACATGTCTCCGGCGTGAACTTGGCCAAAAAATCCTTTTTTTTTTTTTTTACGAATTTTAGTGTGTTTGTATTTTAAATTTACAAGTTTATATTATATGTTATAATCCAACTTTAATTCGAAAATTTTCTAATCTAATTCGAATTCAAATTTAAATTCGAATTATTCAATAATTATGTGGTTTATTTGCTAATTAATTCGTAATTTGTTATTTGAAGGGTTTGTAGACCGGAGCTTGGCCGGAAACAATAGTATTCACACCGGAGACGAAGCCGGAGACGAACACCCCTCGAACACCGAATTCCTTAACCTACAAAAAATGGTATGTTTTCCCCATTATTATGAATTGTAATTGTAATTTTTATTGTTATATATGCCCTAATTCCAATCTTTGTGCATCATATAATGTAGTATATACGATCTTAATAATTGTTTAGGAAAAAAATATAATCGAATGTTTAAAAAAATATATGTATACATAAATGAGTAGGGAAAAAAATATAAAATTACGTGAAAAAAAAAACGCCGGAGAAAGTGGTCGGAATAGTCCATAACGCCGGCGTTATTGTTAGCCGGCGTTATGCGTTTTCCGGCGACATTCTCCGGCGTGATAGGCCCTAATATGTTTAAATGATATTTTTTTTCTTAATTATGTTATAATATGATTTTTAGTATGCAAATTTGTTTATATGTATGTTGTTACAATTATATATGTATATGTTTGAACATAATTTTTTAAACAAATTGTAGTATTAGTTTTAAAAAATATTCGGACTCATAATATAGACGGAAATTATATTCTTAAAATTCGGGTGAAAATCACGCCGGAGAAACCCTGCCGGAAAATTGATAACGCCGGCGTGATGTCTATCCGGCGGTATACGTTTTCCGACAAGGTTTCTCCGGCGTTATTTTCACTATGATGTTTATATTTATTTTATTTTTTTAATTATGTTATAATATGATTTTTAGTATGCAAATTTGTTTATATTTGTGTTGATACAATTATAGATGTATATGTTTGAAAATAGTTTTTTAAAAAAATTGTAGTATTAGTTTTTAAAAATTATCGGACTCAAAATATAGAAGGAAATAATATTTAAAAAATTCGGGTGAAAATTACGCCGGAGAAACCCTGCCGGAAAATGGATAACGCCGGCGTGATATGACGCCGGCGTTATCCGTTTTCCGGCAGGGTTTCTCCGGCGTGATTTTCACCCGAATATTTTAATTCTAATATTCAACATATTTGTGCCTTTATATTTTGTATTTGTTTTCGTATGTGCATTTGGAGTCGATTCTCATTACTAAACGTTTTATGTTTTCGTTAAACAGGCTCTTGTCCCGAGTGGCGCGAATGCCGCCCGTCTACGTCGTCCGAACTATTTCGACCAACGCTGCACCGTGAACCTGTACCACAGAACTAATATACTCGAGCATGTGGAGACAGCTTTACTAGCGGCAGGGGATGAACCACTGGTCGCACGATTCAAGGAAGAAGGCCCTTTCGGGCATTTTTTGGAGTGGCGCCCGGGGAATACGTATGCCCTTACGGTTCACAGCATCGTCTGTCGAGCTGTTACTATTGATGGAGGCATGTTTTTCGCCATAAAAGGGGGTTTAGTCGAGCTTACTCCCCCGACTTTGCCCTAGTGACAGGGCTGCGTTTTGGCGAAAGCTCGTGGGATCCGAATGACCATACGATTCCGAAGAAGTCCAAACTCCACAACAGGATTTGTCGCAAAGGAAGGCGCTTGGGGGGGGAATTGTTGTCTCTGATCAAAACACAACCCGAATACTTTCAGGACGATCATGATACCCTGCTCGGACTGGCAAATGTGTTGATTGCCAATACCTTCGTCCTGGGGCACGATATCAAATCCGCCCCGTTCCCTTGGCTGTGGCATCTGGCAGATAATCCGGCGGAGTTCAAACGGTTTCCTTGGGGTGCATACAGTTACATCACCCTTAGGTATTACGTCCAGCACGCCTTAGACAATCCTACCTACCACTTTTACGGGCCGGCTTGGGCCTTGATAGTGTGGGGATACGAAGTGATCGGAGGCATGGCTGACTGCGTGGGGACACTTGAGGACGAGGACCTCTACCCGAGGTGTTTGAGGTGGAAATTCCGCGTGAGCCCGCGGGCTAAGATGAGCGCCGAACAGTTCTTCGCAGTCGTCGACGATGCTCGTTATACGATCGGTAACATCCAGCCGACCCCGTGGGAGGAGCAGCTCGAGTACTTTGTGTCGTCCCTGGTCCCGAATCCGGCGGACGTACCTTTCTACGTGCCGGTCCACGTGACCGGAGACACCGCTCATTTTCCACCGGAGGCACGCCCACGGAGACCGTTGCACGACCCCGACGACATACTTGATACGTCGGAAGGACGTCCGAGGAGGAGCACCCAGAGCCGGGCATACATGGGTGAGGACCAGGCCGAGCACACATCGGGCCGGGGATCTAAGAGCAGGCGCGATCCCGGAAAACGTCCGAGGGAGGCATCCTCTAGCGGCAGCAGGGGTCACGACGTCCCCCAATACGCGACGCCCGATGAGGTAAGGGCGATCATGAGGGAGGAGATAGCCGAGCAGAATCAGGAGATCGACCGGAAGCTTAACGGCTTCATGGACAAGGTGAAGTCGTACTTCGAGGAGGTGAAGGCCTTGTTGAGCTGCAAGTCTTCAAGCATTCCACGTTCGGTCTCCCAACCAAGTCGAGGCGGTCGTGGATCCACTCGTGGTGGTCGTCCTCCGATTGTCTCATCGGCTCGGCCTTCTTCAGCACGCCCTTCAGGTGCTGCTACTACCGGAGCTGGAGGTTCTAGGAGCTCCGGGATAGAGTACGTGACGGCCGAAGTCGGTGACCGTCGGGACACGACCCTCCCGCTGTACACAGACAGTGGACCCTCAGAGCCCTACACCACGCTAGGGTCGTTACCGGAGGCTTCGTCTTCGCTCGAGGCCGCATAGGATGCTTTTACGGGACAAGTAAAATCGGTTGGGGAATAATTTTGTGATATAAACTGTTTTTTGTGTTTAATTTCTGTACTATTAGATTAAAAATTGATTTTTAAACCGGAATTTTTTTTTACCGCCGGAGAAATCTGGCCGGAGTGTACATCACGTCGGCGTTATAGACTTCCGGCGTGATGAACTCCCCGTCCAGATTTCTCCGGCGAGATTTCGGCCGTATGTTCTATCTTATTGTTTTAAACCTTATTCCGTAGTTAGTGTGCCTAATTTTGAAAAATACGTGTATTTAATATTACGAGTTTGTTTCGACATTTGACGTTAAATGTGTATTCAACATTATTTTGCAGTCGTCGACGTGCATCCCCCCCTTCACGCAGTACACGCAATACTCCACGTACCAAGACTTTCAGCCGGGGCGATTTTCACTTCCAGAAAACATCTCTAGCGCCGACTATACTACTTCGACGGCGCCAAATGTTACTGTTCGCGATCCAGCTCGTTCATCGACTTCGCGGATTGAACGTGGTCAGGTATTGTATCCGCCAATGCTTTTATTTATTGTTATGTGGCGTAGAAATCTGATAACTTTTTATGAATTAGTCATCAGGTTTTGGGGACGTCGTCCTGAAGGCTGTGTCTGATTATATACCGACTTCTGAACCAGCATGGCCCAAGTCACAAACGGTCTCTAAATTCAACTATTGGTACGAGAAAGTACCCTACGGCTTCGAGTTCAAGCATGTACCTGATCAGATAGCACCAATTACTATCGGAGTCCTCAAGCAGATGGTGAATGACGGGGTACCTTGGGACGCTCTGGTACGTGTTTTTTGAAATATGCTTGATCTATTGTACTGTGTGGTTAATCAATTTTTATTCATGTACTAGCAAATGGATTTGGCCCTGATGACTCTTCGTAAACAACTCCACGAAGGGACGCGAGTTTTTCCGCAATACGTGAATGGCCATCTCATGATACTCAACACGCACGTAATGGTATGTTCGTACAAACCCATCTTAGAGTGTTTATCATATGAATTATGGCCTGGAATTTAATAAGTTATTCAAAGTAGTTTATAAATCGTCGGGACAAATTTCACGCCGGAGAATCACGCCGGAGAAATTGATCACGCCGGGAACTGATTACGCCGGCGTTATGAGGATTCCTCCGTGATGTCTCCGGCGTGAAATCAATATTCAATTGTATCTCGATGCATGTTACGTTTAACATGTATCTAGGATCTGATTAAAGATATTAAAGTGTTACTTATGCATCCCAATTAAATTGCTTGAACGTGTTACTCGTTTTTTTAGGTGGATCTGAAGGCTTCATATGAACGCGTTATGCACGGGGATGTTTTGAGGCGGAGTAAGAACACACCGCTGATAAAGCACGATTGGATAGTGGAAAACTGGAATCCATCGGAATACTTATGCAATCTGCCTCGTAACATAAACCCGACATTCGAAACAACGAACTGGTGGAACGCAGAAACGGTACTCCGCGCAACAATTATTTTCATTACTATGGTTTTTTGCATACCTTCTTTGTTCCTATGTTAATTTATGTCTCGTTCGTCCCTGTTTAGGTTATTTTGCCGTGGGTTGTTCAAGGAGATCGGTTTATTTCGATTCATGTGTGGTTGAAGGACAGGCAACTTCATGTGATGGATCCAGTGTACTGGGACTTGGACAAGGCTGGAAAGCTCATTGTGAAGAAGGATTTAGGTCCGTTGATTGTTCTTATGTCCTATTGGTTACTTGCCGGCGGTTATTATGAGAACAACGTCTACGGGTTCACTGAACCCAAACCTGAAGACATGGGCTTTACAGCGGTCTTTCGGAAAAAAGAGAACATGATTACGAGTCAGCATCCAAGATGCAGTGGAGTGGTTGCTTGCTTGAACGTGGAGCATCTAATCAGCGGGAGTCCCTCCATAGAGGCCGCAAATAATAACTGTTGCAAATATAAGAGGTTGTATGCAACAAGAATATTTGGTTATGCGGAAACTTAAATATTTGTATGCAAAAAGAATATTTGACGTTGATTTTAATGTTTGCTAATTTTTACAATTCGAATGCGCGTTTCGAATTTCGTTCAATCGTGGTGAAAATTTTAAATCTGAAATGAATAATCGTTTAAGTCATGTACATTATATTTCTAATTATAAACGAAAAATGAAAAAATATATATAAAATGAATTAAATGAAAAATTTCACGCCGGAGACTTAACGCCGGAGCTACAATACCGCCGGGAAAACATGACGCCGGCGTGATGGCTTTTCCGGCGTTATTACTCCGGCGTGAACTTCCGGAATTGATCAATCATGGTGTTTTTTTTTTATTATGATAAATAATTCTGTTAATATCACTTAATGACTAAAACGACGCACAGAAACATTGAATAAACATTTGATAATCGAGTTTTGAATTAAATAATCCACTTCTCGATGCTAATCAATCGTGCTGGTTAGCACAGGGTTGTCTTGCACGGTGTTGTTCGCCGCAGTGACGACATCTCCGAGGGGCACGCCTGATTGTCCTTTCGTGTGCCGCCCTCCGTCTACGTTCCGGTGGTCTCCCTGGTTGCCGTTCGTACGGATTGGGTAGAATTTGTACACCAACCCATGCACTCGGCACCGTCCACTCTTCCTTTTTGGGAACTGAAAATATTTGCCGGTTGTAAATCTTGACATAGTTGTCCCTCCTGTAGTAGTGTGAAATGTACTGATCTACAGCCTGGCCATTTTCCCTGTTGAAATAAATAAATGTCAATCCTTACACGAAATATTTAATACTTGAGTTCAAAAATTATAACTTACGTCATTGCTGCGATCGAGTGTGCACACGGTATGCAATCGAAAATTGCCATCTGTTGCAGTCGCACAACATGGTCTTCAAGTCCACGTGGTATACGTTATCTAGTGTCTGCACTCTGAAATGCGGCACGTCGAGGCTGACCCGTTTGACCTTGTACCTTTGCGAATGTTCTATCTGGACTCCGATCTTTCGCCGCGCCTCTTCACAGACGGGATGTGTGTCGTTGCGACACTTGAGTCTTCTCTCGTCGAACCACTTCTCGATAACGAGCTTCGCAGCATCGAGGCAAGCAACTATAGGCAGTCGACGTGCCCAAAGGAGGGAATTGTTGAAAGACTCTGCGGCGTTCGACGTGAGGGTACTGAATCGGCGAACGGGGCACATGCTGCGAGCCCACCTAGCGGGTCCGTTCCCCATAGCCTTATTGTACGCGTCGGGGTTGGTGTTAAGCATCGATGCCATGATGCTGTGGAATTCTCTCTGATCGTACGTGTACGCAGCTTGTTGGAACATGGCACCGATAACCATGCCGTATGTCATGTGCTGACTCAGGTGGTAGTAACACAACCCATGGTGCGCCTCCGGAAACACTTGAGCTACGGCATACTCAATCGAACCGTGCTGATCAGAGACAATCAGCATGTCAGTCAAGTTCCCATAAGCCCTCCTCAGACCCCTCATGAACCAAGTCCAACAGTAGTGATTCTCTTTGACCCCCACGCCGTATGCCAAGGGAAATAGTTGCTCGTTCGCATCCTTCGCCACAGCTACGAACATGACGCCGCTGTTCTTGCCCTTCAAGTGCGTGGCGTCGACGGATATAACCGGCCTTATATACCCGTATTTGAACGCCGCTATAGAGGCAGCGAGGGCAACGAACACCCCTCGAAATTGGGACTCCTCGTCTATGTCGAGATCGGTGACTGTGCCGGCGTTGGATGTCTCGAGAGCATGGAGGTAGGCGGGCAGATCTTGGAACGACTCTTTGTATTTCCCGTAGATAATCTCCACGGCCTGATTCCTCGCCCTCAAGCAGACGTCGTAACTCGCCTTAATGCCGAACGACGTGAGCAGCTCGTGCTCAATGATCCTAGGCTTCATTATCGCATAGTCGCGTAGGATCCTCTTCGCAAAGTACGCCGCGATGACTTTAGATCGGACCTTCTTTCTTTCGACCGTCCCAGTATTGGGCCCGCATGTGTGTTCGGGTTCAAACACTGAAATGACCCAATTATCGCCCTTGCTTGTGGCACGAATGTTGAAGAGGCAACGTTTGTCCGACGTGCATCTGAACACCAGCCTAATCGTATCCGACCACCTGGGGTAGAAATTTTTATTGCTCTCCATCTGCCACAAACCGACGGCGGTATACAGATCCTTCTTGCTTTTGAAATATGCACCACGCCGCAGATCGACGATATGCCGGTCCTCCTCGTTGAACGCCGCAGATTCCAGAGGCTGAAGTGGGGCCACCGGCACTAACCAATTTCTCATGTGATCCGTATCAGTATCCAGAGGCGGTTGGCTCCTACCGTGCAGGTCTGGAAACATCATAGCCAACAGTCTGTTGAACCCGCCTTCTTCAGCTATCCAGGCGGTCCACTCGGCCATTAGGGCCCTAGGAATTTGCCTTCCTTCACCCCAGGCGTTCGACTGATCGCTGTCCTCGGTGGAGACGTCAAGCGACGGCTCATATTCATCCTCATCATCATCGTCGTCGCGCAAGACATCATCTTCGTTCGGATCCTCCTGCTCACCCCTTCCTGATGTATAATTCTGGTCGGGTATTTGATCGCCACGAGCGTTTGCGGCATGATGAGACGAACTGCCTCCGAGGTTGTGGACTTGATACCATGTTCATCATCCCAACGTGCGGAATTGATGTTCTCTACGATATCATCGAGCTGTGAATTTAAATCATCCGTGTTGCCATATGTGCTGCCGAATTCGAACGAAGACGGTTCCTGGTACGACGGGTCGAATTGTGGGATATACGAAGAAGAAGTACCGACGTGTGAAGACGAACCACCGACATGTGAAGACGACCCTCCGTTTTTGATAATCACGTACACTTCTGGGCTGAGGTGTTTAGTGCATAGCTCAACCACTTGCGCGTTCGACTGCAACTTCGATTTCCTCGTACGTCCTGTGCTCTCGGATATCGTAAAATAGTACATATCGAAATCACTACCGACTAGGTAGCAATTCTGAGCTACCATAACTCTCAACCCATAAAATGTGAGATCACTTTCGGTCCACACAAAATCGACCTCGTTGCCATTCTTGTACCTTCTTCCATCCCATTCACCTCCGTAATACGCTTTGATTTTAACATCCATCTACAATATAAAATGAACTCGAATTAATCATACTGAGAAATTAAATCAATTTATGAGAACAAGTAATGTCAAAATCAATAGAGAATACTAAAATAAGGGTACTGGAAAAAATCACGCCGGAAAAGTTGGCCGGAAAAACCCATCACGCCGGCGTGTTCACCAACCGGAGGTATGATTATTCCGGCCACATAACTCCGGCGTGAAATAAACATATTTTCTTATTTCATTTCATTTATTCCTAATATGCTATATTTTGGTTTAATTTACTCACATACCACATACAAATATAAAAAGAACTCTTAATATACATTAAAAAAAACAATAATTCTCGGTAAATAATTCGTACATTGCAAATAAATCATTAAATGAAACAATTTAGTATACAAAATGAAACAAAATAATTCATTCTACATGAAAAAAAAAATTCACGCCGGAGACGTCTCGCCGGAATGAACATAACGCCGGCGTGAACATAACGCCGGCGGTATGTTCATTCCGGCGTGATGTCTCCGGCGTGAAATGAGGTATTAATCTTAATTTTTTTTGCTTCACATTATGCTATATTTTTATTTGATTTACGCACATACATTGCAAAAAAAAATCAAAAAACACTCTTCATATACATAAAAAACTAAAAAAAAATATACGTATAACATATCATTCATTCATAGCTCTCGAAAACTTGATGATATGAAAACATATAGTATCACACATGTAACAAACAAAAAAAAAAAAAAAATTTGGCCAAGATAACGCCGGAGAAAGTTGGCCGGAAAATGTATCACGCCGGCGTTATGTTCTGCCGGCGTGATGAATTTTCCGGCCAACTTTCTCCCGCGTTATCTTGGCCAAATTTTTTTTAACACTATTGCCTTTCTAATTCTTTGTGACATACCTTTTAATATCGGATGTTGATTGCCTTTTCCTTGTATTTGCTCGTCCACGAAAATAGAGCTTTTTTTTTTTCCGGTGAAGTCGAAACAAAGAAATTTTTTCGATTGTGAATTCAGCTTCGATTTGCAACTATATATTGAAAAATTTTACATAGGATACCATTTTTTTACTGTTCATCACTGAACAAAATTGATGGCAAATACTGTACAATAATTCAGATGCAGTACAATAATTTGTATCCGCATTGAGTGAGAAAAACATATATGCCACATTAGTCACTTCAATCACATTGAAGTTAGTGGAAATAAAAAAAAAAAAATTGAAAAATCGATATTGTAATAAAAATTAATTGTAAAATAAATAAAGGGGTATTTTGTGCATGCTTTTTTATTAAGGGGTATTTTGTGCATGGGGGTTTTGAAAAGGGGTATTGAAAAATATTATGAGTTTCTTTTGTAGTGTGAGTTTTCAATCAAAAGATTGTGTGGAGTATAATAAACTTGTTGATATTTTATTATTGACATGAATGTGAGAAAACAAAGTCTTTTTGTAATAAAATTGGATTAAAAAAGGTGATGTTTAAAGAATATATTAATCAAACTATATGTAAGATAGATAAAAAAACGTATAGACCCGAAATGATTTTGGTTTGGTCAAATTTTCGTAATGATATAATATTGCTAGTAGGTAAAAACGACGTAGTTTCAGTTCTGTTCAAAAGAAAAGTAGAGATATTGTTTTGAAAAAAAAAATGTTGAATTATTTGCAAGTTCTTTAAAAATAATAAAAAAAAATCATAAAAATAACCACAATGTTAGTAGTGATTTTTCAAATAATTAAATCAAAAAATATATTACTCCCTCCGTCCTCCATTTAGTGACGTTATTACTATATTGGGACGTCCTCCATTTACTGACATATTCCGTTTTAGGACGTAGACCCCACAATTACTTTAACACTTTAACACTTTATACATCAACTTTTTATTATTTTAACATTTTAATACTATTAAACAATTCAAATGGACCCACAATTATTCCACTTTAACACTTTAACACATTAATTTATTATTATACCATAAAATGCGAAAAAACCCGTGCCCATACTCCCTCCTTCACTAAATGGAGGACGGAGGGAGTATTTTTTTTTACATTTATTTATAAAAAGTTAAAACCCGTGAGTGAATTATTTTGATCAGAAAAAAATTAAATTAAATTATGATTGTTAAAGTGTAAATTGGTTGACTATTTTGGTCATCAAATTTTTATTTTAACCTTTATATCCTTGTCTTAATTTGTTAGTCCCATAAATCTAGGGATATTGTTCCTCTTTTTTGTGTAGGTGGACCTCATGTAACTAACAGAATAATTAATCACGTTTATATATAGTTTTAAATTTCATTAATAATTAAAAAATGAAAGTGTTTCATTAATTAATTTTATTTTGTAAAACGTTAATTGTGGGTGTATGTTTAGTAGTTCAACCTAAAACAATATCATCGTATATAAAATTCAAGATTTTTTAGTTACAACGTTAATGCGACTTCAACTTTGAAAATATTTGTTAAATTCGAGATTTGTTTACCTAATTCGTCGACGTTACATTCAGATTTTTTTTTTTTTTACTGTTTTTTCAGATAGATAAAACAACTACGACTATCTCCAACTCATGCAAGTAGTCTACTTTTGAATTGGCACAAGAACCAATAAAGAACAATAAAGAAGAAAATATGTGGTTGTAATTAATTCTGAGGAGAGAGAGTTAATTATAGCCAAGTATTCTTTACCATTTTTAGAAAATGGACTAATATATGAGACGGACCAAAGAGGAAAGGTAGACTACTTTATTGAGATGAAGGTAGTAGTAAATAACTATTTATAATAACGAGCCTAAGCTTAAATTCATTAGAATTAACTGGGCCTAAACATGTGGACCTGAAAATATATTTAGATCGTCGACCGTAACTTTAATTTCAATTCATTCAGGCTCCACGTTTCAACAATTCCATCTCATTTAATCATTACAAATTCGCCCAAAAAGTTTGGAATTATGAGAGGGAAAAGAATTAGTATTAATTGTTGCATACTATCTAATTATTATGTTGATGTATAACTAATTTAGGATTATAAAATTAAATGATAAATTTTGATATCATCATAGTAAATGAATAGATAGAAAATGTGGTGAAAGGTTGGCTTGGTTGGTAGACCGCTAGTTGTTAAGTGTTAGCCACGTTCGCTTAACCATTTCGTTGCCTAATTCTCGCGAATTTTCAGCTTTCGATTAGTACGATGATTTGCCTCCGATTAAAAAGTTCTTAGTTTGAATCATCTTGAAGAAAAAACAAAAATTATTACCGATCTTCCTTGAATTATGAAAAAAAAATATTTTTATAAGTAAATTCACTTGATGTTCATGTAATTTTCGACAAATAAAATATAAAATAAATAATAAGAACAAGAATTAAATATGCAGACAATATATTTATCGAAAATAAGAAAATAATAGATCTTGAATTTGGGGGTCCCACACGTCATTCGCAAATCCCACCATCCAATCACGGGTAAATAGTCCACTATCAATCCACACCGTTACTGGGCTCGAAACGAACGGTCACGATTCGACGGCACCTTCTCATTTCTCTCCGGCCCATCATCACTCATTGAAATTCACCTGAACCAAGCCCAAAAAGTTTCTCAAACTAAACCCAAATTCCAAACTTTTTTGTTTCTCAAAAAAAAAAAAAAAAAAAAAAAACTATTTCCTCGTAAAAAGAAAAACAAATGCCTTTTTTATTCTATTGTTTGAGGCCCATAACTCCAATAATACGTGTTTGTTAGTTTGATGATAAAAGTTACTCGTTCCGTTTCACTTTATTCGACATTCTTTTCTAATCGAGACATCTAATTTAATTAAGTTTGTTTTCTGAAATGGAAAATAGTTAACCTTTAGTTTTTAATGTTGATCCCTTACTTTTTACTTTTAATACTACGCTAAAATCTTGTGCGGAAATAATACAAGTCAATTCATATGGGACAGATGGAGTAATATTTGTAATCGAAAGTTTTATATTCGAGTTATTCGTGACGTAATCTCTAAATTTCTTGCTTATCCATAATTTTGACTCATGTTAACGATCTCAAAAAAAAATAAAAAAATACCGTTCTTCCGTTCCGCTAATTATATATTTTGTGACGAGAATGGTTAGGATTGAGCATTTGTATTCCAAACGTCCGCACCATTTCCTATTGCTCTCGTGACATTATATTTGTTACTATAATTTCATTATTTGTGAATAATTAGGGAGGTAAATCGTAATCTACCCCACAGATTTACAGTGGTAGTTAACCTAACAAAATACTTTACTAATAACAAATTCACAGTCAAAACCGAATATAATAAAACCAACCAATTTCTAAAAAACATTCAAAATAAAAAGTCAAAAAATGTCGATAATAAATTTATAGTAACAAAAATCGGATTTTGTTTCGGATCTAATTTCCTTTTTTCTTCTTCTTTCTCGGCTACTTTTTTTTTCTTTTCTTTTCGTTTCAAATTATTTTAATTATATTTTTATTCTTTTTTCAGATTTTTAATTCTTTATAAATTCCGAAATGGAAAACATACATGCCCCTGCAAAAAAACTGCTTTGTGTTCTCCTCTCTCTCTCCCCTCTCTCTCTCTCTATTCTCTCTCCCCGCCATATCCATTTGCTCATCTGCTTTCTTCCATCAATTGATTGCCGTTTGACTCTCTCTCCCTCTCTCTGTGTTGCCTGCAACTGAAGAACCTGCGCTGGTTCTTTGATTTCAGGCTCGTTGTTTACATATATATGCGTTGTATACATTTTTGTGTATATGTGAATATATATATGTAGAAATCGAATTTTTCAGAGGGAACGTTTTGACGATTGATTGTGTGAAGGAGAAAAGCTGTGCGAAAATGGCGTGTTTGGTCGATCATGCCGATAGCATCGATACGGATAAATTGAGCTATGAGATTTTCTCGATTTTGGAGAGCAAATTCCTCTTCGGATACGATGATCGGAAGCTCTGGGTTCCGAAGCAGATTCCGGAGGTGAAGAACGGCATTATCCCCGTCGCTGCGGTTGGCGAGGCGGAAATCAACGCGATCAAGAGCCAAAGGGGGAAAATCTGTATCCTGAGCGTCGACGGCGGCGGGGGAATGCGGGGACTCGTTTCCGGTAAGGCGCTGTCGTATTTGGAGGCGACGCTGAGGAAAAAGTCCGGCAATCCGGAGGCGAGAATCGCCGATTATTTCGACGTCGCCGCCGGCACCGGCGTGGGAGGGATATTCACGGCGATGCTCTTCGCGGCGAACGATCAGAGCCGTCCGATTTACCGCGCCGACGACACGTGGAGGTTCCTCGCCACCGAGGGCAGTAAATTCTACCGTGCACGGCGGCAGAAGACCGGGTTGCTGAAGCGTGTCTTCGGCCGGACCAGCAGCGACTCCGGTTCGTCGAAATCCGGCCTGGAGAAGGCGATGAAGGAGGCGTTCAAGGATAAAAAAACCGGCCGGAGCCTGACGTTGAAGAACACGCTCAAACCGGTTCTGATCCCGTGCTACGACCTGAACAGTACGGCGCCGTTTCTGTTCTCGAGAGCCGCTGCCTTGGAGTCCGACAGCTTCGATTTCAATCTATGGGAGGTGTGCCTCGCCACGTCAGCCGAGCCGGGTCTATTCAACCCGGTCTGCATGGAGTCGGTGGACCGGATGACCCAGTGCATCGGCGTCGACGGAGGGTTGGCGATGAGCAACCCTACCGCGGCGGCGATTACGCACGTGCTGCACAACAAGCAGGAGTTTCCCTTCGTGAGAGGGGTGGAGGACATTTTGGTACTTTCACTTGGGGCCAACGGGCAGCTGACCGAGAGCAGCTTCGACTACGAGCAGGTTCGGAAGTGGACGGCGGAGGATTGGGCTCGGCCGCTGGCTCGGATTTCCGGCGAGGGATCGGCGGAGCTGGTCGACCACGCGGTGGCGATGGCGTTCGGCCAATGCCGGAGTAGTAATTATTGCCGGGTTCAGGTGAAAATCTTCTTCCTTAATGACCTTTTCTTGAAATTTTGGTAACTAATTTTGCTGTTACTTTCGGTTAGTTTTCATAGTAATTTTAAATTTTACTCAAGTCTTAATTTAACTGAATATTTAGAGTAAATAAATGTAAGAGTGATGCTATTCGGCCATAATGTGGCTAGGGCTGGGGAAATATACCGAAAAATCGGTATACCGTCCATACCGTGCCGAAAATTTACCGAAAATACCGTAATTAAGGTATACCGATATTTTCGGTAAGGTATCATACCGTACCGGAAGACAAAGGTAAGGTAAAGGTATCAATTTTTGAATACCGGGGTATACCGTTACATACCGTTGTCGATGTATATACAGAAAATAAGGTATATACCGGTATCGCAGTATATACCATTATCGCAGTATATACCGCAAGTAGGGTATATACCTTATATTATGTATATACCTTAAATTATGGAGTGAGATTCGAAAGTTTTTTATGCTCTCGTTGTGTTTTGAATTTAGATGTTTTGGATTTGAATTTGATAATATGTTTTATTTTGAAGAATTTTGGAGTTTAAATATTTGGGTGCTATTTATTGTATTATAAGTTTCTAAGATATGAATTATACATATATTCATTAATTTATTTATAATTAATTAAAGGTATACCGTGGCATACCGGCTTAAGGTATGGTATACCGAAAATAAGGTATGGTAAAGGTATGTAATTTGCTCATACCGAAATTAAGGTATACCGGTTTAAGGTATACCGACAAGTAAGGTAAGGTAAAGGTATGTAAAATTAGCATACCGTCACTTAAGGTAAGGTATAAGGTATGATGAAAATACGAAGGTATACCGTACCGACCCACCCCTAAATGTGGCCGGCCATAATTTAACTTTTTTTTTATTTTTTTTAGTATCAAATATTTTATATATCTATGCCAAACTTTTTTAGATCATAAAAAACTCAAAAAGTGATATTCCGTATTTTTTACATATTTTTTAAAATTAATCCTTTAATTATTTGATAATTTTTACTATTTTAAAGGATTTATTACCTTTTTATCTAGAAAAAAAGAGAAAAATATGTAATTTTGGGGAAAAAAATATTTTTAAATTAAAATATTAAACTAATAAATTATAGTTATCATTTACTATTTTTAAAATTACGTATATAATGAAAAATGTCGTTGTGTGGCCGGCCACATTATAGCCAAATAGCATTATTGTAATTGTAATTGCGTAAAATTATGCCAAGAATTTTGATTTAACTTCTTTATGCAGAATGATCTCATTTTCCACACAAATCCCATTCATATACATTAATGTATTTACAAAATGAGTAGTGAAGTTAAGTGAAACAGGTTGGAGGCTTCAATGCCATTGATAATGAGTCAACTTATATTGGAACGAGTCTATAATAGCAATATTGGGTGAGTTCATTGGGACCAGAGGCTTCAAACTCATCTCATTGATAACGAGTCAAATCTATATTGAACGGGTCTATTATAGTAATATTGGGATGAGTTTATTAGGATAGGAATAGAATTAATAGAATGTTTTGATTTATTTCATTTGATAGCAGTAATAATGGAATAGCCAATAGGGCAGTTGGATTATTTTGGGGCATGCAATTTAATTCTGTCTATTTAAAAGGTGTAGGGGCCTCTTCGGGTGACAGTAATTATGAATAATCAAAACCACTGTCCTCAATTACTACTACTTTGTTCTTCACTTTCACTCTTTTTGAGGATATGTTTTAATCTGACCAGATAAAAATTTTCTCTTCTCATCTCCAGTTTGTCTCCACTTTTGAAAATTCCATGCCAAAAAAAGATGTGCTTCTTAAACTTGCTTTCTTGGTATGTGCAGTTAGAGTACTAATTTGCATTCCAATTATATCCAAAGATTTCACTCATATTAAATAAAGAGTAGTGTGACAAATTTTGTTAAAAGGGGAGGGCTTGAAAAAATAATTGGGGTTGGGGGACAAAGGAGAATGGTAAGTCTTTTGCAGTTTTGCATTAATTCTCTTTATTGTTTTTTTGACTCCATATGTCACATGTTTGACTGTCTGCTGTTAAATGTAGTTTTCACAATATCCATGCATCATTTTTACCAGAACTAATAGAAACTCATCTTCAAAATTCTGGGGCCCTCTCTCTCTCTCTCTCAAACACAAAAATACATATAGATGTATATCCATGAATGTATTTTCTGTCACTACAGAGTATGGATGTGTTGAGGGAGAAAGAAAGATGGTGGAACTGAACACAGCTTGCAATCTTGTCTGTTTTCTAGAGAGAGGGGGTGTGTGAGAGTCCTTTTCTCATGCCTGAACAAGGAATTGATTGCACATACTATATTAAGTGGGATATATGAAACTGCCCAAAACAAAAACAAAAATAAAATAAAGATAAAGATTATAACATCATGGTTTCAGTTTTTTGTTTCTGATTCATACTATGTGCTGGCAAGGAGCAGAGTGGTTTCCCTCAGTTTCCATTTTTGTGTATCACCTAACTTTATAGACTATAAACTATGTGAATTATTTGGAAGTTTTGTTGCACAATTTGAGGGCCATGATTGTTGGTGTTTTGGGAATTGACTTGAAGCAGTGAGAGTACTGTTGAAGCATATGATTAGTTATGGATGATAATATAATTTTTTTTTTTTTTTTTTTTTTTTTTGAAAGAGGATGATAATATAATTAATCATTCTTAGTTGTCCTCTTATTATCTGTGGTGGATAATGCTGATTATAATTTGGAATTAGTTTCTTGAAATGTTAGCCCACTTGTTTGCATGTAGCATTCATATTTTGATCACAGATGGCCTAATTTGTTACCATGAACCAATAGGCAAACGGCTCGGGTTTCGGTAGGTGTGGGCCCAACGTCGACTCGGACCCCACCCCGAGCAACGTAAACCAGCTCACAGGAATAGCGGATGAGATACTTAAACAGAAGAATGTCGAGTCTGTCCTCTTCGCTGGGAAGAGGCTCGGAGAGCAAAGTAACTGCGAGAAGCTCGACTGGTTTGCCGAGCAACTCATCCTGGAGCACGAGCGCAGAAGCTCCCGGATAGCTCCGACCGTCATGCTGAAGCAACCGTTCCTGAAAAAATATTGACCAGCCTCCACAATTTGATCTGAATTAGACTTTGGAAGCAAGTAAAGAGGTACGCTTTCTCTGTTTGCATTACAATTACTTGGCTGAGTGTGGTGGCTTTAGATGTCAGCTGATTATGAGAATAATAATAATTGCCACATAATTTTTGATATGATGTATGGTTTTGTTTCGTAAATGAAACAAGAATAGTGATGAATCCTTGTCACTATAAGACACCAATGTTGTTTTGGTCATGGTCCCCCTTAGCCTTATGTCGTGTCGTTTTCCATGGAGAAGCTAACGATAACAACTTCGGTAGTTGGAATAGTTTTGTATTATGCTAGCATATGAGACGATAGGAGGAACTTTTCGAGCAATGTAGGAAGGGGAGGCACCGACACCGACCCTCGAAGGCTCACGGGGGTCATATCAGTCAATTTAGCAGGGGGGTGGGGAGGTGGGGAGTTTTCCCTTGGTAAAGAACCATCCCATGTTTGTCTATTCAAAAATCTTGGTAAGGGACTAGGGTTGCCTTGTAAGTTTTGGCTGATGCATGAGTTGAAATTATACTTTACTGATCAGTATGCATATATGTTTAAATAGTTTACCTGTGAAGTGTCGTGATGAAATAAAACACGAGATCGAAATACGAGAAGGAATAGAGATGAAAGTGGCTAGGGATTTGGCTTGTTAGGGGTAGAGAAGAGTTGGTTGCTCCATTACTATCCAAACAAGTTTCTACAAATCTTTGCCACGAATAAAGCTCTTAAAAAGACTAGACAATGACTAGAAAAAATTGGGACCATTGCCATGAAACGTGTGCTTGTTCAAGAATTAGATTGATTTTTTTATTTTAGTTTTTTGTACTGTTTGATTGCTGTTGATCTTGAGAAATACTATTTGATGAGTCTCCTTCCCATTTTTTCTCGACACGTTTCTGTTATTTTACACATATATTCAAGAAAGGTGTCAAGAAAAACGGGATGGCGAATTTTGATCATTCTTGTAATTATTCAATGAGTTTCATCATAGTTTTATGCCCCCTTTTTTAACATGTCAATTTGCACCTTTTAATGCAGGTAAAGTTGTATGAAAATAGGGACAAAATGCCAAAAAAAACAAAAAAAGAAAAGGAAAGGAAGAAGAAAAGTGTTGATGGATAGTGGCTTCAACTTGCTGCGGGGGGAGTAGTTGGGAGAGAGAGAGTGGGGTTTGTGTTGTTTGAACAATGTTTTCAACTGTAGAGGAGAGAGAGGGAGAGAGAGAGAGAGAGAGAGAAAGACAAAGTGGTGGATCTTTGTGGGATAATGGATTCTTTGCCGGCCAGCGGTGGGAAATGGTGGCGCCACCACCCCACCCACGGCGGTCAAACAATCTATTGTTATTCCCTTCATTTTGTATTTTTTTTTTTTTTTTTTCTTTGGGTAAAGTGTGCCTTCCTTAAATTATTTATTTATAATCTATTAGTATCATTATTATTACCTTCGTCCCAACGAAGACGAGGCATGCTGAAAAAAGTATTCCCATTGTAGAAAAGTACAAATTCAATTAATTATTTTGTGGAAATGCTCCATACTTTAATGGATGAGATTCTCTATTGCATCTTAGAGTTACTGTCGGATATTTAACACGTGTTAAAATATCTTCAAAATCGGTATTTTTATTTATTGCTAATTTTGGAAACATTTTTAATGCGTGTCAAATACTCATTTAACATTGAAATGTTCGCCTAAATTGCCTCTGATATTTTTTCAAAACCTTTATTATGGTTTTATACTCTTCGTTCCACCTCAATTGGTTTGTTTCATTTTGATACGAGATTTTAGATGCACTGTTGAAAGTGAAAAATAAGAGTTAATTCTTTCTATTTTGGAAATAATCCAATTGAAATGGAACGACAAGATTAAAAAATGAAGTCAAACGAAGTTCGACTAAAGGATTAATCAACAAAATTGTTAAATTAAAGAACGAGAATATCCAACCACGAATCTCCATATATAAATGAAGAGAATCAAAGAGAGCGCCCTTCTGCTTTCAAACTGAACACTCCACTGCTCCCAAAAATTGAAACCCTAATCCCCAACTCCCGCTACTAAATCCCACCGGCAAATGGCAACCGGAGTTCGATCGGTGACGGAGAGGACCGGCGAAGGCGTCGGACAACCGATCCTCGACGCTAGCAACGGGGAGGAGCTGGTGCACGTGGAGCGCGGCGTCTCCGTCGTCCTTGGCAGCAGCAGCCGCCGCCCGGAGTCCCCTGGCACTCTCTACATCACCACCAGGTTTTTGATTCGGTTCTCTTTCTATTTCCGATACTGAAATTTCTAGTTCTAGTGTGATTTAGTGTGTTATGAACTTTGTATGTGAAGGCAAGTAGTGTGGTTGAGTGACTCGGATAGGGCGAAAGGATATGCCGTCGACTTCCTTTCGATTTCGCTTCATGCTGTGTCCAGAGATCCTGAGGCGTACAATGCTCCTTGTATCTATGCTCAGGTGATTTATCCTCGGTTGTGTTTCTTATGTTGATTTGCTCTGCAATACTTTGAGTTGAACTTTGAAGTTTAGGCTCTGCAATCTGGAACATGGATAGGACTGGCTAGATTTGCCTGTTTAAAGAGATTATACGGTTAATCTGTTAATGTGATATTGGTGTTTTTTGCTTCGATATAATGTAGTTTTGGCAGTAGATATCGTTTTAGTCGAGTGATGATTGTCGAGACATGGAAGAAGTTCTGTTTCCTGGATTGAGATTTGAGCTTTTCTTAGTGTAAATGCATAATTACTTTTGTTGGTGCTTTAGAGAAAAACTGTTGAATTCTTTTAGTCAGGTAAAAAGAATCGATGATGTATGTGGACTTATTTTTTGGTAAAGCTATCTGAATGGGTCGATAATGATGTTTGTGGGAGAATTTGAGCTCTGATGAAACTTCTAAGCATTTAATTGTTTAGAGTGGATTTTTGTGTCATATAAACTCTGTAGAGATAGTGCTTTTCTTTTCTTGTTTCCTTTTTCTTTGGTGGAACTATGATTGTAACAAACAAATTCTGTGAGATTACCTCTCTATGACTTTGCACATGTTTTGGCTGGTACTACCTTTATTATGTGCAGATTGAAGCATTTTGAGGATGCATTAATCTGTATTCGCTATTACTAGCTCAATAGAGCATTCAAGTTCCTTCAGTTATGAACCCCTCAACCAAAGACAGACATAGTGAAGTCATAGTGCTATATTCTTATAGTTGTACTTACTCTATCTTTAGTAATGAAGATGCTTGATGATTGATGCTTGATATTTGATATCATTTTTCGATGGTCTAACGATGGGTTGTATTTATTTTATTTTCAAGATTGAGAATGGTGATGAGGAAATTGAATTGGACGATTCAGATTCTGAGAATGATGGTACATTGAACTTATCCAAGATTACTGAGATGAGACTTGTCCCCTCAGATCCTAATCAGTGTATGCATTTGCCTTTCTTCTTGTGCTATCAATATTTTGGTCCTTCTATCCACATTCAATCTTTATGGATGCCTATCGTTCTCTTCAACGTGATTTTTTGTCCTTGCAGTGGATACACTATTTGCAGTATTCTGTGAATGTGCTGAGCTGAATCCTGATCCGACCGAAATTGGTATTGATCTCCTACACAAATATGTAGAAGATTTTCCTTTGTATCTTTCACAGAGTAACTAGTTTGTTGTGCTTGTGCTTCCTGTAGAGGAAGAAGGTGAAAACAATTGGATTTTCAGTGCTGACCAAATTGGTACTAATTGATTTGACTCAAAATGTACTCGTTCCCTTTATTATAAAAAAGTTTAGCTGTGTTCTCATAGTTTCTCTTTTGCCTGGTCAGAGCACGATGACTCAGAGTGGCCTGACATCCAAAGTCCAGCTCATCCGATTGGAGCCAATGGAAATCTTGACTTGGCTCAGTCCGTGGTGCAGGTGTGTACAAAATACTCTTGAGCTCTATTTCAGACTCTAAGAATGTACTCCCTCCTATTCAAATTGTATGTCGTTTAAGGCTTTGGCACACCAATTAATAAAAAATTATTTTACCCACTTTAACCTTATTTAATGATAGTCATACACATTCAAATTATTTGATAGATAAGCAAAAGAAACTCCTTGCCTTTTTGAAAAGCGGAGGATATTAGAGTAAATAAGAATATTAAATAAGGACAATTATGGTATAAAATCTCAAAACGACAATTAATTTGTAAATAATAATGAAAGCTAAAACGACATACATAATGAATAGGAGGGAGTATAAATTATTATTAGCAATCACACTTGTCGACATTCATTAGACTGAATGTGGACTATCAATTTTATGGAACGAGTGATCCAAGTAAAATGTGAAATGAACTTATGCAGTCTCTCTTCTTGCAGCTCCAGATAAATGATCATCGCTTTGAGGATGCAGAGGATGATAAAAACGGTGATAACTGAACTTGTCCTCTTATCGTATCAGATTTTAGATGAATAGATCTTCGTAGACATAATTACTATGTTGTGTGGTGGAATCTGAAGTATTTGTGATTAACCCAAAAATGAAAAGAACTAACTAACTACTCATGAAACTTATTCTGTTTGTGCCAATATTGTCGAACCTCTTAACGCTTTCTTTCTAGTTACATGACAAAAAACTAGTGTAGTTGGGAGATGGTAATGGAGTACACCTATAATTTGACAGAGACTATGCCTTTACATGCATATGTGAACAAAAAATTACAAAAACTAAAATAGTTGTTTTTCCTATTTATTTATAATAAAGTTTCTTGAAGTACTCCCTCCGTCCCATTTACACTACTTTATCCACCACTATAAATCTTGTCTTAATTCTCGTTCTGAGAAAAAGTTATTTCTATATGAGTGGGACAGACAAAGGGAGTAATATTTATTCATCTACTAGTTTAGGACTTATCCATTTTATACATTATCCCTCATCTGTCATTGATTCATCGATACATAGGCATAAGTTATTGTTGATTAGGGTTACTTGGACAAATCCCAGAAGGAACACTCTATAATTAATTTTAATAATGGTGATGATAATGATACTGATGGTGAGGTTGACAATAATATGGGCAGTGGGTAGGTCAAAGAGACAAAGGGTAGGCCTGTGTTAGATTAACATCCTAATTGGTAGAGCAATTTGAGTCCAATTTATGAATGTTTATTGAGAAAGTGATGTGTGAAGAATGGTGAGACAGTGATTTAGTGCATGTATTTAGAGCCTTTGTCTTCTAATTATTACTAACTTGTTCATTGATTTTGCTTGTCTTTATGTTTGACGGCATCCCGTTTGGTTTTTTGCAATTACTTATTCAACCACTCGTTTGTCATCATAATTCATCATTGCCTTTTGTATGCTATGTATATAATATTAATTGGTCTGATCCTTTATCCACAGAGGATAATCGAATTTCTAAATCTTGTTTTCATTCAGTGATCTACGATTCGTCGAAACATGGTTACACTGCAACGAGCCTAACGTTTAATTCAAATAGAGTAGAATAGTTACAGACGGACCTTGTCTCCTATAGGAATTTGTTGGAAATTGAAACAGTATGAGCTCAAGTCCAAAGCCAAATCGAATATGCAGGATTTCGTGCGAGCGAGAGATGATAACTTGATTGAAATGCATAAACAAAAGAAAAAACCCGATTAATAAGTAAAAGTTACGATGTTACAGCATTCATTTGTTAAACAAGATAAAGGACTGTGCAATTCTTTGTTGTGGAAATATACAAAAAGAATCAGTCGAAAAGGGAAATGTAAAGTCAAGTACAGAAGTACATGATTATTGTATACAAGATTCCAACGCAAAAATCCTCTTACACTTATTCTTCTCAAAACTGGAAATATAAATATTTTGGGAAATATTTCAACTACAAAGAAAGTACATACACCATGTTTCATCGGTTAAAAAAAAAAGGAGAAAAAAGAAAAGGAAAAGAAAAGAACATAGAATCAAACTACAAACAACAAAAACCTTCAACATCGACAGAAAGATAATGCTGCCTTCGCTCACTTATCTGAAGACCAAATGGTTAATAGGATCGAACAGAAATACCGGTAGAATGAGTCTCATCCGATACTGAGGCCCAGTTACAGGGAAAGCTTGGACTGCTCTTCTTGGGACAGTTCAAGGGCTTCCTGTAATGCTGGGTTTATGGGGAAAAGGTTACATTGGGCGTATTGTGCCATCAGTTGATCAACGAGGACAAGGGCTACGACTGCTTCCACCATTGGAACAGCTGCGTGAAAACCACGAGGCATGTGAGTGGCTTGATGTGTTAAATGATTCATAAATGGGGTTTCTATATAGCTGAGGCTTTGGCCCATTATTAAGGAATTGAGATTAAGTCAAATATGACACAAAAGAACAATTGAACATAACGAGAGAGAGCAGAAGCAGTTAAGTCAGCCGCATACCTCGTGGAACGACACAAGGATCGTGACGGCCTCGTGCAATGAGCTCTGTGTCGTGTTTGTCTCTAGTTACAGTATTTTGCTTCCTCTGCATAGAAATATGATAGGTTTGATAAATATCACATCCCATGTGAACAAACATGGTTTACTCTCAGGAGGTGGTCTGCTCATCTTTAGTTTTGGATAGAGGTTGCAGGTTAATTAAAAATCATGGAAAGAGAGAAAGAGCACGTACGGAGATTGTAGATGTTGGCTTGAAGCCTATTCTCATGTTGATGATTTCTCCATTTGAAATCCCACCCTAAAAATAGATATTGAATCATGATTAACAATATACTGGGAAAAAAAGAAGGAAAAAGCAAGGCCCGTCTCTGAAATCATAATTCAGTACCTGTATCCCACCAGATCGGTTCGTTTTTGTCCTAATTCGACCATCTTTATCCATGTAGAACTCATCATTATGCTCACTACCGGTCATGAATGTACCTGGTTGAGTTTCAATAGCATTCAGATTAGAGCTCCAACAGATGTTCCTTATAATCATAACTCAGAAGCAAGTTTCAATCTAAAAATTGTTGCCCCAACATAATATGAATTTTAAAGAAGAATTAGAAGGCTGTCTGCACCTGCAAATCCACTGCCAAACTCAAATCCCTTTGTGGCTGGCAACGACATAGCAGCTTTTGCCAACTCTGCTTCTAGTTTATCAAAGACTGGAGAACCAAGACCCTAACAAAATGGAAACTAGTTGCTCAGATTTTCTAAGTTTTGTTTCGTTTTACAGGATTTTCCTGAATTGAAAGATAAGCCAGCACATGAGTTTACCCTAGGGACATTACGGACAATGCAAGTAACAACTCCCCCAACAGAATCACCTCTCACTCTGACAACATCAATAGCTGCAATCATTTTTTTCGCATATTCAGGATCTGGACACCTTACAATGTTACTCTCTATCTGGAAAACATAGCATTACAGAGAAAATCACAAATTAGAAATCCAGATGGTTGCCACATAATAAAGAAAAGAAGAAACTTGAATAATTACAAGAAATTTAATCAACAAGAAAAGAGAATAGAGGCAATAAACAGATTAAGTGCGTGGAGCTGAGTTTGAAAACAAGAATTCAGATTGAGCAGAAATTTGACCAGCTCTTTCTATCCCACCATAATCATATCATATGAATCACAAAGCTCCACTTCATATGTTCAACATTCTAGGTACTTTTTAGTATCTAAGCTGTTTTACATATTTCTCTGAGTAGGATATGTAGTTACAAAACAGCTAACAGATCATTAAGATCATCAAATTGAAGTAAGGATTTGCTAAATTGCTCATTGATTTTTGAACCCTGTCCCGTCCCCAAGAAAGCATTACTTGAAAATATTGCAGAACAATCAGCAAGTTATCATAACAGTACTGATTTATAGCTATTGTCAACCAACACTTTTCTGCAATATACTCGAGGCATTACCAATGATAATATGCAGAAGAATTTTTTTAAAAATATTATCCTCACCTGATCAAGGTTCACGGTCTCATGATCAATCAGATCTTCAGGAAGGACAACGTTGTGCACTTGTGAAACATATGCAATAATCTGCAACACGGCCAAGAGGATATAAATCAGTGAACAGCAAAACGCGTAGCCATGTATGGGGCCCACATTTTTGACATTATCATGTCTGAGATAAAATGTTCTCTCACTTTGACCAAGGACAAAAAAATATAGAAGTAAACAAGAAGAAGGTGTCTTAAACTACTAAAACGCAAGTACTTAAAACATACATGTGTCAAATAGGATAATGGAACCTTTTCACACGATAATTATCATTCTCTCTCAAAACATCCTAAAGACTTACTTCAGTCCCTGCATATTGCTTTAGAATCTTCTTGGCCACAGCTCCTGCAGCAACTCTCCCAATTGTTTCTCTTGCAGAAGATCTACCACCACCCTTTGATCCAGAACAAATTTAAATGAAAATTAATAGGTTGATCATGACGAAAGATGCCCCAACATTTCATGATAATAGTAACAGACCGAGTTCCTATGAAACAAAACTGTAACAGCAGTCATGTATTATATTGTACCTGAACTGATCTAACACCATACTTGAAATCATAAGTTGCATCTGCATGAGATGGCCTATAGGCTTGTGACATTTCAGTGTAGTCCTGGAAAGTTAAGACAACGAATTATTAACTTTATAAGCTCTAAATAACATGCATGCTGTTATAATAATACCAGAGCATTGTCAATGACAGAAGTAGACAAGGAGAGTTATTCACTTACATTTCCTCTTTGATCTGTATTGGGCACCTCTACCTTAATCGGGGATCCCGTGGTGAATCCTGAAATGAAAAATCACACAACAGACCACTCTAAGAAAATCACAACCAACTGATGTGAAGGTGCAAGTACAAACAGAGGAGTCCATTCAGACAAAAAAGGTTTAACTGACCATCAGCAACCCCTGAAGCAATTTTGCACGTGTCTGTCTCCTTTCTCGGGGTGGTTATTCTGCTCTGACCTGGCCTCCTGAAAGCAATAAACCATATATTCACAATCAACTAATGCACCGATAATTGATAAGTAGCTCGGTATTTCAAAATTGACTGATGATTCCATGCTGAGCTACTGCTTCGAATCTCACTATAATTTGTCACGCTTCTCAGTGGAATCAGTTAGCTTGAAGCAAATAAGATTCATTCATGTATATGTTTCAGATATATATGGTCTTAAATAACATGAAGGCGAAAAACATGCAAGCACCTTCTATCAAGATCTACTTGCATATCAGCTTCATTAAGGGGAAGTCTAGGAGGGCAGCCATCAATTACACAGCCTACTCCTCCACCGTGAGATTCTCCGAACGTTGTAACGCGGAAGTAGTTTCCGTATGTACTTCCGGCAGCCTGTATTTCTGTTCAACGCAAGCATGCAAGCAAGCAATATCAATAACTTCATTTCTTCTATTCATTTTCACACACAAATCTCGTAACCATCACAATTCAAAAACCTCGCTAAAACACAATCAGAATCAGCACAAGCTAGATGAAAACAGCAAGCAAACAAATCGCATCGTATCGTGAACGCCAAAATCGAAACAGTAAAATTCAAACAAAATCAACAGCCAAAAGCTAAGACCGCCACCTAATTTGACCAAAACGAACACAGCAATTCCGCAACTCAAATCAGTAATCACTTAAAACAGAAATGGAAAAAAAGGCGAAAATCAAGGGATCCGCACCGAGACGATTGGAGCGGGATCGGCGAACTGGTAGCTGGAGGCTGGGCGACGACGGCAGCGGCGGCGACTGTAGGGATCCGAGGCGAGCGGGTACATCGGAAGAGGAGGGAGCTCCGAGGAAGTGTTTGGTGCAGAAACTAGACGCCATTGAAATGGAGGTTGGTGCTATTCTCTCTCTGGTTTGGTGAGTCTAGAGGGAGAGGGAGAGGGAAAGGGAGAGATGAAATTTCGGTGGCTCAACAATTGGAGAAATCACTCGTATACATATATATTTGTGTGTGTGCGACTGTGTGTGTGGGGAGAGAGAGGGAGAGAGAGTAGATGGGTATGTATGGGTAGTTGGTGTTGCAAAATTTAGTTGGGTGCGAAGTGGGTCCCACTGGAAGGGTCCGCCAACATGGAACCACCTACCCCTCCCCTCCCTCCCGGTTTCACCCCTTCTTTTTCTAAAAAAATACAAAAATATTTATATTACTTGCTAATAAAAAATTAGTCTCGATTATTTCCATTTTAAGAAACTGACCAATTAAAGTGGTACGTCTCAATTAAAAAAGAAAGTCAAGTGAAATGGGACGAATAAAGTATAATTCAGTGGCAACTGACAACCAAAAAAACGTATCGCACAACAAATCTTGATCCTAGACGCACGTGCTCCTAATTTTTTAACATAACAAATCTTGGATGCTTAGTTATCTAATTTTTCTATATAATATAAAACCTTATAATATAAGCATTTCTTAAGATTTCCACACCTACCACATTCAACCAAATACATGACCAGCAAAAAAAAAATCTACCAGAAACTTCAAATGACAATATATAAAATAAAATAAAATAAAATAAAATAAAACAAAGTAGCATAATTAATCTATAACAATTCCAGTAGTAGTATAAAATAGAATTTTCCTAATCGAACAAATCATAGTATTCATTACTTACAAAGAAAGTTCAAAGATTGGCTCCCTACCAACCTTCCTCAAAAATTAATACTCCTTCCTTCCGTACCGTTAGATCAGTCTCGTAAAATATTATATACTTTACGTATGAATATTCAATGAACTAATCTAATGAAACGGAGGGAGTACTTTTTTCGACGATCGATTTCCGACTAATACCATCAAACTCGTGTCCATATTTTCTCTCAAATTTTATAAAAGCTAGAACTTCATACTCATAAGGAGGCCTTACAACAACAGTTCACTTCACACATCGCAGTAGCAACAGAAGCTCCATCACTTACGGTTCGAGCGAGAGAGACGCGCCTACGACGGACTAGCCCGTTGTTTCGATATGGCTTCTAGGACAACTTTCGTAGGTGCTCGGGTTTTGAGCACCATCTCCTCGTACTCTTCAGAAGGATTCGAGAGAGCTGTGATGGCGCCTCCGGCTCCAATCGAGGCCTCGCCATCATGGATGACGATGGTTCTGATGACAATGTTGAGGTCGAATGTTTGGTTGTATGAGAAGTAGCCGATGCATCCGGAGTAGATGCCCCGGGAGCTCGTTTCTAGGGAGTCGAGAATCTCCATCGACCTCAGCTTCGGTGCACCTGTCATCGAGCCGCCGGGGAATGCAGCACGGACACAGTCGACTGCGGTGGCGTTTGGACGCTTTTGTCCTCGTATCGTGCTCACCATCGTGTGGACGGTGGCGTAGGACTCGACGTCCATTAGACGAGGCACGTGCACGGAGCCGGGCTCGCAGACGCGCCCGAGATCGTTTCTCAGAAGATCCACAATCATCAGGTTTTCGGCCTGATCTTTCTCACTGCACAGGGAGAAGTAACAAGGGACCAGATCAATTTATTATTCAACCTTAATGTTTATATGCATCACACAATAAAAGTGCGGCAAAATTCGTGTTTAGGAATAGCAGATTCACCTGTACTGCAGCCGTTTCTTGAGCAGCTCGTCTGCCTCGGGAGACGCTCCTCGAGCTATGGTGCCCTTGATCGGCTTTGCTTCCATGACCCCATTCCTATCCAAACGCAAGAACCGCTCAGGTGAAGAACAGCAAATGTGCAACTTCTCCTTAGGGAAGCTCAGCCACGCAGCATAAGGAGCTGGATTTTTCTTGCGAAGCTCTAGATAAAGCCCGAGTGGGTTCACTTCGCCTATGCTTCTCCTCAGCTGAGTAGTGAAACAAAGCTCGTAGCTTTCGCCATCTCTGATGAAATTCTGGCATTTCTCGACCTTTGTTATGTACTGTTGCCTCGATTTTTCAGCCGAGAATCCCTTTTGTGTCGGAGAAATATCAGACGATACAGTGGAGGGGGGATTTCGTGCAGTACAGGGTTTCATGTTGAGCAGCGTTTGCGAAACCTCATCCATCCATGAGGTGGTACTTGTGGCCTCCTCGTATAAGGACATGACGTAAATTTCATCGCAGTGATGATCGATCGCGACAAGGTTATCCGCAAAGAAAAGGCAAGCGTCTGGGGTGCTCGAGTTGTGAAGATTTAGAGACGCACCACATTCGACTTTGAGATCATACCTGCATTCGCAATCAGTCTTTATAACATGCTCGATATCTATGGATGCATACTTCTAGGGTCAAATGGATCTATTAATACGACTTTTACACCGCTGATTTTAAGTTGTTGCACAGAAAGCAAACAAGCTATACGATCTACGCAATTTACTAGCAAGATCCAGTTTCCGGTTGGGCCAAACTAACTTGGCATAACATTCGTCACTGGTTAAGACGAAACTTGAGAAAGTAAGATATGGGAGTCGATATATATGTATGCCACATTAGTTTGAGCCAACTTGAAATTGGACCAGCGTTGTAAATCACACAAATTATTTAAGGCCGTGTTCGTCTCTAACCAAAAACGTGTTAAAGTCGTATTAATAGATGCAACTAACTCACATTTATATGTTAAAGATGTCAAGATAGATGTCATACCCGACGTAACCAATATAGCCACCATAAAAGTCGAAAGGTAGACCATCAAAGTCCGTTTCATCGTAGCAGATTGATTCAAGCTCCTGAAGCATTTATAGATTAATTAGTACAAAAATCCATGTGGTTAAAAACCATCCCAGTCGTTAACAAAATCCTTCAATTAAAAACCATCCCAGTCGTTAACAAAATCCTTCAACAGATGAACGTTTACGATGCAATTTGAAAGAAGATATATCAGCAATGTAGGAATTAATGGGATAACCAGCAAATGTACGAGTGTAAAATGCAGGCAAACAAACAATAACAAGAAACGGAACCGTCCAAATAACAAATGGCATTCCCTTGAAAACTCATAAATTATCAGGGTACCCCATACTACCTGATTCAGAAAGTCAAAAAATCCGTTTTGCAAGTAAGTTTCTGTAACGGAGCCCTTGGAATCTTCAACTGATAAGTAGCCTCCACGACTGCAATTGGTATCCACAAATAGAGCTCGTATTTTAAATCATTGTTTAAAACAGTGGCATCTGATAACCATAAGATCACAGACTGACCTCTCAATCGACAATCTAAATGTCACTTGTTTCCACAGGGATCCACCTTTTCCCCCCATAAATGAAAAGCGAGCTCTGTTCTACAAAGATGAGATGGTTCATGGTTTATCATCAGAGGTTAAAGAGAATGTAAACTGAAATTGTACATCTTTCACCGGGATGATAAAAGATGATATCTACGCGTTATAGGTTAACAAAACAATAGAAGAGAAGAGAAGAAGAGGAAGAGGAAGAGGAAGAAGAAAGAAACCATCTCAGTCGAGGAACTATCAAGCCAAAATGTGTTATCTGCATGATGGCTTCCAAACAGCTCAGAGAATATGTTTTCAGCACCACCAATTTCACTGACAGAACACTCAAGTTTCCTCCATTTCAACTTCAAATATTTTACAAATTTTGAGTGTGACGACTTTGACAAGTTACAAAAACTGGCATGCTTCAGATTATCAAATCCGTTCATCAAACGTTTGCTTCTAGACACATCTTGGAATAGGTGATTTACAGCAGGAACCTGCATGCACGCTAAGTAGCACCGATCAAGACTAATATCTAATTCTCTTAACATAAACGAATACGGGAAACTGATATCTGTTACGGTAAAATATTTATAATGATAATAATTTTAGATAAGCTGCATTTACATCAGTTTCTAGAGTGATTCAGAACGGTAACTAATCTTATTTATTGAAGTAAATTACCAGAATAATAAGCGTCCCTCAAGCTATCCGAAGATGATCTCAACTCAGACCAGTGGTCCTTTGTGATTTCTGCAAAATTTTTGAATATTTGCTTCCCATGGCAAGTAGCAACACTCTCCGGATGAAACTAGAACCAAAGAAGCCAATTAACTTTGGAACAAATAAGATTAAACTCAAAAGGAGTATATGAATAATATGATTGGATGAATATTGACCTGCACACCGTAATGAGGTCTACTAGAGTGCATAATTCCCATAAGAATACTTGTCGAATGCAATTCCTGTGAGTTGGAAGAATGCCATTGCAAGCCATTCTCTGACTTTGTAGATAGAGATTTAGCAAAAGTTTTTGGGTCACCGTCTCTCTCAAAACCATCAACACAAGAATCTATGTTTTGGCTTCCAAGAAATGGAATTGTTTCGTGGGATGATGTCCAAGCTATAGGTATGAGATCTTTTGGAAGTGAACTCGGGTCTATCACAAGAGAATGGTATCGAACAACCTGCATCAGTTAGGGACACTGATGTTTACAATTTCCATCCAGGAATGAAAGAATCTCAAATTTCCATAAGCATAGGATGGGTAAATGTCACCTTAAATCCTGAATTCTGTCCAGAAGGTATCCCATTGAATAATTCACAAGTATTATGCTCGATATCACTGTGACAATCATAAGAAGGTGATCGAAATCAGCCATACGAATTTGCAAACTATCTCACTGATGCAAGGACTTAACAGGGCTTAGAATTAAGTTATCCATGTTATATCATAAACACCCCAAACCATGTCAGAGTTTGACAAAGAAAAGAAGAATATTCTATACCTTAGCCGTCCATGAATAGGTTCAGGAGCATGGATGATCTGAGCACCATGCACATAACCTAAAGCCTGCACAATTTCCATAGTCGCAGATGAACATCAGAACACATGTAAGAAGTTGATGGTTGATATACAAGCAGAATTATGAAAATAACATCAGCTCTAGTGAAAACACGCGTATTAGTACTATAAACTTAGACGATAACAATATGTTGAAAAAGGTATACCTGATGCCCCAGGCAAACACCTAAAATAGGGATGTCCGTGCATTCAAGCAGCAACCTGAGGCATATTCCTGCAACCAACCAGATTTCAGAAATTAGAGTCGAGGAAAATCTACCTATATAATATCTAATGAAAATGGAATGCTATAATATTTTATAGTTGACATAACCTAAATCAGCATGTAAAACATATCGGAGCAGCAGGCACAAGGGAGCAATTGAAAGAAGTTAATGATGATATATTCTGTGCGGCATTGTTTGCTCTGTAAAATGTCTATTCGGAAGGTTTGAGATTACACAAACATTTTTGACCTTGAATGCAACACATTAACAATTTCAGCATAGGATGGTTTACGTTCACCTTCCCAAATGAGATGCTAGGAAGATACTGATGATTAATAACAAACATAACAATTCGTAACATGGTTTTGCATAGTAAAAGTGCTTATGATGTATTTTTTAAGTCTAACCTATATCAGCGGCACAAGTTGGAGAACCCGGACCAGGAGATATCACAATGTTGTCGAATGCCTTCTCTTCATACAGGTAATGCCAAACTTCTTCCCATGACCACTCGTCATTACGGATCACCACTGGAGGCACTGTATCATTTCAGACGATAAAGACAGTCTGAGTTGAAGTCATTCCTTTCCACAGCTTATAACAGAGGACTTTTCATAGCATACCATGCAATTCGTATCCACCATTAAATGTGGCAAACACTATTCCAGAGTCTAGGTGATTTGATTAGATATGAAAGAGACGTGAGTGAAGGTATTCATGCAAAGACAAATAATTCAGCTCCCCTTTAAGAAATCTCACTGAATTTTACACACGAACACTGACTTCAATCCCTCACCAAAAGCCATCCGCCATCAACTAAGCCATGACTTATTCCATAATCTGGTTGATATAATTTAGTACATAACATGTACACTCATGCAGGTAATCATGCAAAAAAATAAATTATTCTTTTCTAATTTACGCTACAGCCAAGGAACATGGGGAAACTAACCGCAGTCCTTCTTTGGACATTACAGATTATGTTCAAAACTGCCATCACCCCCTTCTATAGACAAAACACACGCAAAATGCACCTTCTCCTCGCATAATTAAACGCACAAAAAATGCATTGAAATCACCATGTATTGCAGTAGTACCAAGCACACAAGCCAAAAACTGCAGTAACGAGTGAGAAAACTTACATCCATTAATGACAGATAGCTCCTGGTAAATATTGTAAGTATAACTATCATAATTATCAATCAGCAATGTCCTCACAAAGTCCAGCTTCAACGATGGTTCGTTAAGCTGTTTCTTCCCCACAAACGACCCCTCCACACGTCCCGGTACTAAATGGCTCGATACAGACCCCTTCTTCACAGCTCCATCACCTCTGTCCTTCCTATTCAGCTCACCGAGTCTACTAAAAGTCTTGGGAAAAACATGCTTCAAATTCTTGTTCTGAGAAATGCTCTCTAAGCAAGAAAACGAAACCTCCTTCGTAGACGAAAACAAACTAAAACCCATTTCTTCAGTTTAATCTTTCCACCTCTTCAGTACGAATCCACCAAAGAAATCAAAAATTTCCCAGGAATTCAGAACCTGCACTAAACCCTTCACACACACAACAAAACACAAGCATCAAAACAACATTCCAGCACTAAAATTCCTCAAAAAATTATCAAATCCACAAATGGGCCAATACTAAACAAACAAAATCAACGAAACGGATTCTGAAAAATGAACACAGACACGAGCATCAACAGATCTCAATAATTAAGATCTCGTAAAAGAAATTAACAAAAAGAGGAGGCAAATCTTCAACAATAAGCTAAAAACAAGTACCTATACGAGGAGGAAAAGCTTCGAGATTCAAATATTTTCAATTTATTTCCTCATTTTTTCTCGATTTTTGGTGTGTTTATTTTGAGGGATGAGGCTTTTTTCCAGCCACCTCTTTTTTCGAAAAGGAGAGTCGGCGCGTTTTTACGTAGGAAAATTAGTTAACTACCCGAAAAAATACGCGAAGGGTTAATTTGGTAAATTCGCAAATATGATGGCCAGTGTTTTTGCGCCACGTGTACAGTCGGCTCACCAACAACCGCGCACTATATAAGATTGGGCTGGCCCAATTGATTATTTTGAATAGAACTTTAGGCTAAATGGGCCATTCTTTCTCTTATAATATAGCTACGAAGTTATGTTTTTTTAATTGGGTCGTTTCGTTGTTAATGTTTCGTTTTTTTGCCTTTGAGTAATGTTACCGCCTTATTATGATTTTTGGGTATCGAAACGTTGTCTGTGTGACGGATAAAAGTTTAACGTAATATTTGAATATTGTTTTTAGGGGCAGAGTTAAGAATTTAAAAGTAATTAGGCGAAATCATATATATAATTTTGACAAATCAAAACTATATATATGTACGTAAAAAGTAAAATACAACATACAAATATATCATAAATATAGTGTTAAAAGATTGCCCAAACGGCTGTCGGAATAGTCTGGCCGTGGTTCCGCCCCCGATTACTTTATTGGATGCGCTATTGATGAGACTACTTCCGATTTCTTTCATCGGAAGGGAGTTCTTGAATATGGGAAAGGGAAATAGTAACTTTAAAAATAAAAAATAAAACAATTTTCATATTTTTAATGAATCTAACTTATCAACGCGTTCGCTAAATATACATGTGATGTTGTCTTTAAGAAATCCAATTTTTCCATTGATCACTATTTATTTCTAAAATAATAATAATGGAAATAAAAGCTAAGTCATATGTAAATATAATGATTATCAAAATTCCAAGGTTTGACTAATGATTATATATCTAATTCCCTACTTCCCCTTTCTTCTTTTTTATTTCTTGTCACACCAACTTCTTTGACCTTTTTACACCCCACGCTTAATAATGGTGTATATATAACATGATACATTCATTCTCTTTTGATTTCGGTGAAAGCTGTATAATTTTTTCCGTTGATAACAAACTCACCGATCATTATAATAAGAGAATCCATTATCGGCGCATACTGTATAAGGAGTATTACTTATCGATACGCAACTTTCATTATAGCTCAATATAATATTCAATATTTTCATAGCTAAGAGTAAGTCGATAATAAAAAATTCTACAGAGTATCGTAGATCATTGTGATTTGTATTAACTAGTGTACTTGTTACATAATTTGAGAGTCAAGATTACTGTTTAGAAAAAACACAAATGATAACAATTAAAGCAAATTGTCAAGTTATGAAGAATTGAAGTGACTATCCTACAACCTATCATGATTATTTTCTCCTAACTTGAATATGACTTCTTTTTTCCTTTTGATGAACATGAAAATCAAATGTTATGGATTTACTTGATCACTATAATTCGGTATAAATTCGTGAGTATAGTATCCTGCGTGCATTAGTCTGATAGTACGAGACGTATTTGGTATGATCAAACGTACTAACAACGAAATATACATCATTCTCGTCAACATTTGTTCAAACTACATAGCTCGAACTGAGATATTCGTGGAACACGTTTCATTCGATTTTAAATCTAAACATGCATAATTGTCTTGGTTTAAAATATTTCTAAACCCATTTAATTAATTTATATGAACACTGTATTCGGGTACGCTAGAGTTGGTTGAGAACAACTACGTAAGCTGTTTACCTAGCCTCCTAATATATTTTACGTCTGTGGACGTAGTCAACATGATATTAGTGAACCATCTAATTCTATATCGATCTTCTTTACGTTTTTTTACGTTTATATTTTTTAATCATAATGCGTATAAACAAACCACCTTTTGATGCATGCATGGAAACGGGACACAAAACTTTCGTAAACACAATGATGGTTTTATTCTTTCAACTCAATTTAACTATTCCATAATTATTATGTCGAGGAAAATGCAATAACTTACTCCTACAAAAGTCACTTTAATTTTTTATTTATTTTACTCACTCTCTTTCTCATGATAATTATTTCGAAGCTTTTATCTGTTAACGATCGAAGACTGGAAAAAGACCAATTCAAAGCCCAAAATAGTGAGATTAGTAAATTTTGGATCCCTTTAATTATTACAGTTTAGATTTCATCTTCATTTTCTTCTGCTATAAATACCATACCAGCGCCCTCACGACCACCACACTCTCTCTCTCTATCTCTCTCTCTCTCTCTCTCTCTCTCATGACTTCAACAAGTATATTGCATGAATCATGTACATGTGTAGTCTATATAATTACCATGCATTTCATGCAATAAGGTACGTCTGTATGTGTGTATTTGTACCTTGTAGGAATGAAGGGTGCTATATGCCTGGCTCCCTGTATGCCATTTGCGGAGGCCGTCGACGTCGGAGAGAGGAGGCTGTCGGAGAAGACTGACGGCCGTCTGTAAATGGCGTATGAGGAGCCAAGCATGTATATACACCCTACGCTTAGTATGTATACTATGTGTATAATTCCTTTTATAGAAACATGTCATATTTAATGATGGAGAACGGATGGAAGTATATACTCCATCCGTTCATTGGTGTACATATAACTTTTTTCAGGAACAAAAATTAAGATGGGAGTAGTAGTAAATAAAGTAGGCTAACTAAGTTTTAGTGGGTTAAATTTTACTCTCTCCGTCCCATTGGGAAATGAACCTTTTTTTCGGCGTGAAAATTAAGACGAGAGTGACGATAGTATATTAAAGTGAAGGCAGTGGGTTAAATTGATTTGTCTGAATTTTATTGGGTTAAAATTTTCTATTTTGGAAAAAGTCTTATATCAGTGAGACGTACCGAAAAGGAATAAAGTCTCTTTATCAGTGTGACAGAGGGAGTATCATTTAGGTTGCATTCTCTTTGATGCGAAAGAAAATTGATACTTTCCTTTTAAATATTTCTTATTTTTCATTTTTGACATTTCCCCCCTCCATTTGCACTACAATGGAGATAAAATATTATCAGTGCAATATGGTGTTATAAATATTTTCTCCAACTTAAACGAGTAAAAATCAACAAGGTGACTTAGTGCACTTAGCCATCGGGCTCCTCTCTTTAATGTTTGATGAATTTTTTTGAATTTTCATCAACATTTGATTGTTTTAGAATTTATTTAACAACAAAAAATTAAATAACAAATCATAGAAGACTAGAACTCGAAAATTTTGAAGTTCAAAATTTTGTATACTTTCTCCCTTTCATTCCTTTCTTATTCAAAGAAAAGATAATAATCTTTGTTGTTTTCTATTTCTACCATCGAAATTTTGATGAGTGGTTAATATCGACTCCATATTCCTCCATACCCAAACTACTTCAAACCTCTCAGCTGAAATCATCCATGGCTGTATACCCCACATGAAATCAAGCTCAAATTCCCCCAATTCCGCGGCTCAAACTTTTTTTATTTTGAAAATTTCCGGCGTCTATGGCGACGGTGTCGCCGCCGTCCGCCGTTCTCTGTCATGCAGGAACCCCACCTACATCCAGGAGCAATCAGCTCAGTAGAAGCAGCAGCCGCCAAAAGGAGCAAAAGCTGCGCGGAGATGGCGGCGCGCTGGGGAACGTTATGGAAGTCGTGCAGAAGGATGTGAATTTTCTGAAGAAAGGTTTGAGAAAAGGATTCGAAGTCGTGCGGAAAGATGCGGGCGTTTTGAATAGCGGCTTGAGCAAAGGATTGGAATGGGCGAACAAGGCGTTCAGGATTCCGGAGGTTTCGAAATCGGTGGAGGAATTTGTGTGGCTGCGGAATGTGGAGGATCCGCAGGCGGCGGCGCTCCGGTTTCCGTCGTGGCCTCAGCCTTGGTATCCAGGTAGTTGATGGCGATTGATTATTTTTGAGAAATTGAAGAAATTTTACTAATTTCAATGAATATGCGGGAGATAGTGTGGTAGAATGTTTGGATAAGTAGAGAGTTGTCTTTAGGAAACCAAACAAGGTTTGTTTTTCATCATTATGTAGTCATTATCCTCGAAAGAGCAAAATGATTTTAGGCTTGAGTATGGATGCAAGTGTAAGTAAGTTTGTGTGTCAGTGTGTAGAGAGAGAGACAAGTAGATGTTTGTGTACTTTTCGAGTACGGGGAAGAATAATCAGATGGTTGCCTTAGGAGGATTAGATGTGGTTTTCTAGCATGCCTTTTGCAGTGTGTGCATTAGGTTCTTACTCCCCCTTTGAAAATTGAATGGAAACATTACTCGTGTATTGATGTATGAGTAGCACAAGCTTAACTTTGAATGATGAGTCGTGCTTACCTTGCTCGAGTGGGTTCATTTTCCTGTTTTATGCAAGAGTCAGATAATGACATAGTCTAGCCTTGTGCATGAATGTAGCCGGTAATAATTACTACTCGAGGGGCCTGATCGCCTTTAAATTTGGTGAATGAATGTATTGATTGGACTGAAATTGCATGAAATGATTTTCAGGGGACCTTGGTTTTTATCTTCCATTTTCTATGTTCTTACAGAGCTCGTCGGAGCTGATTTGTTTTTGGCTGATCTCAAGGCATTGCAAGTTTATTCATGGTATTTTTACCATCTATCCAAAATGTGGACTAAGCCTCTTCCTGAAACATATGACGCAGAGGAAGTTACAGAGTATTTCACATTGAGGCCTCATGTTGTGGGGCTCCGGCTTCTTGAGGTAATATATATTATTTTGAGGAACTCATTTGAGTAGAAGATTGTGTTATTTTTATAGTAGGCATCAATATCTTTCCTGTTATCTCAGAGGACAAGATCCTTGAACTGAAATCTGCTATTTGATCCTTTGAGATTCTGCATTCCTAACAAACTAATGGCTTTGTTTGTTTCGGTTACTCTTGTTTTATCACTCACTCTTGTTTTGTCACTTGTCTTTGTGAAGTTCTTGATAACTATCATTACATAGTGCTGTTTTTTTAATCAAACTACATCCTGACGTGCTTTTATCTTGCGGAAGATCTTTTCTGCCTTTCTTTCTGCTACAATCAAATCCAGAATCTCTAGGATTACTTGTGAGGCAGAGGAGGATGCTCGAGCAAGTGTTTCTGATTATAATTTTGGGATAATTTTAAAAGATACGATGCTGAATTTGGGTCCCACTTTTATTAAAGGTAATGCAGATTTTATGTCAGTGGCTCTGGACTGAGAAATACTTATAGAATTTCCAGTAACATTTGCGTGTTTATCATACTGCGACTTTCCATAAAAGATAGTATTGTTTTCATTTGTTACCAATTTTCTAATGCAAGGCTTTATCTATGCGCAGTTGGTCAATCCCTTTCTACAAGGCCAGACATAATTGGTCAAGAAGTCTCAAAGGTGTGTGTGAAGATTGAACCTTTCTTTTTTATGTTCAGTGTACTAAATCATTCTTTAAATTACTGGGTAGAGGAACTAGTGAAAAAAGAAAATAACACAGCAGTAGATACTGTCACTACTGCAAGTTATACCTCCTATATATCAGTCTTACAAACATATCTATTTAGCTTCTCTTCCTGCCAAAAGAACGAAGAAAGACACTCGCTTCTAGTCCTTTGTGCTAATACTGAATACTGAATAGACATTATTGATAATTCCCATTTGCAGACTATATGCAGAAGATGATTCATATTTCATATTTCATTTTCTTGGTGAAGTTATGATTGCAGGCATTGTCAGAGCTGCAAGATCAAATCCCTCCTTTCCCACGAGCTGAAGCAATGAAGATAATACAAGAAGAATTAGGTTCTCCTGTCGACACATATTTTAGCTATGTCTCTGAGGAACCAGTTGCTGCTGCTTCATTTGGGCAGGTATAGAAGGTTTCTGTGTTGTGTTATGGGCTTTGGACTCCAGCAAAGATAAGAAAAATAAACAATTGATATCATCAAAGATACAAAATAAATTAGGGACGTTAATTGGCACTGGCTTATGTTATTTTGATGTAATCGTATTTTACAGGTTTATAAGGCAAGAACTCATGACGGATTCGATGTTGCTGTGAAAGTTCAGCGTCCTAACTTACGGCCCATTGTTGTTCGAGATATTTATATTCTTCGTAAAGGGGTTTGTCTCAAACTCCACATTTGATATCTCTCTTTCAAAATAAAATAAGATGCGGGACTGACACTGAACAATATTTTCAGCTAGGACTTCTGCAGAAGATAGCTAAAAGGAAAAGTGACCCTCGTCTGTATGCTGATGAACTGGGGAAAGGCTTGATAGGGGAGTTAGATTACAATTTGGAGGCAGCTAATGCTTTAGAATTCATAGTAATTTTCCTCTCTGAACTTTCCTTGGTTTTCACATAAGTATTTCCTTTCAAATTGCTGGAAGAAGTTTTCTTGATTCATATTGAACAAGAGAACTGCTACCTTGATTTTCTATATTATGCATGTAACAATAGCGCGGATGTACAGCAAAATTTGTTCATGCATTAAAATTCTGTCTGGTATGCTGACACTTAAAACAGTATATATATTTCTAACACTCTCCTAATGAATTGTTTTTGACTGCTTTCATTCATTTTTCTGCAGGAAGTTCATTCTCAGTTCACATTCATTTCTTTGCCAAAAGTATTTCAGCATTTGACCAAGAAAAGAGTTTTAACTATGGAATGGATGGCTGGAGACAGTCCAAATGAGCTGATATCTAGTCCTTCTGAGGAGTCTAAGAAAAAGCTTCTTGATCTGGTATGGAGTTAACTTGAATCTCTGCTTGTTATGCAAGATTATACATAGAGAGCATCTGTCGATTATCAGAAAAGTTAGTACAACTTCCTGTCGATCTTTAAATTTTATTTGCTCTATTAGTTCTAGCTACTACTGCAGAAGGAAACGAGTGTTAGGCAGTCATAATTGCATACACAGTAAAATTTCTAGACTTCGCATTTTAACTTATTACAAGAAAGAAGTAATGTCACATGTACTTGTAACTTTATTTTTCTTTATCAAACTGTATCACTGTACCATTTGTAGCTCATAGATATTGCTATCCTGCTTTTAGGTTAACAAAGGTGTGGAAGCATCATTGATACAACTTCTCGAGACTGGACTAATGCATGCTGATCCACATCCAGGAAATTTACGTTACACGCCGTCTGGAAAACTTGGGTATTAACCTATTCATAAATAAATAATCTAGACATGCATGCTTATATTACAATTTCAATTTTAAATATAAGTTTAAACATGGATCTGTCATAATATGATGTCTCAAACTGGGTTTCTTCTCTTCTTTGGAATAGGTTTCTTGATTTTGGTTTGCTTTGTCGTATGGAGAAGAAGCACCAGTTTGCCATGCTTGGTGCCGTTGTTCACATTGTAAATGGCGATTGGGCATCTCTTGTGCTTGATCTGACAGAAATGGACGTTATAAGACCTGGAACTAACTTAAGGCTCTTCACCATGGTAGTATCCTTTTCATTGACAGTTCGATCCTTCTATGAGTGTTTATTGACTTTATCTATCTCGATTTTATCTGATCTCATGAGTTGATCCAGGATCTGGAAGATGCATTGGGGGAGTTGGAATTCACAAATGGAATACCTGATATCAAGTTTAGTAGGGTGAGGATGATAGACGATCTTTTAATTCGATGGCTAAATACTGACACTGCTAATAAAATTATAACCTAGAACTCACTCTTGTGAAGTTGTTTATGCGGTATGTTATTGATTTTGTTTTCTAATTGTGAAGGTGTTGGGCAAAATATGGTCGGTCGCATTAAAGTATCACTGCCGCATGCCACCATATTACGTTCTTGTCTTAAGATCTCTGGCATCTCTAGAAGGTAACTTTTCTATCTGTTGCATATGAGGAATGCAAATTCATCACTTTTGTTTTGCATGCTCTTATATAATGCTAGTCTGCAATCTTTACATTTGCATATTTTGTTCAACATTTTCATCTATTCACTGACATGAACTCGTCGGTGTTTCTGCTGCTTCTTTTGAATTTCCATACATCCATTTAACAATTGCATACTTGTCTTCAAACTGCATATCTTGTTGCATGCCTAATCCTACTTTTGGTTTTAACTATTATTGGATTCCTTTTTCTTTTTATATAGGATTAGCTGTTGCTGCTGATCCAGCATTCAAGACTTTTGAAGCTGCATATCCATACGTTGTTCAGAAGCTTCTTACAGACAATACTGCCGATACAAGGAGAATCTTATACTCGGTACCATATTGGTGAAAAAATTTGTTATTATCCGTTTTCTTCATAATTCATACAAGCACTTGAACTGCAACTTAGTCATCTGAACTAGCTAATTTCTGGCAAGATCTCGGTAGATTTCTGGCATAAATCGAACCTTTTCATCAGATAAATGCTGAGTGTTTGGCTACTAAAAGTCTATATTTGGAATGTTGTACTGAAGCTTCTTAAACCTTTTATACATAATTATATTCAACTTTGGTTGATATTTTCAGGTTGTGTTCAACAGAAGAAGAGAATTCCAATGGCAAAAGCTTGCTGTTTTCCTAAGAGTTGGAGCAACTAGGTAAATTATTATCGACTTTTCGTTTCAAAGTAACATCTCTTGCACTACAGCACTGGCAAGTGGTAAATTATTATCTACATGGGCTGTATCTCTTTCGGAAACATTTGTACTTTACTTTTTCTTATTCCCCATTTGATCTATAACAAGCACTTCCGTTACCTTTCCAGGAAAGGGATAGAATCATTGGTACCACAAAATACACGTACTTCTCTTGTGCAATCTCCAAATGGAATCACGCCCGAAGTGAATCTTGCGAATCTGGCTTTGAAAATTCTCCCATCCAAAAACGGCCTCGTATTAAGAAGACTCTTGATGACCGCAGTAAGCACCTTTGCTTAGATCTATTTTTGCATGGTTATCTACTTGATCGAATGAGCAGTTAATTCTTTTATCATCTAGCATGTTCGCTCATCTCTACTTCACGACCAGCAATAAATTATGACTCCACTGCTTCGTGATTATATGTACAATGCTGCTCGTTTCTTTTCTTTCTTTGTGTAAATATCACTTTCATGCCCAAATATGCAACTAACTTCAGATATTGCTCCTACTTTCTACTTGTCGAGAAGAACACACCTAATCTGGGCTAGAAAGTGATATTTACCCTCTTTCTGAATTTAAGACTAAAACCACCTCTTATCTAATAGGATGGAGCTTCAATGATTCGAGCCCTGGTCTCAAACGAGGCGAAGTCTTTCCGCCAACAGCTCTGTAAAGCAGTTGCAGAGATACTATACAAATGGATTTCTGGGGTCTTAGAGAAAGGTCTCAATCTCCCCACACTCACTTCTCCACAAGCTTCGTCTTCCACAAACGACGAATACGAAGCCCTCCTGAGAGATCGTCGTCTCAGAGTCATTTTTAAGAAGTCCTTCAACTCTGCAAGGAGAGATCCTCTGCTGCTGCTCAGATTCTGCTGCTCTTCATTCTCGCTTCTCTTCGTAGCTTCGGCCATGGCTCTTCGGAGAGCTCTGGCTGCCCTCTTCACAGCTTACTCGCGCCGAGTATCTTATGACTCGAAGCAAATCGCTACAGCCACGTAAAGATGGAGATAGCTAGTCTGAATTAGATCAGTATACATTTTTAACACTGTATATATTTATTTATAAGGTAAAACTACATACCTTTTCAATACTTTTCCCTTTTTTTCTACATTAATTTTAATTATTCTACCTAGAAAATGTTATATATGTATCAGTTTTTTTTTTTTTTTTAGATAAATCTGAATTTTTTTTTAGGGTTGGGATATGGTGAAAACATGAAAACCATGCGCTTTCATGCATAACATGATGCATTTTCATGCATATCATGTTGCATAAAAAATATATAGGGATTATATGCATTTTTTTAATAAAATAATATTAATTTTTTTTATGCAACATGTTATGCATAAAAGTGCATCATGCTATGCACAAAAGTGCATGGTTTTCACGTTTTCATGAAATATTTGGTTTTCATATGATCCAACTCCTATAAATATATATATATATATATATATATATATATATATATATATATAGGGATTGGATCATATGTTAACCATATTAGTTCGTGAGAACCAGGAACTAATCTTGACCTTCCATTTCAATAGATTAGTGGTTATGATTTATTCATGGAATTTAATTAAATAAGACATATTTTATTTAATCTTAATTATTATTTTTTCCACAATTCATGGGATTAACCGAATCTCATTTATGTTTCTCTCATACGTTTAATCTCTCCCTCTCTCGCGCCGGCGTAAAATTCTTCTTCTTCTAGCCAAAATAGATATTAAGCATAAATAAAAAGGAAGATAGCATATTAACATGATTATTAAAGCATAAGAATATATATTAGTTGCATTTTACTGATTAACATTCAAAACCATTAACAACAATTTTAAAAAGTGTACGAACCATGTCTGTTGGACCAGGTCAACACACGCACGCAAAATGGAACTCTTTAATCATCTGCAATCAAAACACAAGCTTTCCATGGCTCAAGATTCTAAGCAACAACCGTATTTTTGCACGCCTTTGCTTATAACAACCCTTGCATTAGGGGAAAGATCGCCGCATGCTAAGTACCTTCTCCAACAAACCGGGCACCTCTTTGCTTATAACAACCCTTGCATTAGGGGAAGATCGCCGCATGCTAAGTACCTTCTCCAACAAACCGGGCACCTCTTCATAAACACAAAACCCAGCTGATGGTTCAAGAACCATCTTTTCAAGCACCTCAGCGTTTTCCAACACGGCTTCTACTGCCCGGAGAGCAAACGAGGAGCCGCGGTAGGAGGACGTGTTCCAACCCATCTTGCACTTCTTTAGATGGCTAAGAGAGACGCTCGTCTTCTTCTTCTTAGAGGCGATGGGGGAACCACCATCCTGCATACAGTGACAAATTATAATTTGTGGGCGCGAAAAAGAATCATATAGCATTTGTTCATTTCGAAAATCTCTCTCGACACTTGCAGTAGCAACCGAAGAATCAACCAACTTAATGAGCAAAAATAAATATGCACTTCCTCCATACTACTGAATAGTGCACGTTTTCTTAAATATATGTGAGACATAAAATATAAAAACACACACTATTCGCCAGTATAAGATAACACATTCATCTAGTACAACATGACGTTTTTGAATCATCTATGGCATTTTCGCGTTGATCGAATGACGATGCATGCAAGCACATGGGAAGGAAATGAAATAAAATTAAAGATGCACCTCAGGAGAAGTGAAGGAAACTGCAACGATCAGAGTAACCAGTTGAGGGAACATCTCAAGAACAGCAAGCATTTGATCCACGGCTATTACATCGAGGTAGAGCTTTAGATATTTAGCTTCTGAGAACTCCAATAAGACATACTGTACAAAACAAGTTCGTATCATCATCACGTAAGAAATCGAACCTTAATCCACTCATCCGATAACGTGACACTTTGGGCATGGCTGGTGTTTCGAATAACTTGATCGAACATTCGTCTTTCTTCACGACGAGGCAATCGGAGATTCCCGTAAACAATCGCAGTAGTCAAAGACGGGACATGAACATCCAAGCCAAAACCGCCATACACGCAGCCGCACAATTCCAAAGTCGATAGATTAGGAGCCCGAATTCTGAGCGCAGAAAGCAAATCAACTCCTAGGAAACTCAAATTGCTGATGTGCCTTCCCATTCGAAGTATCTTCAGACTCTCCGATCGGATGTCGTAATCCTCGCGAATATCCCCAACCTGCAGAACCAGCTCCTCCAGCCTCGGAGCGCCGGCGAGCAGCCGGGTCATGGCGAGTTCACTCAGCGATTTCGAACCCTCGACCGTCAAACTCGTAAGTCGACTCATCCGCGCGTTTTCGGGGACCCGCAGCTTGACGTAGGACAGGGTTAGGGTCCGGATCGACGAGCACGAGTAGAGGCGGAGCGGCGGGGAGTAGTAGCTGTCGACGTACCGAAACGCCCCAAATACAGGCACAGCTCCTCCACTCCCTTTCCGATGGCGAAGAGCAGCCACGAATCGAGATCCCGCGAGTGGGGGATGACGTTATCGAAAGGAAACTCGAGCTTGAAGATCTTCGCGCCTTTCCATTGCAGAAGAGCGCCATAGGTGAAGCTCCGGAATTCATCCAGGTCGCCTACGCGAGGGACGTGGAATTTGAGGGAGGGGAGGGTGGTCCACCGATCGTTCCAGCGCTTGGAGAGGATCGTCGTCCTCACGGCAACCCTCATCGGAAGAAACGAGAGGATGAGGAGGATTAACGAGTCCGGTAACTCACTGATTCGGTCGCGGTTGTCCGAGTCGGCGTCCATTTGCAGTAGTGATCTGAATTCGGACTAGTCAGAACTCGTGAAGACGACGATTTACTGATTTTGGGGCGACGAGCGGAGAATTTTAGCGACCTAACTTCCAGTTTATAAACCCTAGTTTATCATATAAAATTGAAATTATTATTTTTATATTATTTTGAGGAACTTATTTGAGTAGAAGATTGTGTTATTTTTATAGTAGGCATCAATATCTTTCCCGTTATCTCAGAGGACAAGATCCTTGAACTGAAATCTGCTATTTGATCCTTTGAGATTCTGCATTCATAACAAACCAATGGCTTTGTTTAGATTACTCTTGTTTTATCACTCACGCTTGTTTTATCACCTAAAGATGGCTCAGTGGAGAAGAGAGCTAGTCTGAATTAGATCAGTATACATTTTTAACACTGTATATATTTATTTACAAGGTAAAAAAACCACATACCTTCTTCAATACTTTCCCCCTTTTTTTCTACATTAATTTTAATTTTTCTACCTAGAAAATGTTATAAATTATGTACTCCCTCCGTCCCTTTGGAGTTGTTACACTTTCCTCTTTGGGTTGTCCCTTTGGAGTTGTTACATTTCCTTATTTGGCAAAAATTAGGAAGTTAATGGTACAATTAGTCAAAACAATTAGAGCCCTTATTTTTTTTTTTAATTATGCGTACTAATTCATTCCCACATGACCCAAGAGCCCAATATGAAAGCCCTATTTTCACCACCATCGTCTCTGTCTCTCCGCCTCTCTCACAGTAACTCCAAATCTCTCTCTATCCATCAACAATGGTTGATGATGGTTGGATATGTCCGAAAGGGAACCCTAAATCGCCTGAAAAGCCATCTGTGCCATTCACGGGGTCACCTCGGTCGAGAAGGTATGGAAATTTGAGGCATGTCGAAAATTCCAGTCAAATTTACTGCAACGCAAAGCCGAGGGATTCCTCACCTCTTCTCTGCTCCTATTGCGGCTTCTATCGCCGCCCCCTCACCGCGACGAATGATCTGAGCGGTGGGCTCGCCGGCGGCGAAGAAACGGCCCTTGTCCGCGGCGATCTCCACAGTCACCCCCCATCTCTACCACTTCCGTTGGGTCCGTCGGCGGCGTGGAGAAAGCTAATGAGATTGTGAGTGAAGAGAGCCTTCTGCAAGCTACAGTTGAATCTCCATCTCAAATCTCTGATTCGTGGATGCTTCTGCCCTTTCCATTTCCGTAAATATATATAATAAAGTACTAATAATAATACTAATCCTTTCTCCCCCAATTAATAATTTAACTTATCATCCTTAGGGGTGGGTCGGGATACCGTTACGCCGAAATACCGAGCATACCGCGCCGAAAAAATACCGAAAGATATGGTATACCGATTTTTCGGTACAGTATCATACCGTACCGATAAGCTTCGGTACGGCAACTGTATCCAAAATTACAATACCGCGGTATACCGATAAATACCGTACCGCGGTATATACCGAATTTACGTGCATGTCACAATAATTATCTCAAGATTTATAATGATTAATGAATACACTTAGCATATGTTATTATTTACGCATTAAAACTTTAAAATTATGAATGTAAGTGTATGAACATGATAACTTATATTAATAGTTTAATTAAGTTAAGACATACTAGTTAAAAATAAAAATTGAATGTAAATAACTTATACTCCCTCCGTCCTTTTGGAGTTGTTACATTTCTTTTTAACATTTGTCCCAAGCGTTTTCGAGAATTTTATTGATGAGTTTTAAAATAGCTTTTCAAATATTGTTTCCTTTTATGAGATACTAAAACACTTGTAGTATCTCGTAAATTTAAAATTTTCACAAAAGATATTTTGAAACTTATTATCAAGACGCTCGAAAATGCTTGAGACAAATGCTGAAAAGAAATGTAACAACTCCAAAGGGACAGAGGGAGTATGTTATATAAGTTATATTATCTAATCTAAGGGGGGTGTATTCAATCTAGATTTTAAAAGATTTTAATTGACTTTTTATAATCTATGGATTCTATCAATTCCATGGATTGTTTTAATTCTTTATAGAGTTTAATGGATTTTGTTAGATTTATTTATTTCTATTTCCACAGACTTTATAAGTCTATGAATTGTTATAAATTAAAGAAATTACAAATATTATTATTATTATTTACTATCTTTAAAAAACTCCAGTGCAAAGTGCGATGCTAATATGCGTTATGCGCTACAGGCCCTTTCTCACTCTCCTCATCCCCTCTCTCTCCCCCTCTCAATAATGGTTAATGGATGTCACCTTCTCAGATCTGCTCACAGAAGCCAGCCTCAAAGCCCTCGACGCTTTCCTCTTCGGCAAGTCATACCTTTTCGGAGCCAATTGACGAAAGACAATGTTAAAGTTTTTGCCACCTGAAGCTGCTGCTCCTGCTGCTAAGGAGGCTGCCGGTGATGATGATGATCTTGATCTCTTTGGCGATAAGACAAAGGAGGAAAAGAAGGCAGCAGAAGAGAGGGAAGCGGCCGATGAATTAACAACAGGCAGTTGAACCCTTCCTTTCATCCGGTTCTGGTGGATTACGAGAGTGTAATTAGAGGAAAATATATATAGTGGAATGTAATTAGGGGTTGTGGCAGAGAGAAAAGCACATGGGTGAAAGCATGGATAAATAAAAGAAAAGAATTACCCGGTAGAACCAAGGTGGATCGGCGACGGAGAGCCGGAGAGGCTGACTTTTCGAAATCTTTGGTGGAAAGGAGAGATTTGCGTATGACCTTTTTATTTATATTAGGATATAAGAATCCTATCAAGTCCGTGGAATATTAGAAATCTAGAAATTTTGAATATCACTAGATTTTGATGGATTTTTAAAAATCATAATTGAATACCACCATATTTTTATGGACTTTCTAAAATCCAAATTGAATACCTATTAACTTTTAAAATCCTTAAAAATCTTTCAAAATCCGGATTGAATACACCCCCCTAAGTAAAATACTACAAATAGTATTCTTTCAATATTAGTTTGATTTAAATTTAAGGCATACTAGCGTAATTTCTGAATATTTTAGTTTTTAAAGTAAATATATCGAAAAATATTAGTGAAATGTATACATGTTGATTCATGAAATATATATGTATTTTAAATGGTTATGGATTAATCAGACTTTTTATTAATGAATTTTAATTTCTTATCGATTTTATTGTATGGATTTTATTAGTTTATGAATTTTTAATTCTATGGATAATCGTATGTTTTTGGTATACGGTATACCGTACCATACCGAAGTACGGTACGGTATACCGAAACGACGGTACGATAACGGTATGAATTTTTTCTATACCAAATTTCCGGTATACCGAACATTGGTATGCCGAAAGGTACGGTACGGCAACTGTCACATCCCAGTTCCCGAAGGAAGGCACGTGTGTCGGGACGTGGCAAGGGGTTGGAAATAAGAAGCGGGGATAGAAAGGGGCATAGTTTCTTAGGATAATTAACCATATTATTAATGAGTTTATTAAATTAATTATGGGATCGGGACGCACAACACGAACCACGGGGTAGGCAAACCATACTGCCCGTGTCGGTCGCCATGTCTGAATACCCATAGACATTAAATAAAATACGGGATCGGGACGCTCAGCTCAAATTATGGGGTCGCCTGAGCTAAACAACCCATAATGGCCGGCTTGTGTCTGAATACCCGCAATTATAAAATATATATAGATTTTATTTCAAAACCTGGAATTTAACTTAGGAAGCCATGTACATTGCAGGATCGTTACTAGTGACTACTTTAATAATAAGCGTAGCGGAAGCTTTATTCTTATTTGACACAACAACAATCCTCTTTAGCCACGTCTGCTCCACCAGCTCCTTAATCTGCAAAACATTTGGAAAGGAATTGCAGGGCTGAGTACTAATGCACTCAGTGGGCTTATGCCGAAAACATTTATCATAAAAAGAATATCCATGATAATAAAGCATACATAGAAGGGTTTTACAAATCATATAACTTCCATGCACACCTAAACCCATTTTCGTTGATTGCGATGCGGATTACCACGTTACTCTTATACCGATCCCGGGACGTACCACTGTCGGATCCCTTTTCATGATCATGGAGCCATAGATTAACATATACCGATCCCGGGACGTACCACTGCCGGATCCCTTTCTGATGGAGCCTATAGTTTGGAGATAATGGAGTATTTCATCCACTAGTTCTCCCCTCGAAGTTAGAACCAATTGGTGATCAACCCAATGATATCTAACCGTGCGCACAGCCCCTCGATTAGTGTGTTAGACCAATCGAAAGACCCGATCGTAAACATAAGAGCCTTAAACATGTAATCACGCATCAAAACATTTTTCATGGATAATCCCATAGTTTAGAGCTTACTAACTCAAAATAATACTATTTTAGAAAGAGAAACCCCACCTGATAACTTGTTATCAAAATATCTCGAATCTTTTTCTTCGGACACGGTCTTTCTTGCCAATATCGTCGAACACTAACTACTAAGAAACTTGACTACAAGACTTTTAATAAAACATTTATGGTGCTATATGAATGAATGAAATTAAGGATCATAACCATCTATTTATAGAATGAAATTCTTGATCACTAAGTTACTACAAGATATTTTGATTAATAATGTTTATTAAATTATTATAATGGTGCAAGTTGAGGAAAATGACGGCTAATCGGCTATGCATGCAAATATTATATATATATATATATATATATATATATATATATATATATATATATATATATATATATATATATATATATACTAACTATAGTATGGGTGTAGTTTACATTTCAAATATCTATCTTAAGAGTCTTGGGGGCTAAGTTATTATTATTATTATTATTATTATTATTATTATTATTATTATTATTATTATTATTATTATTATTATTATAAAGTATGTTTCTTTTATCCAATTCTTTTTTTTTACTAAATCTATTTCAACATTTTAATATCTTTCTATTTTTTTTAGGGATATTACAACAACGGTATGAAAAATCTCATACCGCAACTAACGGTACGGTATACGGTATGGCGAAAATTTTACGGTATGCCGTACCGAACCACCCCTCATCCTAAACACAATCTCCTTAATTCCCGTGCCGGAAAGAAATGTAACAACTCCAAAGAGACGGAGGGAGTACTATCAATTTTTTTTTTTTTTTGGAGATAAATCTGAATTATGTACTTTCCCCTTCTTCAATGTTTTTAGATGAAACTAGTACTCGCCCACGCGCGATGCGCGACTCCGTAAGTTACGAATATTTAATAAGAGCAGCGAAACGGAACGTAAACATAACACACTAAGAGCAGACAAATATAATGTTAGTGCACTACAACAATACAATACGTTATACATTTCGGAACACTTCCTTATACAACATTTGTCGTCCCGGCTGATGCGTCAACGTCAGTTACTAAATCAAAAAAACTAAACCCTTAAAAAAAATGAATCCTAAAAAAAACTGAACCCTAAAAAAAGAGACTATTTTGCAAATGTGAATAAGAAAAGAAAAGAAAAAAAAAAAACCCGTAAAGTCATGTATTGATTTAAGTGAAAACCGTAAATTACAGTTTGTTTATGAAATTTACATATATGAACAATTAGGTTTTTCATGATTTTTTTAAAGTGACTTATAAATATTGTGTCACCCAATGTATGGTATATTTATTTTATTTCTGTTCTATTTTCGGGCCCATTAATCTTTGGCCGATATCTTATTGTTTTAGACCACTAAGTTAAATAAAAATTACAGGAAAGAAAACTGGAATAAATAGGAGAGAATTTAACACGTGACATTAAATAAAATAAAAGTAAATTATAAATATTTGTTAAAATACAAAATTACAATTGTTTGAAATACCAAATTAAAATATCAAATAATAGAAAATGAGATGAGAAGATTTTTTTTTTTTTTTTTTTTTATTCAAAGTATAGCAATATTGGTGTCTATTTGTAGAGAATTGAAAATCATAATTTATGGTATAATTTTTAATTTTTTAAAATAAATATTTATCTCCATTATTTTGAAAATAAGAATTATTTTGATGTAATTATTTCCACCCATAAATATTTGCCAAGTGGGAAGGAGGAAAGAGAAGAGGGGAGAGAGAGAAGAAAATATGACGGATGGTTTTTTGTGTTCACACTGAGTTATAGTTTTTAGTTTTAGACCCCTAAATTATAGTTTTTAGGTTTAGACCCCTGAAATTTTCATTTATTACAAAATTGACCCCGCAATCAATTGAAAATTGATAACTGCCAAAAGTGTAATCTTTTTATATATATATAGATAAATGTATATCAAAATCTATAATTGAAATTATGAAATAAATAATTACAAAAAAAATTGAAGATGCTTTGGTCAAAAGTAAAAAAAAGGACCAATTTGAAAAACCGGCAAACTCTGAGGACCAAAATGAAATTAACCCAAAATTAAACGTCTCTGCATCGTCAACTGTACCATAATCCCATTTAATTACTTGATGATCCAAAAATTGAAAGTAAAATGAAAATATATTCATAACAAATTCAACAAAGAATCTACTTATTAATTTTCGAGCAGATCAGTCCAAAACAAGATTAACATTCAAAACCATTTTCAACAAATTTAAAAAAGTGAACGAAACACGTCTGTTCGACCAGACCAACACACGCACGCACGCAAAATGAAACTCTTTAATCATCTGCAATCAAAACACAAGCTTTCCATGGCTCAAAATCCGAAGCAACAAGTGCATTTACGCACTTGCACGCCTTTGCTTATAACAACCCTTGCATTAGGGGAAGATCGCCGCATGCTCAGCACCTTCTCCAACAAACCGGGCGCCTCTTTATAAACACCATACTCTAACTCAACTGACGGTTCAAGAACCATCTTCTCAAGCACCTCAGCGTTTTCCAACACGGCTTCGACTGCCCGGAGAGCAAACGAGGAGTCGTGGTAGAAGGACGGGAACCAATCCATCTTGCACGTCTTTAGATGGCTAAGAGAGACGCTCGTCTTCTTCTTCTTAGATGCGATGGAGGAACCACCATTCTGCATACAGTGGCAAATTATAATTTGTGGGTGCGAAAAAGAATTATATACCATTTGGTCATTTCGAAAAATTCTTTCTCGACACTCGAAGAATCAACCAACTTAATGAGCAAAAATAAATATGCACATCACTATACTACTGAATAGTGGACGTTTCTTAAGTATACGTGAGACATAAAATATAAAAACGCACACTATTCGCCAGTGTTCCATGCATTCATCTTATATAAGATGACGTTTTCGAATCATCTATGGCATTTTCGCGTTGAATCGAATGACGATGCATGCAAGCAAATAGAAAGGAAATGAAATAAAAGATGCACCTTTGGAGAAGTACTGAAGGTAACTGTAACTAGTAGAGTAACCAGCTGAGGGAACCTCTCAAGAACAGCAAGCATTTGATCCACGGTTATTACATCGAGGTACAGCTTTAGACATTTAGCTTTTGAGAACTCCACCGGAATCTCTTCTTCCTTCAATTGTAGAAGAAGCTGCATGCATGCGTGCATGCATTAGTCAGTATATTATATTTTGGCTACGTACGGGTTAATTATTTCCATTTTCTCTTTACTATATAAACAAAACAAGTACAGCGAGACGAGAGGAGTAATAAACTTATAAATCTTCATAGAAATTGATCAACCTTGATCCACGAATCCGATAACGTGAGGCTTTGGGCAAGACGGGTGTTTCGAATAACTTGATCGAACATTCGTCTTTCTTCGACAGGAGGCACTTGGAGATACCCGTAAACAATCACAGTAGTCAAAGACGGGAGATGAACATCCAAGCCAAAACTGCCATCATACACGAAGCCGCACAATTCAAAAGTCGAGAGATTAGGAGCCCGAATTCTGAGCGCAGAAAGCAAACCAACTCCTTGGAAACAGCTGCGGTGCCTTCCTATTCGGAGTATCTTCAGGCTCTCCGATCGGATGTCGTAACCCTCGCGAACTTCCCCAACCAGCAGAACCAGCTCCTCCAGCCTCGGAGCGCCGGCGAGCAACCGGGTCATGGCGAGTTCACTCAGCGATTTCGAACCCTCGACCGTCAAACTCGTGAGTCGACTCATCCGCGCGTTTTCGGGGACCCGCAGCTTGACGTAGGACAGGGTTAGGGTCCGGATCGACGAGCACGAGAAGAGGCGGAGCGGCGGGGAGTAGTAGCTGTCGACGCGCCGACAACGCCCCAAATACAGGCACAGCTCCTCCACTCCCTTTCCGATGGCGAAGAGCAGCCACGCATCGAGATCCCGCGAGTGGGGGATGACGTAATCGAAAGGGAACTCGAGCTTGAAGATCTTCGCGCCTTTCCACTGCAGGAGAGCGCCATAGGTGAAGCTCCGGAATTTATCCAGGTCGCCTACGAGAGGTTCGTGGAATTTGAGGGAGGGGAGGGTGGTCCACCGATCGTTCCAGCGCTTGGAGAGGATCGTCGTCCTCACGGCAACCCTCATCGGAAGAAACGAGAGGATGAGGAGGATTAACGAGTCCGGTAACTCACTGATTCGGTCGCGGTTGTCCGAGTCGGCGTCCATTTGCAGTAGTAATCTGAACTCGGACTAGTCGGAACTCGTAAAGACGACGATTTACTGATTTTGTGGAAAGGTACGCAGGAAACGCGACGAGCGGAGAATTTTAGCGACCTAACTTTCATTTTATAAACCCTAGTTTATCGTATAAAATTGAAATTATTAAATGTTAAAAAAAATAATTATAAACCGATTAGAGTTTTACTCTAATAAGAACTCCTTTGAATCTATCCTTTATTTATGATAAGGCATCTGAATCTTTCGCGTCTGACTTGAATTATGGTTGTCGAAGGAGTTCTTCGTGGCCCAACTACATATGCCGAGCACTTTGTTAGGCTCTATTTATATTGGACCCAATGCTTGGACCTATGGTTTGACCGTATTCTATCAGTAAAGTTATCACGTATGTTTAAATTGTTGAAAGAAAATGAATAAAATCGATGGTTTTTGACATTTGATACACCATAATAAAAGTGGGGATATAGAATTCCATGCCAAGTTGCAACATGGTTTGGAAACCGGAGGGGTTTATATGAATACTACGAGAAAAGCTCCCCTACACATGGTTGACACTATTAATGTTCCACCGCTGATGTGGCAGGGTGGAGTTTACTTTTTTTAAATTTATTAGAGTATATAATTAAATTTTTTCTCATTAATAGTATGTCACATCATCCGTGTACGCATTAAGAATGTCAACGATGGCTAGAAGATATTCTTCTGAATACTATGGGATAAACAACGTTTTATTTTCGCATCTTTATACCGACCCGTGTCGTATGATATATCGTCTACCAAACATAAAATAAACCTAAATCATTTTCTTTCATCTGACGTAAGTCTTAAAAATATTAAAATGTAGATGAATGAAAACGAATAAAATGAAACGCTTCATAAAAAGTAAAAGGACCACTCGAAAAAACAGAAAATCCTGAGGACCAAAATGAAAATTTCACAAAATTAAACGTCTATGCATCGTCAACTGGTACAATGATCCCAATTAATTTACTTGATGATCCAAAAATTGAAAAAATAAAATGAAAATATATTCATAACAAATTCAGATCACTTCTCAAACAGATTCAACACAGAATCTACCGATTTTCGAGCAGATCAGTCCACGAACCCGACAATGAGCTCGCAACAGCTCCCCGGGGTGAGTTCTCGATCGATTTACACAGTCGAACTAGTTCTAATTCATGCAATTCAGTCGTTTTCTAGTCAAAATTTCGTCAGATCTGGATTAGGTTTCCGATTGTTTTTCCGAATTCGCGGTTTTCTTCTTCCTCTTCGAGCGGTGAAGTTTGGTGATTCTTTTTTCTTTTTTCCTTTTGATGATTGTGTTTCGGTTTGTTTGGATCAGGGCGGAATGAGCAATTACAGTGGATATACAAAGCTTTGCAAGGGTTTGGCAGTGGTGTTGGTCGTGGGGCACATTGTTGTTCAGATTTTGCCCGCTGCAGTTTCTTACATTGCTCTCATCCCTGCGAAGTAATCTCATTATTTATCTGCATTTTCTAGTTTGTGTTGTTTTATTTCTGTGTATGATTTGTGGCATTGTTGCTTGTGTGCACTTGTGTTGGTTGAGTTAGGTGATTTGATCTAGGTTGAACTGTGCTTAAGTGTCTCGCTAATGAGATCACGGTTAGGAGATCAGCATTTAAAATTTTGGGGTTGCCAAGTAGAAGAGGTTTCTGCTCAGAGAACCAAACAATATGTAGCATTGGTCTATGTGTTTAATATTGTGGAAGAACTCTGGTGTCAAGATCTATGGCGATCTTCATCAATGTTCTTGTCTAAAGACATAGGCAAAGAACGAGAATGATTGGCTATTGTTACTAGAAACTCATAAAAAAGGTTTGATCTCCTGCGTAGGAAGGGAGTTGGGGAAATCCACGTTAGATTGAAATTGCCCATTGTAGTGAGGACTTGTGCACGCTTCGGTGATGGCTTATCCTGTCTCCTGCCAACTCATGTCATGATGACAGTTTGTCGCTGATATAATCCTTACATGTCCAACTAAACGAGGGGCATAAATTATTCTTGAATAGCCTAAGTTTTCCTAGATTAGGTTACACTAGAGGCAGAATAGTTCTTTCAATACAATGTATGAGAGTATTTCCTGTATATGAATACTGCACTTACTCATTTTGGTGAACATTTCCTTGTTAAAAACGTAAGGATTATAATCAGCTATATTTAATTTACATTTAAGACTCTAGTTAGATGCAAAAGTAAAAAACTACTGGGAACTGATTCTGTGTCTAATTTATGACAGGACAATTCCCTTTGCTTGGAATCTCATAACGGCTGGATATGTTGAACAATCGATACCTGGGGTATGTCATTTTTTATTTTGCTTACTGCCTCTACACTTATCTCCATACATCCTATAATTACTTTTTCTCTGCAGCTAGTGATCAGCATAGCTGGTCTCCTTTTCATTGGAAAGCTGCTCGAACCCATATGGGGTTCTAGGGAATTTCTCAAGTTCATCTTTGTTGTGAACTTTTTGACATCGGTTTGTGTTTTCGTCACAGCAATCGCCTTGTACTACATTACAACCCAAGAAAGCTACCTGTAAGTGATGCAAGGAAAACTCTTCCCCAATTTAACCTTAAAATTCTTACTTGTCTAAGGGCTGGACTTGTATGTGGAAAATTATCATATGTATGAATGGTTAGCTTTGGAGACATGGAAGGGGACAATTGGATATCTAATAACCAGATGCACCTATTGTATCTTCTTCTACCTTTCTCTGCTGAGGCAGTCCGATTAGCGTACTAGTTAATTAATTGCTACATTGTGCTTTCCTCTGCACTTTCGGTCAAAGTTTTACCTGATAATATCCCTTCTATTTTTCTCCTTTTGCAGCTATTTGCCTATTTCTGGTTTCCAAGGGGTTCTTTCAGGATTTTTAGTTGGCATCAAACAGATTATTCCAGATCAAGAGTTGTCGCTATTAAAGATAAAAGCTAAAGTACGATTTTGATTTTCCAAACTTTTCAAATAATTCAATGCAACATACTAAATAAAGTATGAAATCTTAAATACTCTTGATTGGTGCTCATGTTTGCCTTTTATTTTCTTGCCCTTGTAGTGGTTGCCTTCTCTTGCAGTGTTGGTGTCTGTAGTTGTAAGCTTTTTCACAGCAGATTCAGCTACATATCTTCCTACTGTCATTTTTGGCACGTATATTGGTTGGATTTACCTTAGATACTGGCAAAGAAAAACCGAGACTAAACTTAAAGGCGATCCAAGTGATGAATTTGCATTCTCTTCTTTCTTCCCCGAACCCTTGAGGTATTTTAAATTCTCAATTATTCTGATGTTGACTTTCTTTCATTATAATTGTGAATCCTGGCACTTAACTTTTGCTTATGGTTTTCAGACCCGTAATCGACCCTATTGCCACAATTTTCGAGCGATTACTTTGTGGAAAAAGGTCTGAATCCTCAGATGAAGCTAGGGGATATACTTTAGGAGGTTCGGCTTTGCCCAGTTCAGATCCCATTGAAGCTTCAAGGAGGAGGTATTCTTTTGTTTGCCATTACAAAAGCGAGGGTCAACTAGTTGACAGCTCATAATCAATTAATGTCTTAATTGATTGCTTTACCTGCAAAGCAAGAGAATTAATTGTTGTTTGACTTTACATGTTCAATACTAAATTGTTGACTGTTTAATGGGATTGTCCTAAAAATTTGAATATAAAAACCAAATACTTCCAAAATTAACCCAAAATTAACAAAATTATCCTACGTGTCACTTTATGGCATTGAAGAGACGTGGCTACCTGATCTGAATAAATGTTATTATAAAAGAGGTGGATATGAAATGGGATGCAGACAAGAAAAGAGAGAGAGATGAGGATTTGTATTAACCCACATGGAATTTGATTTTTATTTTTGTTTATGCAAATGACACTGTTTCAATGCCTACTCTTTTCCAGTAAGCCACATTGGCTTTCTAAATCTGGTTATTTTTGTTAGTTCTGTGATAGTTCTTGCAAAAAACTGTAATCATCAATAGTTCATAAGATATTCATTAGAAGGCTACTGATATAGTAAATTTAAACTGTAATTTACTCACATACTACAAAAATTTCTTGATTGATTAATTTGCTGCAGGGAAAGAGGTGCTCGGGCACTTGAAGAAAGATTGGCTGCTGAAACTATTGTTGCACCAGTAAGGACTGAGGAACCACGAGATGCGACTGAAAATGTGTAGGAAATTACTAATTCCAACTTAATATCCTCACTTTCCAGATATGTACATCTTTACAAGCTTATTATGCCTTATTTGTTAATACGTACATTTCGATCTTATGAGGAATTTTGGGATACCTTGTTATGATTATGATATGGATAGCTCTAATGCATGTGTTCAGTGTTCTATTTTAACCAGCTCTAATGCATGTTTTTCTTTTTTGTCGTCCTGTTTTCTGTTTTTGGTTGTGGTACTAGCAATACTTTTCCTTGTATTAATGATGGTCCTTGAGTATTAAGCTTGCCCATCATTAGCCATTATAGTTGCTGTGACCATGCAAGGTGAAAATTATTGTCATCTGCACCAAAATCTACACATTTTATATGATGGTTATTTTGTATTATTGATAGAATTCTTTATGGTTAAGTTATATATGGTTCGAATAAAGGGATGGACCGGGTTTGGCTTGTGTTACCGGAGCCCTAGTTTCTTTTGTTATATACTAACATCTGTCCTCTTTCACTTGGCCTGCTGCTCTATTACTATTTTATACTACCTCACAATCTCACGCATATTCACTCTATACGCCAAGTGAAATGAGACCAAGGGTAAGTAGTAGAGTCGAGTCGGATACGAACCTCGATTCTTTCAGGTGTTCTATTTTTAACTTATGCAATGGCTAAGCTGTTTGATCAGTTAGGTTTTTCATTGGTGAATGAATAGAAAATCTTCAATCGCTTTTTCAATACTGTAGATCTCTGTCAATCAATTTTGACAAATATAGTGCACATTTAGTGTTGACCCCCCATTGAAAAAGAAAAGAAGAATATAAATATATATATATATATATATATATATATATTTTTTTTTTTTTACCATCTTCCATTATTTTTTTACTTCTCTTTAGTGACATAATATGTTTGTTTCCTAGCATAGGGCCTACCATGTTACAAGCCCATTTATTAGAATCATGCAATTGGGGTCCCTTGAAAAGGAAACAATGAAGAAATAAAAAGTATTTTAATATTATTTTATTTGTGTGACAATATACATACACCATATATTAATAAATGCAAATATTATTATAAAACCACTCCTGCATAACAGGAGGCTGTAGCCATGGCTATCAAATGAGGGTAGTTGGCCAAATAATTGTTGCTGCTTTATTTCATTTTAAGGTGAAATATTGGCACCTTATCTTTATTTTTGTTCTTATTTCTAATTTAACACTTTAGTTTATTTTGAGCTATAGAGTGTGACACATTTTGTTTAAAATAATACTGTAATAAATAGATGTTGAAGAAGTATATGCCAACTTCTATGTGGAGTGACAACCTACACTATATATAATTGTTTTGGCAATTTTAACCATAGGTTCTTATGAGGTAAATAATTATGTTTGGTAAAGTATTTCACTCCTTTTTAACACGTGGTGATTATCTTATCACGCTATGTCTTTTTTATCCATTCAATATCTCAATCTTACGAGTAAAGTTGCTTCAACACTGGCATTAATAGAAAGGTTTAAGGGTCATACTATACGACAAAATTGGTATATAGAACAGTCTGACACGTACCACGTAAACAGATAATTTATGTGTCCAACACAGATAGGCTAGTTACACAAGATTCACACCTAACGAGCAATGATCCCCGATCTCATTTAATTTAACCATATTAACGAGTAAAGGTAACTCAACAATATCATAGTATCTATTTTGGCCATGAGCACATCTAAATGGATAAAATTGCAAATTTAATTCCAAACTACACGATTTTAGAAACATAACAACACGAGTATCATTTTTCTTTTTTGTTTAGGGTTAGCTTAATTAGGGAGGATTAAGTCACCAAAAAGCTACACTACCTATAATTGGAGAGTCTCATTGATCCGAATTTATCCAATAACGTGTTTAAATATTCAAACAAAAATACGTGATCAACATTATCTATATACACTAACAAGATTTAGCGAGAAAAAAACGAAAAAAACGAAAAATTCAAAAACACCAAGGTACAAGCTCCAATCCAAGGGCAGCTGTTTTCCAAAAGGTACAACTCCTTGATGCACAACATAATCTTGAATAAATCAACCCTTACATACGCAGCACCCCACCCCACCCCCCACCACATAACGAAAAAGATAAAAAAAAAGAAAAAGAAAAGGTAAAAATAAAATAAAATACACAAAATCACAAAAGAAAGAAAGTGAGAACTCTCTCTCTCCTCTCTCTCACTACTCTCTCTTTCTCTCTCCTCTTTTTCTTCTTTGTCTCTTATCATTTCACTCCCCCCTAACCCCAGATTTTCTTTCCCTTCTTCCCTCTTTCCTTCACACCCAAAAAAACCAGCGGAGAAAAGGAAAAATCAATTGCAAAAACCCGATTAAATTCGTCCCTAATTCGTCAAATTCTTCGGCTCAGAAACCCTAATTTCGGCCGGCCGCGAATCGGTGGGCGCTGTTCCTTTTTTGTTTTCGTTTTCCCCGAACGCGGACGCCTTCGTTTTGGATGAGACTGAGAGGCGGCGGCGCAGACAGGAGAGAGAAACGGGAGCAGGAAAAGTAGCTATTGATGCCGCCGGAGCAATTGCCGTGGGATCGAAGGGATTTTCGGAAGCACGAGAGATCCGGCTCGCACCCGCGCTTCGGCGGTGGGGGATTCGGCGGCGGCGGGCCACACAGGTGGCGGGAGCAGAACCACCACCCGCACGCGCCGCCGCCGCACCCTACGCCATACCACCACGGCCACAACCAGAACCACCAGCAGAATCAGCGCTGGTATTCGGACTTCCGCTCCTCGCGGCCTATCCAACCTGGTGAGTGCTCCTCTTTCTTTGTTTGCCTTTTAGCTGGGTTTTTTTTATATTTTCATTTCTGAATAAGGAATAGAAATTTTCGGGTGGAAGGAATGGGTTCTTCTTGTTCTTGGTGGGAGAAATTAGGTTACTCCTTGTTTCTGATTTTGGCTGTATGGGTTAAAAGTGGGTTGGGACGAATTTTAGGTAATCAAGCATAATTAGTTTTTTCCAAAGGCTTTATGCGTTAATTAGTCAAAGGGGATGATGGGGTTGCGCCATATGTTTGTTTGGCTCGTGAGGAGGCTTTTAAGATGTATGTATTAGCAGATCTGTGAGGCTGATAAACAAACAGTTGAAATTTGGTGTGTGGGTGGTGTTTTAATAGATCTGTGCCTGTTCTGCTTCTCTTTTGGTCTGAAAATGAGTATAATCTGTTGTGTAGTGTTTTAAGCTACTTTCAGTGCTTTCCCTTTTACCTACGGATGTATTTGTTCCTTGTTTTGATTGTATCTCCTCCTTTCCTTTGGGTTTGGAATGTTTTCTTGCTGAAGGTCATGGTAAGCAGGGTGGTTGGCATGTGTATCCTGAGGATGCTGGGTTTATGCCTTTCGGGTCTAGGTATAATGACAGAAACGTAGAAGATGACAATTTCCGACCTTTTGGTAATCGTGGAGATGGAAGGTATTTTAGGAATAGCAGGGAAAATCGGGGATCATTTAGCCAAAGAGACTGGAAATCTCAGTCGTGGGAACCTACTGCTTCGTCCAGTGGTCCTGGGAGACCCACTTCTGAGGTCAATAATCAGAAGTCTGTAGAGAATTTTGAGACATGCCATGATGACAACAGTAAGAATAATGAAGATTCCCGTCCTCCTCTGGATTCCTTGCCGAGCCAATCTCAATCTCCGGTGAAAGAGAACAATGAGAAGAATGTGGATGGTGCTGATGAGTTGCCGAGCTCAGATCAGAAACCCGAGAAAGAAAATGGTCTGGTATCAATGGATTGGAAACCAATTAAATGGAGTCGTTCTGGAAGCTTGTCTTCAAGGGGATCTGGTTTGAGCCATTCAAGTAGCTCCAAGAGTATGGGAGCAGAATCTGAGATAGTGGTTGATGCTCAGAAGAAGGATGTGACACCTGTTCAGTCTCCTGCGGCTGTATGTGTTGCGCCTGCTGCTGTTCCAACTGCTTCTGATGAGACCAATTCCAGAAAGAAGCCCCGTCTTGGCTGGGGTGAGGGACTAGCAAAATATGAAAAGAAAAAAGTTGAAGGCCCTGAAGAGGTTTCAATAAAAGACGGACTGGTAGTTAGTGTGAGTGATTTGGAAATCATGCAGTTGCCTTCTGAAAAGAGTCCCATACTTGCAAGCTTTTCTGATTGTACTGAATCTGCCACTCCAACTTCAGTTGCTTGTAGTTCTTCGCCAGGTAACTTTTTGTGCCATTTCCTACTAACCTCCTTAGATTTCTCTCTCCTTATGTAAATTGAACGCTTGCCTCTTTGTTTGCTTTTGCCCCTTTAAGCCTGAAAATGCAACAATGGAAATTATATTAACTTCCTGGCCTCCCGAGAACTTCTGAATAAAAATAATAAAATAATTTAGCTATGTCTGTTTCTGTGATGCTAGATGTTTAGTGGTCTCTTTCCCAGGTTTTCATCCTGTTTACTAGTATATTGTTAGGTGACCTTTAATATAAGTTCTTGTCAGTCCTCTTTAAATGATGAATGCTTTGGATGGAAAGCTGTGATTTGTGTAAAACGAAAATTAGATCTATTGTATATATCATTGTAGTTTGTTTTTTGGACTATTACTTACCACTCAAACCAATGCTAAGTTGATAACTCTTGTGAGAGGGCTTTTTATCGAAGTTGGATACATAACTGAATCATATTTTTGCGGTGATCTATTAGCAATTTGATATGCGTTCTCTTTCTATATGTCACTCAGAGTATTCAAGTTTAGCATCTGATGGGTCATAATATTCGTGGGAAGTACTGTATATGGAGTAGTTTGATGATCACTTGGATAAGTTTCTGGATATATGATGTCTAATTAGTAGGGCATATGAAAGTCTGTTTCAGTTGTTTCTGTCACTTCCCAATTATGTTGAAAATGAGTTCTGTATTGTTATATGGCTATTGGAGCAGATTGTGTGTCAATAATCTGAAATCCATTTACTAGAGTAGAGTATAACATATGCTGGGGAGATTTTTTTTTTTAGAAAACAAAAATATGTATAATTTTTTTTTTTTGAGAAACGATTGTGTTGAAGCCACCCAAACTTTTCCTACTTTGCCTAGCTGTATGCATTCTTGATTTGTGATGAAGTATGTAAACATTATTCATGGGTGCCTATTGTTAAGTTAGTTCATTTTGGGGATTTTACTTCCATGAATGAGTTCTGCTTGTCTGATGTTTGTGCTGCCTGTTGCAAAGTTCTTTAATGAATAAATGTCTTGTGGAGTTGCTCTGAAGTTGATGAGGAATCTGCTATACTTACATGTTCACTTATGTGCAAACATTTAAGTCATTTCACTTCTCTCCTCAATTGGCGTTCTTTCATTTCTCTCGTCAATAGATGATCCGTGAAGTAGTTATGCTAACATTTTCCGTTTCGAGCGATATGGTTTTTTTACTTTGCTATATTACGTTCTTCGTATCTGCCTTATTTTGAAAATCGATATTTCCTTGTCTAATTGTGGACTAAGTTTCCTCTCTTTTCCTTATGAGGTAAAAGTTATCGTCTTCTCATAAAGAATTCTTTGGGCTCTCAGGTACTGAGGAGAAAGAGTCCGTCAAGGCTGTTAATACTGATCATGATGGTGCTAATTGGAGCTCTTCACCTAGTGCTATGTCCCTGTCACAGTATGACGGACCAGCTTTTAATTTGGAAAATTTGGAGCTTGCATCTATTGCCAATTTGAGCTCTTTGATAAATGAAATGATTCAATCTGATGATCCAAGTTCCCCGGATACAGGTTATGCACGAAGTACCTCAATGAACAAATTGTTGGTATGGAAAGTTAACATATTAAAAGCGATTGAGGTTACTGAATCAGAAATTGATTCGCTTGAAACGGAAATGAGGTCACTGGTAGCTGCTAATGGTCCCCATCCAGCTTATCCAAGGTTGCTACCAGGGGAGTGCCGATTAAAACCTTGTGAAGAGCGACCTGCTGGTTCCAGTATCAATGCTGGACCTGCCCCTTTGCAAGCTGTTTCATCTGGAGCGATGAATATTAAAATCATACCTGCTGCTAATGATGGCCCTGTATCTTTGAAGGATGAGGAAATTGATAGTCCAGGTAGTGCTACATCTAAATTGGTTGAGATGCTGCCTTCTGGAGAAGATGCCTTTGTTTCTGAGCCACAACAATGTGTTGAAGATAACAGGAGATTGGAGCCCGACAGTTTTCGTGGTTTGGAGCAATGCTTGGAGGATGGTGTTAGCAATCAGGATGAAGCTTGCTGTACTAATGATCGTAATGTTATTGAGACTAGTCACCATGCTCTGGGCTCTGTTGACGATATCCATTCTGATATTGGCCATATTTATGAGACTATATTTTCTTCAAATAAATGTTCTGTAAATGAGGCCATGGAGGAGTTGAATAAGTTATTACCTGCAAACCAGAGATTGCTTGACATTTCTGCCTTTTTAAGCTCCCCTTCTTTCCAGAGTGAACCCTTAGGAATTAAGGAGAAGTTTATGAAGAAGAAAAGGTCCCTCAGATTTAGGGAGAAGATTGTGACCCTCAGATTTAAGGTATTTCAGCATTTCTGGAAGGAAGGTCGCGTGGTTTCGATAAGGAAACTACGAGGAAAGTCTCATAAGAAATTTGATCTGGGGTGTAAAAAGAATCGTTCTTCCAATCGTGCTCGTAATTCTTATTTTGGTGAGTAATTATCTGCTTTAGATTTCCCTTTTTCTGTTCCTACCTTTTATTTTATTTTATTTGTGTTCAAGTATGCTGTAATTCTCTCTTTACCAACGGATGGGAATGTGCTGCCACTGTTTAGCTTTCTGCCATGAGTTCATGGCCAATCTTGCTAAGTAATTTCTTCTTTGGGATGTGATGGGTGGTTAAGGGATTTAAGCTGATTCTTTAATGTTGTAAAAACTGATTTGTGAAATTATGGGGAAGGGTAAATGTACAACTAACTTGCCCTTTTTTTGTACTATGGATTCATAATATTTATCTGGCAGATGGATATCCAGTTGTTAGGAGAATTCTGCAACCCCAGAAGGGACACCTTTCATTCTCTTCACACAACCTAGATGATTAGTTGAATATTTTTGGATATTATTATGCTGTCATTATGTATATGCTTCTTTGCCTGATGATGCTGCTCTCTTATTGTCAATTTGGACTTGTTGTGGCTATTCCTTGACTAGATTGACTCAAACTTGATATGTTTTTATGGAAGATTGTGTCGGCAATGTATTCCGCTACCTTTCCTTTTTACGGAGGAACTGCTTGGAGGAATGGGGTTGTACTAAACATTGAAGATGAAAAGGGGTTTAGCTTTAGATGAATCCGCTTTTAAACTTCCTATGGCGATGATAAGTAAAATTTCCAGGATTGGTTTGATATTGTTATTGAAGTTCATGCAATGCCTTTGTCTGCGTTCTTTGAAGATACCTAAATATTTTGGCCTTGTTGTGAACATTACTTTAATTTACTTTTATCTTCTGTGGACGTGGGTTTGATATTGAGTTTGCTTGAGCCATCTTGTGCTGATTCCCAATTCTATGTTGCAGGTGGGTTTCCTCGGACAGTCCCTGCAGAAGAAGTGATCGAGTACACGAACAAATTGCTCTCAGAGTCACCATTCATGCCCTGTAGGACTGCTTTAAAGATGCCATCATTAATTTTGGACAAGGAGGCTCGAATGTCGAGGTTTATTACAAATAATGCTCTGGTGGAAGATCCTTGTTATGTTGAAAAGGAGAAGTCTATGGTCAACCCATGGACTGCTGAAGAGAGAAAACTTTTCATTGATAAACTTGCTATTTTTGGGAAAAACTTCTCAAAGATTGCATCGTTTCTTGAACATAAGACAATAGCTGATTGCATAGAGTTCTACTACAAGAATCACAAATCAGAAAGCTTTGAGAGAGCTAAGAAGAAGCCGGACTTTGCAAAGCAGAAAAAGTCTCAATCTAGCACCTACTTGATTTCAAGTGGGAAAAGATGGAATCGTGAAGTAAATGCTGCTTCTCTTGATATGCTTGGTGAAGCTTCTGCAATTGCAGCTAGTGTGAATGATGGCACGGGAACTCAGCAGAGAAGTAGGTCTAGGATCTTTTCTGGTCTGTCTAGTTCTCACAAAGTGCCAAGGGGTGAAGATGCTCCATTGCAGAGATCAAACAGTCTGGATATGTACAACAATGAAATTGCGGCTGCTGATGTGTTGGCTGGTATATGTGGTTCCTTGTCATCCGAGGCTATGAGTTCTTGCATCACGAGTTCTGTTGACCCCATCGACGGGTATCAGGAGAGGAAATGTCAGAGAATTAGTTCCTGCGTGAAGCGGCCTACAACCCCTGATGTGACACAAAATGTTGATGATGAATGCTCTGATGAGAGCTGTGGGGAGATGGATACTAGTGATTGGTCTGATGAGGAGAAATCTGTCTTTATTCAGGCTGTTTCTTCTTATGGCAAGGATTTTACAATGATCTCTCAACGTGTCAGAACAAGATCCAGGGAGCAGTGCAAGGTATTCTTTAGCAAGGCTCGGAAATGTCTTGGGCTGGACAAGATTCAGCCTGCACTTCGCAATGCTGCCTCTGGTGATGGTAATGGAGGCACCAGTGACACTGAAGATGCTTGTGTAGTGCAGACTTGCTCCGTTTCTGGAAATGATGGTCCAGAATGCAAGATGGAAGAGGATCTCCCACCCAAAGATGCGATTGTGAGTAAGGAATCTGATTCAGCAGAAGCTCGCATTTTGAAGCCTGATTCTAATGGGTGTGTGGATAATCCTTTGGATACTATGGATGCTGAACCAGTTGGAAAGAGTTTGTCAACGGAGAATGCCCCAATGAATGATAATCCAGCTCTAGCCAGTCCAAGTGGACAGGAGTCTGTAGTTACAACCTTGGCTGTATATTCCAAAAATGATTATCTCACAGGTAAAAAGGGAGATAGCAGTAGCGAGGCTAATAGAGTAAATGAGTCTGATAGCAAGGCTGTGGCTGAGGTTTCTGATGGGCATTGTGGGGAAGATAATGAAGAGCAAAGGACTATCTTACCTGAAGAAAATTTGGGACATAAGAAACTTCAGGACAAGAATCCAAATTCTACTGAAGCTACTTCCGTTAGCTCTACAGTAAATGATATTGTTAGACATCCTTCAGTTAATGCACATTCTCCGTTGCAAATTGTATCTGGACTCGGAAAGGAGGCTGATCCCCGAACCTGCTTAGAAAGTTCTCGGGCCATCTCAACAGAGCAGAATGGTCTGTTTGCATCCACTGAGTCATCAGCACTGTTCTCTATGCCCAATCCCAGAACATGTTCAGAAAAATCTCGTCTCACCTCAGCTGAGCAGAATGGGCGCTTTGCTTCCATGGAGTCATATACACTGTTCTCTGTTCCCATTAAGTACCAGAGACACTCAAGCACCAGTGGTCTGTCAAATGGTGGAACTAATGGGACCACAGAGAAGGATTCCAAGAAAACTGTGAGGACAGTCAATTGCCAGCAGCATCTTTCGGGTTACCCACGGTCAGATCCTGATGAATTTTCCCAGGTACTCAGGGGATACCCAGTTTCTGTGCAAAGTGTGAAGGAAACAAATGGGGATCTCAACTGTGAAAAACGGCGTGGCGATTTCTCCCTTCAGAAGTGTACTGGCACAAAACATCAGGGTGAAGTCCAGACGCTTTATCCACCCCACGATAACAGCAGGGATCATTCGAGGCCCCATTCAGGGAACTCATCTGAAGTGGAGAAGCCTTCAAGGAATGGTGATGTGAAGTTATTTGGCAAAATCTTAACATCATCCCAACAGAAACCCGATTCTTGTTTAGAAGGAAAAGGTGGTGAGGACCAGCACAAGAAACCAGGTTCCCAGACTCTGAATTTGAGATTCAGGAGTGACCAAAATGGTAATTTAGATTCTTCTCATTCAAAGTTTGACTGTAATAATAATTATGTTGGCTCTGAAAATAGTGTTAGGAGTTATGGTTTTTGGGATGGAAACACAGGCTTCGCCCCTGTGCCTGATTCGTCTGTCTTGTTGGCCAAGTATCCTGCTGCCTTTAGTACTCATTCGGTATCTACTGTGAAATTCGACCATCAGCCACCTTTTGAAGGAGGGGTCATTAGGAGCAGTGATCATTCCTTAAATGGTCTCGCCGTCTTCCCAAATGGAGAGATGAGTATTAGGAATCGAGAACTGCCTCCTTTTGCCTTAGATATGAAGCAACCACAGGATGTATTATTCTCCGAGATGCCAAGAAGAAACGGGTTTGATGTAGTTTCAGGATTACAGCAGCAACCATCAAGAGGGATGGTTGGAATCAATGTTGTCAGTAGAGGGGGGATTCTTGGTCAGTGCTCTGGCGTTTCAGATCCCGTTGCTGCGATTAAGATGCACTATGCAAAAGCTCAGAACTTAGGAATGCATTCAGGAAATGGAGTTAGGGAAGAGGATACATGGAAGAGTAATGGTGATGTAGGGAAGTAGTAGAAGTGGGGAAGAGAGGCTTTTCTATAGCTTCTATCGTCACGTTGTATTATAGTTTTTGTGTCACCAACCCAGCAGCATTAGAGTAGTGGACAGTCTCAAAGAACCATCTTCTTCTTCTTCTTTTTTGTTTCCTTCTTCTTGATTTCTAGATCTTGTAATATTGCAGGAGCCTTTGTATTTGTTGTATTTGATGGAAATACAGAAATAATCTGTCAAAAAAAAAAAAAAGAGGAAAAGGGTGTGGAGGAGAAAGAGGATTTTCTGTTCCAATGCATCTTCTTTTCTATGTGATGTGTGAAAACATTACCCAACAAAGAGCTTCACAATGGTATGAGGTTTGCTTATTCATGATGTCTTGTCTATGCCTTCTATTTTGAAATCAAGAGCTTTTTTCTTGCCTATTTCTTGTGAGAATTGTTGCACTTTGTACATGTGTTTTATTTATGGCTACATCTGTCTCATGTTGGTGGTGGTGATTTATATTACTCCCTCCGTCCCACTTCAGTAGTCCTCTTTCTTTTCGGCACGAGATTTTATGCGTAGTGTTAAATTTGAAAAAGTATGGGGTCCACATCAAAAGTAAGAGTTAATTTTTACCTTTTAAGGAAAGAGGACAAGTGAAGTGGGACGGACGAAAATAGTATTGAGGACTACTGAAGTGGGACGGAGGGAGTAATATTTTATTCTTTGGGATTTTATTTATTCTGTACAGGGAATGATATATAAATTTAAGTGTCAGGTGCTTCATACTGCTTTTTTCAAATGTCCTCTCATTATTTCAGAAATACAGTTGGTCAAACCTAATTAACTAGATAAAACCCTTTGTAGTTGATTGGAGTAGATAATCAACTTCGATTCCAAGTCAAAATCTACCCCCTTTTCCCCTCTCTCCGGGGGAGAGAGAGAGAGAAAGGGGTAGGTGGCATAGAGTCCAAGAGAATGACAAAGGAGGATTGTAACTATTCAACGATTAGATTAAACATCCTTGTCCTTATATTAATACCTAGCGGTGTCTCCTTCCAATAATTGAATATTGTCTACCTAATAATGTAATATGGCAGCTAAATACAATACTCCTACACTCCATTTTCTAGTGAACTACTCCATCCATCTCACTCATACGGGGATAACCTTTTCCGGTACGAGAATTAAAACGAGAGTGATAGTGATGGATGAAATAGTGTGAAGGGGTTTTAGTGGTTAAAATTTTGCCATTTAAAGTAATATCCCCTATATCGGTGGATAGACGAAAATAGAACTTATTCTTAAATGAATGAGACGGAATGAGTATTATGATAGACTCAATAAAAATAGCTCATTATAAAATAGACAGAGGGAGTAAGTACTAAAATTAGCAAAAAGCAAATTGAACTCAAAACAACTATAACTGATATAATCAGATCCAAAACAAAAACATGTAAACACGAATATTACAAACCTACTGTTTTCACACACTCTTCTGCTTCGGATTCTTCTAGTGTCCGTAGGATAGGTGGGAGAGGAGCTGCGATCTCAATCATCTGCAAAACGACGAGATTTACGAAGCCAAGTGTGAAGAATATTGTTAAGAATATCGATCCATGCAAACTTATGCCACAGTTTGAATATATAATGATGCACAGATTATTTGTGTCTACCTCATTTGTTTGAGGATGAAGGAAAACCACACGATGAGCATGTAAATGGTAACCACAATCACCAGGAACTGGTTTTTCAGGCCTCTCGTAACCTCTGGAATCAACAGAAGTACCATAAATGTCCATAACTGGATTGTGAGCTTGGAAATAGTAGAAAAACCAGTAAAAGCTACAGACAATGGTCACATGACAACACTAGACATAATATGCCAACAATATGGGAAAGTTAACACAGAATTTGTACATCACAAATTTGATTTTAGTTTGCAGATTTCGCTGTTAGTGAAGATGAAATTGGCAGCAGATAAGAACCCTATAGGGTATAGAGAAGGCATTTCAACTTCGTCTAGATGAGAAAATAGCTTGAGGACCATCTTGAAGTGTAACCTTGACCCTTTAAGTCTGGCAAAGTTAAGAATATTGTCATGGGTATTTATAGCGGAAAATCCAGGTTATCAATCCTTTTATTGACAAATGAATTTTCTAAAACATTGATGGCAGATTATGCTTATGCACGTACTGGTATAGAGTATGATTAATGCATGCCACACAGGAAGGTATAAGCAACTCTATAAAGAAACAGATGATAAAATATGAAATAAAACAAGAGTTCAGGATTAAGTTACCCATCATGAGCAAAGCTTTCATTGATATCATCATGATCTGTATACTTTGGTTGCCCATCTGTGCCGTAAAGAGGATCGCCTGCTCACGATTGAGAAGAAATTCTTTAATGATGATCACAGACAAACAAATTACAGCAAACCAAGAGATAAAAAAACTTCAACATTATTTAGCTCAAACTTCCTCTAAAAACAGTCATGTTTCTTGAAGAAGGAATGGAATTCATTCATAGTATACAAGGGTAGTGATAACAAATACTTCAGAATGTAATTTTTGGTAGAATAAGTACTTTTACATGTGTTGCTCAAATTTAAAATTACATATCCATGTAAACATACAGCAACCCTGTTGTCAGAAGCTGCAGAACGTTGCTCGTTCACAAATTCCTATATCACAACCCCTTGCAAACTGTTAACTAATTAGTGTGAGTGCTACAAACTCATAAACTGAGAACATATGCTTTTTCTGAAAATCACTTGTGACTATCCAGCTACAAGAATAACTTAAATAGCAACGGACCCGCTTTTTAAATGCAGCAAGGTGTTTCCATCCATTTCTGTTGGACACTCTAATTAACCAAACAAGTATGGACTTGATATTTTAAACATAGAACATAACTTACCTATCAGTGGATGCCCAATGAAAGAAAGATGGATGCGGATTTGGTGAGGTCTCCCAGATTTGATTTCAACCTATAGAATAAAAGATAATCTTTAGTAAAATCGTCAACATTCTTTCTGAAAACAGAAAGTACGATCTAGATAATCAAGCTAAAGAAAGAGGATATGTTTATCTTATTTTAGCTATCGTCAAACCTGGACCAATGTGGAATTGCTCTGCTCGTTTCTTTGCAGAACTGTAACTTTGCTCAAGGCTGGTTTTCCTGAAAAATAATTATCTTGTTTCATGACTTTCTTCCCCTTCTTTGGTGGTGGTGGTGAGTGTTTGGAGGGGTATTTGCTTGAAGAGCATTACAATTGTAGAATGGAGAGTAAACGAAGATAGAGAACCAAAACCAAGCCTATATTACAGCTGTACGATATCTAAGAAACTTTATGGGACCTGAAGGGGAGGCTACATACAATCCCTGAGCAACGCCAGGATATTTGACCAGACCAATGGGATGATCAATCACAACCTGTCAAGAAACAAAGTAACAAAAAATTTCAAAACAAAATGGAGGAGGCAGATGAAATTTCTACATGCTAGTCATTTCATTATGGTGATTGTTTTTCTTAAGCTGGAAATTCTCAGAGGAAGCCTAAAGAAAAAGAAAACATTATAGACACAGATGCGACCTGTAGAAACACAGAACATAGACTTTTTTTACCTCATTCTCAGCAATCACTCCGCTTGCAAGGGCTCGATAGAGTTTTGTTATACTCCTTGCCTTTGTCTGCTGAGGATTATTATTCCTGTTCATATGTCCATTATAAGTTGCACCCACTTATGTACAGCATTTAAATCAAACCAAACCAAACCCAGTTTCTAAATTGAAAACACAAGACTTTTGTTGCTTTTTTTTAAAAAAAACTCCAAAAGACCTTATCCATAAGTCAGTTAAGATCAGAAGATGACAGAAGCCAAAGTCAATTTGATTTTCACTCACCTAGATAACCCAACCAATGATGTCCCGTCGGCAAAAAAAGCGGCAAGGCGACACTTTGCAAGCTTTGTTTTGGCACAAAGTAGTACTCCTAGTTCAAGAGAAAATGGAAAAGGCACGTTTTTCATCATCTCAAGGGGCTACCAGTCCAAGAATACCAGCATAAAGTAGCATTAAGTGACAATGCATCATATTGCTAATTAACTGTTAATACAAAACAGTCAGTAGTCTTTTAATATCAACTCCAATCAACTCGTATTCTGCTTTCAAGTCCGACTAGTGATACATATAAATCATGTTTTGGGAACCTCCTAGGCTCCTACTGGGGTAAAGTTATTTTTCACTTGCAACTATTTGAAAAATCACTTTTAGAAAAGGAAGACAAGCACGGAAAATCTTCTGAAGAGAAGGCCAAAAGATAGCCTAAACATGTTAAATACTTAAATTCCTATGTAACACAATTCAACTCGTTGTATGACTTAAGACAGTGAAATTATAATAAAGATCTCTCAACATAGAACTGTCTAGCAAGACTGACCAGATGTGCCCCTTCCAAGTCGATGAACTGGAACAGGATGGGGCTCTTGAGATCCAGATGCCTCCAGATTGCCTGCATGCCGTTGGAGTTGTGTCAATACAGTTCGCTGCTGAAACAGTCCTCCAGGTAGAACTTGTAATCCCGATGGTTTATTAAGAGCAATCTGAATGGATAAACATATTTAAGATGGCGGACTTGACCTATATTTTAGTATTATGCATCCGTACTCATATGACTAGAACACACCTCCTAGCATTTCTTTCACGTAGCTATAGCTTGTATGGTCTTCAATACTAAGATGGTTAATACGTTTAAATGCTAATCAATAAAAAGTAAAGTGCGAGTTTTCTGCCTTACTGAATATACTAGCATCATAGATGGAAGTGGAACAACAATTTTTCCCCTTAGCTTTGTTATCTCCAAGCCAATCCATTCAATCATTCAATCAATATTTGGGGGAGGAAACATATTATAGAAATCCACACATTCATTCAGGTTTCTAGAGTATAAAACAACACAATTTTACTATCCTATTTTTCTAGGAACAAACATTCAGGGCTGGATTATTAAGAAAAATGTGAGAACTTCCAAACATGCCATTCAGGTAGGTCCAAAACTATTCCACTCGTATCGGGATAAAGAAGTTGCATATTTCTACATAAATAAGCAATAAAGCACTCAGATTTAACTTCATCAATTTACCAAATCACTGTCTTCATAAAGAATTTCCAGCAAATATGGAGCATCGGGCTCTTTCCAAGGAAGCCGATGATAAACCAGTTCAGCACCTTCCCTACCACAAAAACAAATGATACTAATCAATACAACAATGCCAGCATCCTTTCATCACTTCAACCAGATTTCACAGCCATTAACATCGTAGTGCGTGTGTAACTGACAGTATGCAGCAATTAACTATCAATAATCAACAAGGAAAACCTGATAATCGTATCCGGATCCGTCACGACACAACCATCGATACTTATCTGCTCATTGCGAATCCTCTGCAGCCAACTGTTAAAACAATCAATACACAACCAAAACACATCCGATTATCGCAAAAAAGGAGCTTCGTCGCAATCAAACCAAAACACATCCGATTATCGCAAAAAAAGGAGCTTCGTCGCAATCAAAATTTTCCTGTTACCCGTGCAAAGGTGCAGAACTTTTGTATCTACTCGCATAGAACTCAATCAGCGTCACACCTAAACATAATGGAAGTTGACACACACACACACAAATTAACATCTGTACATACATACAGAACCGAAACGATTATATGAGCGGCGGAGTTAGGTTACCAGAGTCGGAGCGGCGGATGACGTCGCGGTAACATATTCCGGCGTTAAATTTCGGCCACGGTTCGCCGAATGTTACCACCATTTTGCTTTGAAAAACTTGAATTGAAATTTGGTGCTCTAAAATCGTACCATAAACTGCGCCTTTCGAAATCGCATTTAGCCCTCTTCAAAATTGACGGCGATTTTAGTGTGTGGTTTTTACCGCTTATTATATGGTGTGAATCAAACTATTTCAATACATAATCACGTAATCGTTTATCCAAAATGATAAAATTCCGTGTCATCAAAAGCTCGAACTTGTAAAGTGAAGTAAAATGTATTCATTCATATTATATATTCACTAAAAAAAAAAGCATTGATTTTGATTTATCGACAAAACAAAAACATTTTACTATTTTTATAAGTAAGAATGTGTTCATGCGCTTGTATTGACCTAGAAGTAAGGGTTGAGTTTCGGGAAGAAAGGTTTCAAGTTCGTGAAAGAATACACATTTTTATTATAGGAAAAATTTAAGTACAAAACTTATAGGAACAATTTAAGTACAAAACTCATACATGCAAAACTCTATACCTCTTTGAATTCTTTTTCATCAAAGAATATTAAATTAAAGAAGCAGTAGAGAAAGGCTCTGAAACTCAACCAAAAACATCAGCTGATGAAGAAGCAAGCTGCAACGGAGCCGGTTTCCAATCAGCCACCTCGCTACAACCGCCGCCACGAACACTGGCGGCCGCCGCCTGGGCAGCTCCGGCCAATGAACTTTCATTCTCGGCCGTCTTCAGACGATACCTCTCCGCCCTCGACCCAATCACCTGGCCTAGGATCGAAGCTGCGATCGTAAATGCCATGGCCGATTTCGGCATCAACACTGATTTCCTCAGCATGCCTATGAATGGGATGGCTGCATGAACTGCAGCGAACCATGAAGGCGAGAATTTCTTTGTGTGCTCTCTCCATACACCTAAAGGGATGTTTGCTGCCATCCCTAGTATTCCGATAACGAGCACTTTTGCAGGGAGAGGCTGTGGCCGGAGATTTTTGGCGAAGGCGGTTTTTGATATTGCGGCTCTGGCAGCGATTATTGCCTGAGGGCACTTAATTTGGATCCCCGGAGGGGGCTGGAGTGCCTTTGCTACGAGGGGGAGGACTTTGTTCACGGCTCGGTAGGATTTTGAGATCGGGCAGTTTCCGATTTGGAGCCAGTCGTTGCTTGTTGCCTCATGTTGGGATTTGCCTTTCTGAGAGAGAGAGAAAGAGTGTGAGATGAATATATATCTAGTGAGAAAGAAATCCCTTCCAGAAAACAGCTGCGGAAAACAGAATTACGACAACGAGCATTAAGTTGTATGCATAGCCAATTACCTTTGAAGAAGAATCCTTTTTGGATGAGCTTGATTTCTTCTTTGAGTTCTTCCACATATCTGAAAACGCATCAAATCCGAAAGGCCCTCCATGTCCGAACGAGGATAGGCTGATGGTTGCTGCCTTGGCAGCCAACGGATTGAATTGAGACGACAGTGGCTCTGAAGGATGCTTGTCATTGGGAATAAACGACCTTTCACAGAGAGGAACTACACCATTCTGCCCGTGGAATAGCCTGAATGCCATATCAAAGTTCGGACCATCCTCAAAAATTGGTCCTTTCTCTTCCTTAGTTACCTGAAAGGGACATTACAGAACAGGACAAAGCATTCAGACAGCATTTTTAATGAAAATTTTGAATTTGATAAGGAGAATATGTTAAACAGTCGAATTCAAAAGCAATGCTCAACTAACTTACAGGCATGGGGAAAGCCATGGCCCTTGAGAAGGATAAATTAGTTGGCTCGTTTATGTTCTGCAAAAACGGACACCTAACAACTTCCGAGCTAAAAGGAGGGCAGTCGCCATTGAAGTTCTCAAAGGCGAAATCCATCATAAAAATAGTCAATTGATCTGCACAAGAATGGTAGAAATTCATAAGATTTAGTTTGTTCATACAAAACAACAGCTAGAATTCGGAAACAAATTTTCGAGATTACACCACTTTCAAGCTAAATTGCAGGCATATGAAACAAGATTAGGTGCATGAACAACTCGGACTCCGTATACGAAAATGCAGACAAACATCAACGAGGGGTAAATATTTCAAGATGATTGACTATATACAAGCTTCTCCCCATGAAAAAGTTGTAGGTATTCACATAATCTATTTAGAGCTAATGAAAATCATCTATATCAAATCCGAGTCTAAAAATCGGATTTAGCTCATCAACTAAATATGATCAACTCAATTCATCATCCTTTATAACCACCTTCCTTAATCAGTTTAGCAAAACTACAGTTTCCTAATAATTCTTCCCTTCCCTTTCACTATACTTCAAGGATAATTATCGAATAAAACAATGTAGTCCCGTTTCATTCACTCGTTCCATTACTTTATACCTCAAATATATTCAACAATCGAGCCAAATGAAACAAGACGGGGAATAATATACTCCAACAAAGTACAGAAAAGCAGACGATTCCTGAAAAAAGGCTAAGAAGCTCAGCTAAAAAAAAAACCACTCACACACACACAAAAAAAAATGGAGAAAATTCCGATCAGATAACAAACATTTCTCTCGTAATTTCACAAACAATTAACCATAACAACAGCTACACAAAACAACCAAAAATGCAGAATCCAGCTACCAAAACTTGATCAAAAGCTCAGAAATCACAAATTCATAAAAGAAAAACTAAGACGAGATGAATACCTTGAAATGCAACAAGTCAAATGCGGCGAGGGGGCGGGTAAATGAAGAATTCCGAGCACAAAAAAGGATTTGTAGAGAGAGAGGAAGGTGAGATAAATAGAGCAGGTGGCTAATCTAATAGAGTTGCAACAAGATTGAAAATTCAACAAGTAGTTGGAATTCTAGAGAGAGAGAGCGCGTGTGGTAGAGAGAGAGAGCGACCACATCAACGCCACAAAAATGGACTGGGCGAGTGCATGCCGCACTCCTACTTTGATTCTGAAACTGAAATGTCTTTTCCCATTTCTAAGATTTTTCTCCAGTCAATATCTGCTTCCCTCTTTTCCGATAATTACAATTCGGCCCCGGTAAAATACCCTATTCACTTTTCACCCCATAAATATGATGATTTTCGCTTTTGACCCCACTAATTTTTTATTTGTTATGTGGAGTTAATAAAATTATAAAATTCGGAACTTTTTATTTTTCATTTTTAGTTTCCTTTTACTAATTATTTTTTTTTAAGGAAAATTGGAATTTTTTATGTAGACTTAGTTAATACTACCTCCATCCCGTTTAACTTGGGACGTATTCCATTTCGGGACGTCTCATTTATTAGACCTGTTTCCATAAAAGGAAATAATTTAACATCACGTCACCATCTACATCACACTTAATTAGCCTAAATTAATTTTAATTAAAAATGGATGTGAGTAGTACTAATAATTTAAATTAAATTAAACTCTAATTTACCATCACATCTCCATCACATCACCCTTTTATCCCATTTTCCTTGGCTCTTGTGCCATTTAGAAAGGTCCCAACTTAAACGGGATGGAGGTAGTATAATTTGATTATTTGTTATTTATCGCATACGTAGGGAGCTACGAAAAAAAGGGAGAAATTTGTCTTTAGGGGGAATAATACTCCTAATACGTATCATTTATTAGTGTTTGGTCAAAGAAATTGATGCTGCCCTATTGCTTCAAAAAAAAAAAAAAAAAAAAAGAAAGAAAAAGAAGAAATAAGATGATTTGTCTTAATCACAGCTTTCAATCAAATTATTAAGTGAATTTATATCGATATTGGAACATAACAAATTCATGAAAATATATACATCATGCTAGGAGAGGCCCATTTTATAATTATATACGAAACAATTCATAATCGAATATCCCCATCCCGTCTGATTATGTCTCATTTTCTTTGGCACGATTTTGAAAATAATGATGTATGACGGGATACGATATTAAAATGTGTAAATAGTATCGGGACGATCAAAAAGGAAAAATTATGCGTAATCGATGTCAGACGGACTGAGTAAGAAATATTTACATGTAAAGTTTCTCCTAGGAACGGAATTGCAGTTTCCTAAATCATGAAATTTCACCAATGAGATTATCAATCAACCAAACTCTTCAATTGAAATCACATTACTTGCTACTGGATCTGAAATACTACGAAAATGGCGAAATTTCTGAAGTTACGAGAGATTATCATCACTTACCAGTTACCACGGAAGAGTAGAATCCCCAGAAAATTGTTGACAGACTAGGAAACTTCTCTCCTAACAATCTTTCAGAATGATGTAGTCTAACTGTCTAAGTAGCATCCGATTTCTCCTCTGTCCGGTATTCGGGTTTAAGCTCGTAGGTTCCTTGGTTGGCTCCCTTGTTGTTGTACACGCACAGAAGCTTGAGCATGTCTTTCAGAAATTGCTGAAAGAGACGTAGTTAAAAGGACGTCAGTCAATATGCTACATTCCAGTCTCAAGGATGAATGAAGCTAGTGTATCATGCAAACGATTGTTATGAAACCATGACCGAAGTGTGATAACTACCTTAAGATGGTTTTCAAGATTTCAAGTATTCGGTCATGGAGAATAGAGAAAACGAAGAAAATAGACTAACATTTGAATTTCAAGTATTCAGTTTCACCACTATAAGATAAAGAGACACATTTGGAATTGCAAAAGAACGACTTTTCACAAAAAAGGACTTGCCATGAATGAATGATTTACGCAATATAAGGGGCGACTAACAGCAGAATCGATGATACTGTACAGATGATGCAATGATGGAACAGCTGAAGTAAAACTTGTTGTATTTTTCTTGATCAAGGAACAGTTTGCGTACCTCGGGCTGATCTGTCTTCTGAACAAGTTGTTTCAGTGTCCAATTAGGTTGTTTCTCAAAGAGCCTAAACATGATCTTCTCCATTTCTTCAGGGTCTCTTCTAGTTCTTTTTGTTTCCGATCCCTTCGCTTGAGTTTTTTTCTCCTATTCAAACATAACAGCAGGTTTTTTAAATTAAGATTGGTGACATGTATATGTTAGTGTGTCACGCACATAAAGCAGCGTTATAACACATTCTATTTCATAGAAAACAGAAAAGGATGGATAATGTTGTGCACCGTTGTCCCAGAGGTTTTCATATCAAACATTCCAGGCATGGACCTCATACGGAGTCCAGAATCATCGTCAATGACCTGCATAAGATTTATGGCAAAGACAAAAGGAATGAGACAGATGTAGGGGGGCAGAAAGAGAGAAGATGGTGCTTACATCAGCATGCTGTAGTATGAATATTCTTTGTCCAAGGAAAAGAATACACAATGTACCTTTATTTGTCTGGTTTTAGTCATAGATCTATTGTTCCTCTCCCTGCAAAGTCTTCTGTAGTTTTCATTATCTTCAGTATGAGGTTTCATGTCAAACTTATGGTTAATTTTCCCCTCCACAGAAGTCTTCCCTACATTCAAGCATAATCAATCAAAATATGATATCATGGTTAAAATTAAGAGAAGCATCTCAAATTGAGTGTAAGCAGCACCTGGGTACTATAGAATATATCCTAGACTAATAGCTGTTTCGGTTGAAATAATAAAGTTTCAAGAGAAACAGAGATCAGCAAGAAGATAAAAGGTAATAGAGGATACAAGCCAAAAAAACAATCATCAATGCCATACAGCAATAGAGCAGACAAGCCATAAAACGATCATCAATGCTGGCGGTAGTCCAAATGTAACTTCTTGTATGGTATCCAAAGAGCAAACATATGCTGAAATCCAAATTTTCATAGCAACTAAGATTTTAAAATTAGTCAACTAGAAGGAAACTCTTTATTTGGATTATAATAGAGGAAGTACAGAGCTAACAACAAATGAAAACATAAAAAATAAGCAACGGAACTATAAGGTGGAATTCATAATGGATAATAAGTTAGAAGCTCAATCATGTTGCTTCTGGCCCGACTCAAGAGTTGTGACCTTTTCAACTGATAGGAAAAGAATCTAAACTACGTGCAAAGCATCAACTACGTTTAGAGTAGTGACCTTGAGATGACTCAGATAATACAGACATAGGAACAAAATCAGTGGACATGTCCATTGAGTAGCGCTTCGGCATGTTCCTGTCTCCAGTGTCAGCCAACTCCATAGTAAACTGGTAACCAATTAAAAATCAAGAGAATTGGAAAACAGTTAAATAAGGATGCTGCTGCCAAACCTCGGACAAACTAATTGAGCGACAAATTAAAGTAGACAGGCATGCAATAATAGAGCGGATGCCTCACACATAAGAAATGTATAGCTTCAAAATATAAATATCTTGTTATTACTCATTCATTAGCGGTACTCAGTTAGAAAATGGAACTAAGAAAACTACTGCTCTCTTTAGCAATGGCTTAATACAAAAGGTTGAATATAACCCAAAACATTCCCAATTTCAGCTCATATATTGAACTCCATGTCAAGTCATATTAGGACCACATCTGCATTTAGATAGTATGTTCCTATTGCTCTTGTAGTGGCATGTTAAGGGGAATTTACCAAAATCTGCCAAAGTAACAGTAGCTTTTACGAGGATTGAGGAAGAACAACAAAGAAGTTAGACAGAGTTTTAGTGAAATTTTCGTTTTACTCCAAACTTCTGCGCCTTCGCTAGAGATATCACTCTAAAATGCATTTACGAGATTCCCTTTTTAACTCAAAAGAATACACCTTCCCCTTACACCAAACATGTCGACCAAGCCAATATGAAAAAAAGAGTGTGTAAAGGTGAGAAAAAAGCTAAAGTACTCGCACAACTAAGAATAGTTTTTACATATTATTGAAATCTGCACCTTGAGATGCATTAACTCGAGGAGTTGGTGCAGAAAGTTAATTTAACGAATATTGATTTACGCAGTGATGCCCAGTGAGTCATTCTTCATTTATTTCCAGTTTACCATCCCATCACCTTAGTTTATGAGCCAGGGAGAAAATATTACCACACTGAAATACACTTCTCATTCTGCACCCACCTTAACTAGTTTTTCTTAACCAATTCACATAATTAAGTTGAGGCATATTAGGCAGTAGGTTCTATGATCATTATTTTCATCTAATGAAGAGAAAACAAAGCATCAGACGAGAGAGGAAGAAAATGACTTCTAAAACATGAGCTAAAAGAGCAAAACAAGAAAGCCATAATTACAGCATGGTGCCTACTGATAATTCCCCTGCAACCTCCTCATGCACAAAAATAAAAAAGAAAGAAAACACCACAGCATAGCATGAAGAAAATCACTCTTTAATACCAATTATACGATTCTTCATCTCCTAATCCAACATCCAATTATCTCCTAATCCAACATCCAATTAATGTCTCGTAAGTGATGTCATATTATACACGTAACCAATTAGTCGTCAATAGAGGACCTCTTCTGCCTCAGAAAAATGGAGATTCAGCAGGAAAATGAGTGAATTCAAACTCACCACAATATCCAAAGTTAATGTCACCACCGGAAATATAAATCACAATTACTCCAGCCATAAAAGGGATCCTTAGTTTCACTCAAACAACTATACAACAAAATCAAAGAGTTCATATGAGATTCTTTCCAGTAAATCCGCGTTCAACCATCGAGATAATATAAACAATAACCATGAGACAAAAAACACATGCATGCAAAACTCTTAACAAAAACCACAAGCCTCACAAAATTCAGCTATCTAATTAGCAAACGAGAGAAAATGAAATGCAGCAAACGAACATTCCGAAAAGGCAGCTCAAATAGGCTCAAAATCGAAGCGAGAAACAGAAGGCGGAAGGCTACACGTCGGCACATACTCACACATTTGTGATTTCAGTGTAAATGCGCACACATATACACCTGTGTGGAGGACAAGTCGTCGTTCGGGCGCAGCGGATCGACGGCGACGACGACCTTAGCGACGATTCGGCCGGAGGAGGCGTCGGGCGTCGCCGGCGAGGGCTGGTTGGTGGTGCTCTGCATGGCGCGCGCGACGACGGGAGGGCACTTCATCAGCCACACGTGGCGCTCGGCCTTGGCGGTCTCCAGCTGGCTGCTGCCAGCCGTCGCCGGAGCTGAGGTTTTGGCGTCTCTGGTCGGTTTCTCCGCCATCAGACGGCGGTGGAGGTTTTGGGTTTGAAGCGACGAATCCTTTGATGTTGATATTTGTACTTGTACTTGGAATTTGGGGAATTGTTGTATGTGGCGTGGTGCAATGCACCGGTAGTAATTTTATTTTATTTTAAATTATTTTTTATTATGGAAATTCTTTGATTATATTTATATTTAATGCTGTATAATATTGTTAGGTTATCAAACAATTAATTTTAAGATTATACTACTTGAACACTCAATTATGTAGTTTCATTTTAGCTCGATAAATTTATCGTATTACATGATACGTAAATTTAGCTCGATAAATTTATCATATTACAGATTTTGCCTAAACTTCAAATATGTGATAATCTTATGAGATAAAAAAAACGAAGAATGGACGCTTTAGCAATATAAAATAGGCAACTATTACATAATTTCGTCATCTAATAATCCTCTATGAAGAATTGCTACAACAATGAACAAAAAGAAAACATAAAGGTAAAAAAGGAATTTCGCTCCGACGACAGTTATCGTCTTCGTTGCTAGACGAGACAAGTTAGGATTTAGTAGCCGGAGTTCGCGCGAACTTCAACTACTCAGCTACAACACACACCCTCTCTCTCTCAAGTTATATTACTTGAAAACTGCTTATGACTTCATCTTCTGTTTTTTCACAGTTTTGGAGAGAGCTTCACAAATCTCCCGCTTACGCTTGGAAACCATGTTATTATCAGTAGTTTGATTGTTTCCATCCTTGCTCGAAGTTTTAGGCTGATTCTTTAAGATATCCTTCACGAAGAACTTCAACCTCCACAGCGTTGATTCGCTCTGCTCCACAAGAGAGAGAGAGAGAGAGAGAGAGAGAGAGAGAGAGAGAGAGAGAGGTGTTAGCATCTACCAAACGCTTAAACTAACCATAAGAACATAGTGCTTAAACAGATACTTGTATCGATAAAGAGTAAGGCATGAGAAAAACCTGAGCATCAATATCGAGCTCCACCTCTTCGGAGTTTGCTTGGAAGTTGAGGTTACTTTGAGCTACAATCTCCAAGGCCTTATTCAGATCTTCAGGGGATAGTTTGGAGAGAGCGACTCCTAGTTTTCTTTTCTCCATTGTAGATATGTGCCTGTCGAAATTTCCTCATTCAAATGTATTCTGCTAAAATAAACAGAGAAAGAATAGGGTGGAAGAATGCCAGCTGTTAAGAGAGCTAAATGTTTAGGTTTAGATGCATAAACGTTATTAAATTGTTGAAGTAAACCATTTCTTCATTAAAAGGTTAGGTCGTAAAGTTTAAACAGAGCCAATTATGCTTTAAGCATGCCAATCTGTGCTGATACCTAAAGACCCCAAGCAACGAGTGATATATCATGTAAAAATCTAACGAAGCACAGCCAAAATTGTGAATTTTGAATTAGAATGTAGATTGTTCATAGAATTATTCAGCTGATCCCATAAAAAATACTATGGAATTGCCAGAATAGTTAGGAGTTCAAATATAGCCGATTGCAGTCAAAATCCAAATGCCTCAACTGCACATACATTCAAACCTTAACTAACCTGCATTTTTTAACCACCATATCTCGGAGCTCTTCTATGTGCATGTCAATGTCATAGAGCTGAAACAGATTTAGGGGGGAATACAATGATTAGTAACATCTACAGCATTACAAAAGAAAATAATAACTCTTCATGTAGCTAGAAAACAAGAAATTTTATCTTACCTCGATATTAAGATCCCTAGCCATCTTCGCATGAGCTGCCTCCTCAGCAAGTTGCATGCTTATTTCTGCTTCAGCTTCCTCCTGTTTCCGTTTTTCTTCCTAATAGGTATGTTATGGTCAATAGATTTCAAACGCAAACATGCATCAGTTGCCTTTTGAAAAATAAAGACAAGTGAACAGTTAGGTAAAGGCAAAAGTACATTGGGCTGGAAATAGATAAAAGAAGAAAGGAGCCAAGTGAAAATCGCAAGCATTCCAGTCATGAGATGAAAGCATGTGAGAGAGATGAATCAACATTTAAGAAACATTTAATACCCCTAAATCACATGTTAGCAAAAGATCCCTGTAGTAATTACCTCTTCTGTAACTTTTGGCAAAAACTGTTGCCACTTCTCCTCAAAGTATTCGAGTAATTTGCTTGCCATAATATGAACATCACTCTGTTCATCGTTGTACTTCATTGCATTACTAAAAACCAACCTCAAATCAGAGCATATTTCACGAATATGCTTATATCCGGTACCATCTTTGGCTTCCATTTGGTTTTTTATAGTACTGAAGTCCATTGGCCTGTCAATGATCTGAAACATATCATTCATGAAGAATCAATCCAGGTATACAATCAGATGTCTAAGGCGCTTATTGTATATCGTAACCAAACAATAAAGACAAAACATTAGCGTGATTTTCAAATGGGGGAAGGAGCGGGTGTAGAAATACCATAGTTTGAATGTTCATAATAAGATAAAGAGCTAGCATCTTTGACTAGCTAAGAGTTATGGCAGAAATTTTCAAGTCTGAATGAGAAGTTAGACAAATGCTAAATTACATCTCTTTCATCAGATTGCGATTCTGAGATGTTCTATCATTATTTTCATCCTAACCCATTCAATGAGGCAGAACTGATTTGGAGGCTCGCCAACTGTAAGCCATACTAGTATCATGAAAGCCCCACAGATGCTGGATAAGTAAAGTCAGTATGTGAACAATCACGCTTTTTTCATCCATTCCAAATAGTTTTTTCAAGTTTTTTCAGAACTAGTTATGTACTAATGTGATAAAAGAAGCCCTTGACCTCGTGGACCATTGTGGCCATATCAAAGTAGAAGAGTTAAACCTTTTCCCTTTGTTCTGCATAACTTTTGATATAACAATGATATTAGTTCTTTACTTATATTTTGAGTGAATGGTGTGTTCCTTTTCTGTTGAACAAGAAAGAGGTGTTCGTGTTTACAGATCTTGTCAAGTAGCAATGCAAAGTAAGCTTTTGGTATAAAAAAACTCCAGCTGTGGAATCTAGATCAAGATTGTTCTAAACATCATTAATGTATATCTATCCTGCATGCATCTCTTTCTAGCTCAATGCGATGGCAGGGCAGAGGAAAGGGAGTTGGTCCCAATTACATACAAAGATAAACTAGAGCTAGGATTAGATAAAATTGCACGGAAACAGTCAAAGAGGCTTTACCTTATAGTAATCACGCAGCTTAAGTCCTTCAACGTCTACAGGATGCATAAAGGGCCAAGCCCACTTGTGCTGTGTGACCTACAACACTAGAAAAGCACTTAATAAATATTTTACTATCCCAAATTCTTTATAGGAAAGTAAAGTTTTGAAAAATAAATAGAAGCATAGACAAGACTTGCTAAATAAATAAATAAATAAATAACATATACAAACAATAAGAATCCAAGAGACTTGCCTTACGAAATATACTCCCAAACTGGCGTATAAGGTCTTGCATTCTCTTAGCAGCAATAGCTTCTCTTCGTGAAGCATCCTGCTGTAGTCTTTTCATGCCAGGGATATGCTTCTCTTTTTCCTTTATTGTTGAAGTATTCCTAGAAGTGCTGGGTTTCTTTGCCGTTGTACTCGAGTAAAAGTCTTCCACTTCATCCACTCTTTGCTCCATCTAAGGGAGAGAAAGTCAGAAAGATAGTAGATTATGACAAGCAAAACATGGCTCGATAATTACCATGTAACACATACTACAAGAGTTTTGGCATCGGGATACATTGGGCATGTAAAGTAACTGAATCTATGCACACTGAACAATTTGCCAGCAGGTAATGCTGGACTTAAGATCTTAAAATCAATATGTATACTTCGATTGAACTAAAAAGCATCTGAAGGTTGAAAGGATATGCAGAGTAATAAGAATAAGAAACATCACTACCCATGTTGACTAAGACCAATATAAAAAGAGCAAATGCTTAGTTGCTTACTTGCTCGACCTTCGCGAACAACTCATCAACTTTTCTCTTAAGGTCATCTGCTTCAACCGGATGAACGTCCATAGCCTTTTCTTCTATGTTTGCTGCATCAAGTATTGATGCCTCCACCAAATCCATCTATCATTTATGAAGAATAAACTGAATTTAAGTCCAAATATATACCGTCATCCAGCGGAGTTTAGAAAAGCGGTATTGAAATCAAAGCTCTAATTAAAAATACACAGGAAATCTCAGAAATACAAAAGGAGTGGAGATAACAGGGGGCTATAGGATGAAGCCTTTCAATAATATATTCTCCCTTCACTATTTTCGAAGCTCTATTACAATTATCCTTTTTCATAGAAAGTAACTCACTTTCTAGAAATGATAAATCAAAGCAACAACAGCAAGATCCAGCAAATATTATTAGGCCATATCAGTGTGAAATCACGACTCGGACTGACTCTTCAGAAAAACAATTATGCTTCATCCTAATGCTAATCTACAAAAATAATTAATCCAAACTGCAGAAGTCCATTAGAGAGGCTAGTAGCCCCTCCAACTTTACCCAAAAAACATTTGCATGTACCCCTCATGCGATAAATCAAGCTGAAATCAGTTTAATCGTAACAAAAGTAAATTCATTGAAGTAAAGATTCAAGCTTGATGCAGGTGAAGTTCATCAAGCTAAACTAAGCGAGCAAGAGCTCAATCACAGACGAGCTCGATAACACAATGTCGATTAACACATTACAAACACGATAACCGACCGAAACTTACAAAGCTTGCATAATCAAAAGGCTGAGTTTTACACGAACAAAAAGACAGACTATGTGACATTAAACGAACCCAGCTACTGTTTAATCATTATAAAATCTCCGAACAAGCGAATATACATTATCTATTCCCAGTAATGCAACCGAATTATACGATACAATCGCTAATTACAACCGAGAAAAACTGAAACTCAAAATTAACAAAGAAAATTGAAGTTAGGTATTACCGTAAGGCTTTGGGAATCAGCACCGCAAGAGTTTCGCAGAGGCGTTATTGAATTGTGAGCTGCTATTACGGGAAGCGCTTCCACTAACTTTGTATTTGGCGGCGAGCGGCGGCGGCGGTGGCGTCTAAGGCTGCGGTTAAGTAACGGAAGGGAACCGGTACGGTAATCGGCTTCTTTTTGTAGTCAATTTTGTAGTATCATGTTTCCCATTCGCGTTGATTCGAATCCCGAACTCTTAATTGAAGAGGAATCGAGAAAGAATAAATTCACTTGAAAATATAGTGTTTTAAAAATCGAGCTGAACCGACGGTTGAACCATGAACCATTTATATTCTAGTTTGTGGTTTTTTTCGGTTTTTTTCAATTTTGGCCAGTTGAACACAGTTCAACCGAAAAAACCATGAACCGAAAGCCTTACCGATTCAACCTCCGGTTCGGTTTTAAAACATTGCTTGAAATCACTCTTTTTGTTGGTTCATTTTTCATTAGGTAATGAATCATTAATACCACTCTGATCCCCTATACTGACTCATTTGCTTTTTGTTTTTTCGGCACGCATTTCCACCGAGACGTAGTACGAGTTTTACGATATAATTTTAAAATATTATTTCTTTTACGGGATACTACGACACTACGTCTCGGTGGAAATGCGTGCCGAAAAAGCAAAAAGCAAATAAGTCAAGTATAGGGGACCGGAGTGGTAATAAAAACAAACAACATCAGATTGATTGTCAAAGATTTTGAGTTCGAGTCTTCCGATACGATTTTAAATTCTTGTTTATTGTTTTTTAAAAGAAAAATTAATGATTGATTAACAAAGTAGAGAGCACAAAATCAAGAAGTACTTTTAACTCCAACAAAAAATAGACATGAAAATTTTCAAACTAAAAGTGAAAAACAAGAAGGGAGAGAGAATTTCACATTCTCAACTAAAAAGAGGCTTTCAATATGCTTCACTGCAATCACAGATCTAACAAAGAGGGAGCAAACTTCAGCGCCCAGGAACAAGATTCCAAGCTTTTTGCAGAATTTCGTCGTCTACAAACGGTCGCAGGTTCCACATTTGGCAATACGTCTCCAGTTCTCCCTGCGAGGACTTGTGGTTGAGGGAGGATACGATTCTAACCTGCAAAGCATGTTCGTGCAGTCGAGATTTTGACATTGTTGGAGGCCAGAAAAAGTCGAGGGCGGAAGAACAATGATATATGAACCAACCTGCATTGTGTAGTCTTGTTTTACCATACTGTATACAATAGCCATCATGCTGCCGTAGTCTGCTGCATTGGGTCTTTCCTGCAGATGCGTACGTTCTTTTCTAAGAGCAAAATCGAAGATATATTGAGGGGAGAGAGAGAGGGAAGGAGAATTACTTGGTCAGTTGAAATACTACGCGAATCAGAGTGGCGGCTACTATCTTCTTCCTCTTTCTCATCTGCAGTTTGCACACTTGAAGTAATACATGAATCGAAGTTGCAAGTAGCATCTTCATCTTTCTCCTTTGAAGCTTGCACAACGAATGCTGCAGTGCCCAAAAGGGATTCAAGTTCCTCGACGACAACTTTAGCTGCAGCAATCATATTTGAATTTCAATGATTAGCTACTACCAGAAAACACACCCCACCTCCACCTCATCCCCAACTCGAAAACCAGACATATTCCAGTAAAGAACAAACGCAACGTATACATTACTTGGTCGATGGATTTGGACAAGTAAATAGGAGGAGGGAACAATGGATCACTTAATCAATAGTTATCCAAGATGGCATAAGAGGAAGGGCACCTGACTTAAGTCTGAGTTATCCCATCACTCAATCACAAACCTGATTTTTGACTATGTTCGTATTCTAAAACCACTCGTTCTTGACCATCTATTCGACTTATCAATTTTTTACCAAATTCACAAGCTTTCATGATCGAAATGGTGATTTCTTTTCTATTGCCTAGCACTCAAGGAGTTCTATTGCTACTTAGGGGAAAGGACTGCTCCGTCATTAACCAACCAAGCTATCATTATGCGATCTAACGTGTGATTTTCAGAAGAGACACGGTGTGGTATGAGTACAGTTTCTCCTAGAAAAAAGTGATATGGACAGATGAATAAGTAATGCTGTGTATTTACATGTATGATCCCAACCCCGTGCCTTTCCAAGCATTATCAACCTTCGAGTTTTGTTTCATAACAATGCGAAAGCATGATAAATATAAATCACTGGATGCCAAGACTGCTATTTCACATTTGCATAATACTATAGACCTTATGCAAATATCCTATACTTCACGGAGATAAAAAAGTGTGCAACTTTGAGATCTCATAACAACTCTACTAGAAAGAGAAAACTACCTCTATTTATATAATCTTGAAGTCCGAGATGGCATGTATGCACTTCTGCAAGAAATCAACAAATTATCGACGAACATAGTAGAACCAACAACGAATAGCAATTATAAAAAACCACAAAATAGAGCAATATCAATATCGGCATATTATTGCTGCAACGATAAGCAAACTATTAATGTTGAATTTCCCCCTCAATTGGCCATCCTAGATACCCAGTTACGATAAAACCATAAGCATCAAGTGACCTATATTACACAGTACACACGTAACAAAAGTCGAAAATGCCATATGCCAATAATAATCAACGTATAAATGTTGATAGACTATATCCGGCCCCTATTTCAACATATCAGATGAAAAATGTTACTGACTTACACTTGCTCACGCTTTGCACACTGTCGTGACTATTGGCACATCCAGCTTCAAAATATGATGCCAACCGTCTCGATTCATGAGCTTTAATAATGCGCTCCACCAATTTAGAAGTCATATCGATTGGATCCCGCTGTAAGAACCCTACAAAGATCATAGGCAGGTCTGAATTAACTGCATTCATCCATCAATGATAGCCGATTGCAACATGACATGAAGCTATCCGACTCAAACTGTTACTCTTATTATCACTACATAGGAAAGAAGAAAACACACAACAGGCAGAAAATTGACGAGCAAACAAAACTCAGATAGATCCACTCACCAAGTGCTTGCTGAAAGCTAACAAGCAGCCGGCTACCCATAGAAACCAGTTCATCAAATCTTGCGATCCTAGCATCGAAGAACGATGGAAAAACAGTCACCACCAATACAAACATAAGCCACCAAACAGAAATCAGAAAATAGAACAGGAAGTACAAGAGCTGAATTTAACCTCATCATGAAATCTGAATAAATGGTGACGAGTTTCTCCTTCGATTCACTCTGCATATGTTCTGCAATCTCCATTCTGCATTGCAACCAGAGAATTAATACAACAAACATATCCCTTCTCCGCACCCCACTCCTCAACTACAAAAGCTAAGCTCTACTACAAAAGCAAAGCTCTTTATAACTACTCGTGAGCCTATTAGTTAACGCGATATAGAACACAGCCTCATATCCCACTCCTCAACTACAAAAGCAAAGCTCTTTATAACTACTTGTGAGCCTATTAGTTAACGCGATAGAACACAGCCTCGTACCCCACTCCTCAACTACAAAAGCAAAGCTCTTTATAACTACTCATGAGCCTATTAGTTAACGTGATAGAACGCAGCCTCGTATAGGTTTGGGATTCAATGTCCATCCACACTCATTTAACTAGAACAAGATGAGAATGAATATCAAAATAAACAAAAGCATGAAACAATTATATCTAACTCGATTCAACCTTCACCTTGGCATTTTTACAAACAGATAACGGACTACCCTTACGAGGACTGTGCTCAAAACAACTTCTCAAATAAAAAAAAAAATTAAAAAAACAATACCTCTATACCGCGAACGTGTGTTCTTGAGAGTCAAATTATAAAAACACTACCTTTATACCGAAGAGAGAGAGGGAGAGAGAGAGAGCGACAAATAAGGACACCAGAAAAGGGGAGACAAATGATAAAAACACTACCTTTATACCGGAGAGAGAGGGGGGGAGAGAGAGAGGGGGAGAGAGAAAAAAAAAAGGAAAAATTGGGGGCATTCCGAGAATTGAACTCGGGACCTCTCGCACCCTAAGCGAGAATCATACCACTAGACCAAATGCCCATTGATGAAAGCTCAATAGCTATTAAGCAATATCTAATCTATATAATATATAAAAACAAAATACAAGGGTTAATTTTGTATTTTCACTTCTATTTTTAGGGGCATTTTTGTATTTTCACAACTTTATCTATTTATAATTTTTAATTCACAATTAATTCTTCAAAATTTGTGAACAGACGCACTTCCCAGATATTAACTACATAAACAAAGGGACACAACTCATCCAATTAACAAAATAAATGAACGGAATAAATGAAGGGATGCTTCTTCATGAATAGGTTCATCCAACAAAAGTGATTCTTAAAACGTCTCACCTTTCTCCCTTCTGCGGTTGGTGATGGCAATTTTTTTTAGAATTACTTTTTTTTAGTTCTCGATTCAAGATTGACATTCCTTTTTTTTTTTTTTTTTTTTTTTTTTTTTTTTTTTGTTTATGTGTATGCATTGTTCGTTTATGCGATGGAGTTTATTGTGTATAAGTATTTTGTTTGACATATTTAGCTTTGGATTTCTACTGTTATGGTTCGTGATTTGAAAATCGAACTGATTTGATTGCAATCGACTCGATTATAGTGTTGTTATAGGCATGATGTATGTAGTGGAATGTGGAATTAGATTTTGGGCTCTTGATTGTCGAAGATTGGATGAAACGCATCAAGTGTTGCGATATTCGTATAGATTTTCATAATTTAGCTTAGAATTTTCTAGATTTCGGTGCCGTTTTAACTTTTAATCAGTCTATAATACAATACTGCTGTTTTTTTGCAATTTGGTTTGTTTTGGGACTGTTGTTAATTATATGGATGCACGCCTACAGGTTCCTATATTTTCTGGAATTCGAATAGTTGCAATCGAGATTCAATTAATTTAATCTGTCATTATATATTATGGAATATAATTGCTCTTGATAAGAATAAGCAATGTAATTTTAGTAACGTCCTAAATTTTTTTAGGAGTTTTTGTTCTAATTTCTAACTAATGCTATCTAAACAATAATATTATAAGTTAAATGTCACAAATTAATTTCAACCAATCTAATGTATTGCGAAGTAGAGATTAATTGTAACATTGTTCTTTGTAAAAATACATTGGATTAAGTTTAGAAAGTTCGGTGTGCATGTCGATTATATCGGCTATAGCATCTGTAATGTGTTTGACCATATATTTGTAATATTTAATAGACAAAGGATGAAGACATTGAAAAATATTATAGATGATTCGATTATTAATGTCATTATTTCAATTTGGATGCCTATGAAATCCTTTTTCAAAATTTTAGATTGTTCTAAACCCTATAAATATAAGAACATATTATGATATTTTTCTATCGTTCGCAAAGTTTATGTTTTTATGTGGGTGGATTACTTTTCCTTTTGTATTATAGTATTATGGTTCATGCATGGAATATTTAAATTTTGTTGAAGTGAAAAAATTACATAAATATTTAGAGACAAATGTTTGTTTACATAGTGAATAATCTATGATGTGCCATCAGTAACTAATTATCAACTTGCACTTCCTATTAAAAGTTGCAATGAAATATTTTCTCTACACAGAACATTTTTGTTGTACAAAAAAATAAAATGTGCTTATTTTCGTAAGAATTCTCTTAAATCTTAATTATATTTAGGGATGATTTTAATTTCATTAAAAGTTGAACATTAATTTGGCCCTTTGGTGTAGGGAAATTTTATTTGCATCTTGATGTTGGCATCGCTAAAAATCATAAATAATTTTGTTTGGAAGTATGAAATAAAAAGATAAAATTTAATTAACTCTGCTTAGAGTTCTGTTGTTGTTACCAGTAATCTGCAGCAAGATTAGAAGGAGAAGAGAAAGAAAATGTACAAAAGGAAGATGATTAAAGGCAGCAAGATTAGGAGAAGGGGAAGAGAAAGAAAATGTACAAAAGGAAGAGGATTAAAGAAGAAGAAGAAGAAGAAGAAGAAGAAGAAGATGATGATGATGATGATGATGATAAAACAACTCAATCCCATAACATCAAATCCAAAACGTGCCAAGAAAAAATATCTACCTTACAAATTCAAAAGCCTGATTTTCAAATGGTTCAAAATAATATCAATAAATTGCAATTCAAAGGATACATAATAAGTATAATGAATTCAAAAGCTTGATTTTCATATTGATTTTCATACGGATCAAAAAATTAGAAGTCTAATTTATTTATTTTTTTAATAAAATAAAAGTGAAGATGTAAAAATCTACTCTTAAGTTTTAAAAAGTTGATTTCTCATCAAATTATTGTCACACTATATTTGTTGATAGTTGTGTACTAGATTAAATTAATTGTGACGGATCAAATGAAAGCATTGAAAGGAAATAGATTGTTATTAGATATCTTTATTTGAATTAAACTGAAGAATTGGAAATAATGAAGTATGTTCAATATTCAATATTTTTCAATGTTTTCATCCTTTGTCTATTAAATGTTACAAATATATGGTCAAACACATTACAAATGATATAGCCGATATAATCGACATGCACACCGAACTTTCTAAACTTAATCCAATATATTTTTACAAAGAACAATGTTACAGTTGATCTCTACTTTGCAATACATTAGATTGGTTGAAATTAATTTGTGACATTTAACTTATAATATTATTGTTTAGATAGCATTAGTTAGAAGTTAGAACAAAAACTCCTAAAAAAATTTACACATTACTAAAATTACATTGTTTATTCTTATCAAGAGCAATTATATTCCATAATATATAATGACAGATTAAATTAATTTTTAGTTCTGTGCATAGCACGGGTAAACGTTCTAGTTCACACATTACGACAAAACCCTTTGAAAGGGTTTAACTACTGAAATTGGAAGCAGAAGAATATCGCAGCGAGGAAAAATGGCGAGAGCTGCTCTGCTTCATCTGCTTCGATCTCAATCTAAAACCTTCGCTTCAGGTTCGCTATTTCGCCCCACTTATAATGTCGTTTTCTTGAATTCATCTACAGTTGTTCGTTTAAATGATTCTTTTACTTCAATTTCTTCTCCCGCGAATTGTATTTGGTTATTTGCCTAATGTATGTCGAGGAGAAGGGTTCTAGATCTATGGAGATTAGAAATATGGATTTGGGCTCGCTGCAATTGAGAAATCAAATCAGCTCGATTCATTAATTTTCAATTTTGGCTCAGTTAGGGCAGTTAAAAAATCCCTCTTTTGAATTCTATTGAAATTGAAGGAAATGATGATTTTAGTATTTTTCATGATCAAGTAGCAAGAAATGTTAGTTGCCACTGTAATCGAAAAATACTGGGAGTAGGAGAGAGATATAGTTTAAAAGGTGTCTCTACTCCATTGCCCTTTTTATGTGTTCACTGGATTAAGCATTGAGTTTTGTTGAAGATTTTGTCGAACCTAGTCTCGTAGAACGTGTTTTTAGATCAAGTAGTACCGATCTCTGTTGTGGTTGATGATGATCGGAGTATGTTAGCTGAGTTCCGTGTGATGTGTCTTGCAACCTCATTAGTTGTGTAATCGTGTGAACGTTTCAAATGATTCTGCCTTACGCGGCCTTATTTTGTCTGAAGAAGATGCCTTTGATAAATGATACCAGAGAACGAAAGATTTATAAACTAAATCGGTGAATAGCAAAAACTTGCAGCTTGAAATGAGGAATGTGATCCAAACAAATTCTAGTTGGTAGTTGTGATTTCGGACTAGCTCATTGTGTTCGTTTATATTTATATGATTTTTACCAAATGTGGTTCTTCCTGGTTTTTGTCGTTTGTCTAAAGTTGTAGATTTGGGTTCTTTAGTAGTATTGTTTTATAAATCATCGCCTTTGCATCAGGTAATCACCTCCATAGGGTTAGTCCGTGGGCCCACACGCTTTGTTCCAGAACCGATGCCAACTCCACAATCCATTTTTCTTCCGTACAGAGACAATTTTCGTCTCGATCAGCTGCAGAGAGGAGGAGAAGAGGAGGAGAGGAGGAAAACGATGAGAAGGACTACGGAGTCGTTTATCACGGTCCTAAATCAGACATAATCAAGAATGTCAAGCTCCTCTCTCTCTCCGCCTGCTGCCTCTCAGTCTCAATGGGACCCATCGTCACTTTCATGACTTCTCAACACACGGACGTGATTCTAAAGGGAGCAATTGCATCTTCAGTCATTTTCTTGAGCGCTACGGCTACTGGGGCCCTCCACTGGTTCATGAGCCCTTATGTCCACAGACTGAGATGGCAGCCTGGCTCTGATAGCTTCGAGGTTGACATGATGTCGTGGCTGGGAACATATCTAACCAAGACTATCCTGTTTGTCGATATTCGACCTCCAGATACGAAAAGGCCCTATGTATCCTTCAAGGCAAATGGTAACTTCTATTATGTCGATGCTGAGAATTGTGATAACAAGGCATTGCTAGCTAAGCTGAACCCTTACGATCAGAGTCGAGATTCTGCTTTCAAGAACTTGTGAGGTCTACTGTCTGCTCTGTGTTTTTTGTAGTAGCCCTCTTCCTTTGTCTGCATGAAGTCGTGGAACACTCTCCTCTGAAGTTCAGGACGTCGAATAAGATTATCCGGGTATGTTAGAAGTCTCACATCTCTATTTTAGTAGAGACAAATGTGTATGGTCAAAATCGACTCAATTTCCTCCGATTCTACATGAAGATATTACCTCTATATGAAATTCTTGTTTGTGATTTACATGAAAATGATTCTATTTCTTTAAAATAAGGCTATCCTAGTACGTCATAAGGCTTACGTCTCCGTTTAATTTGAGTATAGACGAGCATTTATGGTAGAATCGACTCAAGTTCCTCTGATTTCACATGAAGACGTTCCTTCTTATGACGTTGTTTTTCACGTGCTGTACGAAAATGCTTGCACTGCTTATGAATACTTGCGTTGTAGACCTTTCTTGGCTCTGATATTGTCACTGATTAACATCCTCAGTTATAAAATATATGCTTCTCAAAACCTTATAGTTAGTAAAAATGAGGAACAAATAGGTTGTTGAAGTTTCTTATTTCTTACACTGATAGATTTTTGAAGTTATGCTTTGATATATATACTTTCAAATGAGGTGTTCTCTACATAATCGTCAAATGATCAGTTACCAAAGATTTCTCAAACCCCTGCCCTCTCGGTTGGAGGGGAAGCGTCTTACCACTAGGTTTGCGCTCCGTTAACTTCTTCCTATTATTATTATTAGTTTCCAATTATTAATTTATTAATTTATTGAGTGGGAAAGAATTGATGGAGCAAATACTCTCTCCGTCCCCTAATAAGTGTCCCGAGCCGTCAAATTTCAATAACAAAGAAAGTGCTTAATGTTACCATATTAACCCCTAATCATTACATAGAAAATTGAAAAAGTAAAAAATGTGAAATGATAGTAGGGGTAATATTGGTAGGTTAGCTAAATATTTACATTAAAATATGTGATAGGACACTTATTATGTGACAAAAAATTTGGCGGCTTGGGACACTTATTAGGGGACGGAGGGAGTAATTCTGAAGAATATGGCGAAAGACTGAAGGCCTTGACCAGTCAAAGGGCTGTTAAAATTGGGCCCCATTTCTAGAATATGGGACCGCCAAATTCATTTTATAACCGTTTAATTAAATTTAGAACAAGCCCAATGACAGAAAATATTTATGCTAGCAGTAATGAGTAATGAACAGTATTACCTCCGTCTCGTTGATAACGATATCCTGAATTTTACGATAAAATCATCCTAATATAAGTAATCTTATTGTCAATGAGACGAAGGCTAATAATAATTTACGTCAATGCTTTCTTTTTCAAAATTAAATGAATTTGCTTGATTATGGTTTGGAGTTTGTTAAGACAAAATTGTTAATTCTCACATTGGACAAGCACAAATATAATGAAATAATTTTGTTATTAAATGGTAATGAATTGAAGCTCGAGGTCCACCTTTTGTTGTGTTTGACTTGATTTGTTTAGCATGAAAAATGAGTCAAAATAGGAATTGGCTTCACCTCCAACCAATTATTATGAAATTCAACAATTGTGTAGAAGCTCCACCAAGTGTAACGTTTTGAGTTTATATTAAACAATTTATTGACAGGCTTAATCAAAATTGTATCCTAAATTCGGATCAAGCATTCGTCCCATTGATATAAAGATAAGTTTTATTTTCGTTCATCGCACTAATATAGGAATATGACAAGATTTTAATCCAATAAAACTTATTGACACTACTCACTCTCGTTTCTAATTCTTGTGTCCAAAAAAAGTAATTCCTATATCAATGGGACGGAAGGGCCGAAGGGCGAAGGTGGAAGGGGTACTATTATATAAATTGAACTACCATGACTCAAAAATAAATGGCCAATACCAATTGTCAATATAAATATGACGTACCCTTTATTCAATTTAATTTCCATAAAAAAGAGAGTAAAGGTATTTTATTTTAATTTTTGACTTCCCATTTTTTATAGAATTTTCAATAACTTTGCTACTATTTCCACTCTGCCGCCGGCAGAGAGAGAGAGAGAGAGAGGGGCCGGCGATGGAATTTTCATCTAGAAGAAGAGGAAGAGGAAGAGAGAGTTGTATACATGTCATGTCATGTGATGCAATTAATTAAGTGCAAATTAATTAGTAGTATTAATTAAATAATTATTGCCTACATTGTTTGTTGGAAACGCTCTAATTACTAGACAACTAGACATGGCCACCACATTTTGCATTTATTCTCAAGCCGGTATATTTGGGGACAAATTTAAATCCATCATTTAAAATACTAGTATTAGGAAATACTATATTTCATAATTCCAAAATAAAAATGCACAAATACAATGCACCAATATTCCTATCCCAAATTTTGTCATAAAATGATTGATTATGATATATATATAGCACTAATTAAATACTATTCCTATCAACGATATTGAGTCACTTTTTAAATCTTAAGAAAAAAAACGATTTAACTTTATCATGACAGTGGGATCGGAATAGAATATTTAAAATCTTTTTAGTGGTCCAGCCAAGGTTTTATCAATGTCAAGTCGATTGTTCGTACACTTCTCTTACATATCCACACACAACCATTATAGATATTAAAATAATATAAACCCCACTTTCAACATAATTAGTGTTAGAACAATTAAGAGTCGTGTGTAGTATCGAACTTACCGTCTATACCTACGTAGGGTCTATTAAAACTCAGAACCTTCTCTCTAACTGTCCTTGCCTGAAATTTCTCATTAGATTAGTCTTTGTATTATACTTTTGTTCTAGAAATAATATGTTTAACAATAACAGAAGATATTTGAGGGAAAATACAAAAATAGGATGGCCCATAAATTAGTTATTAGTGGAAAGGCTCTAAATTTATTTAAACAAATTATTTGTATTAAAGAAATTACTCTTTTATCATATGCAAAAATGCAAATCAATGGAATAAACTTTTCATTGGAATGGCTGAATTTGAATCTCAAGAGCCAAATTTGGAACCCAACAAATACTTTGTAATTATATGCTTTATATTACATTGAAATATGAGTTTAAAAAAAGTTATTAATTCCTTTTTTAAAGGTATATTAATATACTAACACATGTCATAAAATAGTTGAATGGTGTAGAATTATAATGTGGGCCATGCTACTTTTTGACTAATAAACATGCATACATTGAGATAAATATCAAAAAATCAAAATCTAATTCAATAACAATATTCTTTTTCCATATAATATGCCCCAAATTATGGTACAATCCTTTTGTCCTTTCTTTGCAAATCCACCTCCCTTCTAGAAATATCACAAGTTAATAGAGCCTAGGTGTCCTAATTTTTGTATCTTACTTTGGTAGCATAAGTCAATATACAATAAACTACTATAATTTGCAGTCATATGATATATGACATATAGTAGTATATCATAAATATTAGGATTTTTATCATTGTGCATATAATATATTTTAAATTTCTAGCAATTACTACAACATTATTGATAGTGTATTATTGCTAGGTAGTATTAACTCTAATGAGTGCATTAACACTATTTAGCAACAATACAAAGTGTAAAAGAAGGATGAGATCCTCTACTGCGTTCTGATGTGACATTTTTTTATTGTATAGACAGATGATTGTCACGTGTTAAAAATATTTTAAACGATTGGTGTGTTAATCGTTATTGGTTTTGAATTATGCATATTTGACTCGTGGCAATCATTCATTGGTGTAATAGAAGATGTTACGCTGAAATGTAATAGAGTATCACATCCCTAAAAAAGAAAAGGTCATGTATTTCGATTTCAGTAAATGCCCATGACACTCGGCGATTATCTTATTAGTATAATAGGAGATGCAACACCAAAACATATAGAATATCTAAATCTGCTTCTAGACCTTACATAATAAAATATAGAAAAACATGTAATGTATCTAATTATTTTTACTTTATGATCCAAATATTCAATATCATGTATTTTAGTTAAACAATCAATTCCATCTAGAAGGAATCCAACACCCTAAAGCCATCAACATTAAACAATCCAACTCTTTCTTTTTTAATTAATTAGTTACAAATCCCCACCAAATTCCATTTCCCCCACAACCTCAACTCAACCCACTTATATATCTCCAATTCACTTCAACCCCATCACATAATACCCCTCTCTCTCCTCTCTCTCTCTCTACACACACACAACATGAAAGTTGAAGAAACCCTAAGCTCAAGAAACATGAAGGAAGAAGAAGAAGAAGAAATAGAAGAAACACTATCACTATGTGATCTTCCATTATACAGTGATCAAAGTGCAGATTGGGATCAATTCTCCTCCTTAAACTCCAACTCCACCTCCTCCTCCTCCACCCACCAAGACTTCTTCGACTTCGAGTTCTTCACCCAACATCTCCGCCCTTCCGCCGCCGCCTTCCCGCCGGAAAACATAATCTTCTGCGGAAAGCTCATCCCCTACAAGCACCTCTCCCCATGCAAAAGTACAGAACGTCCCTCCAACCAAGCCAAAGCCGAGAAAAGTAGCCGTTGGCGATGGAGACTCATCCCTACGAAGAATTCGAAGAGGCGATCGCCCATTTCGGCTCCGTCGAAAAACGGGAGCAAAGGTACAACCATGCTAATGCACCAGCCGCAGCAGAGGAGGACGTACAACACCACCAAGCAGCTGGGGAAGGCGAAGTGGTACTTCTTCTTGTTCGGGGTCTCGAGGCTCTCGCCGGTGGTCGAGCTGAGCGACATCAGGAACCGCCAGAGCCGCCGCCGCCACCGGAGTCAGTCCCCTCCGTCGTCGCCGCCGCGGCAACCTTCGGTGATGTTTGGATTTCGGAATGATCACAAGGCGAGTCATGATCGCGGCGGGTGGGGGTTGTGGGGGCTGATCAGAGCCCTCAGCTGCGGCGGAAACCACTACCCGACCGCCGCGGTAGCTGCCGGCGGCTCTCCGCCGGAGTGATGATAATCGGCCCCTTTCCGGCGGCTTTTTCCTACTCCGGCTGTATAATAGCCTGAGAGTTATTTAATTAGATTAGAGATATTCTTTTCCTATATGCTCATCATTATTCATTAATATAAATACTTCCGTCGTTCCATTTCAGTTGACACGTTTATTGAACGTATATAACTTATAAGATATAAAATGATGGAACAACGTCAATTAAAATGAGATCGAAAGAGTATATTATATTAGTAGTATTTAATTTATGGGTGAGAAATTATACTACCACTTTTAAAAACATCAATACACAAAATACCCCTCTTTTAAAAAGCATACACAAAATACCACTTTGTATATTTTAATTGGGTGGGTCCCACTTTTTGTAATTATTTTAAATCAAAATTGTGTATTTATTATTGGATTTAGTGTGTTGTTGTGCATGGTCCGATTTTTGAGGGGAAGAATCCCAATTGTGGGAGAAAAAAAAAACAGCTAAAGACAAAACATATTTATTAGTCCCCCCACTCACTCCCCACCCAACCCTATATCACGCTGTGCTGCCTGCTGCCCCCTTTTTCTTCACCATCTCTCTCGCAGCTCTCTCTCTCCCCGAAGCTCTCTCTATCTCTCTCCCTTTTCCGGCAGCTCTCTCTCTCTCTCTCCCCATCGGAAGTGAATTGCTACTCCGGCAATTCGCCCTCTCTCCCATCTCTCTCTAGTCTCTCCCATCTGTCTCTCTCTCTCCGGCAAGCAACCACCGCGCCGGCAAGCCTCCCCGTCACCGGAGAATACTCGGATCCCGTCGACAGTCAAAAAAAAAAAAGGTAATATTATATGAGTACAATAATTGAAGTTAAAAACAATTTGGGATTTTCTGGCCGATTTCACGCCGGAGTTCGTTTGCCGGAACACATATCACGCCGGCGTGATATGTTTTCCGGCAAACTAACTCCGGCGTGAAATCGGCCAGAAAATCCCAAATTGTTTTTAACTTCAATACGTATATGTAGTTTACATTTATAAGTTATGTAGTGTATGTTAGATTCAAGTATTTGATATTAATTTATGAGATTTAAAAAGATTTGTGATTTGAAATTTAAATTCGAACTTTAGAATTAAGAGATTTGAGTGCTAATTAATTTGTTTTAAAATATGATTTATATTTGAGGGCTAATTTCGCCGTTCAATTTTTTTGGAATTGTTTAGGTTGGGAACGTGGCCGGAAAATTTGATTTTCACACCGGAGTCGAAGTCGGAGAGTAAAACAACTCAATTGACTACAAAAAATGGTATGTATTCATTCTGGTAACAGGAAATTAAAATTCACGCCGGAAGGTTGTTGCCGGAAAATTAAACACGCCGGATAAATATCACGCCGGCGTGATTAATTTTCCGGCAACAATTTTCGGGCGTGATTTGTGTATACACGTTCATAAGTATTTTTTTGTTGTTTACTATGTCGATTTTATTGAATTTGTGTATTTATTAAATTGTATTATATATTGTTTTAATAATTATTTATTAAAAATATTCAATTACAGTTTATAAATATATGTTTATATACCATTGTTTGAGAAAAAATAATTCCATTTTTTTGGTATAAATCACGCCGGAAAATAGATGACGTGACACAAATCACGCCGGTAGTGAATTTGTCCGGCGTTATTTGTACTCCGACGTCCATTTTCCGGCGTGAAATACATTTTTGAGCAGATAAAAATTTTATTTTTTTAATAATACTATTAAGCTAGCAAAAACTGGTTCTATATAGCATGCGTTTATTAGGATTGTAATGTATATATTTTATTAACAATGTATGATAGGAAAATTGTGAAATTTAGTGTAAAATACATGTAAATAATATTTTTTAATTTTAAAAAAATTAGATTAGTATTTTTTAAAAAATCACGCCGGAAAACTTCCCGCCGGACAAATATCACGCCGGCGTTATTTACCGCCAGCGTGTTTTGTGATCCGTTAGGTCATCTCCGGCGTGAAATTTGTCCGGTTTTATAATATTGTTTTTTTCACCATTTCCTTTATTTACTTTTTAATTATAATCTGTTTTCGTTTGATTTTAATTTATATTCGTATGTATGTGGTTTTGTGATTTATTCTTATAAATGGTTTATGTTTTTTTTTTTTTAGGAATTGAGCGCGAACGTCGTTTCGCTACGTCGCCGGAACTATTTCAACCAAAAAGTTTTGACGTTGAACCTCTACCATAGAACTCAAATACTGAAGGATGTCGAGAAAGCTTTAACGGAGGCAGGGGGAGATCCACTGCTCGATCGATTCAGGGATGGGCCATTTGGGCATTTTGTGGGGTGGCGCCCGGGGCAGTCGAATGCCCAAGTACTGCACAGTATCCTCTGTCGATCTATTAGTGAGAACGGAGGCATGTTCTTCTATGTAAAAGGAGAACGCATTGAATTCACTGCTCCGGAATTTGCCTTGGTGACCGGATTGAAGTTTGGCGAGAGCTCGTGGGATCCCAACAAGCATTTGAATGCGAATTAGTCTCGACTCCACAAGAGGCTGTGTCGCAAGGATTTGAAATTGGGGAGGGAATTGTTGGGTCTTATCAACACGGATGCCGAACGCTTTAAAAACGATCAGGATACCCTACTATCACTGGTGAATCTGCTGATTGCCAATACTTTCATTCTCGGGCACGATATCAAGAACGCCCCTTTCGCCTGGTTGTGGCGGCTTGCCGATGATCCGGAGGAGTTCAACCGGTTTCCTTGGGGTGCATACAGTTTCCTCACCCTTCGGTATTACGTCGAGCACGCCCTAGACTCCGATGTCTACCACTTTTACGGGCCGGCCTGGGCCTTATTAGTCTGGGGATATGAGGTGATCGGAGGTATCAGTGCAGTCGCTGGAGTACTTGAAAACGAGCACGCATACCCGAGGTGTTTGAGATGGAAGTTCAAGAAGAGCCTGCGGGAGGGGACGACTTTGGAAAAGTTCTTCCAGATAGTCGACGATCCTCAGTATTTGATGTGTAATATCGCACCGGACCAGTGGGAGGCCGGCCTCGAGTATTTCCTATCGTCCTTGGTCCCGAACCCATGTGACGTATTCTTCTACGTGCCGGTAGCCGTGACCGGCGGGCCTTCTCAGTTTCCGCCAGAGGCGCGTACACGTCGACCGATGCACGACCAGGACGACATACTCGACGGTACCGGAGGACGTACGAGGAGGAGCACCCAGAGCCGAAGCTACATGGGTGAGGAGGAGCAGACTTCCGCCCGGGGATCCAGGAGCAGACGCGATCCCGGGAAGAGGCCGAGGGAGGACACTTCTAGCGGCAGCAGGGGACACGATATCCCCAGCTACGCGACGCCCGAGGACGTTAGGAGGATCATGAAAGAGGAAATAGCAGAGCAGAATGCAGAGATCGACAGGAAGCTTGAAGGCTTCATGGACAAGGTGAAATCAATGTTCGAGGAGGTGAAGGCCTTGTTCAGTTGCAAGTCTTCAAGTATTCCACGGTCGGTCTCACAGCCTCAGCGCGGTCGTGGCGGTCGTGGTGGGCGGCCTCCTATTGTCACTTCGGGGCGGGCTTCTTCAGCACGCCCTTCGGGTGCTGCGACTACCGGAGCAGGAGGTTCTAGAAGCTCCGAGATACAGCACGTGACGGCCGAAGTGGGGGACCGTCGGGACACGACCCTCCCGTTGTACACCGACAGTGGGCCCTCCGAGCCCTCCACTACGCTCGGGACGTACCAGGATGCTTCATACTCTGATGCATGGGCTGCATTTACGGGACAGGTATAATTTGTTCGGGAATAATTTTCACTTCTGAATTCGTGATAGAGAATATTTATTTTGTTATCATTTCTGTACCAGAATAGAATTAAGAAGTAATTTAGAAGGTTAAAATGTTTTTCACGCCGGAGACATGTCATCGTAGAATATATCACGCCGGTAGGGTTTCACGCCGGCGTGATTTTGTCGCCGACGACTTTTCTCCGGCGTGAAATTAGCTGTAATGTCTCTTTTTATGTTTTAAACCTTATTATATAATCTATTAATTATAATTTGATGTTATCATGCGTAATGTTGAATAAAACGTGTGTTTAAGATTACGAATTTGACATACAATTTTGTAGACGTCGACGTACATCCCTCCGTTCTCGGCGCAGTACACGCCTCCGGCCACATACCAAGATTATCAGCCGGTCACGTACCAAGATTATCAGCCGGGCCGATTTTCACTTCCGGAGAACATTTCTAGCGCTGATTATTCTACTGCGACGGCGCCAAACGTTACCATCCGTGCTCGAGCTCGTTCATCGACTTCGCAAGTCGAGCGGGGTCAGGTATTCTTCCGAAATTAGCCGTGGTTTTATTGGTCTGTATCGAGCAGGTTAATAAATTTATTTGAACTAGGCATCAGGTTCATCGGAAGTCTCCTTAAAAGCGGTGGGTGTATACACACCGACGTACGAACCAGCATGGCCTTCCTCAAGAGTACAAGAAGACTTCAAAATTTGGATCTCCACGTGTCATTACTCCTATGGGTTGCGGCATGTCCCTGATCAAATCGCCACGGTGAAAGCCGGAGAACTAAAGGCGATGATACGTTCCGAGTTAGAGTGGAGCCCACTGGTACGTTGTTTTTAATATAATCTTGTCGAGCCATGGTTTTATACTTAATAGACGCTCTGAAATTTTTTACGTTGTTACAGGTGCTTGATATGACTCTCATGACTCTACGGAAACAACTTCAAGAAGGTGTTCGAGTTCTCCCTCCATACACGGGTGGTGTAGTTATGATATGCAATACGCAAGTTCTGGTATGTTCATCTTTACCCTGATTTGAAATTGTATTTGGTATGGAATTTATAAATATGAATTAAAATTCGGATAATACACCCGGGGATTAAAATCACGCCGGAGAATGTTCTTCGGAAGTAAATCACGCCGGCGTGAATGAGTCCCGGCGTGATGTACTTCCCGTGCGTGTTTGTCCTGCGTGATTTTAATTCATAGCCCTATTTTACGTTTAAATTATTATTGGCATGTTTTAATTGTGTTTTTAAATGGCATTTAAGGTGGATCTGAAGGCGACCTATGAACGCCTTACGAAACACGTCGAATTCCAGAGACTTGGTGACGATAATGCGGTGAGGTTCCATTGGATATTGCAAAATTGGAAACCGACGGCGTACTTATCCAATTTGATGCAAAACCGGTCACCGACATACAAAACAACTAACTGGTGGCAGACACAAGTGGTATGAACGAAACAATAGTTATTAGTACTCTAATTTTCATAAGTGTTTGTTCGTATAATCATTAATGTCTCCTTCTATATTGTTTAGGTTTTTTTGCCTTGGGAGGTTCAAGGTCGTTATGTTGGGGTTCTCCTAAACATACCACACAAGCAGATTGTTGTGCTGGATCGATTGTTCCACAGCTTGGACAATGCTGGGCAGAAACAAATGCAAAGGGATTTAGGTGCATTGATGGTACTCCTACCGTATTGGTTGATGGTAGGCGGTTATTACGAGAATAACGTCTACAACATTAAGGCTCCGGAACCTGACCAGGCGAGATTTAAGCTGGTCTTTAGGAGGAGAGATAATGTAATTGGGAGTGAGCATTCCAAATGCAGTGCCGTGGTTACGTGCTTGAACATCGAGCATGCATTTAGCGGGAGTCCAGCCGTAGAGGCCGCAACGAACCGTTGTTGCAGCTATAGGAATTTGTATGCTTGTAGAATTTTTGGATATTCTACTGTTTAAAACGACGTGGATTTGACTTCTTTGCAAATGTTTAGAATTCGATTGCACGTTTCGAGTTGAATTATAATTATAATCGTTTAATTCATTTACATTATAATTATAATTATATTACAAGAATACGAGAAAAGGGCAGAACAAGAGTGAAAAAAATCACGCCGGACAAAAGCCCCTGGAAATAATATCACGCCGGTATTACATCACGCCGGCGTGTTATGCTTTCCGGCGTGATTTGTCCGGCGTGTTTTGGGTTTGAAATAAATATTGATTTGTTATGCATAATTATGTTAAATAATAATGTTAATATCACTTAAAACATTGTCTAAACATTGCAACAACGAGTTTTAGAATAAACATTCCACTAATAGGTGCTACTCAATCGTATTGGTTTGCACAAGGTTGCCTTGCACCGTGCTGTTCGCCGCATTGTCGACATCTCCGAGGGGCACGCCTGATTGTCCTTTCTCGTGCCCCCCTCCGTCTACGTTCCGGTGGTCTCCCCGGTTGACGTTCGTACGGATTGGGTAGAATTTGTACACCGAGGTAGGCACTCGGCACTGTCCACTCTTCTTTTTTAGGAACTGGAAATATTCGACGGTTGTAAATCTTGCAATAGGTATCCCTCCTGTAGTAGTGGGCAATGTACTGATCTACCGCCTGGCCATTTTCCCTGTTGAAATAAATAAATGTCATTCCGTACACAAAATATTCAATAATTGATTGAAAAAAATATTACTTACATCATTGCTGCGATCGAGTGTGCACACGGTATGCAATCGAATTGCCATCTCTTGCAGTCGCACAACATGTTCTTCAAGTCCACGTGGTATACGTTATCTAGTGTCTGCACTCTGAAATGTGGGACGTCGAGGCTGATCCGTGTGACCTTGTACCTATGCGACATTTCCAACTGGACTCCGATTTTTCGCCGCGCCTCTTCACATATGGGGTGGGTGTCGTTTCGACCCTTGAGTCTTCTCTCATCGAACCACTTCTCGATAACGAGCTTCGTAGCATCGAGGCAAGCAACTATAGGCAGTCGACGTGCCCAGAGGAGGGAATTGTTGAAAGACTCTGCGGCGTTCGATGTCATGGTACTGACCCGGCGAACGGGGCACATGCTCCGAGCCCACCTAGCTGGTCCGTTGCCCATAGCCTTCTGGTACGCCTCGGGGTTGGTGTTGAGCATCGATGCCATGATGCTGTGGAATTCTCTCTGATCGTATGTGTACGCAGCTCTCTGGAACATGGCACCGATAACCATGCCGTATGTCATGTGCTGACTCAAGTGGTAGTAACACAACCCATGGTGCGCCTCCGGAAACACTTGAGCTACGGCATACTCAATCGAAACGTGCTGGTCAGAGACAATCAGCACGTCAGTCAAGTTCCCGTAAGCCCTCCTCAGACCCCTCATGAACGAGGTCCATGAATAGTGACTCTCCTTACGCCCTACGCCGTATGCCAAGGGAAATAGCTGTTCGTTCGCATCCTTCGCTACAGCTACGAACATGACGCCGCTGTTCTTGCCCTTCAGGTGAGTGCCGTCGACGGATATCACCGGTCTGATATACCCGTATTTGTACGCCGCAATAGAGGCAGCTAGGGCAACGAACACCTGTCGAAATTTGCACTCGTCATCTATGTCGAGATCGGTGACTGTGCCGGCGTTTGAAGTCTCGAGAGCATGGAGGTAGGCCGGCAGATCTTGGAACGACTCCTTGTGTTTCCCGTAGAGAATCTCCACGGCCTGATTCCTCGCCCTCAAGCAGACGTTGTAGCTCGCCTTAATGCCGAACGACGTGAGCAGCTCGTTCTCAATGATCCTAGGCTTCATAATCGCGGAGTCGCGCAGGATCCTCTTCGCAAAGTACCCCGCAATAACTTTAGATCGGACCTTCTTTCTTTCGACTGTCCCAGTGTTGGGCCCGCATGTGTGTTCGGGTTCAAACACTGAAATGACCCAATTCCCGCCCTCGCTTACAGCACGAATGTTGAAGCGGCATAATTTGTCCGACGTGCATCTAAAGACCAGCCTCGTCGTATCCGACCACCTGGGGTAGAAATTTTTTCGACTCTCCATCTGCCACAAACCAACGGCAATATACATATCATCCTTGCTTTTGAAATATGAACCATATCGCAAATCGAGGATACTTGCGTCTTCCTCGTTGAACACTGCAGATTCTATAGCCTGGAGTGGGACCACCGGCACTAACCAGTTCCTCATGTGCTCCGTATCAGTATCCAGAGGTGGTTGGCTCCTACCGTGCAGGTCCGGAAACATCATAGCCAATAGTCGGTTGAACCCGCCTTCTTCAGCTATCCAGGCGGTCCACTCGGCCATTAGGGACCTAGGAATTTGCCTTCCTTCTCTCAATACGTTCGACTGGTCGCTGTCCTCGGTGGAGACGTCCCGCGACGGCTCATATTCATCCTCGTCGTCATCGTCGTCGCGCAAGACATCATCTTCGTTCGGATCCTCCTGCTCAACCCTTCCTGATGTATGATTCAGGTCGAGTATTTGATCGTCACGAGCATCTTCGGCACGATGAGACGAACTGCCTCCGAGGTTGTGGACTTGATACACCTGTTCATCCCAACGGGTGGAATTGATGTTCTCTACGATATCATCAAGCGTCGAACGCAAGTCCTCCGTGTTGCCATACGTGTTGCCAAATTCGAACGAAGACGGTTCCTGGTACGACGGGTCGAATTGAGGGATATACGAAGAAGATGCACCGACATGTGAAGACGAAGCCCCAACATGTGAAGACGAGCCTCCATTGTTTAGAATCACGTACAATTCTGGGCTAATGTACTTAGTGCATAGCTCAACCACTTGCTGGTCCGACTGCAACTTCGATTTCCTTGTACGTCCAGTGCTCTCGGATAGCGAGAAATAGAACATATCGAAATCACTACCGAGCAGGTTGCAACAGGAAGCTACCATATATCTCAGCCCGTAATATGTGAAATCACTGCACTTGATTACAACCTCGTTGCCACCCTCGTACCTTCTTCTATTCCATTGACCTCCGTAATAAGCTTTTACGTCGACGGAATCCATCTACAATATAAAATGAACTCAACTTAATTCGTATGTCTCAAATAACTCATTAAATGAAAGGTTTTACTATAAAATATGAGACATAATCTTTTTCATACTAATTTTCCATTTTTCACGCCGGAGATATGTAGCCGGAAAGCATATCACGCCGGCATTATTTACGCCGGCGTGATATACTTTCCGGCAACATATCTCCGGCGTGTAAAGAAAAAATTTTCTTTTATTATTTTTTTCCTTCATATTATGCTATAGTATGGCTTAATGTACTCACATACAACGTAAAAATATTTAAACGAACTTCTAATACACATAAAATAATCATTAATTCTCTACAATTAATTCGTATGTCTCAAATAACTCATTAAATGAAAGGTTTTACTACAAATTATGAAACAAAACTTTTTTTCCATTCACTATCCATTTTTCACGCCGGAGGTATGTGGCCGGAAAGAATATCACGCCGGCGTGATTTACACCGGCGTGATATTCTTTCCGGCAACATACATCCGGCGTGAAAAATGCCAGTACTCACATTATAAAATTTTCATTCAAATTATGCTATAGTATCGTTTTATTTGCACACATACATTGCAAAAATTATAAATTTAACTCTTAATATACATATCAAAAATGTATAATTCATTCACAGATCTCAAATACTTCATGAAATGAAATCATGTAGTATCATACATGAAACATAAATAAAAAAAAAAAAAATGGTGCTTTTCACGCCGGATAATGTTGACCGGAATATATATCACGCCGGCATGACATGTATCTGGCGTGATATATTTTCCGTCCAACATTTTCCGGCGTGAAAAAGGCTGGAATACTTGTAATAAAATATTCGATCGAATTATCAGTTACAAACCTTTGAGAATTGGATGTTCTTCGCCTTTCGCTTGTATTTTCTCCTTCACGAACTGTTCCAAATTTTTTTTTGGGAGGAATCGAATTGAAGATATTTTTTACGAATGTCATTTGAGCTTCAATGTACAACTATATATTGAATATTTCACATGGGAAACCTTCTTTTACTGTTCATCACTGAACAAAAATGAATGCAGCTTCAGTAATAATGCATCAATACAGTGTACCCATTTGCATTTGCCGTATGTGAAAAAAGAAGAAGATGCCAACAACATGTCAAGTCATGTAATGTCAAGTCATTACATGTAATAAAATTAAAGGAAAAATGGATTTATAAAATAAAGAAAATTGTAAAATGGGAATTGGGGTAGTTTGTGTATGCTTTTTGGGGGAGGGGTATTTTGTGAATGGGGGGTTTTAAAAGTGGTAAGCAAAAATATTTCCACTTAATTTATTTCGTTGATTTAATCTTTTTTAATTTGAACCAACTCCATTTTTAATACCAAGCTACATACCTAATTTCTCAAAATAAGCCTTTGACTTTCCACTAAAGTGACCTACTTGGGAACGTCAAATAGAGTTTGCTAGTTACAATTCACCTTTTTTTTTAAAGGCAAAATCTCAAAATTGGAAACAAACTTATTTGACAATTTATAAAATATTCCTTCCGTCTCAATATAATTATGATGGCTTAACTATATTTTAGATCTCGTATATACTCGACAAACGACGTATCTTCACCGAGAGAGTACAAAGTTTGTCTCGAGTTATGATCCGGGAGCTTTTGAAATTAATGATTTACTTAGTGCATTATAACCACATAGAGAATGCACCATGATACGTGACGCACTATATTTATACATATCGTACATTACAGTTGTCCATAATATACATTATTCTTTTTTAAGAAAAAACATGAATTTATTTAAACAAATGTATGTAAAACATGATCAATAGATGACACACCGGTAAGTCCCTGGTACCGGCTCTGCAATTTCACACAAACTAAAAATCGATGTGATGGCTGAATTGATCTGCTCATCACTGGCTTCAAACTCGTGTCCATGGATTGCAATGCAGACGCAGTCGGCCGCCATTCTTACGTCCTTCCCCTTAAGAGCATTGCAACAGTGTCCACGCGCTACAGGATTGTCGTTTCCGCCGTTGATCAACCAGTGGGAGACCACCGCGCATATTTCCAATTTGAATATTACGTCGAGAGCGCAGTTGGCTTTGGAGTTTGCAAGAGCGAAGGAGGCGAAGATAAGACCAGCAACGAAGATCGTCTTTCTGCTTGAGTTTGTCATCGCTAGTTGATCGATGTTTCTTTTTTGTTTATAAGAGTAGTAATGCTAAGCCATATTAAGACTTTATAGGGTTAGTGAAGGAAGAAATCAACCTTGTAATAAGATCTGCCACATCGAATGTTGGTTGAGTCCAATATCTTTATCCAAATGTACCTGAAGACGTGGGCTAAGATGTACTCCCTCTGTTTCATCGATTAAACTAAGTGTATTATAATATTAAAATATATTTTTGTTTTTTTTATTGAATGGGGGAGCACATGAGATCTCATATATATTGAAATGATATGCTACACCTTAATTATGGGTATACACGTAAGCACATTTGTCGTTTCCTCACTTTAGCATTATTTTGCATGTCCAGGCAAAAAAACGACAGTGATGAGTAAGCAACGAGACTTTCTATGCAGAGAGAGAGAGAGAGAGAGCAACAGTCACTCGATCACCTAATTTCATTACAAGGTCCCTATGTACATTCTGTACATACACAGCCTAAACCTCCATCCCACAAAGAAAATATACAGCAACTGCGTTACCGAAGAAATGACGAGCCTAGTCTTCAATATGTGCACGAAAATATGCTTTACACAACGAGGAGGTCAAATGTTGTTCCGACTTTCAGTTAGAGAATGCAGCATCCACTGCTTGCAAGATCGGAGCAGTATCAAATCGGAAGTTTCTGAAGGCGCTTATCAGTTGGGGTTTAGCTTCGGGAGCGCTTGCTTCGGCTATGTTTTTACTTGGCTGGCGCTCGACTGCTGCTGAGGGGATTCCACCAGCATTGGTTTTTGCCTTCCAGACAGTTACTGCGTTGAGTTTCAGATGTATTGTCAGCCATAATTTAATCAAGAAAACTAGTATGCATCGAAGTTGGGGTGTGATTTCAAACCAAAATGTCAATACAGAACAGCATATATTTCACTGCACTATCTTAAGAAAGTAGTTAGGTGTATTTTGGTTTCAATCGCATAAATGGTGAAGTAGGCAATGAGATGATATGTACGGAGATACTGAGCAAGCAAAAGAGTTATGATGGCCAATGAGTGAGAGTCATAGCAGGAGAGATGACCTTTTCGAGGTTTGTCATACATCGTTGCTATTTGAGGAGGGTGCTTTGAGATCCATGACTTCAAAGATCTGCAGAAAGAGTCCTACTTTAGAAAAGAAAATATTTGAAAGTTTTCCACAGCTGATCACAGATAAACTTACGCTAGAAATGGAGCAACCATATAGAGCTTGAGGCCAGTGACCCCACGTGATATGACATCACCGTTTGCTGATTGAAGTTCATCAAGCCGCTGCCAAGCAATTTCCTGAACGGTAACCATTACAGAATAGCAAAGATATCATAAGTTCCCATGGATAAGCCTTAGATATGCAGTGACCAAATCAGAATATATGAGTTTAAAACGGCACAATGAAGAGTTTTTGAATCACAAAAGCAGCTGCATTTTCAGGGACTTGAAAAAAAATAAAGATAAAAAGTAGTTTTCGGAAGGGGCATGACATACACTTATCTCTTTCTTAGTTTGTGGAGCAAAATATGTGTCCTCTTTCACCCCAGAAACTATGTACAGCCTCACTCTCTGCTGTCCAAAAATCATTTCAATGTACTCATCCTCGTTAAGAAGTTCTGAAACATCAAAACCTGTTTCCTCCAAGACCTGCATCCGTCACATAACTAAATTAAAAGCAGCTAGATGATTAAGCAAAGAGCAAGCATGTTCTCTGAACTAAAAAGAATTAAATTATTATGAAAGCAATGCATTATGTTCTTCAGGAAACAACCTATGGTAAACTAGTGTATCACTGTATCCGACTATAAAAGAAAGATTCCCGAGGAAAACAATTAGCATGGGTCATGGGTATGCTAGTAACTAATCAACAAACCAAATTCCAGAGCAAATGTGCTCCAAATTATTACTCCAAAGCAATCATTCAAGTTTGAAGGGCATAAGAAGATGGGCGTACTTCTCTAACGGCACACTTATGATCTTCCTCATCTTTGCTCTTTTTTCCACGGGGAAAGCTCCAACTACTTCCTTTCCATCCTTTCACTAGTAAGCACTGCAGATGAAAATGCAAAAACAAAAAAAGGTCAATAAATATGCAAAGCCCGGTTGTACCATCTTCAGATATTTATTGCCTATATAACTATATTAAACATACATTTCTTAGAAGGACTACATCTCATGTCAATAATCAATATATCCCATAGTTATATCGAGAAAATTTCAGATCACATACATCACTGTGCAGGAGCAGTACTCTAGGAAGAACAAATCTACTTTTCCATTCACTGATCCAAAAGGTCTTAGAAGTTCAAAAACATAAAGTCTGATCTGAAACTTATCCAAGCCCCCATAGTGCTTACAACGAGCTTATATGAAAGAGCACGCATAGTGATATTATGAATAGCCACAACAGGTGAACTATATCAAACTTGAAGAGGTAGAATATATAGAAACCTTGACAAAATTATGAGCAGAAAATCTCACCCGTTCAAAACTTTCATCCAGTATAATGGCCCCGGTCACCGGAACTCGAAATTTATACGAAGTGAAGTCCTTAAATATGTCGTCTATATGGGGAACATATGGTTTGAGAACGTCACAGTTGTTAAACACTGTGATTGGTTAAGGATAAGCGACACGTGTAACATACATGACAAGATACTTCAAGTTACTTCATGCTTATGTAGATTAACACACAAATTTTGAAGTTTAAACTATAAGGATCTATCCCTATACAGAAGAAATAAAACACATGAAAAGATGATGAGGAGCAAGATCAAATGACAGTCCAGGAGTTACAAGTAGGTAAAAATCATAATAATATGACAGTACCAAATGCATAGTGAAGATACAGGTAAATTAAATAATGCCATAATAATGTAGGTCTTGAAGGATACGTAAGGAAGTAAATTCCTTCAAAGTCAATGACTTCAATGATGGGTTTTTTTCAACAGAATTATCTTCATAGAACCAGTGTGCGTACTCCACTAGAAACAAAATCCTCTCAAAAGACTGCTGGTCTTCCTTGGGCACATTCAGAACGAACCGACTGCAGAACAACCACAAAAATTGTCAAGAAAATCACAATCACAATACATGTCCATTATAAAAAGTTAAGTTCATGTTGAGGCACGACAGCCAAAAATATCAATTACAAGTCCCAGTGATCTCTCTAATTTTCAATCTCATTCCATACTAGTGAAGTCTTCTAGCATTGTCACTGACATTCAAAAGAACCTTACACATAGAAAATAAAACAATGCTTATCATTGCCTCTCGATTTCCTAAATCCTATCTATCTAAACCGACTACCGAAAGATGTTCTCAATGATATAAATCCATCAAACTAACAAAGTTTCAGTAAAATAACCTAGAATCATGATAAAGTCCAGAAAACCCTACAAATTCCACTGAATTCGATTCCCCCGAGAGAAAATTCCGCTATCAAAAGTTCCACCACTCGTTCATTGATACTACTAGCATCACTCCATCTTCCTACACGTAATTAATCAATTTCTTTCGCTGGCTTTTGCTCAATGCACAATAAAGTATTAACTCCAGCTACTCCAATCAACTATATTTCTCTCTTCATGAGCTTTACTCAATCCCTAGCTACAAAAACTCTAGCTCAAAGTCCAGAAGCGAGTTCCCCAACAAAAATTGAAGCAGAATCTAACTAATAAATCCAACTAATTCGAAGAAATCATGAACTGAAAAAAAATGCGGCGGTACCTGCAGAGATCGTCGAGGAGCTCTTGAGGAGGGAGGATGTTCTTGGAAGGACCACTCGAAGATCGATTGAGGCCGCTCGACATTTTTTCTTTCAGTCCGTCGCCTCAACAACACATGAATCTCTCTCTTCCTCTCAAACTCTCGCACTATATGTATGCGTATAGAGAGAGAGTCGTACTCATACCAGTACAATCGGGAGAAATCGTGTTATAAATAATACGGTGAAAACAACGATTTCACATTACGACACTCCGCGCTTAATTTGAACCGGATTCTTTTTCTTATCCATCGGCGATATTTTTAAAAATAAATCCTATATAAAAGTAACGCTTTTGAAAGTGATGATAATTAAATGAAAAAATAATCGTATATTCACTTTATCTCATTCACATCGATATAGAGAATTGATTTTCATTTTGAATGGAGAGTATAACTTGTAAGAAATGCATACTTCAAATTGGAGTATTACTTCATTTTGGAGTACGGAGGTTATTCCAACCGTACTCTATTTTGCAGTTAGAGTATGAAGTATTGAACAGTAAAACTCCATATATGGAGTTTTACTGTTCAATACTTCATACTCTATTTTCACTATTAAAAAAAATTAATTGTAGATATTGACTTATTTAATTATATTTTTCATTGTAAATAATTATACTAATCCATATATCATATTATTTCATATTATTTCATTTTATTTCATTTACTTCTATTTGTAAAAATCACATTTAAAGTATTTCTAGAAAAAATTAACATTACATAAATTATATTTTGTTTCATTTCATTTATAATGTATGTTATGATGATTAATATAATTAATATTTTGCTTAAAAAGGATGAATTTACAATTTAATAGTTTAAGAAGCCGTAATTTTTTTATTTAGTTATTATTTAATTTTCAATATATGTTAATAAATCATAGTATTATTCATTTAATGTTTGTTAATATTGTTAAGTTATTAAAATTAAGTATAAAAGAATAATAAATTAAATATATAGAGTACGTGGTATTTTTAAAATAGAGTACGAGATACTTCATTTTGAAGTATAGCATACTGTAAAACAGAGTATTGGGTTGGAGATGGTCTAAGAATATAACTGATAGGAAATGGCCCACCTCCCTAGGCCCAAAGGCCCAAAACATAGAGACAAGCCCAGATCGGTGAAGGCCCAATAGGCCCAGATCGGCAAGCCCAGTCCACGCCAAGCACAAGCCCAGGGAGTTGAGCCCTAAACCCAGAACGTGGGCTGATGGAGGAAAAACCGGAGCTGGGAAAACCACCCACACCTCCACGATCCCACCTCTGCAACCACCATGAGTTTTATCTATAAATAGGAGAAGTTAATTACATTGTATTTACGCATGCTATTTTGAATACAAGAACACATATTTGCCCTCCGTGGACGTAGATCAACTCGATCGAACCACGTAAATCCTTTTTCTTACTTTTAATTCCGCACACAAACATCCATCCGAATTTGGGCCGCGAATCGAAGGTTCATCACTGGCGCCGTCTGTGGGAAACAAGTTTGTGTCTGAATTTTTGATTCTTGCTGCCCAAAATCATCAATAATGCCGAATGGGATGACAACACTGCTGGGAACTCCTCGCCGTCGACGGAGTCGCCGACGACAACCGGAGGAACCAGTCTCGACGGTGGACGTGGAACAACCCCACGACAATATTCCTGAGGGCAATCAGATCACCACTGGAGAAATCCCGGAGGCCCCTAGCTCCGGTCAGCGAAACGCCACTGTGGACACGGCAGCACAGCCGTCTTCACAGTTAGCCCAACCACACCGAGCTCCCGTGAGCTCGCGCCTAGGGCCGCAGGCTACACCCGAGGGCCATGTGGAGGACCTCACAGCACATCGGGAACGTGAGCTGTTCGGTCCGGAGGCGGCACTACGCCAGCCCCCAGTTATTCGACCGAGCCTAGCCGCTCGCTCCTCACCAGTCATCCAGCCGAACTCGGCAGCCCCGCCACCTCCACCGCTTCCAGGGATTGAGGAGTTGTTGCGAAATTATCTCGCCACAGCGTCAGGACGCGAGTTCCTCAACCAATACACTGGGGTCCCCCAGTTCGGGCAAGGAATCCCTCAGCTCGGTCAAGGACAGAGGCCCGGGCAGGACTTGCGACACTATCTCCAGCAAACCCGAGGACAGACTCGGGGAAGCCAGCAACCAAATTCCCATATGGTTCAGCCGAACTACGCCGTGGCCCCACCCTATAACGCACCCAACCAAGGACACCTAGCTGGGGGAGCGCAGATCTTTGATGCGCTCGGCAGGATCATCAGCCCGCTCTCGGAAGAGATCCTCAACACACCGATGCCCTTCGGGTACACGGTGCCAAAGATCAAGGCGTACAACGGAATTGGAAATCCGAGCAATTTCCTTAGCCAGTTCAAGTACAGTATGCTGAACCAAAATCTGGGAAGTGTTCACATGTGCAAGCTATTTCCTGAACTGCTAATCGACAACGCACGGGAGTGGTTCGACAGTCTGCCTCCCGGGTCAATCAGATCGTATTCCGATCTGATGAATGTGTTCGCCAGGAGTTTCTCTCAGCGTGCCGAAGTGAGGCACACTCCAGCACATCTGCTAACCGTTAAACAAAGCCGGGGAGAGTCACTGCAAGATTTCATGACCCGATTTGATAGAGAGTGCTTATCGACTCGGTGCACAAACGATCTTCTTATCATCTCGGCATTCCAAAATGCCATCAGCTCGGACCATCTCTACAGGGAGATCCTGGCGAAGGATCCAAAGACTACTACCGAACTATGGGCTATAGCGGACAAGTTCGCCAAGATAGAAGAGGCTACCCGACGCAGGAAAGAAGTGGACCGAGGTGAAACCTCGAAGAAGAAAGAGTATACCCCCCGTAAAGGGGTAATGGAGCGAATTCAGCGAGGTCCGATTGAGTCTCGTCTCGGACCTCGGCAAAATCCAGTACAGCGAGGCCCGCTGATGTCCCAGCCCGCACAACGGCCAGCTCCACAATTCACACCGTTGAACAAGCCGAGGACTGAAATCCTCGAGCTGCATGCTGGCTTGTTCGAGAGACCACGGCCGATGCAGGAGGACGGCAAGCCGAGGTCGAAGAATAAATACTGCCAGTTTCATGAGGACTACGGACATGATACAGAAGACTGCAGGAACCTGGCTCAAGACATCGAGAGCCTAGTTCGCAACGGACAGCTTAAAAAGTATCAAGATCGGAGCTCGGGGGTAAATCAAGTGGACGCTCCCCGAAGTCAAAAGAAGAAGAGACATTATAAAGGAGGAAGTTGCAGTTCGGAGACGGAGAAAAGAGCAAAGCACAATGAGGATGATGCCGATGAGGATGGGGAATATCAATACGATGGAGTAGTCGCTACGATCTCCGCTCTCCCCAAAGGGCAGACCAAATCATCACTCAAGAACGGAGCTCGGAACTTGCCCAGCAGAGAACCTGCTAACAAAAGGTTCAAAAAAGAGGAAGCAGTGACTTTCTCGGCCGAGGACCCGGTGCCCCCCATGGTACCACACTCCGATGCCATTGTGGTGGAGGCTGTGGTAGCCAATATGCTAATCAAGAGAATCCATGTCGATACTGGGGCATCGGTAAATATCATGTTCAAACACTGTTTTGACAACATGGAGCTAGAGAAATCAAAGATCACACCGACCACACGGCCATTGCGGAGTTTCGCGCAGGAGGAAACCCATCCCCTAGGGACGATCGAGCTGCCTGTCACAATAGGGAAAGGGCCGAGGAGCACCACCAACATGACTGAATTCATGGTGGTAGAAGCCAAGTCCCCATACAACATAATCCTCGGCCGTACTTGGATGAATACGGTGAGAGCGATCTGCTCCACGTACCATCTAGCTGTGAAGATCCCGACTAAGGGAGGGGTAGCCGTGATCCGTGGTGATCAGAAAATGGCAAGGGAGTGCCTGCTTGTGGCGCTCAAGGGGCTAGGGGCACCGCCCGAACTGCCCCAAGCATAGCAATTACTGAACTCCGAAGAGCCGAAGAGGACGTCGCCTGCCGAAGAGAGAGAGGTGGCTTTGTATGAAGACGACCCCGCTAAGGTCGTCAAAGTTGGATTGATCGAACATCCTCAACTTCGCAAACAGGTTATTCGGCTTCTAAAGGAGTACAGAGACGTCTTCGCGTGGTCCCCATTGGATATGACAGGGGTATCACCCGATCTTATCACACATCGGCTAAAGATCGACCCCGAAGTGCGACCGATAAAACAAAAGCAGCGCTCCTTCGCAGCGGAGCGAAATCAGGTTATAAAGACCGAGGTGGACCAGTTACTGGGGGCCGGGATCCTATTCGAGGTCACTTACCCGACCTGGATAGCAAACCCGGTAATGGTCAAAAAGGCTGGAGGGGGGTGGCGCATGTGTATCGATTATACCGATCTCAACAAGCACTGCCCTAAGGACTGTTATCCCCTGCCCGATATCGACAAAAAGGTGGACTCGCTGGTCGGTCATAGGATATTCAGTTTCCTTGACCTATATAAGGGATACCACCAAGTCCTAATGGATGCCGAGGACGCGGCCAAGACAGCATTCATTACGGACTTCGGCATTTTTGCCTACCGCAAAATGCCATTCGGCTTGAAGAATGCAGGAGCTACCTACCAGAGGATGGTAGATAAAATATTTAAGGAGCATATCGGAAAGGAGGTAGAAGTCTATGTCGATGACATAGTGGTGAAGAGTAAGGAAGAGAGCGCTAGTGTCGCCGATCTACGAACTGTGCTCTCCATCCTTCGCAAGGTCAACCTGAAACTTAATCCCCAAAAATGTACCTTTGCTGTGACATCGGGGAAGTTTTTAGGTTGTTGGATTTCCCAGGAAGGGTTGAGGGCGAATCCATCAAAAGTTAAGGCCGTGTTAGACATGAAGAATCCAAAGTCAATCAACGATGTGCACAGACTTACAGGGTGTCTCGCCGCACTGAGCAGATTCCTATCTAAAGCCGCGGAGAAGCAATTGCCCTTCTTCAAAATCTTGAAGAAAGCGCCCCAGTTCGACTGGAGTTCAGAGCATCATCACGCCCTAAACCAACTAAAGGAGTATCTGAGAGGTCTACCGACCTTGTCAGCACCGAAGGATGGAGAGGTGCTCTTTTTGTATTTGGCTACTTCTGACGAAGCAATCAGTGCGGTGCTCGCGCGAGAAGAGGCAGGCCGCCAGTTGCCAGTTTACTTCATAAGCCGGTCACTAAAAGGGCCCGAAGTGAGATATCATCCATTGGAAAAGCTAGCCTTAGCACTTGTCAATGCTGCTAGGCGACTACGCCCATATTTTCACGCGCACTCCATACAAGTCCGAACGGACTCCCCACTTCGGCAGGTGCTGACGAAGCCCGAAGCATCAGGTCGAATAGCGAAGTGGGCAGTAGAACTGGGAGAGCATGACATCTCTTATGTTCCCCGACAGGCCATCAAAGGGCAAGCCTTGGCGGATTTCTTGGTTGAAACCTCGATATCCGAAGTCCCAATACCGATACTTGAGCCAGTTCGCACAACGGTGGTGGAGCCTCAAGACTGTTGGCACATGTACGTGGATGGGGCCTCAGGAAAAACGGGAAGCGGTGCTGGAATCCTCCTTATCAGTCCGGAAAAGGAAGAGATCACCTACTCACTTCGCTTTCAGTTCACAACTACCAACAATGAGGTAGAATACGAAGCTCTGCTAGCCGGACTCCGGATAGCCACGGATCTGAAGATCACGGCCATAAAGGTACACAACGATTCCCAGGTAGTCGTGAATCATATGCTAGGAAAGTATGAAGCGAAGGGAGAAAGAATGAAGAAGTATCTGGCTAAGGCTAGGGGCATGCAGGAGGTTTTCAAATATTTCCAGCTCGAGCGAATCCCCCGGACTCAGAATTCCCGAGCTGATGTTCTCAGCAAATTGGCAGCGGCACCTGGCACTTCACCAGTGGAGGATGTAAAGCATAGAAGCATAGACGAAGCCGAGGTTAACGATCTGGACAATGAGTCACAGCCGACGTGGATGACACCCATTCTAGCCTACCTGGAGAGAGGGGAGTTGCCCGAAGATAAGACGGAGGCTAGAAGGATATTGTTGAAGTCATTGAGATATACTATTCTGGACAATGTCCTTTACAAGAAATCGTACCTTCAACCCTTACTCAAGTGCGTTGGACCGACCTCAGCAGACTACGTCATGCGAGAAATGTATGAAGGGGCATGTGGAAGCCACATCGGACCTCGGGCTTTGGCCAAGAAAATAATGAGATGGGGATACTTTTGGCCCTCGATGCTCAAGGATTGCACCGAACTCGTGCAGAGGTGCGAGAAGTGTCAGTTACATGCAAATGTGACAAGGATACCACAAACCGAGCTGACTGCGATGCAGAGTCCTTGGCCGTTCGCGCAGTGGGGGATAGATATAGTAGGCCCTTTCGATAAAGCACCAGGTCAGTTGCGACACCTCATAGTTGCAATTGATTACTTTACGAAGTGGGTGGAAGCAGAACCCCTATCCGCGATCACAAGCAAGAACGCCCGGAACTTTGTATGGAAGAACATAGTATGCCGATTCGGCATACCTCATGTCCTCGTATCCGATAATGGGACCCAGTTCACGGACAGGGTTTTTAGGGAGTGGTGTGACGAGTTGCAGATTCAACAACATTTCACATCGGTAGCCCACCCTCAAGCAAATGGTCAAGCCGAAGTGACGAACCGAACTCTCGTCAAAGGCCTCAAAACCCGGCTAGAGAAAGCTAAAGGGTTATGGGTAGAAAACCTTCCGAACGTTCTATGGTCCTACAGAACAACGCCGCGAACAGCAAATGGCGAAACACCGTACAGTCTAGCATACGGACAGAAGCTGTAATCCCGGTCGAGATCGGACTCCCCAGTCCGCGCACGACCCATTTCGTAGCCGAAGTAAATGATGAGAACCGGCGTGCGGACCTCGATCTGCTAGAAGAAAAAAGGGATACAGCTTACATAAGAGAGGCCCGATACAAACAACTCATAGCCCGATATTACAATCGGCGAGTTCGAGATCGGCAGTATTGCGTAGGAGACTTAGTTCTCCGAAACAATGAGGTCAGCAAGGCTTGTAAGCTCGGCAAGCTGGAGGCCACATGGGAAGGCCCATACCGAGTAGACGAGGTCCTTGGTAAAGGCGCCTATAGGCTTTCCACTCTGTCCGGGGAGCCCATACAGCGACCTTGGAATATAATCCATCTGAAGAGGTATTATGCATAGATGTGGAGTATCATGTAGAGTAGCTCGGTCATTTTAGTCTTTTGTCAGTTCGGTCTTATTCAGTTCAGTTCAATGTTCAGTCAGGTCTTGTCTTTCAAAAACTATTTTCAGTAATGAAGTTTAAGATTTTATTTCTATCTTTTGTTGTGTTCACACCACATTGCATTACTCCACTTATATGCATGTTGCCTCTATCTCCAACACTATCCTGACGAGGACAAGTGTTAGTAAAATAAAATCGTACGAACCAGGGGACCACCCCTACCGACATAGTCGGCAGAACAGGAACCCGACTAGACCCAAGTGTCACCTCGGCAGGGGATAATAGGCGATATGCCATCCCGAACCGAGGGAAGACCCAAGAGTCACGTCGGAAGCCGAAGTTAGGCTCCCAAGCCACTTCGGGAAATCCAAATTTGACCTATGCGTCAGTTCGGAAATGAATAGAGCAGAAATGCAAATTCAAAACAGGCAAAGAGCCAACAATTACACTAACATAGATTTAATCCAAAAAGATGTTTCTTATTTTGCAGAATTTTACAAGTCATACATTAGAAGGCCCGCCCTCATCTGGCCTCTTGCTACAATTAAAATAACTAGCCCAACCGCTAGTCGGCGGGTTCATCAAAAAATTAATATTTACATCTTCCTTTTTTTGGGAGCTTTGTCCCGAACTGCGCCCACCACCGCGCCCAGCGCCACCGCCTGTCACCCCAGTTCGGTTTGATGCGGAACGTGAAGAACTCCGACCTCGGGGGACTATAGGAGCTCGGTAATTCCCATCCCCTCGGTTCGGTATCGGTCTGCGGTTCTGAACAGGCATCAGCATGTCCAACCGGTCCTTAACCAGACGAGAGGGTATGGTAGGACTCAGGGCGCGGAACCTGGGGGCATGTTGTTTAGAAGGCTGCACGTCGGGGTACCGGTCAAGCCACTTCTTCATGATTGCGTGGCGAGATAGCACCAACGGGAATAAGTTCGTCAAATATCGCAGCTCGGATATATAGTCAGCAACTTCCCATGAATCCGAACCACGATTCTGAATCTCCCGCACAACCCCCCGCACAGCCTCGAACGCATCAGCCTCGACTTCGGATATCGTCTTGCCACCGAGCTCATGTATCACCCTTTCATATTCGGCGTGCTCGTCTGCTATCCTCTTGGCATCCGCGTAATCTTCTTTTAATTGCAAATATCGAGCTTCATTGGAATCAGCCTTGATTTGCAAAGCGTTATATTTGGCGTTAAATTCGTTTCGAAGGTGTTCAGAAAGTTTGTCGAGGCGACCGATCTCACCATCCTTAAGATCAATAAGGATTTTCAGTCGCTTTATTTCGTTTAACAGCGCAGTTTTATCTGTTACGGGTTCGTTCTACAGAAAGTAAGAGAAAAATAAGCAACAGAACCGAGCTTTCATTCATAAGAAAGTGAATACATATTACAAGTTCAGTACGGACATCAACAAAAACAAAGAAAAAAAAAACAAAAAAAGAGGGGAGGGTTCAACTGACCCCGCCCGTGGGTTCGGCAGTTGTGTTCTCGGTCCGCACCTCGGCGTCAGCCTCTTCCTCCAAGTCCTCTCCAACTACGGGGGGAGGAGTATTAGGGGACAGCGGGCGACTTGCCAGCTCGTCACGGAAAGCACTGCAGAGCTCTTCAAAGTCGGCATCCCTGTCGAACTGACAGGCTTCAACATCGGCAGCCGTCAGCAGGGCCTGCCCTTCCGCAAGATACCCCACAACGGGGAACGGAGACGCCTTCTTCAGAAGCTGCCGAAAGTATATGCGCAGCACTTCTTCGTCCTCGATCGGCTCATACCCGAACTTCCCCTTGTCAAATTCGGGGAAGTTGACGGCCACCCGATCTAGCACCTCTGCCACCGCCCGCTTCTCCATTGTCTTGGTCAGAGAAGACACCAACTTACCAAAACCCTTGCTGTAAATTATTCTTTCAGCAAGGGCATGGAAGAGGTCCCCCTGGGCGGCGGCAATCTCAGCCTCCCGAACTCGGGCGGCTGCAGCCTCCCCTCGCTCTTCGCCACTTTCTCCTTGGTGGCGTTGAGCTCGGCAGAAACACGGTCGAGCTGCTCCTGCAGTGCGGCTTCCCGAGCTGTGGCTTCGGCGAACGCCTTTGAAATCTTGGCCTTATCACTGGCCAAGATCTTGTTTTTCTCCAATATACGGTGGTATTTCGCCACCGATCCCTTGAGAAGGCTCCTGACCGCGCCGTTCACACGGTCATACTCCTCAAGAGTAGGATCCACACCTTGCATTGGATCACATCTATCAGTCGTACAAAAAAAAAAAAAAAAAAAAAAAAAAAAAAAAAAAAGAGCTGGGATCGAAAAGAGTTGACTTTACCGCTGGGAATACCGGGGCCGAGGTGCGGACCTCAGTTATTGCTAGCTCGGGTTCGGACGACGCCGAACCCATAACCAACTTTCCCGCAGCCGCCGCGTCAGCCTCCTCAGCGGCTACAACAACATTACCCCGAGATCGGGGAGTAGGAATACCGGACCGAGTCTGTTCGGAAGACTCGGTCGCCTGCCTTTTCTGCCCGGAAGGGGAGCTAACGGAATCACCCTTCCTCTTCGGGGGGGCCACCTTCTTACCCCTCACCAAATCCACTGCAAGCAAAAAGAACGTTAGTACCGATGTCAAAAAAAGAAAAGTACATAAAACTGTAGGGGAAGGGACCTCACCCCTCCCCGGATCCACCGAAGTGGAAGGTTCATCGGGGCTCGGTACCGCCGTCCTGAGAGCGGCAAGCGACATCGGCATTATGCCCAAACTGGCAAAACGCCCTACCACTTTGCCGAAATTTTTTGGCTTCGGCAGCAGTACGACGGGACCGGAGTGCCACCCGAACTCAGTGGCACCCTCGAACTGGCAGTAAAAGAACTTCTTCTGCCAGTCCTGCACTTTCGAGGGCACCTGGACAGAAAACCCCTTCTGCCGATATGAGGAGTAGTACCACCCTTCCGTCCTAGACTTAAAAGAAACCATCCCACCAAGGGTATCTATCGAATAGGGAATACCCAAACGAGAGCAAGCAATACCCATCCCGGTTATTTGGCTAATGCTATTCGGGGTGATTTGGGCAGGAGAGAGACCGAAAACACGGTAAATATCGGCATAAATGGCCGGAAATGGTACACGCAGACCAGCCTTAAACTGGTCCACGTACACGGTGACACACCCACGAGGGGGGCGATAAGCCCTATCGTAGGCATTCGGCCGGAGAAGAAGAACAGAAGGGGGAAATTTAAATTTTACAGCAATATCGTAGAGAGTGGAGGTAGAAATGGTGGATTCTAAACAACCCACGCTCCCAGCTACTCCGGGAGGACACTCGGAAAACTCAACTTCGTGCCCGTACGGCTCCTTACAGTCGGACCGTACGCAAGCACGTTTATCTTCCGGGAAACTAACCGGAAGAGAGTTGGACGAAGAAGCGGCGGCGACTTCTTCCGTCGCCGCCGGAGAATGCGAAAAAACGGGAGAACGGGCTTCTTGAACGGAGGAATCCGAGAAAGAACTTGAAATGGAAACAGATGAAGACATAACTTACTCTTTCCTTGTTGATAATCGTAAAAGATTCACAGAGAGCAGTAATTGGAGAAGATGAACAGTACGGAGGATTCGCAGATTTAGGGTTTCAGTTTTGAAAGAAATGAAATTGATTGTATCACAATCATAGGGCATTAAAGGGGGAGGAATTACGCCTATTGAATAAACATTCAATGCGACGACGTTTCACAAAACGTCCAATCGGTGCTTTATCGGTACCCCAAGCGTCGCATTAAATGCGGCTGACAACTTTAACTTTGGGCGGGAGATGAGATCGGCATGACCGACCTCCAAGCGACACACACAGTTCAGAGGGGGTACCAATTTCAGTTCGGCCTTCCTCACACAGTTCAGAGGGGGTACCAAGTTAAGTTCGGCCTTCCTCACACAGTTCAGAGGGGGTACCGAGTTAAGTTCGGCCTTCCTCACACAGTTCAGAGGGGGTACCAAGTTCAGTTCAGCTATCTCTCACACACTTCAGAGGAGGTACGCCAGTTCAATTCGAACTTCCTCAATTATCAAGCCACTACTCACCAACGGCAGAAAACATCACTCCATCACCCCACACTTTTTGGGGGGATGTGATAGGAAATGGCCCACCTCCTTAGGCCCAAAGGCCCAAAACATAGAGACAAGCCCAGATCGGTGAAGGCCCAATAGGCCCAGATCGGCAAGCCCAGTCCACGCCAAGCACAAGCCCAGGGAGTTGAGCCCTAAACCCAGAACGTGGGCTGATGGAGGAAAAACCGGAGCTGGGAAAACCACCCACACCTCCACGATCCCACCTCTGCAACCACCATGAGTTTTATCTATAAATAGGAGAAGTTAATTACATTGTATTTACGCATGCTATTTTGAATACAAGAACACATATTTGCCCTCCGTGGACGTAGATCAACTCGATCGAACCACGTAAATCCTTTGTCTTACTTTTAATTCCGCACACAAACATCCATCCGAATTTGGGCCGCGAATCGAAGGTTCATCAATAACGTACTCCCTCGAAAAAGAGATAATTGACGACTGTCATTTTGATGGAGAAAATTTCTTTTAAAAATATTAGATATAATGTATTATCTCCGTCTCATTTAATTAGCTCACTTTGTTTGTTTCCCTTTTAGGAAAATAGACTAATAAATGAGACAAACGACAAAGAAAATGTGGACTAATAAACTGTAATAGAAAGAGTAGTATATTATATTAATAATACTCCTTCAGTCTCATTCCTATTTCACCAGTCTTCTCATTTTGAACACTTGCGCGCTATCAAAATGTAACGGGACTACTGAAAATAGGATGAAGGGAGTATATAACTAGTTTATTTGAAATTTCGTGAGTCGAATTATCCAGATAATATTTCTTCCAAACACAATCCGAGGTAAATCTATCTAAAAATAGATGTTAAAATAATGTTTAGGTGTCTCATTGAATATATAGCATATTTTTCTACTTGATTTAAGATGGAGTATATCAACAAAGACTTAAATTATATCTTAAAATAATTTTTCGACACATTGAAATACATGTCAAAAGATTTTAAGTACGTTAGCGACGGACAGTGGATACTACCATAGAGTGGACAAGTTTGAAGTCAGACATTAAGTTAGTAGTATAATTTACCAATCCATAATTACATATGTACCACTGGATACCAAGGCACCTTCTTCTCACAAACTAACATCTACCGGCCTCCATCTTTCATTTACCGATTACGTATACCATTGATCGGAGTAAAAAAGACCGCAGTTCTTGTCTTGCTGCACCCAAAAATATCGAGGCATGAGGTGACAGAACCTGAGTCAGCAATGAAAAATAAGCAGTAGAAAACCAGGAGTACCGTTCGAGAGCCAGAAGGGGAGATTTTCTTCAATGCGCTCTTGAAATCTGCATCATTGATGGTCCATGGCATTGGCAAGCTGCAACCTATACCAAAGCGCATATGTCGATCAATGGTTGTCTTAGCAGCTGCTTTCATCTGTCATTCAGAGAGAAGGTTGGGTTGATATCCAGAAATAAAACAAACTTCACCCCGAAATTGTTATCGCTTTTATAATGTTTTGTGCAAATTACGAAATCCCCATTCTTTTAACAATAGGACCTTCTCGTTTTGAGTTTAACAGTCTTTTTTGGTCACAAGGAGAATGAGACATACCAGAGCAGAAAGATCGGCGGGAGTGAACTGGGCAGGCAAGTCTTCAGCAAGAGCCATGAGGTCCACATTGGCATCTATAGGCTTGTTACGGGCAAGAGCTTTCAGTATCTCTCCTCGTTCTGTTATTCCAGGAAAAGATACATAGAGAAGCTTATCATACATTCCTCTAGCCAACGATATATGGGTCGTTTCTGGCCTGCCAAGTGCCAATAAGCAGCAAGAAAAGAGATGTCAACATAAGGGCACGGGGATCCAGACGAGCGTTTCAGCAAAATATTTCTGGCACCTTGAACCAAGATGCTTCACGTACCTATTTGTTGCACTAATTACGTAAACGCCACTCTGTTTTGCATCATTCAACTCTATAAGAAACTGAAGTAGAAGATGTTAATATGTTATCATCCTTTTTGCTAAGAATGCCCAGATGTTGAATGAGAAAGACATTAATGGCCAAGGAACATAAGAAAAGTGTTGAATGCAGACCTGTCTGAAGATGGGCAATGGCTCGTTTTCACAGCATAAAGTAATCGCATCCACCTAATAGAAAAGGATGACGAGCATAAGAGATAGAAATAGTTAATAACAGATGAATGAAACACTTTAGATAATATATTTGGATAAAAGGAAAGGATAAGAGAGGACATTATGTCTAACACCAGTAAAATATTTATGGAACAGAAATTTCAGAGACGATTATTAGCAAGTTTAGGGATGTTAGGAATTTCTATTAACTAGGGGCAAACATAAATCAGCATTTCATTTCTAGAGAACATTTTGATCTCTTTCAATCCTCATTTCTTGTACAATAACAGAAAACAAAACCTTTATCATGTCATGTGATCACATCACTTTACTATATATTATCAGGTTGATTATATGTTCATATTAGGTTGAAGATGTAAGAGTGAGACACTTTCAATAACTTCCTTCCAAAAGCTGTTTGAGCCTTTCCCCTTCTCTTTAACTCTACTTCTACAAATCCGGGCCTATAATCCTATGTGCATCGTCGAAAACTTCTCCCCAAAGTTTGAATGATTATCATAATTCTGACTTCCTAGAATCACATTTTTGCATTTGAGGTTTACCAACGGTTCGCATGTGTCAAATTTTCAGGGCGTTCTAGGAGAGCCTAAGGTCATCTCTTAAGTCTCAGCTATGAATATTCTCTTATCTTTTCTCCTGATCTTCTTATTTGATTCTCAGTTGAATTCTCATCTAAAACTCTGCATCATTCAAGCAAGTGTATTCTCAGCGATATGATGAACTATTTGCACAAAAAAAGAAAGAAAGAAAAAACCTTGAGGTTGGTGACTCCTAAGATGATCACGGTTTGGAAGCATTTGTATATTATGAATAGTATTATAATCAGGACTCAGGAGACAGAAAACAAAGCAAAAGAAAGTACCTCATCAAAGAAAAGTATACAAGGAGAACACGTCCTTGCATATTGAAAAATTAGTCGCACAACAAAATCAGCCTGATCACCGTATTCCTTCACTAGTTCTGGGCCCTTTGTGGTAAGGACAAGTAACAAAGTAAGAAATCAATGATCTTAAATTAAGAGGAAGTATGAGCATAGCAAGAACCTTGATATGTATAAGCTTAGCTCCTGCTTCATTAGCTAAAGCCTCGACCATGAATGTCTTCCCACAGCCAGTAGGACCATAAAGGAAAAAGATGGTCGCTGAGCTCACCCCAAGATCCTATAAACGGATGACCTTATCAAAAATTGCTAATCTCCACGAGTGCAGCATGAAAAGGGAATAATATGTCACCAAACTTTTACTCTCTAGGATTGGTTACTGGCTAGTTTATAGAGATACAAGGTAAAATGGCACAAGTTTGGCACAATTGCCATTTTAGAAAAACGTAACATAAAAACACGTAAAAACTTTAGATACTCAGTTACCAAATAAGAGAATTAACTACACATTATACATCAACTCAGTAATTAGGACACAATTCTACCTTATATATTTTAGATAAATTTGTACATGTATAACTGTGTGATGGCAGAACTCCTATCACAGTAACTGAAGCTTTCAACAATAAATTAGCTCTAAAATCAGAAAGGGGACTACCTTATAAGCCTCAGGAAACTTTATACGGCTAATTATATGAAGTTCAAACTCTGACTTCAAATCTTGACGGCCTCCAACATCATTCCACTTTGCTTTTGGTGTGATGGAAAAACATTCTATTTTAGAAGAAGGCTGGACTATCTTACCAGCTTCCTGCCATGAAAACAGAAAAAATTACAGACATCAAATATAACATAATAATTTACAGGAACATCTTAAAAGCAAGCGTTACGAATGGGTGCAGAATTCCATACAACAAAAATGATAAGACGCGCACTTTGGAGTTATACTTATTGAATGACACGTTTTCCTTGTTTCCAATTATTTTTCAAATTGGAAGAAAGTGACACTAGCAGGTGAGTGTAGCCAGACTAGGCAGTGGTGATTGGACCAGCTAAAAGCCTTTTGTTAGTAAAACAATAAAAGGAACAAGATACTGAGAAAATACATGTATTCTGACAGGGACACCATTTAAATATGAAGTTAAAAGTATATCAAATACACTAACCATGAGATTAAACAGAGAGAAAGGGAAAACGGCTTCCATGCCACATCACCAGTTAGCCCAATAAGAAATATGATAAACAGAACCAAATATCCATGCCCATGCATGCCAAAAAACAGGACAAATTTTGAAACCGTATCAAAGATGAAACCCCTCCACTAGTCCATATCCCTATTGTTTACCCTTCGTATCAAGGCAAAACACAACTGCCCACACTCTCAAACCAAACAGAATGATACTTTTTGAGTACTACACTTGGCGGCTGCTCACCACATAGAAAAAGAATAACATAAAGGCAAGGTGTAAGTTGAAACAAATTAAAGACCAAAAAGCCTTTGATAAACAAATGCTTTCCAGTTTTAATTTTTTTAGTAATTAGTAGTCATATCTATATTCAATCGCACATCAATACTCTGTATGCATATTATTCCATTACTTTTGTCAAGCAGCATAGGTGTAAAGGAGTTCACTGGCATACACATAAACATAATATAGTTTAAAAAGGGAAATTCTTTTGAGAGGGCTAAAATAAATGTGAAACAGGAATAATATTTAACACAGAATCAATATTCATTCTCTTTTTAGCAACATGAGATAGTACAAAAATATAATTACCAGAAAATCTTCAATGGTTATGCTGAGTTTTCCCATTTTTTCATCAGAAAACCTGTAGCGATCTTTAACCTGAACATCAACCCTCTGTTTTTTGCATAACCTTTTCATTCTCCTGTCCATGATTCTATTCAAAGCAATGGTACCAGCCTTTTTTACTAGTGATACTAGATCACCACCTACAAAACCAAGAGTGCACCTAGCTATTGTTGCAAGATTGAAACCAACTTCAACCTTAAGATCGCGTGTTAGAGCTGAAAGAATGTCGAGGCGTGCCTTTTCATCCGGAGCAGCTATAACAATTTCACGATCAAACCGCTGCCTTAAGGCAGGGTCAACAAAATCAGGCCTACTGGTTGATGCAATCACCAGCACATAGCCAGTGCGGCTATAATAATTGTCATTTACAGGTTTGATGAAACTGTACGGTTCATCAATGCAAGCCATTAAGTAATTCACTAAGTGTGCCACTACCTCCTTCTGCGAACTTTCTGTTTTTGAAGTCATAACATCAATATCATCAATCAACACAACTGATGGTGCTCGCATGTGAGCCTTGGAGAACAATTTTCGGATATTTTCTTCTGGTGCATCTGAAAATGGTTCAGAAAAGTCAAAGCCAGAGCGAAAGAAAAGTATTACTATGTTTGAGGATTAATTCTAAGGAACACAACCGTAAGTGACTAGACTTAAAATCTCAGGCTAAAGAAAAGTAAGCTTACTGACAGTAAGGGTTTAGCAAGACATGTCAAATTGTATCTGGGGAAGTCACATTACACAATGAACGAATAGATAGCGTAGAAGCTAGCCACTTAGCCAAAGTTGAACGCTCCATAACCATCAGAATACCAACGAACAAATCATACAATTTGGGGCATCAAGTCATATATAACGCAGTCCCTCTAAATACATCGCGTTCAACAGCATTCCGACAAACACATCACACAATTTGAGCAACTATGTTACATGATGAGTCCCACTAATGCATTACACATGACATACATTTGCATTCGATAGCCATCAGCCTTCCAGAAAACACTTCATAGAATTTGTAGAATTATGCAGAAACCTTGACATAAGAAGCAATACCTGAAACTCCAGATACCAACGCAGCAGCAGAGACTTCATAGAATGGCACTCGGGCCTCCTTGGCAATGGCTCGGGCCAACGTGGTTTTCCCACAGCCCGGAGGGCCGTGCAACAGAATTCGGGGCGCAGGTTCAATTCCAAGGTGGCGCATAACCTTCAATAGACGCAGTGGCCTAATCACCTCCCTAATCAATTCCTGAATCACGCTATCCGCCATCACTAAATCTTTAAACCCCAGCCGGTTACGCCTACTCGCACGTCTCCTACCATCACCACATTCATCACTTTCACATTCATCACTTTCAGGCTGATCGTCATCGTCTTCCGTTTCCTCAGAATCTGACGAATCGTCTTCTTCTTCATCCGACGACCCAATAGAGATGGACGAGCTCGAGGACGCCGCATTTTCCCCGCTCGGATTCCGTCGTTTGTTTATGACCGAAGCAAGCTTGCTTGCGGCGGCGCCTCCCCTGCACCAGAGCGGAGTGAGTTTGACGACGCGCTCCTTTAACACGGCGCGGTCCAAGTGGGAGTAGGTTTGCGGGTAGGCGGAGAGGAGGTGGGACACGATTTCGTCATCGGTGAGGTTGGTTTTCCCGGCGACGGCCAAGTCAATGTGGCGGCGGAGAGCACATTCTTCCGCCGCCTCGTAGGACGACGTTAAGCCGCCTCTAACTTTCACCATGGTCGCTCTTCGCCGGAGTATTTTTACGGGGGTTTTAGGTGGGTAGGGTTTTTCCAATAACACAAGTCAGAGTAATGAGAGTTAGAAGTAGTGTGCGTGTATCAATATTCTAAAAAGAGTTAGGCACTGGTCGGGCTGTGGAGGAGGGGTGACTAGAGCCTAAGGGTGCCTACAATGATAAACCTAACTTACTAACTTTCACTAATGTCATATCATTATTTGTGTCCACTCAACTTTCATTATTTTTTCTTCTTCAACAATGAACCCAACTTTCAACTTTTTCACCTCCAATAGATTGATGTGTGTTCAACTCCCACTTTTTCACCTCCCACTTTATTTCATGAAACCAACTTCCATTCCAAAATTAGAAGTTGGGCTTTCAACTATCAAAAATGAAAGTTGGGTCCAATGGTTGAAAGTTGAAAAAATAACTTTCTTTCAACTTTTAAAAGCCCATAAAAGCTACCATTGGAGGCACCCTAAGCGGCTAGGCGGGAGCCTAGGCGGATTCGAACTATAATGCTTCTTTAGACTATTCTTACATTATTGTTGAAATTTATAATAAATATACATACTATGATAACTGATAGATAAATTTCATAATTATAAATTCAAAATTATATATAGAGTAGTATAGTGTGCCAAAACGTAGACTAATAAACACATTTAGACTATTGATTAAGCTTTAGCAGCGCCTCGTTGGGTATCGCATAGAGCCTAGGCGGATTACATATTAGTCGGGCGGCGAGGTACTGACTAGCGCCTAAGGGACGTTTTTTAGAACACTGGCGTGTACCACTCCGGTTCCAACCAGTTGAACCATTTTCCTTTTTGGGACGTCCCACACCTATTGACTCATTTCCTTTTTTAGAAATAATTAGAGTTTAATTAGTACAATTAGTAAACCCCTTATTACACTTAACATTCCATACTTAAATCTCATCCACTCATTTTTCTGCACGTAGTACAATATAATTTAAATTTTGAAAGTTTAAATTATTATAACTTACTCGTTTGTTATCGGACTTTTATGATTTTTATACTTCCTCCGACCCACGATTGTTGAGGCTCTTTCCTAAACGGGCCGTCCCACGATTCTTGAGCCCTTTCCATTTTGGGAAATAATTAACTTTCTAACTACACCATTAGTTACTCTAATTACAATTAAGTTATTTTATTTTCAGATTTATAAATTCAATTTATGAGATTAAAAAAAAAAAACAAAAAACAAAAAAAAAAACAAAATATCAGAATTTAATACTCCCACCCACCTATCTCTACCCCCATTTCTCCATCACACTCTTTACCCTAATTATTGAATCTGGCCATTTATTTTCGCATCCCCCTCTCTCCACCCCCAATTTCCATCGACGAACCCTAATTTCTCCAACCATGGATCCGCCGCTCCGCCGCAGTGAATCGGAATGGGTCTCAACCCGCCACCGGTCCGCCGCAGTGAATCGCCCTGGCGGCGGGCTCGAAGGCGGCGAGGTTGTTGACGCCGTGGATCCACCGTCGGAATGGGTCTCAACCCGCAACCGCCCCGCCGCAGGCTGCGAGGTTGTACGGCGCCGCCGCCGTGTTGTTCGCCGTTGGAGTTCCAACTCCGACGAGAGCCCAAGCCCTCCGCCACCTCCTCCTCGAATCAAACTGCCCATATCTCCTGGGAGATACGACACTCTCCGCTCCCCACCCACGGTAACTGCTCACTCCCATCTTCTTCACCATTCCCCTGTAACTGGTTCTCTCACTTACATCCATCTCTTTAAGTTTGTTGTAATCGGGCTTCAGGTTGTGATCTCTTTTTCTCCCCTTTTTCAGACTTTTAAGATGAATTGCTAATCCTTGTGCTTGCTGATCTGTTGCAGCTTTCCAAAGTCTTGTGACTGTTGATTTGGAGATGTTGAACCGTTGTTGAGCTTGAACAAGCCTACCTCGTATTGGCTTTCCATTCGAAGTCTGTCCAAGGATGAATTGGACACACAAGTTCCTCTCTTCATTGGTCAAGTCCTTGCGCCTATGCACCATGGATCAAAACTGCTGCAAGTCTTCTCCTCTTCAGCCTCTACTGCTTCTCTTCTTCTCTTCTGCTCGTTCTTCAGCCTCTACTGCTTCTCTTCTTCTCTTCTTCTCTTTTGCTCGTTCTCTCTCTCTGTCTCTCTCTTTTTTTTTTTTTGATGGAAGATGAATTTGGTAGTGGAGAGTATTTGTGATGTATTTTTTAAGTATTCCTCTTGTACAATTTGAATTAGGCGCCATGTACATTTCCCCCCCTAATTTTTATTGATTTGAATGAGATAATTTAAGCATGTGTCAATTAGAAATTTGCACTTGTTTATTTTTCTCCACATTTTGTTCTTGCATTTTATTTTCTGTTCTTGCAGTTTAATGCTTCTGTTCTTGCAGTGCATTTTTAATGTAATGTCAAATTTCTATAATTATTGTTCTTGCGTTTTGGAAAAAAAAAATTATTAAAAAAAAAAAAAACGCAACAGATATATTAATTACACAAAAATGGTCACAACGTAAAAAAAAAAAATTATTATTATTTATTTTATTTATTTTAATTTACATAAATACTTAATACAAAATACATAAACAAAATTACACAACTAAACAACACACTTAAAACACTAATCACTCTCGCCATAAAACCCGTGCCGAAAAGAAAGGGCTCATTAATCGTGGGTCGGAGGAAGTATCAAATTAAAGGTCTTGATACGATCTTTCATTTAAGATCAAACAAGAACATGTTTTTATGCATCTATGAATCTCTGTTTCTAAATTATGTCTAAATACATAAACTACATTACATTCTCTACAAAATACACTAAATATTTTCGTCATAATTCTCGTGTATAAAGCAAATGGTTCAACTGGTTGGGACCGAAGTGGTATTAGCCTACGGTTAATTACGAGATCAAATGTTTCCCCAAAACGTACGGATTTTACAAGCCATTGGTGTTCCCGTTTTAAGTGGATATCACGTCGGTAGACATATTGTTGAACCATAAATCTTGTACTAATATTTTTGCTACTCCCTCTGTCCCTTTCAAGTTGAGTCACTTCTTTTTGCAGTTTTTCGGCACGCTTTTCCGCGCTTCTAGATGACGAATTTTAAGATAGATTTTTGAAGAAAATTTTCTTTTACGGGATACTACAAGTATTGTAGTATCCCGTAAAAGAATTATTTTTAAAAAATACATCTCAAAATTCGTCATCTAAGAGCGTGGAAAAACGTGCCGAAAAACTGCAAAAAGAAATGACTCAACTTGAAAGGGACGGAGGGAGTACATTATAATGAACGTCTTACCCTTGTTTAAATACTCCATTCATCCCACTTTATTTGAGTTGTTTTTATTTCGGCACCTAATTTTATATACAGTGTTAAAAGTGAAAAATAAGAGTTAATTACTTCCGTTTTAAAAAATATGTCAATTAAAGTGGGACGTTCCAATTAAAAAAAGAAGCCAAGTGAAGTGGGACGACACCCCTTACTTTGTACTTTTAACACTATGGTTGCGTTCTCTTTAATGCGAAAGAAAAGGAAATAAAAGAGAAAATTACACTATAAATTTCACCCTTTTTCTCACCTTTTCTCACTTTTTATCAATGAGGGAAGATTTTACTCTTTAAATTAGAAAAAATATTTACAACACCAAATTGGAGAGATAATATTTTCTCTCCATTGTAGTGCAAATGAAGGGAAAAATATAGAAAAAGTGAGAAAATGGGTAGAATTTATAGGGTGATTTTCTCTTTTCTCTCCTTTTCTTTCGCATCAAAGAAAACGCAACCTATATATTTAAAATTTCATGCCGAATAAAACAAATCAATTAAAAGGAACAAAGAGAATATTAACCAATTAATAATAATAATAATAATAATAATAATAATAATAATAATAATAATAATAATAATAATAATAATAATAATAATAATAATAATAATAATAATAATAATAATAATGACATAAGCATGCACAATACTCATAAGTTAACCGTTTTTCACCTCCATCACTGCACTCCAACCATCAACGCATCTTCTTCTTTCTCACGCATTAACAGAGCTAGAGAAAAGCTCACAATGCTGCAGTTTCTGCACCCGAAAGTATCTAAACGTGAGATGACGGAACGAATCTGTCGGTAAACAAAAAATTCAGCAGCAAACCAACTTAACAGTACCACAGGAGAGACAGAAGGGGATATTTTCTTCAACGCGCTCTTGAAATCTGCGTCTTTGATCGTCCATGGCTCTCTGGAACCTCCGTTGAATGACGTTGGTCGATCAACTGCAGCCTTAGCAGCTTGTTTCACCTGTCCTTACAACTAGATTGGGTTAGGGACCTTTACTTGCCGTTTCAGAGCCTTGTTTGGTCAATTTTAAGGGCAAAACCAAAATGATATGAGGATGTCTCATAGGAGAATACAAGAACGAGACGTCTACCAGATAACGAAGATCGTCGCCACTGAAATCATTACAAGCAACGTCTTTCCCAAGGGCCATGAGGTCCACATTGGCATCAATTGGCTTGTTTCTAGCAAGAGCGCGCAATATCTCTCCCCGTTCCTCGGGGCTGGGTAGAGGGGCGTACAGAAGCTTTTTAGAGTATCCGGTGGTGAGCAATGAGCTACTCACAAGATCTGGCCTGGCAACGAGTCGGAAGGATAAGAGATCGTATGCATAAATTTTTAGCACAATCGTTCTGGCTTCTTGAACCATGAAGCATTCTTGTACCTATTTGTAGCAGCAATTATGTAAACGCCATCCACCTCTTCTAGATCATTGAACTCCAATAGTAGCTGAAAAATCGAAGATATCATCAACATTTTTTTCCTGAATATGTGCACGTTAGAGTTAGACATACATACATTAATAGCAAAAGCAACACTGGAGATATGCCATCTACGGACCTGATCAAAGATGGGCTTTAAAGACTTACAACGGCAGAAAACTACCTCCTCCGCCTGATAGAAAAGGACATAATGAATGACTCAAACTAACATATTCGGAACAACATAAAGGAATACGTCATGCTGAAAGACTACCCATGCTGAAGAAAAGGAACATAGAAATACCATTTGACGCTCCACCGTGTGTGGTCAGCTATATGGATCGTATCACTTATTGTATTAGGATGATCATTTGTTTATTTAGACTCGTGTGCAGACATGGCCTCTGCAATACTAGTTTCTTTTCAAGGCTGGTAGCAGTGTACTGTGTACCATTGTGGGCTTTTGATGTTTATTATGCTTTATTTATTCTGTCTCAAGTGTCGGTCAATTGTTTAGTCAGGCTCATGACATGAGCTTGAGTTAGGGGTTGGAATCATAGTAGCTGGTACGGTACAGGAGATATAATCAACATTTTTTGCTAAACATGTGCATGTTAAAGTGAGGAAACATAAACAGCAAATGCAAGACTGGAGAAGCACCAGTTACGGACCTGATGAAAAATGGGGTTTGACAACTTACATCTGCAGTAAGCTATAGCCTCCACCTGATAAATAAGGATAGAAAGGATGAGTTGCACTAACATTTGGGAATATACTCATGATAAGAAACAGAACATAGAAATATCAGAGTTCATAGAGCTTTTTGACAAAAGCCTTTATTCTGTCATGTGAAGTCAACTATATGGATCATCTCGCTTTATGTATTGGGATGACATTTAGACTCATGTAAGGCGTGTCATTTGTGAGTTTCTTACAAGGCTATTTAGGCCTTTCCCGTTTACTTCTTAGCATTCAGATTATCTGGTCCACAAAGATTTCACTAGTGGTATCCACGAAAAAGTTGCATTCACTGTGGCATAATGGAGCATTCACCAAAAAGTTAAAAGTATATCATGCGTCTTGAGGCTGGAGGTGACTCCAAACTGAGTGCAGTTTGGAAGCATTTGTACGTTAGGAGTGATAAAATTATCAACAGGACAAAAAAAAAAAGAGTAAACATACCTCATCAAAGAAAAGTATACACGGAGAACAAGTCCTTGCGTAATTGAATAATATCCGAAGCACCAACTCACCCTCTTTACCATATTCTTGTACAAGTTTACGGCACTTTATGGTGACAAAAGTATCAGAGTTAGAAATCAATTGATCTTTCACGTTTTACCAAATTGACATAAAACATAACCAAAGAGAGAACCTTGACATGTATTAACTTAGCTCCTGCTTCATTAGCTAAAGCCTCGACAATCAATGTCTTCCCACAGCCATTAGGACCATAAAGGAAAAAGCTAGTTGCCAACTGCACTCCAAGATCCTATAAGAAGATAAACTTATAACTTATAAGAAATGCTAACCTCCGCGATTCAAGCAAGAGATAAAGAGATGTTAACAGACGTTTGGCTGGTTTCTAGAGACACTACATAATAGCAATAAAGTTTGACAGAGGAGCAAAATTTTACAACAAAAAGACTTGCCATACAGGCATATAAAAGTTGTAAATACTGGGATTCTTAATGAGAAGATCAACTTTAGATCAGCTCTAAATTATGAAAGAAAACTGCCTCCCAAATTCAGGAAACTTATACCTCGGTAACTGTATGGCAGTAAAACTCCTATCATAGTTATTGAAAAACTTTAACTATATATCAGATCAGCAAATAGGACAGGAAGCTACCTTATAAACTTCAGGATACTTTATACGTTTTACTATATGTCGTTCAAACTCCGATTTCAATGATTGAAGGCCTCCAACACCATCCCACTTTGCAATTGGTATGGTGGTAAAACATTCTATTTTAGAAGATGGCTGAATTGACTTACCAGCTTTCTGCCATGAGTTAATGAATATTCAGATCCCTCAGCGTAACACAAAAAATTGCTCAAATATATAAAATTTGCTAAAATTACCACAAAATCTGCCATTGTTATGCTGAGGTTCTCCATTTCGTCTGTAGAAAATGGTTGCCTCCAATGATCTTTAAACTGAACCATGCTTCTATGTTCTTGGTTAAGCTTATCTTCTCTCGTGTTCATGATTCTATTTACAGCAAGTGTACCGGCCTTTTTTACGAGTGCTACTAAATCTCTTCCTACAAAACCCAGAGTGCACCTACCTATCTTATCATGATCAAAACCAGCTTCAACCTTAAGATTGCGTGTTAGAATTTTTAGAATGAGGCCCCGTGCATAATCACTTGGAACATCGATAACAATTTCACGATCAAATCGCTGCCTTAAGGCAGGGTCAAGAGCATCGGGTCTATTCGTTGCTCCAATCACCAGAACATGGCCAGCATCATGATTTAAAGGTTTGTTGAGCCTGCATGCCCCATCCATGAAAGCTATCAGCTTTTCCACTATGCACGGCTCTGTTTTCTTCTGCAAACTTTCTGTCGTTGAAGTCATTGCATCAATTTCATCAATGAATATAATAGATGGCACTGTCGTATATGCCGTGGAGAACAACTCTCGGACCTTTTCTTCCGGTGCACCTGAGCATGACTCAAAAGGGGAAGGAAAATGAAACAAAATATTAAAACTGGAGGAAGCTTTTCTTCTACAAAACACAACTATTAAAAGTGAAAGTGAAACTACTCGCATAAAAGTCTGTCCTCAAAGAACAGATCTAAACAAGAAAGCATATAGATACTAAGTTTTAGCAAGAAGTATCACAGTGAATCTGAGGAAGAAATGGAACACGTGCTGTCCTATTTGATTTCTACGATGGTATATCTTGAAATATCTAGTTGATCCAAGAAGGGCAATTGGTGTTCGAGATTTACTTGCATCAATGGGATTTCTGAAGGGGAACAACAACATGTAAGGCAGTACAAAAACAGACTTGTATTCGGTTGCATACAGTTAAAGCAATCTACATCATTTCATAGCATAGGCAAACAGGTACCCCGATCACATATAACAAGGCCAGTATAGCATTAAATCCACAAACACATATATGCCATATTTTGAGCATATATGACTCCAACATCAAGCAAACATTATTTGTAATCTTTCACCAAAGTAATTCTTAGGTCGCACGATGGCTATCGACATTCCAGAAAGTAATAAGCTGCAATCTGATAGGCATCAGTATTCAAACAAATACATTCCACAATTTTCAGTATTAAGTAGCACAGTGCAGCAACCTTAACATTGAACATATTACCTAAAACTCCAGACATCAATCGAGCAGCAGATACTTCGTAGAATGGCACTCCAGCCTCATTGCCAACGGCTCGTGCCAATGTGGTTTTCCCACACCCTGGTGGCCCAACCAGCAGAACTTCGGCTGGAGGTTCGATTCCAAGGTGGTGCAGCAGCTTCAACTGTTGCAGTGGCACGATCACCTCCCTCTGCAATTCCCCAATCTCAGAATCCAAACCCCCTAAATCCCTAAACATCGGCCTATTATTCTCATTCACGTCCTTACCGTCGCCATTCCTGCCATTACCTGATCCATCACCACCCCTTAAAATCCCCAAAGTTTCCCGATTAATCCTATTCAAATCCCTCCGCCCAACGTCGCTAGGATTCATTCTCTCAGACTGATCGAGTTCCATACCTTTAGGTTCCGACGAACCATCTTCTTCCGGCGTACTGGCAGGGACCGGTGGCCTCGTGCCCTCACTTTCCCTACTCGCTGCGTCTTTTCGCCGTTTCTTCGAGACCGGAGTAGGCTCGTCAGTGGCGTCTCCCCTCCTGCATGGGAGCAGAGTGGTTCCGGCGACGCGTTCGGTTAGAGGCACGCGGTCGCGTTGGGAGTAGGCATGCGGGAGGGCGGAGCGGATGATGTCCACCATTTGGTAGCCGGTGAGGTTGGCTTCGCCGGCGGTGGCGGATTCGATGTCGCCGCTCAGGCGTTGTTCGTCCTCCGCATCTAGATTCGCCGTGCCGCCGCCGCCGCCGCCTAGTTTAACCATTGCCGGAAAAACAAGTTTTCGGGGGAAAAAAAGAAAAAAAAGTTCTCCCGCTCAAATAGTCAAATGACGGTCAAATTCTCCACATTCCGTCAAAATACTCCCTCCGTCTCAAAGATGTTGAGATTTTTTGAATCAACACCATATTTAAAACAAGTGTTTAATACTAGTATTTAAAATGTTTAGAAGTGTTTTGTATATAGAAATGTATTATGGTTATGTATCTTATGAATATATTCAAAATAGAGCATCATAGATGCATAAAAAAAATATTGATATCTAATTTTAAAGTTAAAGATCGTATCATGATCTTTAATTCGATATAAAAATCATAAAAATTGGAGAAGAAACGAACAAGTTACATATTTCCACTTTAGGAAATGTCCCTATATCAATGGGACATCCCAAACAAGAAAAATATCCTTTTATAAGTGGGACAGATGTATGAAATAATATATAGTCCTGAGTTCGAGTCCTTCGTGGTGCGGCCTTTAAAATTTCTGTTAATTGTTTCCAAAAAAAATGGTAAATATTTTAGGTAAAATAGAATATGAAAAAAAATATAGTAATTTTCCGGTAAATATTTCATCAATCAACTTTTTATGAATTATGACATACTTCAATACTACTTCCTCTATCCCACTTCACTAGTTATATTTCTTTTCGATCACGAAATTTTATGGATAAATGTTAAATGTGAAAATTAAGGGGTAAAAGTTAATTATTATTATCATTTTAGGTAACATGACTAGCGAAAGAAAGACGATCCAAAATAACAAACATAACTAATGAAATGAGACGGAAGGAATGCTTTTATTTTTTTTGTTGCATTAATTGTTCCATTATCTATTGAATAATTTTTATTATAGTGTTATGCTTTAATTGGAAATTGCAAAATTCATATATTTTAATTAGTCTCGTTTGATTCGGACACATGAATCAAGGACGAATGAAATATGTGACTATAATCAATTTAAAGGGGAGATAATCAACTGTAACCAAATATTCATTTTAAAAAATATGACTAATTAACAGTGTCATACTACAAAAAGATGCCAGGAAACCAATGTAATGAAAACCGAATCGGAGGTTGAACCGACAAGGCCTTCCGTTCATGGTTTATAAACCGAAAAATAACAAGAAAAAATCACAAACAAAAAATTATAAACAGTTCACGATTCAATCCATTTTTTATTATTATTTTTTTTAATTTATTATTATTATTATTATTATTATTATTATTATTATTTTATTTTTTTTAATTTTTTTTTTTGCTTTGATCGGGCAAATGTTAGATGTTAGATTAGATGTTAGTACGCCTAGCTACCAAACACTCCAAGAAAATCTCCAAGCCACCTTATATCTCTCTAATTCGCTCCCACTAGGGATCGAACCCAGGTCACTCCTTCAAGGGAGGAGCCCGGTGGCAAGGTTCAATCCATTTAACCGGCGGTGCGGTTCGGTTTTTAAAAACACTGCATGAAACCCCTGTAAATACATGCATCTAATTTCCAGATCATACAAGAGGCACCAATTGTCTCAAAAAAGAGTTTGGGAGTGCACTACTAACATGCTCAAAAGGATGCGATGGAACTCCCACTCCCACCACAAACATATATACATCTAATACTAATCTTTAGGCAGATTTTAATAAGCACATTAATAAGTTAAAACAAATACATATCTACCGGTCTCCATCATTCATTTGCTGATTCAAACGCTGCCAATTCATCGTTTTCATCTTTTTCAGCAAATAACTCGCAGTTCTTGTGTTGCTGCACCCAAAAATATTGAGAGGTGAGGCGACGTTCAGTAAAGAAAAAAGTGAAGTGGAAAATCAGCAGTACCGAGTAAGAGCCAGAAGGGGAGATTTTCTCCAATGCGCTCTTGAAATCTGCATCTTTGATGGTTGGCAAGCTGCAACCTCCATTAGAAAACGTCGGCCCATAAATGGCAGCCTTAGCAGCTTCTTTCATCTGTCATTTCAGAAAGAAGATTGGGTTGATTTCCAGGAAAAGCACACTGTTCACCCAACTGTAATGTTACGCTGCTTATATAACTTTTTTGCAATTACAAGATCCCTAATTCTCACAACAATATTTTTCCAGAGTTTCCTTGTTCATAAGGAGGAGACGTACCAGAGCATGAAGATCTGCGCTAGTGTAACAATAGGATGGAATGTGGTATTTTACAAGAGCTATGAAGTCCACACTGGAATCTATAGGTTTGTTTCGGGAAAGAGCTTTCAATATTGCTCCTGCTTCTTCTCCACTAGGTAAGGAAACATACAGAAACTCATCAAACATTCCTTTGGTCAACGATGGATGGGTCTTTTCTGGTCTGTCAATATGTAGCAAGATAAGAGATGTCAAGACAAAGAACATTTTAGCAAATTGCATCCTGAACCAAGAAGCTTCAAGTACCTATTTGTTGCACTAATTACGTAAACATCCCTCCTCTGTTTTGCATCCTTCAATTCTGCAAGAAACTGAAGTAGCAGATATTATAGTCCTTTTTGGCTAAAAATGTGCATATGTTGAGTGAGAAAAACATTCATAGCAAAGGAAACATAAGAGAAGTGCCATCTGCAAACCTGTCTAAAGATAGGTAATGGCTTTTCATAATCATATAACTCATCACATAAGGTAATTGCCTCCACCTGACGAAAAAAAGAATGCCAGGCACGAGAGCTAAATCATAAAATAACAGATGAATGAAGCACGCTTTAGATAATATATTTGTACAAAGGAACAAAAAAATAGAGGATGTCATGTCATAGAACAGAAATACCAGAGACAAGTCTTAAAATTTTTAGGGATGTTGGGAATTTCTATCAACTATGATCTAGGGTAAACAGAAATCAGCATTTCATTTCTTGAGAACACTTTGATCTCTCCAGAACCCTCTTTTCCTGTTCAGCTTATCAGCTATACCTACATACATATGTTAGGACTTAGGATGATTACATGTGCATTTAGACTATTGTAAGATATTATCAATGAGTTTCTTCCCGTGGCCGTTTAGGTCACCACCTTCTATTTTTCACTCTAATTTCTACAAGTTCATGGAGGATCAATGGTTTCCAACACACATAACATGTATCATATTACTGACTTCCTAGAGTCCTGTTTTTGCATTCAGGGTGAGGTTAATGATTGATATGCATCAATAGTTTCTTGGATCTCGAGAACCCTGAGGATATCTCTCAGCTTTGAATATTCCAACATCCTTTCTCCCGATCTTCCAATTTTATTCTCATTTCATAGGATTAGGTTTCCTAGAATAGACTATGTACCCAAGAAAGAAAGAAAGAAAGAAAGAAAAGCATGCCTCTTGAGGTTGGCTGTGACTCCTAAGTCCTACAATGATCACAGTTAGGACGCATTTATATATTATGACTGATATAATTATCAGCGTTACCAAAAAAAAGAAGCAAAAGACTGAAAGAGTGTACCTCATCAAAGAAAAGTATACATGGGGGACATGTCCTTGCATAACCAAAGATCAGTCGCACAACCCAGTCTGCCTGATCACCGATTTCTTCCACTAGTTTAGGGCCCTTATGGTTACAAAAAGTAACATAACAAGAAATTAATGATCTTAATTAAAAAAAAAAAGGAATAATCAATCAACGATCTTTTATGGTTATTAAATTAAGAAAAAATATGACCAAAGAAAGAACCTTGATATGTATAAGCTCAGCTCCTGCTTCATTAGCTAAAGCCTCGACCATGAAAGTCTTTCCACATCCATTAGGACCATAAACAAAAAAGGTCGTTTTCAAGCTCGCCCCAAGATCCTATAAATAGATAAACTTATCAAAAAAAATGCTAACCTACAGCGAGAAAAGGGAATATTATGCCACCAAACTTTTACTCTCTATGATTAATCAGCTGGCTAGTTTCTAGAGACACAAGACAAAACGGTACAAATTTGGCAGAATACCATTTTTAAATTTTTATGGAAGAGCAACATATGAAATAGAAAGACTTCACATACGAGCATGTCAAAACTTCAGATTCTAAGTTCCCCAATGAGAGGATCAACTATAAATCAAGTTGGCAAACTAGAAATGCATGCTATCTCATAAAATTCAGGAAATTTTATACCTGTCTAACTATATGACAGTTAAACTCCAGTGTCAGTAACTGAAGGCCGTCAACAATGTATCAGCTCAACAAATAGGAAATGAACCTACCTTATAAACTTCAGGAAACTTAATACGGTTAACTATATGACGTTCAAACTCCGATTTCAAACTTTCAAGGCCTCCAACATCACCCCACTTGGCGTTTGGTGTGGTGGAAAAACATTCTATTTTCGAAGAAGGCTGAACCATCTTACCAGCTTCCTGCCATGAGTTCAATGGAAAAGATACCATAGTATAAATATTACAGGATCACACAAAAAGCAAGGGCTATAAAAGATGGAGAATCCAAATGGCAGAAATGATAAGAACGAGCAATTTGGAGCCGCATCAATTAATGACATGTTTCCTTTGTATTCAATAATTTTTCAGCCAGATGGATACATGTGGCAAGTTTTAATTAATAACAGATTTTCATCAGAATACATACAATAAGCTGATATATGAAGTTGAAATTGCCATGGATATGCAGAAACTTATCCAAAAAAACATAGTATCTTGTTTGAGGGGGGTAATTTGAACAGATTGAAAGAGAGAGACATGACAAGGAGAATGAAGCCAGATTGGGCAGTGGTGATTCGACAAACAAAAATCCTTTCATTAGTTAAAAATAAATATAAAAAAGAAGCAGAAGGAACATCAAACATGCTACTGAAAAAATTGTTGTATTATGATAGGGCAACCATTCAAATACGAAGTTAAAAGCATCACATACACTAACCATAAGATTCAACAAGAAAGAGGGAAAACAACCTCCAGCCCTAAGGGTTGCCAGTAAGCTCAGTATAGAGAAACAAAAATGATTCAAAAATATATAGACCAAAATGAAGCAAGTGAAAGCAAGGTACTTCATTTTAAATAAGAAAATGGCAACCTGAGCAAGTATCCATGCCCATGCACCAACAGGCCGGATTTTGAAACCGAAAAGATGATACCCCTCCCACAAGTCCATATACCTTTGTGTACCCCTCCCACATCATCACCCCTCATAAGTCATACCAAACAGAATGACACTTTATAAATGCTACACTTGGCAAATGCTCACCACATTGAAAAAGAATAGAATGAACACAGTGTAACAAATTAATGACCGACAAGCCTTCAGAGAATAAACTTATACTTTTCAGTCTTTAGCATTTAGTAGTCATATCTAGTTCCAGTTGCAGGTTAATATTCCCTACACATGTTAGTCTGCTACTTTAGTCAAGAAGCATAGAAGAAAAGGAGCTCACTCGTCTGCACTTAATATAGTAAAAAAACAGAGGTTCTTTAGGGGAAACAAAATTAAATGAAAAAAGGAACAAAATAAACACAACATTGACAGTAATTCTCTTTTTAGCGACTTGAGAGAGTAAAAGAATAGATTTACCACAAAATCTTCAATGGTTATGCTGAGATTTTCCATTCGTTTATCAGAAAACCTGTAACGGTCATTAAGCTGAATAGCAGCCCAAACCTTCCGTTTTTTGTAAAGCTTATTCATTCTCCTGTCCATGATTCTATTTACAGCAATGGTACCAGCCTTTTTTACTAGTGCTACCAGATCACCTGCGACAAAACCCAGAGTGCACCTAGCTATTTTTGCAAGATCAAAACCAACTTCAACCTTAAGATTGTGTGTTAGAGCTGATAGTATGTCAAGGCGTGCCTTTTCATTGGGAGCAGCTATAACAATTTCACGATCAAATCGCCGCCTTAAGGCAGGGTCAACAACATCGAGCCTACTGGTTGCTGCAATCACCAGCACATAGCCAGGTCTATCACCATCATAGTCATTTACAAGTTTGATGGAACTATATGGTTCATCGATGCAAGCAATTAACTGATTCACTAAGCGTGGGACTACTTTCTGTGAACTCTCTGTTTTTGAAGTCATCGCATCAATTTCATCAATCAACACAACAGATGGCGCTCTCATGTAAGCTGTGGAGAACAATTTTCGGATAGTTTCTTCTGGTGCACCTATAATGGTTCAAGAAAGTCAAACGACTCAACAATTAGAAGTGAATTATACTCAAAACCAGAGTACGCTACAGAAGAGTAAGAAAGCTTAATGACAGTAAGGTTTAGCAAGACGTATCAACTTCTCTGGGGAAGCCACTTTTAACAATGAATAAATTGAACAATTTGGGGCATCAAGTCATATATCACAGTCCCTCTGCGCTCAACAGCATCCCGACACACACCAAACATTATGAGCAATAAAGTTACATGACGCAGATCCACAAATACATTACACACTACATACATTGCATTCGATAGCCATCATCATTCCCTCAAATACTTCACAGAATTTGCAGAATTAAGTGGTAGCATGCAGAAACTTTGACAAAAAAATGCATTACCTGATACACCAGAGACCAATGCAGCAGCAGAGACTTCATAGAATGGAACTCGGGCCTCGTTGGCAATGGCTCGAGCCAATGTTGTTTTCCCACAGCCCGGTGGTCCGTGCAACAGAATTCGGGGTGCTGGTTCAATTCCAAGGTGGCGAAGTAGCTTAAATAGGCGCAGTGGCCTAATTACCTCCCTAATCAATTCCTGAATCATACTATCCACCAACACCAAATCTGTAAACCTTGGTCGATTACTCCTACTTGCATTCCTCCTACCATCACTAAATTCGTCACTCTCAGGAAGATCCACTTCCGTTTCCTCCAAATCCGAACAATCATCTTCTTCCGACGAGCTCGAGGCAGCAATTAGCTCGCTCATAAAGGAAGTATGATCCGTTAATCGCCGTTTGTTTGCGGAGTAGGACGCGCTGTCGTGGCGGAGGTATGTTTGAGGGAAGTCGGTGCCGATGCCGGACCACATCCCAACGTCGTCGTAGCCAGAAAAAAGATCCCAATTGCCGGCGTCTCTCCTGCACAAAAGTGGAGAAAGTTTGGCAACGCGTTCGGTTAGCAACGCGCGGTCGTGGCGGGAGTAGGTTTGCGGGAGGGCGGAGCGGAGGAGGTCCACAATTTCGTCGTCGTCGAGGTTGGTTTTACCGGCGACGGCGGAGTCAATGTCGCTGCGCAAACGTTGATCGTCCACCGCCTCGAGATTCGCGGGCGGAACAAGCTCGCAAACGGCGGCGCCTCTCCTGCACGGAAGTGGAGTGAGTTTGGCGACGCGTTCGGTTAGCAACGCGCGGTCGTAGCGGGAGTAGGCTTGCGTGAGGGCGGAGCGGAGGAGGGACACTATTTCGTCGTCTGTGAGGTTAGTTTTGCCGGCGACGGCGAGGGCAATGTCGCTGCGCAAATGTTGGTCGTCCACCGCCTCGGGATTCCTAGAGCCACCACCTCTGAGTTTCACCATGGTAGCCAGCTAGAAAGAACAAGTTTCCCAGTGGTTGATAATGATGGGTCACTGTTATTTGTAAAGGGGATTGGTGAAAAAATCTCCACTCTGATAAGAAAGAAAATGAGACGAAAGAGAAAATCACTCTTAAATCTGCTTTATTTCTTGCATTTTTTTATTTTCATTTTTAATTTTTCTCCTTCATTTGCACGGAGGGAAAGTGTTATGTATAAATATTTTTTCAATTTAAGGAGTAAAATTTCCCTTATTGATAAAAGGTGATAAAAATAGTACTCCCTCCGTCCTCCATTTAGTGACGTTAATACTATATTGGGATGTCCTCCATTTACTGACAATTTCCGTTTTAGGACGTAAACCTCACACACTTTATCACTTTATACATCTACTTTTTATTATTTTATCATTTTAATACTATTAAACAATTCAAATGCACCCACAATTATTTCACTTTAACATTTTAACAGATTAATTTATTATTATACCATAAAATGCGAAAAAACCCGTGCCCATACTCCCTCCGTCACTAAATGGAGGACGGAGGGAGTAGTAAAATTTATAGAGTAATTTTTTCTTTTCTCTCATTTCTTTTTGCGTCAAAGAGAACGCAACCTATGTTTAGGTGTATCAATATCCAAATTTCTAAATTAATGGTGCAAATATACCATTCTGCTAATACTACTACCTCTATCTCACAAAAGTAGTTAATTTTTCATTTTTTGTCCGTCTCATACATTAGTCCAATTTCTATAAATTGAAATTAATACTCCCTCCGTCCCTTTATAACGTTACGAATTCATTTTTGGTACGTTACGTTTACTTATTTAGTAAAAAATTACTAAAGAAAAATCACTTTTTACGCATGAACTTTTCACTTTGACACACAAATCTACCATTTTTTAATACTCATGCCCTAAAAGACATGTAACGTCTATAAACGAACGGAGGGAGTACTTGACTACAATTAACTCTCTCTCTCTCTTCAAAATTAATTACAACCACATTTCTCATTTTTCTTAATTTTTATGTCAAGTCAAACTAAAACTACTTTTGTAAGGTAAGGATAGTTTGTTAACTTTACTTTGTTTTTTTTTTTCTTTTGTTTCATTTAACTCTTATTTTTCATTTTTTTTTTCCAAAGGTTGATAATTGAAACTAATCAACACTAACAGAATTATAATATTATTTATTTTAATTTTTTATATAATATCACACGTCATACAGTATAGTTTATATAGTCAACACTTTAAGACTTGATTGTGACGTCAATATGTTTCTCTTCCGTTCCAAACGAAACGTACCCCTTATACGGCCAGGGGCGATCCTAAAGACAAAGGTATTTTTCTTCCATGCCTCCCCCACTTCATCAATTGACAAGTGGCATTCTAAAACCACTTCCATGAAAAGTGGCAATTCCAAGTGGTATTTGAATGGTCCCCGGTCCTCCTTCCCCCACCCTCCCTAGCCCTGCAGCACCCCACCCCACTACCACACCTCCTAGGCTCCTACCTATTACCTACATAAAAAAAAAATCTTTCTTAATTTAATGTAGGGAGAGAAATTCTACTACCCCTTTTAAAACCATTCATACACAAAATACCCCTCTAAAAATTTTGATACACAAAATACCCCTTTCATTTTTTTAATAGTAGTGGGACCCACTTGACTTGATTTAAATATGTTAATATATGATGTTTTTTATAGGAATGAGTGTTGTTATGTATTTTATTATTTGTTGGGGAGGGTGAGAGAATCAAGGGAGATTCTCTCCCAACAACAAACGACAAAACCTTGCTCTTTACTCCCCCTCTTTACTCCACCCCAACGACAACCCTCCCCTTCCTCCTTGGCAGTCCCTTCCCCCCTATTAATTGAGCTTTATTTTCCCTTTCCCTCACCCCAAGCTCACCCCAAGCAAGCCCCAAGCAGCAGCTTCTCTCTCTCTCTCGTCTCTCCCCCATCCATCCTCACCGGAATTGCTACTCCGGCAATTCCCCATCACCCCCCATCGGATTATTCTCTCTCTCTCTCTCTCTCCGTTTCTGAACCTCCACGGCCTCTCCGGCAAGCATCTACAACTCCGGCAAACCGCCCCGACACCGGAATAGACTTCGGATCCCGTCGCCGTTCGAAAACAAGTAGGTAATATCAAAAAAGTATGTTAGTCGAATTTAAAAAAAAAAAATGGATCTTCTGCCAAAATTCACGCCGGACAAAGGTCGCCGGAGATAATATCACGCCGGATTTATTTCACGCCGGCGTGATATTATCTACAGCGACCTTTGTCCGGCGTGAATTTGGGCAGAAGATCCAATATATTTTTTTAAGAACAACGGTATGTTATTTAAATTTTTCGTAGCATTCATATTTTTTTTAGGTCAATTTCGAGTGTAATATACAATTTATCTTTTTAAATATCAATCGATATTAGTTGAATTCTGAAATAAAGATTTGTGAAAAATTAGTAGAATTACAAGAAAAAAAAAAATAGTTGTTTCGGCAAATTTCACGCCGGAGATCATTCGCCGGAAATCATATCACGCCGGCGTGATATAATGTCCGGCGAACGAGCTCCGGCGTGAAATTTTCCGAAACAACCAAATTTTTTTTTACTTCGAATAATTGTATGATACTTAAATTTTTCGTAGTTTTTATAATTTAATTAGACCAATTTCGTATGTAACATACTATTTTTCTTTTTAAATATCATTAGATTTCGAATTTAATTTTTTAATTAAAGATTTGTGTAAAATTATGTTTGAAGTAGGGATATGCACTATCTTAGATTCAAAGATTTGTGTATAATTAAGATATTTTTAAAGATTTGTGTATTGAATTTTAAATTTGAATTTTTCAATTATGAGTTTTGAGTGCTAATTAATTTTTGAAATATCATGTATATTTTCGAGTGGTAATTTGGCCGTTCAATATTAATTTGAAGGGTTTGTAGACGGAAACGAGGCCGGAAAAATTTGTGTTCACACCGGAGACGAATCCGGAGTAGAAGTCGTACGAATTACGTAACAACAAAAAATGGTACGTTGTAATTCATCTAATTTTTTTTATTTTTCATCATTATGTATTGTAAATGTACGTTTATCTAGTTTTTTATGATATTTTTGCTTGTTATTATGTTTTATCTATTGTTTTTAAATGTGTTTACTAAAAAATCTCAATATTAGTATTAAAAAATATATGTATACGTAGTTTGGTTGAAAAAAAAATAATGAAGATTCGGGGGAAAAACACGCCGGATAATCGTTGCCGGAAAACATATCACGCCGGCGTGAAATAACTCCGGCGTGATATGTACTCCGACATGTTTCTCCGGCGTGTTTCTTTCACTAATGTTCAGAATAATTTTCTTATCTTCTTTATGTTATTAAAAATAATTTTTATGTAAATTAAATATGTTTTAGTATGATATTTGTTTATTAGGCATGTAATTTATATTTATTAGGTATGTAATACGCATAATAATTTTTTTAACTTATATTTTATTCGTGAAAAAAATTGTTTGAGTTTCTGCCCAAAATCATGCCGGAGAGAAGCTGCCGGAAAACAAATCACGCCGGCGTGATATGTCGCCGGCGTGATTTGTTTTCCGGCAGCTTCTCTCCGGCGTGATTTTGGGCAAAATGTAGGTTATTGTTTCATTCTTCATTTTCCGAATATATTTATAACTATAATCTGATTTCGTGTTTCTTTTTTTTTTTGTAGGAATTGAGCGTGAACGTCGTTCCGCTACGTCGCCGGAACTATTTAAACAAAAAAGTTTCGACGTTGAACCTCTACCATAGAACTCAAATACTGAAGGATGTCGAGAAAGCTTTAAAGGAGGCAGGGGGAGATCCACTGCTCGATCGATTCAGGGATGGGCCTTTTGGGCATTTTGTGGGGTGGCGCCCGGGGCAGTCGAATGCCCAAGTACTGCACAGTATCCTCTGTCGAGCTATTAGTGAGGACGGAGGCATGTTCTTCTATGTAAAAGGAGAACACATTGAATTCACTGCTCCGGACTTTGCCTTGGTGACCGGATTGCAGTTTGGCAAGAGCTCGTGGGATCCCAACAAGCATTTGAATGCGAATCAGTCTCGACTCCACAAGAGGCTGTGTCGCAAGGATTTGAAATTGGGGAGGGAACTGTTGGGTCTTATCAACACGGACCCCGAACGCTTTCAAAACGATCAGGATACCCTACTATCACTGGTGAATCTGCTGATTGCCAATACTTTCATTCTCGGGCACGATATCAAGAACGCCCATTTTCGCCTGGTTGTGGCAGCTTGCCGATGATCCGGTGGAGTTCAACCGGTTTCCTTGGGGTGCATACAGTTTCCTCACCCTTCGGTATTAAGTCGAGCACGCCCTAGACTCCGATGTCTACCACTTTTACGGGCCGGCCTGGGCCTTGATAGTCTGGGGATATGAGGTGATCGGAGGTATTAGTACAGTCGCTGGAGTACTTGAAAACGAGCACGCATACCCGAGGTGTTTGAGATGGAAGTTCAGCAAGAGCCTGCGGGAGGAGACGACTGTGGAAAAGTTCTTCCAGATAGTCGACGATCCTCGGTATGTGATGTCCGGACCAGTGGGAGGCCGGCCTCGATTATTTCCGATCGTCCCTGGTCCTGAACCCATTGGACGTATTCTTCTACGTGCCGGTACCCGTGACCGGCGAGCCTTCTCAGTTTCCGCCAGAGGCGCGTACACGTCGACCGATGCACGACCAGGACGACATACTCGACGGTACTGGAGGACGTCCGAGGAGGAGCACCCAGAGCCGAAGATACATGGGTGAGGAGGAGCAGACTTCCGCCCGGGGATCTAGGAGCAGACGCGATCCCGGGAAAAGGCCGAGGGAGGACAATTCTAGCGGCAGCAGGGGACACGATGTCCCCAGTTACGCAACGCCCGAGGACGTTAGGAGGATAGTGAAAGAGGAAATAGCAGAGCAGAATGTTGAGATCGACAGGAAGCTTGAAGGCTTCATGGGCAAGGTGAAATCAATGTTCGAGGAGGTGAAGGCCTTGCTCAGTTGCAAGTCTACAAGTATTCCACGGTCGGTCTCACAGCCTCAGCGCGGTCGTGGCGGTCGTGGTGGGCGGCCTCCTATTGTCACTTCGGGGCGGGCTTCTTCAGCACGCCCTTCGGGTGTTGCGACTACCGGAGCAGAAGGTTCTAGAAGCTCCGGGATACAGCACGTGACGGCCGAAGTGGGGGACCGTCGGGACACGACCCTCCCGTTGTACACCGACAGTGGGCCCTCCGAGCCCTCCACTACGCTCGGGACGTACCAGGATGCTTCATACTCTGATGCATGGGCTGCATTTACGGGACATGTATAATCTGTTCGGAAATTGTTTTCACTTGCAAAGTCGTGATAGAGACTTTTTATTTTGTTATCATTTATGTACCATAATAGACTGAAAAAATAATTTGGAAGGTTCTACTGTTGTTCACGCCGGAGACATGTCATCGGAGACGATATCAGCCGGTAGGGTTTCACGCCGGCGTGATTTTGTCGCCGACCACTGTTCTCCGGCGTGAAATTCACTGTTATTTCTATTTTTATTTGTTAAACCTTATTATATAATCTACTAATTAAAATTTGATGTTATCGTGCCTAATGTTGAATAAAACGTGTGTTTAAGATTACGAATTTGACATACAATTTTGTAGGCGTCGACATACATCCCTCCGTTCTCGGCGCAGTACACGCCTCCGGCCACGTACCAAAGATTATCAGCCGGTCACGTACCAAGATTATTAGCCGGGCCGATTTTCACTTCCGGAGAACATCTCTAGCGCTGATTATTCTGCTGCGACGGCGCCAAACGTTACCATCCATGCTCGAGCTCGTTCATCGACTTCGCAAGTCGAGCGGGGTCAGGTATTCTTCCGAAATTAGCCGTGGTTTTATTGGTCTGTATCGAGCATGTTAATTAATTCTTTTGAACTAGTCATCAGGTTCACCGGAAGTCTCCCTAAAAGCGGTGGGTGTATACACACCGATGTACGAACCAGCATGGCCTCCCTCAAGAGTCCAAGAAGACTTCAAAATTTGGATCAAAACATGTCATTACCGATATGTGTTGTGGCATGTCCCTGATCAAATCGCCGCGGTGACTGCCGGAGACCTGAAGGCGATGATACGTTCCGAGATACAGTGGAACCCATTGGTACATTGTTTTAAATTTATATTTGTCGAGCCATGGTTTTATACTTAATAGACGCTCGGAAAATTTTTATGTTGTTACAGATGCTTGATTTGGCTCTCATGACTCTGCGGAAACAACTTCGGGAAGGTGTTCGAGTTCTCCCTCCATACGCGGGTGGTGTAGTGATGATATGCAATACGCAAACTATGGTATGTTCGTCTTTAACCTATTGTGGAATTGAATTTTGGATTGAAATTTTAAATATGAATTAAAAGTAGGCGAATACACCCGGGGATTAAAGTCACGCCGGATAATGATGATCGGAAATAAATCACGCCGGCGTGATTAACTCCCGGCGTGTATTTCTTTTCCTTCGTGTTTTTCCGGCGTGATATTTATCCATAGCCTCCCTTTACGTTTAAATTATTCTTGGCGTTTTTTAATCGTTAGTTTAAATGGTATCTAAGGTGCATCTGAAGGGGTCCTTTGAACGCCTGATGGAAGACAGTGTTTTCCGGCGTCTTGGTGACGATAATGCGGTGAGGTTCCATTGGATATTGCAAAATTGGGTACCGTCACAGTACTTATCCAATTTGATGTATAACCGAGTGTTGGGAACCCCTTGCAGTTTGATTTTGATGATGTTTATCGGAACCACACTTAGGCATATTTTACTTGTTTAGGGTCAAGGCCGATAGATCGACCTGCTACCTGTTAGTGCAGGTCGATGCCCTCTAAAGTTCTAATGCAAGTTCGATCCACCCTGTAAGAGAAAGGTCGATGTATCGACCTGCCTCATTCGGATCGAGCTGGCTATCTGCCTGTTTATCGACCTTCCTTATCAAGCTTCCAGCCTGCATTGCCTTAGAAGATTTCAAGAGCTGGATTTCAATATCAAGGTCGATGCTCCGCCTTCATGGAGCTTCACGACCTGATCCTTGCCACGTCGTGTGCCAGCAAGGACGAATCTTCCCAACGGCTAGAAGTGAGTCAGCTTCCAACGGCTAGTGCCACGTCAGCCTGACTCCAACGGCTAGTTTTTCAAAACTGCCTATAAATACTTCAGCCATTATCGGATTCAAGCACGGGAAACTCAAGCTATCAACGCCATATCTCTGCCCAAATCTCTCTCAAAGTTCATATCCATTCAAGTGTTCGAAATCAGATTAGTTTCCCAAACACTTGACGAAGAGAGGTTTCCGATTCCGATAAAACCCACAACGACGAAGCGTTCACTGCTGCTTGTCGTTGGTTCAACAACTTCTTCTCCGACTCGTTCGAAGTTAGAAAGTTTGTTTGTGTTTTCGCCATTATAGAGTTAGTCAAGCTCTGTAAAAGTGAAAGGTTGTCTGTACGTTTCAGTACGAAATGTTGTAAGGGTCACGACCCAAAACTCGTGTCTAGATATTTTCAGGTTAGATTGTATCTAGAACTGATACTCAGTCAGTATAAATAAGAGAGAGGTTGAATCCAAAGGTAAAGGGATTCTCAGGTCGAGTCGACCTGACGTGGACGTAGGAGGGTTTCTCCGAACCACGCTAAATCGCGGTGTCTCTCTTTCTCTCTCTATCTCTCTCTCTCTCTCTCTTTATTTATCGCCCTTATATTTTATTATCAAACTGACGAGCATCAACCTGCATATCACGCATCAACCTTCTATCTGTTTTCAGCCTTAGATTTTTCAAAAGAGTAAATCAACCTCCACCAACTTCCGCATTAAACAACAGTTTGATAAATCAAGCTTGATACCATACAAGCTTGATAGATCAAACTGCCTCCGATAAAGATCGACCTTGACAATCGACCTTTAGATCGACCTGATTTTATAAAAGTAAAAAACGGTTGGTTATTGGTGTATTCCCCCCCCCCCCATACACCAATTACTCTTTCCCGGGACCAACAAGTGGTATCAGAGCAGTGGTTCTTTTGACCGCTGCTTTGCATACTAAAAGTTCTTTATCAAACTTTTGGTCATTTTGAACCGATCCTTTAGAAAAATCTTTTTCATTCATTCATATCATATTATTTGCTATGGAGGCTTCTCTTCTCAGGGTATGTGAAGACTTCTCCATTCAAGGCTATGAAGACTAGAGCTTCCGAATCAAGATGTGTCTCAAGGCACATCACGTCCTCATGTGGGATATTATCGAGAATGGCCCCTCCCCCATTTATGCAGCGAAGATTATTGTGGATGGAACAGCCCCCGGGGAGGCTACATACGAGAAAGTCCTCAAAAATCCTCGCGACTATACAACCGAGGAAAGGAAGGAGGCTAGCCTCGATGATTACGCAAAGGGACTCATCTCCAGCACCGTGAAGGGCGTCTACCTGGCCAAGATCCGAAATCTTGAAACGGCCAAAGAAATGTGGGACATCCTCCGGTCCATCAGCCTTGGCTCAGAGGAAATGAAGGAGAACAAGCTGTCTATGGCATGCAGCAAGTTCGATGACTTCAAGATGGTTTCGGGTGAAACCATAGAAGCAATGAAAATTCGCTTCACCGAGATTATTCTCGAAGTTGCTGCAATCAACCCATACAAATATACGCAGCGCGAGAAGAATCTCAAAGTCATACGTGCTCTTCCTGCAAATTGGCACGTATACGCCGCCATGCATCCAGCCCGTTCAGATTTCAACTCCCTCACCACTGAAGATCTTTTCGACATTCTTGTCGGAAATGAATATGAGATGATCCGCATCCATGGATCAACACAGCCTTCCACCAGCAAGAAGGCTGATGAAAAGAACAAGGAGGTAGCTTTCAAGGCCGACTCAGCCTCAGTTGCTACCCCAAGTCCGATTGACGAATCCCTCGTCAAGAAGTTCGAGAAGATGACTCTCGACTATGCTCTAGCTGCTAGGAGAAATGAGAAGCTCCTAGGGAAGGTTGTCAAATACAAAAAGTTCTATCGTGACAACAAGCGAAACTTCTCAAACCGCAACCACGACCGCCCTGACAAAAAGGGAGAAGGTAAACCCTCAACCTTCAATTCTTCTAACACACCCGAGGGTGGTTGTTTCAATTGTGGCAGGCCAGGTCACTACAAGACCGACTGCCCGGATCTTACCAAGGCAGAGAGAGACGAGCTCCGTGCAAAGCGCGATAAGAAGCTTAAGGATCAACGAGCTGCTATGATCGCCGAAGAAACAAAGGAAGCTCACCTCTCTGACAGTTCGTCAAGTGATGACGAAGGTTACATCGCTTTCGACGAAAGTGATGATGAAGAATGTTTCGTTGGAGAGCACCAACAAAACGAGGGATCTTCAAAGGTAGATCCTAAACCCATTTCACTTTTTTTTTCTGACGATGATTGTGCAGAAGAAGGTGATGAAGACCTATCCGAGGCTGTGTCTTGGGAAGAAATCAAGAAACAGCTCGATGACTATGCTGACCTCGTGAAAACACTCAAAGAGGTCGTTGAAGATAATGCTGAGCTTATGGACAAAAATGAAAAATACAAGCTAGCATTAGAAGAAAGATTCTCTCCTACGATGAAGAAAAGGAAAGGGAGATCGAAGCCCTAAAGTCAAAGGTTGATGAATTGACTTTACGGGTTAAGGAGTTTGATACCAGGGCGCTCGAGAAGGACGAGTCCCTCAAGACCAAAGATGCTGAAATACACAGCCTTACCTCAAAATCGGCTGACTTGGTAATTCGACGAACTCCTTGTGAAAAAGGAAGAAAAACTTCAACTAACTTTGAGTCAGTTGAAGAAAAGTGGAAAGAAGTTAGAAGAAGTCCAATCCATGCAACGCAATCCGCGCGATCACTCTGGCATTGGATTTAATGGAAAATCCAAGGAAAGCAAGGATAAAGATTGCAAGATCACGTTCGTGAAGGCGCAGTCGAAGTCAAAAAGTGTTCGGAAAGCTCATCAAGCTCTTCCAGATAAGATGGTCCAGCTGAAGAATCCAGTTCGACAGCCCCAAGCCATCCTTGTAAAGCAACACAAGAAGGAACAACCTGTTCCTCAAAAGAAAGAGAGTCGACCTGCCCAGCATCGTCGACCTGCCCCTTCTCATCAAAAGCAGGCTGTCCATCCAGGGCGATACCAAGGCCAATACTATCAAAGGCCGTATCACCCTCAGTTTTTCTATCCTGCTCATCAAGGTTGTCACTGCCACTATCCTCAACGGTCTAACTATCAAGACTGGCAGTATCAATCTGGCTTTCATGATGAGCAGTTCTATCAGCCTCGCCGTTCTCGCTCAAAGAAATCAAAGGCTCCCAAGCCCAAGACCGCCACTGCCTCGTCCTTAGCCTCGGATAGAAGCAGACCGGCAAAACAAATCTGGGTCCCCAAGGCCGTTCCCGCAACCGATGTAGCACCCAATCTCAAATGGGTTGCTAAGTTTAACTAATTGCAGGTCGGGAAGGCTCAAAGAAGGAGCCAAGCAGCTCGTGGAGCTGTATGGATCGTTGATAGTGGATGCTCAAAGCACATGACGTGTGACAAAACGCTACTATCAAACTATCAAGAACGAGACGGGCCACTTGTAACCTTTGGAGGAAATTCTAAGGGACTTACGAGAGGCCAGGGCAATCTAAAAGTTGGTAAAACAACTATCTCTAATGTTTCTTATGTTGAAGGTCTTAATCATAACCTATTCTCTGTGTCACAATTCTGCTCGAGTGGTAAACGAGTAGAATTCACCACTAACAAATGTCTCGTGAAAAATGAGAAAGGAGAAACACTTCTTACCGGAATTTTGCAGGATAGACTCTATATTGTTCAATGGACAGATTGGATAGAGACCTGCCTGGTCACAAAGGCAGATTCCGAGACAAGCTGGCTATGGCACAAGAGGTTGAGTCACTTGAACTTCAAGGCCATCAACAAGCTCGCACGCAACAAGCTGGTGAACGACCTGCCAGATCAAGTATTCGATCGCGATCATATCTGTAAAGCCTGTCAAGCTGGAAAGCAAACAAGATCATCCTTTCCAAGTGTGACGGCTCAAGCTTCAAATCGAATTCTTGAGCTTCTCCATCTCTACCTCTTCGGTCCAGTCACTCCCTTGAGTATAAACGGTAGAAAATACGCTCTCGTTATTATAGATGATTATTCTAGATTTACGTGGGTTATTTTCATGTACAAAAAGAAGGAGACATTGGAGAGCTACCTGCGTTGCTGAGCAAACTGTGCAATCAAAAGGAGAAATCCATCATCTCCATTCGATCAGATCGAGGCACCGAATTTATCAATGCAATGATCGAAGAATATTGCACAAAGAGTGGAATTCATTGTCCTGATTGAGCAAAGGCAGTACGTATCGATATCCTTCAAGAGGAACGAGCTGCGTCCCAAATACCGCCTCCTGATGGACTTCGTGCAGAAGTGCTTTTTAGGGCACATCGGGAATTACGACCAGGTCACCCCATTCAAATTTCAATTAATGGCGGCCGTAATCCTCGACCTGCCCATTAGTTGGGCAAAATTGATGGTCTCGCTGCTCTGGGAGGAAGCCAGGCAGATCGTCTGCGAAACAGAGGGAGAGGCCGTAGTGAAAGTGTCTCTCCACAGCGAGAAAAGGCCGATTCGCCTTGGGTCGAAGGCCACCTGTATTATCATTTCCTACTTCAAGAATAGGAAATGGTCCAATGAGCCGGCCTTCCCCCCTCTGTTTATTCCAAAAGATCTCCACCAACTGGAGATGGCGATTGGGGTGGCGCCGCAGATTTATTACAACTCCCCCGACAATGTCAGGGCGCACCTCGCCAAGACCGGCGAATCCAAGGTTGGTTGGAGGATTCCAGAACGACCCGTCCAAAAGAAGAGGAAGGCCGATGTCGACCTGGTTCCCTCTCGCCCTGCCAAGAAGGCACCACCTGTGAAGAAGACTCCTCCACGGAGGACGCAGTCGGCCTCCGGTGATCCGCCCAGGCCGCTTCACAGGATTCTCCCCGTGCAGATCGAGGAATCTGCACCTCCCAGGGAGCCTTCACCCTCTCCTTCGCCCTCCTCATCAGCCGAACGGACTCCATCTCCAGTCCGTTCCGCCGCCGAGCCGTCCGCCTCGAAGCAACGCCCTGTATCTTCTCCACAGGTCGTTGTTCCCTCTCCGGTGAGATCCCCCCCAGTCCAAAGAGCTGGATCCGTAGAGATCCAAGATCTCACTGCTGAAGATTCTCAGTCTTCCCCCCTTCGGGATGTGCCCGTGGAGGAAGACGTCGTGCTGCCGATCCAACCATTCTCTGAGCAGCCGATGTCTGCTGCTCACTCCCAGGTGGCCGCCATGAAGGCCGAGGCCAGGTTGAAGGTCATCGACCTGATGCCAGGGATAGCTCAACTCCCTAAATCCCTCGACCTCGCTACTCGCCTCCAGTTCTATCTGGTTTGTAAGTCGAGTTATTATTTCGTTTTTGAGGCCTTGCTACAGGTCGTTTCCCTCAACGACCTGAAGGTCGAGGAGTTGGCGCTGGAAGCGGAGTTTGGCTTCTACAGTGTGGAGGATGCGACTTCAAATTTCAAATCTTTAGTGCTGCGCCGCATGAAGGTCGAGGCCAAGGTTCTGGGTATCGACCTTCGCCCTCTCTACACTCTCTCTCGCGCCTCTCGCGCCCTATACAACTCCGCCGCCGATGTTGGAGACGAGTTTGAGATGATTCAAACTCCAGAGCAATCACCACCCAGGAATGAGGGTGATGATCAGCTTCTTGAGGCTGCTGCTCCGTCTCCCAAAATTTCGAAGGTTGATATGGAGGTCGTGCTCGATACCATTTCTGCCAAGCTCGAGTCCATCATCATCAACCTTCCCGAGCAAATCAAGCAGGCCGTAACAGAGGCCCGAGTCAATATATTGAACGATGCCAAGACCCAGGCCGATGAAGCTGCCAGGGAGCGAGTCACGGACTTCGCTGTCAATCTCTTGAAGGAGTATACTGACAAGCTCCTACCGGCCCAGCTCGTTGCAAATAGGATGGCGTCCCTCGATGAGATCGGGGAAGTAAAGGAGGACATTGCCAAGGTTGATCAGCGTGTGTCTTCCTTGACCTCATCAATCTCAACCTCGGCATCGGCCTCCAACGATCAAATCAACGCCATCCACGGCACTCTCTCCTCCCTTCTCAATGGCCAACAAGAATTGAGGGATGCCGTGTCCAAGCTGCAAGAGGAGGATGCGACTCTTCTTTCCCTAATCAAAGCCCTGACTGATGATGTCGAAAAGGAGAAAGAAGAAAGACCAGCCGCTGCCGCTTCAAGGAAGAAGAGAACAGGCAAATCAAAATCTTCTTCATCTTCCTTGGCTCCTCCTCCTCCGCCGCCAAAATCTCAAATTCTCAAGGCCGTCGCCTCCAAGGACGTCGCCTCCCAGGCCGATCCCATTGCTGCTGCCGCCGCTGCCGAGACCGCCGCTGCCAAAGCTCGATTGGCAAAGCAGGCCGAGTTAATAACTGCCATGCATCTAGCTGGTGCGACGCCAGAGCAGGCCGTGGATCCTGAAGAGCAGAGGCGCTTCGTTGACAAGCGCCGGGCTGATGAAGCAAGGAAGAAGAGGGAGATGGACTGGATCAGCCAGTCCGCCCTCGTTTTGAATGCTGGAGTCCAGCAGCAGGCTGTCGAATGGCTCGACGAAAAGCAGAACAACCTGCTGCGGGAGCTCAACAGTTGCTTCATCCTCCTGCATTACTGGATCCAGGACCCCTCCCTTCCTGCCGACGCCGATGACGCCTATGCAGCTTACATGCTCAAATTCCCTTACCAAGACTTCATTGGTGAGCTTCGGAAGAAAGCTGCAGAGGCCGGTGTGATGATAAGGGCCCCAGCAAAGCAATTCTTTACGCCCTTGCTTCTTGGTGATTCGGGGTACTTGGATTACTCCCGAGTTGACCAATACATCGCACAGACCGCCATCGGCCTGAACGTCAATGTGTCGAATTCCGATCCTGACTTTCGCCGAATCAGGGATGGAATTTACGCAAGCATGAAGTCAAAGTCAAGGGAACAGGTCCAGGAGGAGAGAATTGCAGCCCGTGCCCAGCAGAGGGAGATAGATAGATGATTTTGTATATTTTCTGTATTCATTTAAGTTCGTAGCACAATTTGTAATTTCCAAATGTAAAGTACGCTAACGAGCTGAATGAAGCAAAAATCATCTTTCGACCTGACGACAATATCTCTTTGTCCAGGCATCTGCCTTTACTGCTTTATTTTAATTATGTTATTATCTGCCTTTCATATAATTCCTTATCAACCTTCATGGTTATCAATCTTTCATTGTTTTAAAATCTTAGGAATTATTTGTAAAGTGTATGGTTTCGACATCATCAAAAAGGGGGAAATTGTTGGGAACCCCTTGCAGTTTGATTTTGATGATGTTTATCGAAACCACACTTAGGCATATTTTACTTGTTTAGGGTCAAGGCCGATAGATCGACCTGCTACCTGTTAGTGCAGGTCGATGCCCTCTAAAGTTCTAATGCAAGTTTGATCTACCCTGTAAGAGAAAGGTCGATGTATCGACCTGCCTCATTCAGATCGAGCTGGCTATCTGCCTGTCTATCGACCTTCCTTATCAAGCTTCCAGCCTGCATTGCCTTAGAAGATTTCAAGAGCTGGATTTCAATATCAAGGTCGATGCTCCGCCTTCATGGAGCTTCACGACCTGATCCTTGCCACGTCGTGTGCCAGCAAGGACGAATCTTCCCAACGGCTAGAAGTGAGTCAGCTTCCAACGGCTAGTGCCACGTCAGCCTGACTCCAACGGCTAGTTTTTCAAAACTGCCTATAAATACTTCAGCCATTATCGGATTCAAGCACGGGAAACTCAAGCTATCAACGCCATATCTCTGCCCAAATCTCTCTCAAAGTTCATATCCATTCAAGTGTTCGAAATCAGATTAGTTTCCCAAACACTTGACGAAGAGAGGTTTCCGATTCCGATAAAACCCACAACGACGAAGCGTTCACTGCTGCTTGTCGTTGGTTCAACAACTTCTTCTCCGACTCGTTCGAAGTTAGAAAGTTTGTTTGTGTTTTCGCCATTATAGAGTTAGTCAAGCTCTGTAAAAGTGAAAGGTTGTCTGTACGTTTCAGTACGAAATGTTGTAAGGGTCACGACCCAAAACTCGTGTCTAGATATTTTCAGGTTAGATTGTATCTAGAACTGATACTCAGTCAGTATAAATAAGAGAGAGGTTGAATCCAAAGGTAAAGGGATTCTCAGGTCGAGTCGACCTGACGTGGACGTAGGAGGGTTTCTCCGAACCACGCTAAATCGCGGTGTCTCTCTCTCTCTCTCTCTCTCTCTCTATTTATCGCCTTTATATTTTATTATCAAACTGACGAGCATCAACCTGCATATCACGCATCAACCTTCTATCTGTTTTCAGCCTTAGATTTTTCAAAAGAGTAAATCAACCTCCACCAACTTCCGCATTAAACAACAGTTTGATAAATCAAGCTTGATACCATACGAGCTTGATAGATCAAACTGCCTCTGATAAAGATCGACCTTGACAATCGACCTTTAGATCGACCTGATTTTATAAAAGTCAAAAACGGTTGGTTATTGGTGTATTCCCCCCCCCCCCCCCCCCCCCCCCCCCCCCAATACACCAATTACTCTTTCCCGGGACCAACACCGAGCACCGACATACGAAACAACCAACTGGTGGCGGACACAAGTGGTATGAACGAAACAATAGTTGTTTGTATTCTATTTCATATTAAGTGTTTGTTTGTATAATAATTAATTTCTCGTTCTATACTGTTTAGGTTCTTTTGCCTTGGGAGGTTCAAGACTGTTATGTTGCGGTTCTTATTAACATACCATACAAGCAGATTGTTGTGCTGGATCGATTGTTCCACAGCTTGGACAATGCTGGGCAGACACAAGTGCAAAAGGATTTAGGTGCATTGATGGTACTCCTACCTTATTGGTTGATGGTAGGCGGTTATTACGAGAATAACGTCTACAACATTAAGGCTCCGGAACCTGACCAGGCGAGATTTAAGCTGGTCTTTAGGAGGAGAGATAATGTAATTGGGAGTGAGCATCCCAAATGCAGTGCCGTGGTTACGTGCTTGAACATCGAGCATGCATTTAGCGGGAGTCCAGCCGTAGAGGCCGCAACGAACCAGTGTTGCAAGTATAGGAATTTGTATGTTTGTAGAATTTTTGGATATGCTACTATTTAAAACGACGTAGATTTGACTTCTTTGCAAATTTGTATCTCATTTACATTATATTTAAAATTATAAATCGAAAATACGTATAAAAAATAAAAATAAATTATATGAAAAAACGAGAGAAGGAGAAAGAACGAGAAAAGGGCAGAACAAGAGTGAAAAACTGGATGATTTACGCGGAGCAAGTGGAGCGCCCGCTCCCTGGAACTGGAGCGCTCGCTCCAGGTCAGTTTCGAATATTTACATGGCAATGAAAAAACTCACGGACAAAAGCCCCTGGAAATCATATCACGCCGGGCGAACATCACGCCGGCGTGTTTTACTTTCCGGCGTGATGTGTCCGGCGTGTTTTTAAGTTTGAATCTAATATTGATTTGTTATTCATAATTATGTTAAATAATGATGTTAATATCACTTAAATATTAAAACGACACACAAAAACATTGTCTAAACATTGAAACAACGAGTTTTAGAATAAACATTCCACTAATAGGTGCTACTCAATCGTATTGGTTTGCACAAGGTTGCCTTGCACCGTGCTGTTCGCCGCATTGTCGACATCTCCGAGGGGCACGCCTGATTGTCCTTTCTCGTGCCCCCCTCCGTCTACGTTCCGATGGTCTCCCCGGTTGACGTTCGTACGGATTGGATAGAATTTGTACACCGAGGTAGGCAGTCGGCACTGTCCACTCTTCTTTTTTAGGAACTGGAAATATTTGACGGTTGTAAATCTTGCAATAGGTATCCCTCCTGTAGTAGTGGTCAATGTACTGATCTACCGCCTGGCCATTTTCCCTGTTGAAATAAATAAATGTCATTCCGTACACAAAATATTCAATAATTGATTGAAAAAAATATTACTTACATCATTGCTGCGATCGAGTGTGCACACGGTATGCAATCGAATTGCCATCTGTGGCAGTCACACAACATGTTCTTCAAGTCCACGTGGTATACGTTATCTAGTGTATGCACTCTGAAATGTGGGACGTCGAGGCTGATCCGTGTGACCTTGTACCTATGCGACATTTCCAACTGGACTCCGATTTTTTGCCGTGCCTCTTCACATATGGGGTGGGTGTCGTTTCGACCCTTGAGTCTTCTCTCATCGAACCACTTCTCGATAACGAGCTTCGCAGCATCGAGGCAAGCAACTATAGGCAGTCGACGTGCCCAGAGGAGGGAATTGTTGAAAGACTCTGCGGCGTTCGATGTCAGGGTACTGACCCGGCGAACGGGGCACATGCTCCGAGCCCACCTAGCGGGTCCGTTGCCCATAGCCTTCCGGTACGCCTCGGGGTTGGTGTTGAGCATCGATGCCATGATGTTGTGGAATTCTCTCTGATCGTACGTGTACGCAGCTCTCTGGAACATGGCACCGATAACCATGTCGTATGTCATGTGCTGACTCAAGTGGTAGTAACACAACCCATGGTGCGCCTCCGGAAACACTTGAGCTACGGCATACTCAATCGAAACGTGCTGGTCAGAGACAATCAGCACGTCAGTCAAGTTCCCGTAAGCCCTCCTCAGACCCATCATGAACCAGGTCCATGAATCGTGATTCTCCTTACGCCCTACGCCGTATGCCAAGGGAAATAGCTGCTCGTTCGCATCCTTCGCTACAACTACGAACATGACGCCGGTGTTCTTGCCCTTCAGGTGAGTGCCGTCGACGGATATCACCGGCCTGATATGCCCGTATTTGTACGCCGCAATAGAGTTAGCTAGGGCAACGAACACCTGTCGAAATTTGCACTCGTCATCTATGTCGAGATCGGTGACTGTGCCGGCGTTTGAAGTCTCGAGAGCATGGAGGTAGGCGGGCAGATCTTGGAACGACTCCTTGTGTTTCCCGTAGAGAATCTCCACGGCCTGATTCCTCGCCCTCAAGCAGACGTTGTAGCTCGCCTTAATGCCGAACGACGTGAGCAGCTCGTTCTCAATGATCCTAGGCTTCATAATCGCGGAGTCGCGCAAGATCCTCTTCGCAAAGTACGTCGCAATAACTTTAGATCGGACCTTCTTTCTTTCGACTGTCCCAGTGTTGGGCCCGCATGTGTGTTCGGGTTCAAACACTGAAATGACCCAATTCCCGCCCTCGCGCTTACAGCACGAATGTTGAAGCGGCATTTTTTGTCCGACGTGCATCTAAAGACCAGCCTCGTCGTATCCGACCACCTGGGGTAGAAATTTTTTCGACTCTCCATCTGCCACAAACCAACGGCAATATACATATCATCCGTGCTTTTGAAATATGAACCATATCGCAAATCGAGGATACTTGCGTCGTCCTCGTTGAACACTGCAGATTCTGTAGCCTGGAGTGGGACCACCGGCACTAACCAGTTCCTCATGTGCTCCGTATCAGTATCCAGAGGTGGTTGGCTCCTACCGTGCAGGTCCGGAAACATCATAGCCAACAGTCGGTTGAACCCGCCTTCTTCAGCTATCCAGGCGGTCCACTCGGCCATTAGGGCCCTAGGAATTTGCCTTCCTTCTCCCCACACGTTCGACTGGTCGCTGTCCTCGGTGGAGACGTCCCGCGACGGCTCATATTCATCCTCGTCGTCATCGTCGTCGCGCAAGACATCATCTTCGTTCGGATCCTCCTGCTCATCCCTTCCTGATGTATGATTCAGGTCGGGTATTTGATCGTCACGAGCATCTTCGGCACGATGAGACGAACTGCGTCCGAGGTTGTGGACTTGATACACCTGTTCATCCCAACGGGTGGAATTGATGTTCTCTACGATATCATCAAGCGTCGAACGCAAGTCCTCCGTGTTGCCATACGTGTTGCCAAATTCGAACGAAGACGGTTCCTGGTACGACGGGTCGAATTGAGGGATATACGAAGAAGATGCACCGACATGTGAAGACGAAGCCCCAACATGTGAAGACGAGCCTCCATTTTTTAGAATCACGTACAATTCTGGGCTAATGTACTTAGTGCATAGCTCAACCACTTGCTGGTTCAACTGCAACTTCGATTTCCTTGTACGTCCAGTGCTCTCGGATAGCGAGAAATAGAACATATCGAAATCACTACCGAGCAGGTTGCAACAGGAAGCTACCATATATCTCAGCCCGTAATATGTGAAATCACTGCACTTTAATACGACCTCGTTGCCACCCTCGTACCTTCTTCTATTCCATTGACCTCCGTAATAAGCTTTGACATCGACGGAATCCATCTACAATATAAAATGAACTCAACTTAATTCGTATGTCTCAAATAACTCATTAAATGAAAGGTTTTACTATAAAATATGAGACAACATTTTTTTCATATTAATTTGCCATTTTTCACGCCGGAGATATGTAGCCGGAAAGCATATCACGCCGGCAAGATTGAAACGAAACAATTTTCTTGTTTTATTTTTTTCCTTCATATTATGCTATATTATGGCTTAATGTATTCACATACAACGTAAAAATATAAAACGAACTTCTAATACACATAAAATAATAATTAATTCTCTACAATTAATTCGTATGTCTCAAATAACTCATTAAATGAAAGGTTTTACTATAAAATATGAAACAAAACTTTTTTTACATTCATTACCCATTTTTCACGCCGGAGGTATGTGGCCGGAAAGAATATCACGCCGGCGTGATTTAAACCGGCGTGATATTCTTTCTGGCCACATACCTCCGGCGTGAAAAATGCCAGTACTCATATTTTAAAATTTTCATTCAAATTATGCTATAGTCTCGTTTGATTTGCACACATACATTGCAAAAATTATAAATTTAACTCTTAATATACATAACAAAAATGTATAATTCATTCACAGGTCTCAAATACTTCATGAAATGAAATCATGTAGTATCAAACATGTAACATAAATTAAAAATAAAAAAAATGGTGCTTTTCACGCCGGATAATGTTGACCGGAATATATATCACGCCGGCGTGATATGTAGCCGGCGTGATATACGTTCCGGCCAACATTCTCCGGCGTGAAAAAGGCCGGAATACTTGTAATAAAATATTCGATCTAATGATCAGTTACAAACCTTTGAGTATTGGATGTTCTTCGCCTTTCGCTTGTATTTTATCCTTCACGAACTGTTCCAATTTTTTTTTTGGGAGGAATCGAATTGAAGATATTTTTTACGAATGTCATTTGAGCTTCAATGTACAACTATATATTGAATATTTCACATAGGATACCTTCTTTTACTGTTCATCACTGAACAAAAATGAATGCAGCTTCAATAATAATGCATCAATACAGTGTACCCATTTGCATTTGCCGTATATGAAAAAAGAAGAAGAGGACAACAACATGTCAAGTCATTACATCACTCTCTCACCTAGGAGTGAGGGTTGTATTAAAATTAAAGGAAAATGGATTTATAAAATAAAGAAAATTGTAAATGGGAATTAGGGTAGTTTGTGTATGCTTTTGGGGGGGGGGGGGAGGGGGGTGGGGGGGTATTTTGTGAATGGGGGGTTTTAATAGTGGTAAGCAAAAATATTTCCACTTTAATGTATGTACACTCTTGTTTGTTCTACGTACTCACTCCATTTCTTTTGAAACAACCTGTTTTTTTAATAGAGGCGTTTCGTACAAAATTATTTGTTTCCTATTTTAGCTCAACAATCTCACGTGCACCCCCATTAACCCCTTAATATATCACATTTATACACTAAATTCTCATTTTATATGTGGACCACCACTATTATACAACAAACCTCAATTTTATTAATATGCGTGCCGAAAAGAAAAAAGTTGTTTCAGAAGAAACGGAGGGAGTAATATTTTTTTTTTTTACTTTAGTTTTTTAGCATATATAACTACAAAAACACTCAACTGCTTGCACCGGTCGTTTTTAGTGTGACAATTACAAGGTTTATTTAATTTAGGTATGTTAGTATATTTAAATATTTTATCCATTTTATTTATTAATAGTATGTCGTGTCATTCGATAAGTAGATCATTCCTCTTTACAATTAATTATACTAGTGCAATAATCGTCAAAAATCGATGGGATTAAATTAGCATTCGAAGTCTCGTGTTGTTAACAATAATATAAAGTATGTACTATTTTCTTAGATTGTCTTATTTGTTCAACATTAAATTCAAGTCGCCTATTACAAAGTATAAAAATATATATTTATTTATATTGAATATTCCAAGTCATCCGTGACTTGTGATAATAAAAAGAATAGGTGAATGAGAGTTCTGAAATGGTAATAATCATTTATATTTCATCACGTCAAAATTCGACTCAAATCATTTTATATTGCTACTTTAAAGAAAATTTAAAGAAAATATAAAGAAAATATAAATATAAATATAAATATAAATATAAATATAAATATAAATATAAATATAAATATAAATATAAAACATAAAATATGTTAAGTTGTCTGTTGTTTATTTTAATAAAAATATATTAATAAGGGTAACATCAATAGATGGTTATATCGTGTCCCGGTATAATTCAATGTAGTTTTATACTCCATTTTATTTCTTCTTCTTCTTCTTTAGAATTTTTCTTACAATTAGGCTCATCTTCAAGTGAAAAATAGACAAATATATTTTTGAAAACTTTTAACTAATACTCCCTTGTCCATTTATTTAGAGATATGTTTTTTTTATAATTCCGTTTGTTCCACATGTATAAAAATGTTATCTTAAATGACAAAATTTTAATGCATTAAAATCCGGCCACACAACTTTATCTATCACTCTCGGCTTATTTCTCGTATAGGGAAAAATTTATCCCCGTATAAATGGGATAGATAGAGTAAATAATTAAATATCCTTGTCACTCGTGAGAGTTACAACCTATAATTCATCACAAAGGAATGCACACTGCAAGAAGAAAATGATACTACCTTTGGTGATGTTGTGAATTGAGGAAGTATTTTTCTAAAGCATTTTTTTTTCAGCCAAATATAAAATTTTATTTTATTATTCATCAAGATGTTTTAGTATCACGTTTCAAATATAAATTAATTGTATACATAATTGATTTACTGACCGAATGAAACGATATACTATTAATAGATAAAATATTTAAATATATTAACATATCTAAAAAAACCTTATAATTGTCATAATAATAGACTAATAGTATCCGTTGCAGACAGTTAAAGCCTTAAAGGTTATAATTATGTGTGCTAAACAATGAAAATCAAATAAAGTAGAAATCAGATGAAATAATTTTTTTATATGGGGGGGGGGTCATGTGATTGTGAGGAATTGGGGGTAGTATTCAAAACCACTTTTCAATATGGAAGAGAATATGGAATACTTTGAGAAGTACAAAAGTGCCACTTGTCAATTGATAAATGGGGGAGGCATGGAAGACAAATCCTTTTGTCTTTTGTCTTTAGGATCGCCCCTCCCACCCTTATACGCACGTAAATGATGCCCGAGGGTGGTGGTAAGGTCGAAAGGAGGAAGTAATTTCAGCTGTCAGTGGTTATTAGGTTGCAAATAACAGTCTGCAGATATATACTTAGTTAGATGCATTTAATAATTACTCCTACTATACTAAAATAAGCTGAGACATATTAACAAAATCACATTTAACAAGTTAGCATATACTAGTATCGATCAATCTTCCACTTCCATTTACTGATCACAGCACGGTCACCATTGACATTGCGCAGAGAAGAGCTCTCAGTTCTTGCCTTTCTGCGCCACGAAAATATCGAGAATCGTCAGGCGAAGAAAAGAGTCAGTTAAAGAAAGAAAGAAACGCGGTAGCTGAACACGGCTCAGTACCTTGTTTGACAAAGAACGGGACATTTTCTTCAACACGCTCTTGAAATCTTCGTCTTTGATGGTCCATGGCGAGCTGCAACCTCCATCGAAAGGCCTCGGATGGTCAATGGCTGCCTTAGTAGCTTCTTTCATCTATAATTCGCAGAAAAAATGGGTGGTGAATTACCGGAAACACCATAAGTTTACCAGAATTTGCTATATTATATCACTGCCAATTGATTTCACGCGAACACAGAATCCGTGGTTCTTTCAGCAATAAAAACTGCGACATTTCATTGGTAAAAAAACGACGTACCAGAACAGATAGATTCGCGCCGTTGAATTTTTCACAGGCAGCGTCTTTTCCTAGTGCCATGAGGTCCACATTGGTATCTATTGGCTTGTTTCGAGCAAGAGCTTTCAGTACCATTCCTCGCTCTTCTGGACTAGGTGGAGGAACATACATAATTTTATCAAAAAGTGTCCTGATCAACGGAAAATGATTCACGATTTCTCGCCTGCCAGTAAGCCATCAAAGATAAGAGACGTTAGCAAATGAACATGTCAGCAAAATATTTCCTGGCTTCTTGAACAATGAGGCGTCAAGTACCTATTTGTTGCACCAATTACATAAACACCCTTCGTATGTTGTGCATTACCCACCTCGTGTAGTAGCTGCAACAACATATATGATCATCCTTTGTTGCTAAACATGTGCATAGGAGGAAGGAGAAATACATTAATAGGAAAACTTTTCTTGGAGAACAGGAGAAGTGCCGTTTCAACACCTGTCTGAAGTCCGGCCATCGTCTTTCATCTTCATTGAATGGGGTCATTACATCCAACTGATTGAAAAGGAAAGGTGGGAAGAAGAGATATAAATCATCCAATAAACACTGAGACATACATAACAGATAAGTCGAGCAAACTTTAGCTAATATATCTGGAAAAAGAAAGGCAAGAGAGTGTATATGGAGTATGTCTAAAGGTTTCACTAAGTATAGTGTCTAAGGTCATATCTCAGCTTCAAAGGTTCCATATCTCTTTCCCTAGCCATCTTATTCGATTTCTCCTTTTAATGCTCATCTAAAACTCCCCATCATTCAAATACTGTAGGTATTTTCGTATGTGGCCGATAGAGTATTTACATATACTTAAACCGAAGCATGCATATATAGGTTAGCTTCCTAAGACGGGTGAAGTTTGGAAGCATTTTATACTAGGAATAATAATATAATTATCAGCGAGGCAGAAACAAAGTAAAAGGATGTACCTCATCAAAGAATACTACACATGGCAAATGAGTTCGTGCATAATTGAATATAACTCGCACCATCAACTCACTCCCACCACCATATTTCGATAGTTCAGGTGCCTTTATGGAGAAGAAAAGTAGCACAATAAGAAATCAATGTTCTTCGAAGATTCCTAACAAATTAAGACACAATGTGACCAAAAGACAGAACCTTGATATGCAAGAGATTAGCTCCTGCTTCATTAGCCAAAGCCTCAACAATTAACGTTTTTCCACAGCCAGAAGGGCCATAAAGGAAAAAGCTGGTCGCCATGTTCACCGCCAGATCCTATAAGAAGATAAACTTATTAAAAAAATATAAACTAACCTAAACGAATCTAGCACAAAAAAAGGATAATAGCAGAATATTATGTCCACACAACTTTTGTTCTTGTGATTGCGAAGCAGGCTAGTTTCTCAGCTTACAAGGTAAGAAATGGTACAATTTGATAGGTGCACAAAAAAGTTTGAGAAGAGCTATGACACAGGAAAACTAGACATGCAAGCAAAGCATGTAGAAACTTGAGATAATAAGTTGATTAATGAGTATCAGCTCATTAAGAGAGAATATTTCCTTATATATTTCAAGAAACATTATATCCCTAATTATATGATGGTAAAAACACATGTCATAGTTCTTAAACTCCTGCAACTATAGTGAAGCTCAACACACAAAAAAGGAAGCTACCTTGTACGCATCAGGAAACTTTATAGGATTTACTATGTGACGTTCAAACTCCAATTTCAATAGTAGAAGACCTCCAACATCATCCCACTTTGCATTTGGTGTGGTGGAAAAACCTCCTATTGTAGAAGAAGGCATAATCATCTTAGCAGCTTCCTGCCATCAGTTATACAGAAATCACAGGCATCAGCATAAAGCAAAAATTTCCAGGAGCAAGTAAAAAGTAAGGACATGGGAATGAATCAATGATACTGAACTCCAAATAATCAAAATGATAACCGCAAGAGGGTTGAACCATCTTACCAGCTTTCAGAATAGTTAAAAACAGAAAAATCACGTACATCAACAGAACAGAGAAAAAAAACAGGAACAGAGGTCATTGCACATCAATAGTTCTTTTGCATATAATTCCACTACTTTCTTGTCAAGCAGCAGAAAAGGGGTTCAAAGGTCAACAAGTAATATAGTTGAAAGATTCTTTTGGGGATGCAAAAGTAACTAAGAAGGAAAAGGAAAAAAAATGAATTTAATACAGGATCAACACTCTTCCTCTTTTTCCACACTTATAAGGAGAGTAGAAGAATAAATTACCACAAAATCTTCCGTGGTTAGGCAGAGGTTCTCCATTTCCTCATCAGAAATTGGTTGCTTGCAATAATCTTCAAACTCAACCGCGAGCTTTTGTTCAATGGGAAGCTCATAGTTTCTCATGTTCACGATTCTATTAACAGCATGTAGACCAGCCTTTTTTACTAGTTCTACTAAATCTCTTCCTACAAAACCCGAAGTGCAGCCAGCCATTGTCATATGATTAAAACAGTCTTCAACCTTAAGATTGCGTACTAGAACTCTAAGTATGTAACAGCGCTTAAATATATCAGGAGCATCTAGAACAATTTCACGATCAAACAACTGCCTTAAGGCATGGTCCAGAGCATCAGGTCTATTTGTTGCTCCAATCACCAGCACATAGCCAGGTATACGTTTAGCACTTCCAGAACCAGCGTCATGATCTACAGGTTTGTTGAGCCTATATTGTTCATTCATGCAGGTTATCAACTGGTTCACTAAGCATGGCTCCTTTTCCTTCTGTACACTTTCTGTTTTTGAAGTCATTGCATCAATTTCATCAATCAACACAATAGATGGTGATCTCATATACGCAGTGGAGAATAATTCTCGGATTTTCTCTTCTGCTGCACCTGAACATGGTTCAGAATGTCAATGGGGAAGGGAAGTGAAACAAAAATACAAAATATTAATGCTGCAGGATCAGGACTAATTCTATGGAACACAACCCATAGAAAAGTGAATTATATGCAAATCTAGAGTTTAGGCTCGAGGTAAGAAAGCTTAGTGACACTAAGGTTTAGCATGAAGGCATCGAAGTGAATGTAGAGAAGCCATTTAAATATATGCATATATGTAAATAACTTGGAAATCAGCCTAAGTTGAAGAGAATAGCATCCATAATTGGTTTACTCTTTGGTATAACCCTAACTCAGATTTAATTGCATTTATGTGTTATTGATTTCCATAATGGTGAACAACTAAGTATAAGAAAGTAACAATCAAAGATTTGTTCGATTACACTTAGCAAATCTACACAATATCAGATTTGTTAATGAGTAGCCCAAACACATATACAAAGACTCCACATGTTCATATATGATGAATTTCACACGAACAAGACTCCAGCAGCAAGCAAGTATAGGCTGACATTTCTTCTAATTTACTTGCATTCAATAGCCATCAGCATTGCAACAAACACATCACACAATCCGAACAATCAAATTGTGTAATGGAGTCCCTCTAAATACTGTGCATTCGATAGCCATAACCATTCCTACAAACAAATCAGTGAAATCACACAACTTGAACAATTCAATAGCACCACGCAAAAACCTTAGACGTAGAATGCAATACCTGAAGCCCCTGAAACCAGTGCAGAAGCAGAGATTTCATGCAACGGTACTCCGGCCTCATTGGCAATGGCTCGTGCCAGCGTGGTCTTCCCACAGCCCGGTGGCCCGTGCAACAGAATACGGGACGTAGGTTCGACTCCAAGGTGGCGCAGTAGCTTCAACTGTTGCAGTGGCACAATCACTTCCCTTCTCAATTCCTCAAGCAGTGTAGGCGTCGCCCATGAATCCTTAAACATTGGCCGATTATTCCCAATCACATCCCCAGCTGCCGGAGTATCCTTCCGGCAACCGTCGCCATCCTTGTTCGTCTCTCTCACACCATCTATTATTTCATCACTTTCCTCTAAATCCGTACAAATAAACCCATTAGTCCCATTTGCATCCCTCCTCTCACTCTCACCGTCGCCGTTCTCCTTCGCCTCTCCGCTACCATGGCTGCATTCATCACTCCCAGGCTGCTCGACCTCCTTGCCGTTGGAATCCGACGAACCGTCTTCTTCCGACGAACTAGCGGAGCTACCATGGCTGCCTTCACCGCTCCGAGACCTCTCAACCTCCTTGCCGTTGGAATCCGACGAACCTTCCTCTTTCGACGAACTAGCAGAGACGGCCGAGCTCGAGACCTCAACTTGCCTGCTGGCACTCCGAGCTTCGTCTACTTTTTGCCTTTTGCTTGCGAGAGCTGGCTCGTCAACGGCATTTGCTCTCCTACACCGGAGAGGCGTGATTTTGGAGACGCTTAAGATTAGGGATTTCAAGTTATAGCGATAGTATCTCTGCGGGAAGACGGAGCGGAGGCGGTTCACCACTTGCGCGTTGGTGAGGTCGGTTTTACCGGCGGTGGCGGACTCGATGTCGGTGCGCAGAACCTGTTCTTCGTAGGGCTGGAGACTGACGGCGGTGCCGCCTCGCCGTCTGCCCATAGTCGACTGTTGCCTGGAAACGAGTTTTTCGTAGGCCTGGAGACTGACGGCGGCGCCGCCTCGCCGTCTGCCCATAGTCGGCTGTTGCCTGGAAACGAGCAGACTGCACTTTTGCTATCTTTTATTTTATTTTTGAAAAATTAACTTTAAAAAGATGTGTAGGGTGGGAAACGACCCAAAACTGTTCGCTGACTACCCGGCGATCAACTCGAAATAAGCTCGTCCAAACTCATATTCGTCAGTCGAGCTCAATTACTAAGGTCTTTGATTTGATTTGCTCGCAAACATATCTGGCTCGTGTATAATTGAGCTTGCATGCCAAGCTAGCTCATTTGCGAGCCCATTGAGTCTCAAATCGAACTTTATGATTGTGAATAATCGAGCTTTTTTACGAGTCAAGTTCGAGATCGAGCTCAAATACAATCTAATTGAATATCAGTCGACCCGAGCTTGAACAGCACCCAAGCTCATAAAATACTAATCGAGTCAAACTCAATCATGATATTAAAGCTCGAATCGAGCTCAATCTCAAACTCGAGCAAACTAATATCTAAATGCACCGAATTCAAGCAAGCCTACTACTCAGCTCAGCTCGGCTCGTTACAGTCTTAATCATGTCATTTTTCCACATTTCGCACCCTCTTCCTAATTTCATAACTTACTTGTCTAAAAGACACTTGATACTAATTGATTTAAAAACCAAGCTCTAATCTTATGTAAAATACTACTTAGTATAAGTATGCACTTTTGTTTAATCACAAGTTTTAACAAAATCTTGGTGAGTATCATTGTGATGCGAGTGCTGTCTAATTCGGGCCAGGCCCAAATCTCTATCGGGCTTTACATGCATAGTAATAGTGACGAATTTCGGGTCTAGGAAAATGTCCGATCTGGCCCAAATAAGACCATATGGGCTTTATGTGAAAAGACTGCCGCCAAATTTAAACCGTACATTTTGTATCGACATGAAATGGTCACATCAACGCTGAACACACTAAATACTTTCTCCATCTCAAACAAAACGCACATTTCTTCGAGAAACTCTCGTAGAGTTCAAATAAGGGATACGTTTCGTTTCGAATATGTGTACATAGATATACTTTGATCCACTAGCATGCAGAAAAGAGTACTCAAAAGTGAAATTCACATCACAGCTATATACTCCTACTAATCATTAGGCATACCTTGATTAAGAACGTTAATAAGTTAAAGCATGGACTCTACCAATCTTACTCTTTCATTTCACCAACAGCAGTCTTCTCACGCTATTCTCTTATCTCTCATAGCTTCACGATACTCGCAGTAGTATCGCTCGTACTTCTTTCTCTCCTGCATACCAAAAGTATTGAGACCGTGAGGAGATGGAATCGATCGGGTAAAGGGAAACGAAGTAGCAAACCGGCAGTACCGAGCGGGTGATAGAATTGATCATGGCATCGTGTTCAAACGACATCTTGAAATCATCAAGTTTGATGGTCCATGGTCCGGTGCAACCTCCACTTCGATTAACGGCGGCCTTACCAGCTCCCGACATCTATCGTTCAAACAAGATTCACTTAGCTGCTTCTTAGCTTGCAATTCACACACAACTTTCATAATATTCTAACTTATTAGGGCTAAACTAAAGCATTAATTAACTATACAAAAATAAAAAAATTAAGGAGCGGCACTAATCATGAATTCTTCAGCAATAAACTATGTTGTATATTGGTAAAAACAGAACATATGGTCATAAAGAGTTGAAAGAACAAGACATACCAGTCTAGATAGATCGTGACCATTGTAATGCCAACAACCTTCGTCTAATAATCTATCTCTTTTCCCCACGGCCATGAGGTCCACTTCACCATCTATCGGCTTGCCTCGAGCAAGAACTTTCAATATCGCTCCTCGTTCTTCTGGAGTAGGAAGAGTAAGATGAAAAATCTTATCAAACTGCGTTCGGATCAAATTGAGATGTTTCCCGACTCCTATCCTGCCAGCATGTCAGCAAGAAAAGAGATGTCAGTGAAACAATGACGAACACTTCATCAGACTATTTTCTAACTTCATTAAGAATTAAGTGTCTCATACACATTTGATGCACCGAATATGTAAACGCCACTCAGATCTTCGTCTACATCACCCAGTGCTGTTATTAGCTGCAATAAAAGATATACTCATCCTTTGTAATATTTGAGTAAGAAATACTACATCAATTAGCAATGGAATACTGAAGAAGTGCCATTTTCAAACCTTTCTAAAGTCCGGCCATTTCCTTTCAACTTCACCACCACGTCGGACTTTTTCTAACTGATGGAATACGATGTTCAGCATAAGAGACAAAGTCATTCAATAAACACTTACACATACACAAGAGATGAGTCTAGCACATTTTGGCTAATATAGTTGGAAAAAAGAATAGGAAAAGAGAGGGCCTCGTAAAATACTGACGGTGGAAACAATGATCGCAAATATACCATATATAATTTTTGCAATTTTAAGGGGTGTTGAGACTTGAGAATTTGTATCAACTATGGAAACTCAAATTAGCATTTCATTTCTTGAGAATATGATGTCTCTCTTTTCTTGTACAATAACATCAACAAAAACGAAGACGTTATCCAGTCATGTGAGCTCAGGTATGTGGATCATATCTCTATTATATTAGGTTAATTACATGTTCATTTAGATTCATGTAAGACATGTCATTTTTAAAAAGTTTCTTGACAAGGCTTTTTGAGCACAGTTAATAATAGAGATTATGTAATACAGTTTGCAAGAGAGTACTTTGTTAAGTTCATAAGTACGCATCTCGATCAGATCTCAGGCCCTCTTTGTCCTAACATTGTTTAATAGGAATTGAACATGCACCTTTTCATATAAATCAATTCTGGCCCACAAAGATTTCTACCGTCGTATAGAAAAAATGCATCTTGAGGCAGGCAGTGACTCCTCAGATGAGTACAATTCGGAAGCATTTGAATATTATGATTAATATGATGACGAGTACACAGAAAAAACGTAAAATTACCTCATCGAAGAAAACTATACATGGAGCACAGGTCTTCGCATAATGGAGTAGATTCTGCACCACCCACCCACTCTGGGCACCGTATTTAGCTAGCTTTTCCGCCTTTGTGGAAAACAAAAGTAACACAGTATGAAATCAATGGTGTTTTATGTTCATCAGTTAATATTTAGATAGATTATAACCAAAGAGAGAACCTTGACATGAATGAATTTAGCTCCAATTTTATGTGCCAAAGCTTCGACAATAAATGTCTTTCCACTTCCAGGAGGACCATAAAGGAAGAATTTGGTACGAGGCGGCGGCAACTTTCTTGGGCGGCCATAATCATCTTTCTCCGCTGCAATAGCCTATAAGAAGATAACCTTATTAAAAGACGGTGCAAGAGGATGATAATTGGGAAATCTTACACCACAAAATTTATATTCTCAATGACCGATCAGCTGGTTAGTTTCTACAAATGCATGGTAAGAACATACAAGCTTGAGATAATAGCAATTAAATCTGATAGAAAAGCAATCATATGAGAGAGGAAGACTTGCCATACAAGCATGTGGAATTGCTAAATGAGGAAGTTCACTACCTTATAAAGTTCAAGCAAGATTATACCCCCACCTACATGATGCTACACTCCAGTGACAATAATAAAGGCCTTCAATTATAGATCAAACCAATAAGTAGGAATCGGGACTACCTTATAAACTTCGGGAAACTTTAGGCGTTCAATTATATGGCGCTCGAATTCCGATTTCAACAATTGAAGACTCACAATATCATCCCACCTTGCATCTGGAGTGGTAGAAAATTCTTCTATATCAGCAGATGCGTAAATCATCTTACCAGCTTCCTGCCATCGGATTAAATAAAGCAGACATCAAGATAACACAGTAAATTACAGGAGCATATCAAAAGCAGGGACTTGGAAGCCTTGTAGAACTCCGAACAGATATGGTAAGAAGAAGCAATTCGGAGTTACAATAGAACACATGCATTTTCTTAGTTTCCAATATCTTTAAGCAAGATGGTAAAAGGTCAAGTTTTGATTGACAGGATCTCATCAGAGCAAAAACTAATACATGAAGTTAAAACAAGTCCATGCATAATCCAAACTTATCCCGAACAGAATTTTCAGGGTGTAATTTGGAGAATTGAAAGAGAGAGAGTCAATATAAAGAAAAGATAGCCAGATCAGGCAATGATGATTGGACAAGTTAGAAGCCTTGTGCTAATATCCATAGAAATAAAGGATACTGGGTAAATGATTTTATTCTGCCATAATATATAATATTACCATAAAATCTTCCAGAGTTATGGTGAGGTTCCCCACTTCTTTATCAGAAAATAGTTGCTTGTAATAATCGGTAATCTGAATAGCGCCCCTCTCTTCTTTGTAAGACTGTAAAATTCTGCCGTCCATGACTCTATCTGCAGCAACATTACCAGCCTCTTTTACAAGTTCTACCAAATTTCCTGCAACATAACCCAGAGTGCACCTAGCTATTTTTGCAAGATCTAAACCCTCTTCAACCTTAAGATTGCGTGTTAGAGCTTTAAGTATACGAAGCCGTGCTTTTTCATCTGGAGCAGTTATTACATATTCACGATCAAACCACCGCCTTAAGGCAGGGTCAACATCATCAATTTTATTAGTTGCTCCAATCAACAGCACATGGTTAGATGCATTATTATAGATTCCAGAAACAGCTACAGGTTCGATAATCCCCTGTCGTTCATCCATGCAAGCCATCAACTGTTTAACCACGCTTGGTTTTACGACCTTCTGCAAGCCTTTTGTTTTCGAAGTCATTGCATCAATCTCATCAATGAACACAATACAAGGAGCTTTCACAAATGCTTTCTTGAACAATTCTCGGATATTTTCTTCCGGTGAACCTGAACACGGTTCAAAAAAGTTAAATGAGAAGGAAAAGAGAACAACCCTTATAAGGTGACCAATACACAAATCTAGCAAAGTAAGGATATGTGTTCCACTGCATACATTCCTAGCAAATCTACGGAAGAAATCACATAAGACCTGAGGTAGGATATAATCCACATGCTCAATTGCTCATATACACTCCAAAGCTTACATCAACGTAATTCTTAAATCATACGATTACATGCATCACACACTTCGCGCACATAACTCATATAATGCAATAGTTTTAGTCCCTCTGAACAAACTGTATCAATAGACACCAGCATTCCAACGAACAATATCATACAATTTGCACAATTAATACAAATAAATACAGAATTTCCCTAAATGAACTGCATTCAGTTGCTATCAGCATTCCAACAAATGCACCACACAGTAAATAAACTGCATTTAACGGGCATCGTAATTCCAACAAACACATTACGCAGCTAGCACAATCAAGATGCGATTTTGACATAAAAACGCAATACCATAAGCTCCGGAAACCAAATCAGCAGCCGAGATTTCATAGAATGGCGTACAGGCCTCGTTGGCGATGGCTCGGGCCAAACTGGTTTTCCCACAGCCAAGTGGCCCGTGCAACAGAATTCGGGCCGTAGGTTCCACTCCAAAGTGGCGCAGTACATTCAACTGAAGCAGTGGCACGATCACCTCCCTCTTCAATTCTTCAACCATTATATCGTGTGCCTCACTCCCATGTAAATCAATAAACTTAGGCGCATTCTTCCAACTCCCAATCTTCCACCCCTCGTCGTCATCCCCGTACCTCTCTATCCTATACCCCTCGAATCCAACAGACTCGGAAAAATCCAAATCCCTAGTGTCAGAGCTCGTATCCGAGTTATGATAGGTGGAGCGCGAGCTCGATCCCCTCTCCGATTCCGCCATCATCTCATGTAGGGCACTCGCGTTCGCGTTCCCAGCCTCGTCTAGCCTTTGCTTCTTCGCGACCGGAGTAGGGTCGCCACCCCTGCAGCGGAGCGGAGTGATTTTGGCAATATCTTCTATTAGGCTCTTGCGATCGGCGGGGGCGTAGATTTGAGGGAAGTCGGCGAGGACGAGGTCCGCAATTTGCTCGTCGGTGAGGTTGGTTTTCCCGGCGGCGGAGCACTCGATACGGCCGCGCAGAAGACGAGCATGATCGTAGCACGGCCGTAGGGTGGCGGCGAGGGTGCTGCCTTTTCCGCTTACCATGGTCGGTTGTCGCCGGAGAAATAGGAGTTTTCCGGTGAGCGGTGGCGATGCTTAGGGCACACCAGTTTGCAGAGTGTAATAATGTGTTGATTCAGGTTATATTTTTTATTTGTGTTTTTTCTTTGGGAAATTACACTAGTGCACTCTTTACCGTTTTTGATCATTTTTTTTTATTATTATTATTATTATTATTTTTTTTCTGATTTTGAAAATATTTTTCACTTCGGTACATTTATATTTATGCTACTCGTGATGTGAAATGACAATACGTTTTCGATTCGATTTGGAATGAATCGAACTCATATAGTATATTGAAATCCACAACACTAATACTACACCTTAGATAAGTTTATGTTATAAAATAATGAAATGCACGATTTATGATTAGGATAAGACAGGCGAAGTATTATCATAGAAACTGCGTCGAATTCGTGCAACTAACTCAACTTTCAATAGAGTAAAAAATTGATTATTTTAGATTTAGAACGAAATTACATTCTGAAAATTTCAGCACTAAATTGGTTTTCTTAGCAATCAAACACTTAGATGAAAATTGTTTTCAATTGGCGGGAAAATTTAAGGTTGAATTGCATCTACACCTTTTTTTCGCGCTAAATTTAAAATCAAATTACAACTTCTATTACTTAGTGCTAAATTCAGCATCACGCATAAACAAAGAAAAGAAATTATAAACATTTAAAACTTCGTCGTGCCTCGTGCTGTCGGAAAATCGAGCATGTCTGAAAATCTATCGGGCCGCTCATGCGCACAAATATGTCACTGGATATGAGATTAGATCGGAGTGCTACGAGTATAAAGACACACTTCGACCCTTAGTCGAACGCAAGTTTTTATCGCATTACTAACGGGCTCAGAAAGGCGGGCATGAAACTTACATACATTGCATACTTCCTACAAACCATTTAATAAGTTAGCATAAGATCTAAAGTAGAATTTTACCGGTGTTTCTCTCCGATCCATCACAGCACTTTCGTTTCACCAACAAACAGAAATCTTCTCACGTTCATATCTTTTGGCACGGAAGGAAACATTGTGAAGTGAAAAGCCCGAAATAGTCTATTAGCTGCAGCCAAAAAAATATCGAGACATGAGGCGATGAAACAAGTCAGCAGAAGGAAAGAAAAATTATGTGGGAAACTAGCAGTACCAAGGATGGGATAGTTGCGGAGATTTTCTTAAAGGCAGTCTTGAAATCTGCATCTTTGATGGTCCATGGCTCCCTGCAACCTCCGACCAAAGACGTGGGTCGGTCCATGGCGGCCACACCAGCTTCTGTCATCTATTGAGTAAAGAATATGGGGTTAATTGCCTGAAGCAACTCAAGGTTTTCCGCATTTGTGATTTTCACATGACTTTCAAAATGTTGATGAGAATCCATTTTTTTCAGTAAGGAAAATTTTGTCGTTTCATTGGTAGGACCAAAAACTTTGGTACAAGAACGATACGTACCAGAGCAAATAGATCATCACCATTGAAATTTTGACAAGCGATGCTTTTCCCTAGGGCCATGAGGTCCACATCAGCATCTATTGGCCTGTTTCGAGCAAGATTTTTCAATATCTCTCCTCGTTCTTTTGGACTGGGAATAGGAACGTACAAAATCTTGTCGAACTGATCTTGTATTAATGAAAAATGCACCCCAGCTTGTGCCCTGCCAATATTTCACCAAGAAAAGAGCTGTCAACACATTTTTAGTAATATATTTTCTGGTCCTTGAATCATGATGAGTTTCAGACCTGTTTGTTGCAGCAATTACGTAAACGCCATCCATATCACCTTTTACATCACCCAACTGTTTTAGTAGCTGCAATAGAAGATATTCTTAGTTGCTAAATATGTGCATATGTTGAGTGCAAAATACATCAATACCGAAGGCTAGATTCAAGAAGTGCAACTTGTGAACCTGTCTGATATCCGGCCATCGCCTTTCATCTTCATTATTTATTATTACATCCAACTGAACGGAAGAGACAGGTGCAAATGAGAGATACAAATCATTCAAAGAATCAATAAATACAGATACATACACAGCAGACGAGTCAAGCATGCTTTGGCTAACAAACTTGGAAAGAAGATAGGAAAGAGAAGGCAACATGTCTAACACCGGTAAAATAGTCATGCTGGAGATAGAGAGCAAAAAACACCAAAGATAGTTCTTATCAATTCATGAGATGTTAGGAATTTCTATCAACTCAGGAAACTTGAACTAGCATTTCATTTCTCAAGGACATTTTAGACGTCTCTATTCTTGTTCAATAACAACAAAGAAACAAAGCCTTTATCCTGTCATGTGAGGTCGGTTATATGGATCATATCTCTCTCTTGTATTTGGAATTATACAATATAGACAGAATTAAAGTAGAAAGAAGTACCTCATCAAAGAAAAGTATACATGGAGAACAAGTCCTTGCATAACTGAATAGATTTCGCACCACCAACTCACTCTGATCACCATATTTCAATAGTTCGGGGGCCTTCATGCAGAAAAAAAAAAAGTGATTGAATAAGAAATCGATGATATTGTATAAATACAACTGATTATTAAGACAAAAAGTAACCAAAGTGATACCTTGACATGTATGAAATTAGCTCCTGCTTCATTAGCCAAAGCCTCGACAATCAATGTCTTTCCAGTGCCAGTAGGACCATAAAGGAAAAACTTGGTATATAGGCCGTATGAAAGATCCTATAAAAAGATAACTTATCAAAATTGCTAACCTCCAAGCATTAAGCAACGAAAAGGATAATTCGAATATCTTATGGTGCCAAATTTTTATTCTTGATAGTCAGGTGGCTAGTTTCCAGGGATACAAGGCAAAGTCATGTAATTTGGCAGAATAGCAATAAAGTTTAGTGAAAGAGCAACAAGACGACAAAAGAAGACTTGATATAAAAGCATGTAGCCTAAGATATAAAGTTGCTTAATAGGAAGATCAACTATAGAGCAGCTCAAAAATTCATGAAAGGTGATACTAATCATGCTACCTTATAAATGTCGGGGGACTTTATACACGTCTATTTTTCTGATGGAAATACCCCTGTCACAGTAACTAAAGGCCACCAACTATAGATCAGCTCAATGAATAGGAAAGGAAACTACCTTGTAAACTTCAGGAAACTTTATACGGTAAATTATCTGACGTTCAAACACAAATTTCAAAAACTCAAGCCCTACAACATCATCCCACTTTGCAATTGGTGTGGTGGAAAAACCTTCCATTTTCGAAGAAGGCCGAACCATCTCACTGGCAGCCTGCCATCAGTTAAACGAAAAAGTCTCAGACATCAACATGACACCAAAATATACAATAAACTAACATATGAAGCTGAATTTGTCTGCATACATATGGTAAAACATAAACAGAACAAAAAAATCTAGTATCAGGGGTAATTTGGAAAAATTGAAAGATGGAGACACTATACAGGGAAGGTGGCCTGACTAGGCAATGGTGATTGGACAAGGTAAAAGCCTTATGTTAGTACAGCAAGAAAACATAATGCTGAAATAACAGAGTTTATTCTGCCGGTGGAAACCATGGGATTAAACAAAAAGAAAGAGACGAAAGATCTCTCCAGGCCAGATAACTCAGTAAAGAGGCAAAAAAAAAAATAAATAAAAAAATAGTAATTCCTCCAGCTAAAGAAGTTGAAACAAAAAAGAACCAAATCAGAAGCAAGGTACTTCGTTTTCAAGAATTTAAGAATGGCAATCTTGTGCAGGATCATTACTCAAATTCTTTATTCACCAACTTGTAGAGAGTACAAGAATAGGATTACCTCAAAATCACCTATGGTTATGCTGAGGTTCTCCAATTCTTCATCAGAAAATGGTTGTCTGGAACATTTTTTTAGATCGTCTTTGAACTGAACTCCGACAATCTGTTCTTCGTTACGAGAAGAAATTCTCTCGTCCATGGTTCTATTTATAGCACGGATGCCTGCCTGTTTTGCTAGTGCTACCAAATCTCCTGCTACAAAACCCAGTGTCCACCTTGCTACTTTTGCATGATCGAAACCAACTTCAGTCTTCAGATTGCTTGTTAGAGCTAATAGTATGTCTCGCCGTGCATCTTCATCTGGAGCACGTATAACAATCTCACGATCAAACCACTGCCTGAAGGCAGGGTCAAGAGCATCAATTTTATTGGTTGCTCCAATCACCAAAACATGGCCAGGTCTAGTATTAGAACTTTCAGAACCAGCATTGTGATTTACAGGTTTCGCAAGTCTGTAGGGTTCATTTATGCAACCCAACAACTGATTTGCTATGTGCGGCTCTATTTCATCAATAAACACGACGGATGGTGTTCTTGTGAAAGCTGTGGAGAATAATTCTCGGATGCTTTCTTTTGGTGCACCTGATATTCAGAGAAGTTAAATGGGAATGGAACAATAAATTAAGTGTAAATTCCTGAGGAAAAATTCTATGAAACTTAAATGCAAATCTAGAGTTTAGGCTACGGGCAACTATAAAAGCTTTAGAGCACTATGGTTTAGCAATACATATCAAAGTGAATCAGGGGAAGCCACTTAAAGAAATATATACATGGACAACTTAGAACCTAGCCGAAGTTGAGGAATAGAAGCTCGAGCTCTATTTGGTTTGCTGAACAACAATGTACAAGAGAGCAAAATTCAGGGCTACTTTTGGCAGCATAGGACTGTAGCATAATCTACATTGGGATCAGGTAGCCCAAATCATATATAGAAAAGACCAAGGTAGCACATAATTCACATGCTCATATATGCCAACTTTCACCCCAAACAAGACTTGGCACAACTCTTACAAACAAACAGATCACATACACGAGTCATATGATGCAATCCCTATAAATAAACTGCATTCAATACACAACGGCATTTCATCCTAACATAACATAATTTACAGAATCAAGCCATACGATGCAATCCCCCTATCTAAACTGCATTCGATCACATAATATGCAGAACCAATTCATACAATGCACACAGTCTCTCTATACAAACAGCATCCAATGGTCATAGGCATTCCCACATAAAATACAATACCTGAAACTCCAGACACCAATGAAGCAGCAGAGATTTCAAAGAACGGCACTCCAGCCTCATTGGCAATGGCTCGGGCCAATGTAGTTTTCCCACATCCTGGTGGCCCGTGCAATAGAATTCGGGCAGTAGGTTCGACTCCGAAGTGGCGAAATAGCTTCAACTGATTCAGTGGCAGGATCACCTCCCTATTCAACATGTCAATCAATTTGATATCTCTGTCCATCCCATGCAAATCGCTAAGCATCGGCCAATTATTCCCACCCCCATCTCTCCACCCACCGCCGCCATACTTCTCCATCTCTCGCCTACCATCACCCAATCCATCGATCACCGCTAAATCCCTAACGAGTGGCGGAGTAACCACATTTACATTCACATCCTTCCTCGCAACGTTGCCATTCTCGTTCGCCCCTCTCCTATCATCAAAAACTACAAGTTTCCGACCTTTACCTTTAGAACCTGACGCATTAGCAGAGCCGGCTGAGCTCAATGCCTCGTTTTCCCCACTCGCATCGCCAGCCTCCTCTACTCTCCGCCGCTTATTTGTGACCGGAGTGAGCTCTTCACCGGCGTCTTCTCTCCTGATTCTGGCGACGCATTCGGCCAGGTGCTTGCGGTTGCGGCGGGAGTAGGATTCCGGGAAGGCGGAGAGGAGGAGCACCACCAGCTGCTCGTCGGTGAGGTTGGTGTTAACGCCGGCAGCGGACTCGATGTGGCCGCGCAGAACTTGTTCGTCGCAATCCCGGAGAGTGGCGGTGCTGCCGCTCCTTTCTTCTTCCATGCCGGAAAAATGACTTTCCCGGTGAACGGTGAGGATTTATTGTGACAATTTCCGAAAATTTCTCTTTGGAAAACGAGCAAACGACAGCGTTTGGGTATAAATTACTACTATAATCCCAAATTAGATATCTCAATTTCTATAACTTTATATCGATTTTATTTCAAAATTTTTGATGATTTGAAATAATTTCTACATCACTTTTAGTTTATTTATTCAATTACCATTTATAAGTATTAATTAAAATTTAATTTCAATTTTATCGGGTGAAATGAAGGTAATAAATCGAAGCACAAAGTGTATAATTAACAATAAAAAAAAATCTTTATTACTGTGAAATATAACCTCTTATTTTTATAAAAGTAGTATTCCACTTTTGTTCAATAAAATACACACGGATTGAATAGTAAAATCACGATAAACTAGATAAATAGAGTGTTATATTAATACCGCAATAATACCGCATAATACCGGTACCGATATAATACTGATACCGCAATAATACCGTAGATATTGACATTTTGCCGATATTTTATATATTTTTATTTGTAATATTTCTTATATTTGAATAAATTTGAATTTTAGATACAACCTTTATAATTTGTATAATTGTATATATAACTTTATAAGTCAAATTCGACACATTGAAAACTAATGAACTATTGATTATGAAATTAAAATTTGTAAAACTAATGAACTATTGAATTTTAGATACAACCTTAACAAATTTGTAAAACTAATGATTCTCGATTACGCTTAATGTTAATGTCTGTAAGATTAAAAATTATAAATAATTTGGTAAATATCTTAAGAATAAACACTTTATTAATTTATAGCAAAACATTTATATATGAATAAACATGATAATTGTATCTAACTAAGTGTTATCAAAGATTTGGCATAACTACGTTAATCTCGATTCTCGACATATTGAGAATTAATGAACTATGTATGACTCTATGAAATTCAAAATAATTTACGGTCACGCTTAATGCTAATATTTGTAAAATAAAAATTATAAATTATTTAGTATAATTTGGTAAATATTTTAATAATAAACTCTTTATTTCTAGCAAAGCATATATGAACAAACATGATACATAATTGTATCTAAATAAGTGTTCTCAAATATTTGGCATAACTACGATAATCTCGATTCTCGACACATTGAGAATTAATAACTATGACTCTATGAAATTCAAAATGATTTACGGTCACGCTTAATGCTAATGTTTATAAATTTAAAAATTATAAATGATTTAGTATAATTTGGTAAATATCTTAAGAATATATTCTTTTTTTCTAAGTTCTAACAAAATATACATGAACAAACATGATAATTGTTTCTAAATAAGTGTTCTAAAATATTTGGTATAACTACGCTAATCTCGATTCTTGACACATTGAGAATTAATGAACTACTATGACTCTATGAAATTCGAAATGATTTACGGTCAAGACTCACGCTTAATGCTATTGTTTGTAAAATTAAAATTATAAATAATCTAGTATAATTTGGTAAATTTCATAAGAATAAACTCGTTCATTTCTAACAAAATATATATAAACGAACATGATAATTGTTTCTAAATACGATATTAAAAATTAGTATTAAATAAAAAAATAAGTATAACACAATGTATTTTAAATACAATTTTAATAATATATGTTTCTAATATAGTATTAATTAAAATTTTAAATTATAACACAATGCATTGAAATAAATATTACTGTATATGATTTTTTATTTTGTTGTTTTATGAAAAAATAAATAAAAAGTATTAATTGAAAAAAAAAGAATTGACATGAAAAATTAGGAATTTTGTATCAATACCGCGGTATTATCGATACCGCGGTATTACCGCGGCGTCGGCACGGCATCGGTATCCTTCTTCGTCGATATCGAAATTGCGGTATACCGGTATTTGCGGTATCAAAAATGCGATACCGATCAATATCAATATCAATCTCAATATTCCGTACCGGTCCACCCCTAATCAAATCCGACCCATCCATCAAAAGCCAAGTTTAAGCAGAACTTTGATCGCCCAAATTCTAAAAGACCAACGAGGATATGCATCAAAATTTAAACAATCGCAAGGTAGCGCCTCCCGCTATCGAACTTCGGCCGGGCCCAAATGTATTCCTGGCCTTATAACCATAGCCGAACCAAAAGTCAAGCTTTTCGGGCTGGGCCTGAACCCATTGGCCGTATACTGACCCAATCACCTGAAGTCGAATCGGGCCTAAAATCAAACCGGACCAGACTTGTTTTGACATCTCTATAGTACTCGTAACAAGATCCATATATGCATAATCGAACACAAAAACTGAAAACATGCCCGGATTTAAGATTCAGCCCGAATATCAGAACCGAGACTGATCTTACAAAAGTTTTCGTGATTTATAACTACGTAACGAAGCAAATGAACTCACATCACACGCAGTCGCACAAACATCTATATACTAATCTTTAGGCATCACTACTAGCAAGTTAACCATAAAATTTACCCGTCTTACTCTCTCATTCACTGTCCTCGTTCTCGAAGCATTTGTGAAATGCAGAACAGTAAGTCTCATGGTAGCGCTTGTACTTCCTGTTTCCCTGCACCAGAATTTATTGAGGCAGTTAGGTGACGAACAAAAGTCAGTAAAGGATAATCTGAAGATGGAAATTAGCATTACCGAGCGTGAGACAGTATTGGTGGTATTATCCCATCCGAACATGAGATCTACTTCCTTGATGATCCAAGGTTTGCTGCTACCTCCACCTCTATCAATGGCGGCCTTAACAGCCTTTTCCATCTATAGTTTGAAGAAGAGTGAGTTAATTGCCAGAACTAACGCAGAGATTACCCAAACGTGCATCTTTTGGATATCGGTTCAGTTTCTGGTTAAAAAACTTCGGCTGAAACGAACCTAACAAAGTTCTGAGTACTTAATATATAGACAATTTTACTTTAAAAGAAATGCAATTGTTCACTTAATTCAACTCATTGCCATTAACAAGGCTACCTTTTCGATTAGTTGCAACCATTAAAATTAAACTATGTTGTTTCATTGCTGATACCAAAAACTCTAGTCACAAGGAGTTGACAACAATGAGACGTACCATAAGAGATAAATCGCGACCACTATAATACCAACGGTCACCTCCTATCTCCTCGAGGTCCAGGTTAGCATCTACTGGCTTGTCTCGAGCAAGAATTTTCAAAATCTCTCCTCGCTCATCTGGACTAGGAAGAGGAACACGCATAACAATATCAAACTGTTCCCCGATCCATGCAATATCTTTCATTGCTTCTACCCTGCCAATATTTCAGCAAGACAAGGCACGTCAAAATTTCAGCAAAATATTTTCTGGCCTACTGCACCATGAAGCAACGTGTACCTATTTGTTGCACCAATAACATAAACGTCACCTAAGTTTCCTTCTTTTGCAAGCACTGATCTTAGCTGCAATGGGAGATAATATCATATTTTCTTTTCTTTTTTGGATAAATATGTGCATATATGTTGAGTGAGAAAAGGTTAATACTGTAATTTATGGAGAAATGCACTTTGCGTACCTTATCAATTTGAGGCCATTGCTTTTTATCACTACCACTTGGAATGTTTACCAACTGATACGTTGGGAACAAGAGAGACAAATCATTCAATAAACACACAAAATATAAGTTCAACATGTTTTAGCTGATAAATTTTGAAAGAAGATAGGGAAAAGGAGAGGACGTCATTTCTAACACTGGTAAAATACTCGTGCTGGAGACAAAAAAAATGCAGAAATAGCATACATAGTGCTAAGCAATTTAGGGGATGATGTTAGGAATTTCTATTAACTAGAGAAGGTTCAATCAGTTCCATTTCTCGAGTTTACCCTTTACACTCGTGTTAGTGATTGATTTTTTCTCTACTTTCGAGGTTTCCTATGTACAACCACAAAAAACTTCTCCCCCAATAATTATCAATATTCTAACATCTTAATGTCACATTTTGCATTCTAGGTGAAATCAATGTTCCATGTGCATTACTAGCGAATATCAGGACTATAAATAACTTATTCAGCGCTGCTAGCAAACAAATTATAGAGTAAACTTCAACATGAGATTACTGTATTAAGTTTCATAACTTTGTATCTTGAGCAGATCATGGAGCTTTTAGCCCTAATTTTCTTTTTACTAAAATTGCATATGCATCCAATCATAAAGTCAATTCAACGTGCTATCCTTGAAAACATTGCCATTTGAATGGTGAAAGGATAGTTTCTGATCTTCTAACTTGATTTCTAACCGCAACTTTCATATAAAACCAAGCATCTTCATAAATGTGTTTTCGCAATGGCAAATGGAGTGTTCACTCAAAAGACATGATTAGATAAAACTTGTGCCTCGAGTTTGGCGGTGATTCCTAAGATGAGTACAGTTCGAAAGCATTTGAATATAATGAGAAATACAATTATCAGCTAGACAGAAAAATTGCAGAAAGATGTACCTCATCAAAGAAAAGTATACATGGAGTGTGAGATCTTGCATAATTGATTAAACTTTGCACCAAGAAGTCGCTCTGATCACCATATTCCAATAGTTCACCGGTCTTTAAGGAGGATAGAAGTATTTCGGTAAGAAATCATTCAACTGTTATGATACGACCTAAATTAAGATAAGTTGTAACAAAACAGAGAACCTTGATATGTATGTAACTGGCTCCTGTTCTATTAGCCAAAGCCTCGACAATCAACGTCTTTCCACAGCCAGGAGGACCATAAAGGAAAAAGTTTTTGAACTTCTGCTGACGATCGTCACGATCCTATAGAAAGATAAACTCATAAGAAAAGGCTGAAAAACCTAAACCTAAAGAGTTGAGCCCAGGAAAGGATGATCTGGAAATCTTTCACCAATTAATTCTAAATGATTGGTCAGCTGGATAGTTCTAGAGATACAAGGTTGAAATTCGTGGATTTTCTAAGTGGTAGAATAGCAGTAAAGTTTGATAGAAGAGCGAGCATAGGACATAGGAATACTTGATGCTCTATATGTCCGCTCAATATTTAGGAAAGGAAGATACCTTATAAAGTTCAATAAATTTAGACTCATGAATATACGATGTTAAATCTCCTATCAGTGATTGACAGCCTCCAACTATAAATCAGCTCAACAAATAGGAACGGTCACTACCTTGTAAACTTCAGGAAACTTTATAGGCTTAATTATATAACGTTCGAATTCAGATTTCACTATATGGAGGCCTACAACGTCATCCCATTTTGCTTTTGGAGTGGTGCAAAAGCCTTCCATTTCTGAAGAAGGCCGGACCATCTCACCAGCAGTCTGTCATCGGTTAAATGGAAAAGTTAGACATCAACATATGACAAAATATTACAGGAACATATATAAAGCAAACTCCAAACATCAGAATGGTAAGAAGAAGCAGTTTGGAGTAACATTATTGAGTAAACACATTCCTTTATAGTGAATAATTTTAAGCCAGTTGGTGAAAGGTGGCAAGTCTGATTTAATTAGTTTTCGTCGGAGTAATAATTTAATAATATGAAGTTGAAATTTGACCATGCATATGCACAACTTTACCAGAAAAAAAAATCTAGTATCAGGGTAATTTGGAATATTAAAAGATCGAGACACCATAAAGAAGGTAACCAGATTAGGCAATGGTGATTAAACAAACAAGAAACCGTGTGTTGATATAACAATGAAACATGATACTGCGAAAATAATTTTAATTCTGCAGAGCAACCATTTAGAGTTTATGTTAAAAGCATAGAATAATCTACCATGAAAATGAACGAAAAGAAATAGGAGAAACGAACTCCATGAACTAACCCAATAATAGACAGAAATGATGAGCTAAGGAAGTAGAAACAAAAAAGAACCCTATCAGAATAGAGTCATGGAAAGTTACTTCATTTAAAGAAGAAAAGTGGCAATCCTGTGCACATATCTATGCCCATATATAGGGGCATGGCAAGAAATGTGAAGAGTTTTAAAATGGAATAATTTGAAACCCCTCCAAATCCCTATTGTTTATGGAGACTAGGTTAATAAACATTAACTACTAAAGCGAGAAATCCACTATCACCACCCCTCAAATGAAATCAAACAGAACAATACTTTTTATATGCTACACACATTGAAAATGAATACCATAAAGGTAAGGTGTAGCAAATTACTGATCAACAACTCTCACATGATAGTTTAGTGGTTATATAGTTGTCATTGCACATCAACCATTCCTTAGAATGATTCTATTGAATTATTTTCTCAAGCAGCAGAAATGAAAGGGTTCACTGGTCCACATAATAAAACAAGATTTTCTTGGGACATAAAACCCTGACCAACAGGCACGGAGTAATAGAATAAGATTACCAGAAAGTCGTCCATGGTTATGCTGAGGTTCTCCAATTCTTGATCAGAAAATGGTTGCCTGTAAGTTTGACAATTCTTATGCCGAACCCCGGCCATCAGTTCATCGTAGCACTGGTCAATTCTCCTGTCCATTGTCCTATCTACAACAGCTTTACGAGCCCCTTTTACTAGAGCTACCAAATCCCCTCCTACAAAACCTGGAGTGCACCTAGCTATTTTTGCAAGATCAACTTCAACCTTAAGATCCTGCGTTAGAGCTGATAGTATTGCATGCCGTGTCTTTTCACCCGGAACAGGTATAGCAATTTCACGATCAAACCATTGTCTTAAGGCAGGGTCAAGGGCATCAATTTTCTTGGTTGCACCAATAAACAGCACATTACCAGGTCTGCTATCAGAACTTTCAGAATCAGATCTTTCAGAATCAGAACTGTGAATAACAGATTTGCTGGGCCTGAGTGGTTCATCCATGCAAGCCTTCAACTGTTTAACTATATGTGCCTCCGTTACCTTCTCCAAAGCACCCATTCTTGAAGTCATTGCATCAAGTTCATCAATGAACAAAATAGACGGTGCTTTCGCATATGCAGCGGAGAACAATTTTCGGATGTTTTCTTCTGGTGAACCTGAGCAGATTGCAGACAAGTCAAGTGGAATGGAAAGGGAAACAAGCCATATTATTAAAAAAAACTCCGGTTTTGCAAGAGATATGAAAGTGAATAGGAGGAAGCCACTATAAAATAAATACTTCACTTAGAAGTTAGCCCTATTCGGTTTATTCTTTAGCAGATCTTGAAACATTTAGTTGATTCCAAAAGGGCAGTTGATTCTTCGAGATTTACTCATGCGATGTGATCCCCAAAATAGTGAAAAACAATGCATAAGAGATAAAAAACAGAGCTGATCTCAGCTGCATAGAGTTCTAGCATTAGCAAATCTACATAGCAATCTCATATTATCAAACATTTTCATTCAATTTGCTCAATCAAGTCATACAATGCACTCATTCTCTCTAATTAAACTGCGTTCAATAGGCCAATTTTCACAATTAAGATGAACATTCCAGTAAATTTCGACACAAAACACAATACCTCCAGAGACCAATGCAGAAGCAGAGATTTCACAGAATGGCACTCCGGCATCGTTGGCAATGGCTCGGGCCAACGAGGTTTTCCCACAGCCCGATGGCCCATGGAACAGAATTCGGGCCGTAGGTTCCATTCCGCAGTGGCGCACGAGCTTCGAATGATGCAGCGGCAAGATCACCCTCCTCCTCAAATTGGCGAGCATTAGGAAGTTGTCACGGCTCCAACGTAAATCCCCAAACAATGGCAGATTTCCACCACTCCCATCGCTCCACTCACCGACGCCATTGTCGCTCACCTCTCTCCTATCAGCGCTATCAGCATCAGATTTATCAGCACCGCCCCGACCGCCGTATTCCCAAGTGCTATCCGATAAACTCGAGGAGTTGATTGAGCTCTCGACCTCATCTCGGCTACTCGAATTTCCACTCTCGTCTATTTTCCTCCGTTTCTTCGAAACCGGAGAAGGTTCCTCGACGGCGTCGTTTTTCCTGTGCAGGAGTCGCGTGATTTTGGCAACGCGTTGGGCTAGGAGGTTGCGGTTGCGGCTGGAGTAGGATTCCGGGAAGGCGGTGATGAGGATGTCCACCAGTCGGTCGTCGGTTAGGTTTTTCTCGGCGGCGAGGGTGATGGACTCGATGCGGATGCGCAGAACTTGTTCGCTGCAAGCCCGGAAAGCGGCGGCGCTGCTGCCACCTTTTTTGCCTTTTTTACGAACCATTGTAGGCTGTTGCCGGAAATATCGAGTTTTCCGGTGACCGGCGGCGATGTTAGGGTCACGACAAATTGCAATAATAATTTTTGAAGAGAGTTCATTTTCGTTTCTTTCTTTAATACATTTCGCTCGGTAAAGATTTTTTTTTATATAGCACTCCATCTTTGAGAAAATTACCATTTTACCCACTTTTCACAAATTATTAAGGAAGTTCTTAAATCACGAAATCAGAGTTGCATACAAGATGTTCGACAAATTGTTTAAACCAATTAAATCACGAAATCAGACTTGCATACGAGGTGTTCGATAAAATGTTTAGAACAGATAACTTATACTCCCTCCGTTCCGGCCCATTTGGCCTATACCTTTTCGACACAGTTTTTAAGAAAAACAATATTAGGTGATAATAGTGGTACCCACCTCCTTTAATGACTAAGGTTAATTGTGTTAACGAAATGCATTCAAAATTCTTGAGGTGATAATGGTTGTACCACCTCCATTAATAAAATGTTAATTGGGTTGTGTTGGTCCATTTAAAGAAATAGGCCAAATGGCCCGATACACCCAAAACGGAAAACTAGGCCAAATGGGCCGGAACAGAGGGAGTAGTAGTTATCAAATGTTGGTAACGAAGTGAGCACTACTATTCTCTACTGTGCAATGTGTACGTATCGTCTACTATTCGACACATTGAAACACGTACCAAAAAAACAATGCATACTATCACGGACTAACGGAGTAGTAATTATTGCCAACGGCAACAAATGATTGATTAAGAAACCTTAACTATCTAGCATCTTTTTATAAAAACTGCAAAAGTTTGAACCAAATAAAAACACGATGAAAGCTAATAAATCCCTAAGCAATAAAATCAATCTCTTAATTAAAGAAAATAATCATGTCTCTTGATCAACTCTTGAGCTTTCCATACAACGAGTTGTAATGTTGTATTTGCTGCAACCAAAAGCACACAAGCAAAATATGAGAGGGGTCGCCACGAAATGAAGCATCGATTATCGATTAGAAGAATGCACTAGTAAAATCGGAAACCAGACGAGATGCTCTGTTCCAAACTAGCATCTATGCCACGTGTATGTAGAAGGAATTCCTTAATTTTAAATACACGTGGCGACAATCTGACAAACTTGGAACAGAGGATCTCGTCTGACCAAGAAAGCATACCTCGTCGGACACGGACGGAGAGACTTTCGTCAAAGCGGTCACAAAATGCACTTCTCTAATGGTGCATGGCGCGCTGCAACTTGTGTCCGACGACTGTTTATCCACGAGGGCGGCCATCGCGGCTTCGTTCATCTATCGTTGCAATCGGAACAACACTCGTCAAACACATCGCGTAAGATTACAAAAGTAAGGATGAGCAAGAAATCGAAAAGTTGACGTACCAGAGCGGAGAGATCGGCGCCACTAAGATTATGGCACCTAGTGTCCCTCCCTAGAGCCATGAGGTCCACACCGGCATCTATCGGCTTGTTTCTTGCCAACGATTTCAAGATCATTCCTCGTTCGTCCGGACTAGGGAGAGGAACGTACACGAGCTTCCCCAACCTTCCCGGTCGAAGCATAGCACGGTCCATGGCATCGGGCCTACAAATACGACCTCAAGATCAATATACTAATTTAAAGGAAAATGCAAGGGTTTCGAGTCATCTCGGTGCGTTCAGTAGTTGCACGGATTAATCGAAATCCTCTATTAAACTGTATACCTATTTGTAGCACCGATTACATAAACTCCCTTCCTCTGTTCCGATCCATCCAACTCTATGAGCAGCTGCAGGAAGAGAAATTAATCATCATTTTTCAACAAATATTTGAAACAAGTAAGCTCTAAAGAAAATGAAGAAAAAAAGGAATAATTTGTAAATTCTAAACCTGCTTCAGGAGTCCTTCATAATTACATCCTCTTTCAATGCTACTATTACTTGTCAATGCATCCACCTTTATATAAACAAAAGAAACATTTTCAATAATATACTTCGTAAGTTTTTCCGATTATACTCGGACGAAAGAAGGAAAAGTACCTCATCGAAGAAAATTATGCAGGGAGTGCATGTCCTCGCTCGACTGAAGAGCGTTCGCACTGCACGCTCGCTTTCTCCATAAAGAGTAGTAACAAGCTCAGGGCCCTTGATGACAAACAAAATATTAGACTCGTGAAATGATAAAAAGAGACGTAATCAGACAGGACAAAGTACTGAAAATGTTGTCTAAAGAACCTTAACGTATATGAAATTAGCTCCGGCCTCACTAGCAACGGCTTTGGCGATCAACGTCTTCCCGCATCCCGGAGGACCGTATAGCAAAAATCCAGTTTGAAGATCTATTCCGAAATCCTAAATCAAACAATAAAAAGGCAACAAATTAACATGAATATTAAACAAAATTAGAAGTTTGAGGACATGAAATATGATTATGTACCACATAATCTTGAGGGGACTTGATTCTTCTAACTATGTGAAGCTCAAACTCTTGTCTGAGGGATTGAAGGCCTCCGACATCGTCCCACTTCACGTTGGGGATTTCCGAAAACCCTTCTCTCTTTGTCGAAGGAGTAACAATTTTAGCAGCAGCCTGTAAAAATAATCACCAGAAAAATGACATGAACGGTTATCAGGCTCGTTGTCGTCTAACTGCATAACGTAAACACGAATCATTCTTTTCACGAACATGGCATTTTCTTCGATCACCTGTTTAATGTGTGGCGAATTATGCTTTCTTTCGTCACAGTCATAGATCATACTAAGATTAAACCGAAAAGGCTACATTTTTGTGTAATTATGAGGGTATAAATGTAATTTCTCATGCGGGTATACGTCCCAAAATGAAAAAGTGTCTAGTGGACATACTAGTTTTGTGTAATTATGTATGCACATTGAGGGCATAAATGTAATTTCTTATGAGGGTATACGTTCCAAAATAAAGAGTGTTCTGCTCACGGTGGACAGACGAGCGTGCATACTATAATCGGATCGAGAGTTACCTCAATATCGGCCATGGTTACGACAACACTCTCCACCTCTTCATCGGAGGACGGCGCCTTCCAATAATCTCGACACTCGTCGTTGATCTTTCTCTTCTCGAGAACCCTCACAATCGCCAGATTAGACGCTTCATCAACCAATGACTCCAAATCTGCCCCTGCGAAACCCGGAGTGGAGCTAGCAATTTTCCCGACGTCGAAATCTCCCTCGACTCGGACATTGCTCGTTAGCCTCGACAGGATTTGTGCGCGCGAGCTCTCATCGGGGACGCCCAAGTAAAACTCCCGGTCAAACCGGCCCGGCCTCCTCAAGGCCGGGTCAATGTTATCGGGTCTGTTTGTCGCCCCGATCACCAGCACGTAGCCGTTTTTAGTGTCGTCTTGCTCTTTGACAAGCTTGTGAGCTTCATCCATGGAGGTCATCAGTTGTGTTGTGATGCGGTCCACGAATCCGCTGTGATTGTTTCTTCCTCTCTTTGCAGAAATGGAGTCAATTTCGTCGATGAACACGACGGATGGCGCTCCTTTGATCGCTTTCGAGAACAATTCTCGGATTAGTTTTTCCGATTTGCCTGAAAAAGAAGAAGATGATGATCAAGTGAAAATATCCAAAATCTTTAGAGGGAGCTTCAATTTTTTTCACAAAACAAACACTTTATAAGGAGTTACCGAAATCGAATTTTCTTGATTTCTCTTATCTTTACCGTTATACCCAACCGTGATTATATTTAACGTGTCTACGAGGAACGTGATGATTCAATTTATATTCAAAATCAACCCAACTAGAAAAAACTAAACCTCATTTAACAAAACTAAACAATAAATTGAAAAATCATCGACGATGAGCAAATCGAACCCCTTAAATAGAAAAATCGACGTGACTTGCAACATCAGCAATAACATACATAATATGCATTGATATGCCTTAAAATTATAGTCGAGTATATGACCCGGTAGTCGCGTCATTGAGCCTATTTGTTGTGTTTTTTATTCGTTATACTGTAGTCGGCAACCTAGCTAGTCGTCTAATATAATATGTTCTCTTCTGCCCGTGAATGTATCCAACATAAAGTTTGGTGAACCATGCAATTCTGTAGTTAATTCTGTGTTTTTTTAAGCTTCTGTTTATTTATCGATCTTTAGTCCTAATTCGTCACAACAATATAGAACCCTACATTGTAAAATAATTATAGATTTTTGAATGGAAAGGAAAAGTACCGTAATAGGAATCCATCAACTCTGGAGCTGAGACTTGGTGAAGCGGCACACGTGCCTCGTTGGCAATGGCACGTGCCAGCGTCGTCTTCCCGCATCCCGGCGGCCCCTTGAGAAGGATTCCGGTGATCGGAGACGTACCCGCACGGCGCTGCATCCTCGGATGGCGGAACGGCACCAATACCTTTCTCGTCAATTCATCGATCACCTCGTCGATTCCCCCAAAATCCTTCAGCATGGGCCCGCTGTTCGTCGTCGCATCCTCCTCCTCCTCCTTTTCCGGCGAAGATAAATTATTAATATTGGTATTAGAAGGAGAAGGCAAGCGTTGATTGAGCTGCGTCGTCGCCGCCCTCGACAGCGGCCTCATATTATGCGGCCTCAAATTCGAGTTCGAATTCATCTTTGCTGCCTGCAGCTGCTGCTGCTGTATAGACCCTAATGAATTCAAATTCTGCATCGAATTCATCTGCTGCAGCTGCTGCTGCTGCATTGACATGAATGAATTCAACTTCGAATTCAAATCCCAATTCAAATCCTGCATCGAACTCATCTTCATCTGATCCGGAAGCTTCGAATTCCCACCATCCTTAATAATTGAATTCTGCTGGATCGAGTTCTGCAGATAAGGCGGCGGCGGCAGCGGCTTCTCCTTCTCCGTACTCAATTTCACCCGTTTCGGCGGGGAATTGTCGCCGAACTTGAAGACGACGTCGTTCCATCCTTCGGAAAAGTCGAAGAGCAAACTGCGGGAGGAGAGTTGTTCGTCGGTCGAACGTTTGCCGCCGCTGGTCTCAGCTGCCGACGGTGGTTTTGGAGCGTCGCCGCCGGGATTCATCGTGGGATTCAGGTGTTTGTTGTATTGTTTTCTGTTCTAGTTTTCGTCTCTTAAATAGAGGAAGAGGTTATGAAGGGATATTATACCATATACTAGTTCGAAGTTCGAATTCTATGTGTGTTCTTTTCCTATAACAACTATTTTCTATAAGAACTTACTTTTATATATAGGGTGTTAAACGGGCCATTCCGGGTCAGACTTATCGGGTTGCGGGCTATTCGGTTCGGATTAATCGGACTTATTTTCTTTTGGGCTAGTATTTTTTTGGCCTTAAATCTAACCCTGTCGATTTGGAGCTAGCCCATCGGACGATTAAGTTTATAAAAAAATAAAATTGACATCGCCTTAAATATAAAAATTATTACTCCCTCCGTCCCTTTATAAGATGTTACATTTTATTTTGTCAATTTCTAACACGTTTTTCCTCGCTTCTTGATAGAGTGTTTTAAAATATATTTTTGAAGAATTTTTTCTTTTACGGGATTATACACCGTAAAAGAAAAAATTCTTCAAAAATCTATTTTAAAACACTTCATCAAAAAGCGTAGAAAAACATGCCAGAAATTGACAAAAAGAAATGTAACATCTTAGGAGGTAGTATTATTTTAGCACATACTACCTCCATCAACAAAAATAGTCAAACTTTTTCCTTTTTTGTCTATCTAATATATTTGTCCACTTTATATAAATGATAAATTATACGGAGTACTTGGCTACAATCAACTCTCTCTCCTCAAAATTAATTACAACCACACATTCTCGTTTTCCTTAATTCTTATGCCATTTACAAGTGACTATTTTTAGGACTACTTTTTTGAGATAGAGATAGTATTTGTATAAACAAAATAATAATAATTTTTAAAGAAAAATCCACATTGTAACGAATCTCACCTTGTCAATATCATTATTATTTTTTCCCATAACTTTCTGGTTCAGAATTTTTGTCGAACACATTCTGTGCAATTCTTAGGGGTGTCTAAACGGTTCGGTCCGGTTAACCGGACCGAAAATTTCGGTTACCCGAACCGAAAATTGCCTCAACCCTGGAACCGAGATCCGAACCAAATAAAATTTAGGTTATCCGGAACCGAACTGGTTCGGTTCCGAACCGAGATTTTATATATATATATTTAATGCATGTTTAACTAATTAAAAGCATCAAATATCAAAATACCTAGAAGTCAGTGGCAGGAAGGGAAGGGGCGAGCGGCGGGAGGAGTTACAGAGTTGGAATATTATAATTGAATAATTTGAATCTCGTAGTGATAGGGTTGGCCGATTGGGGAATAATTTACATATATATACATTGATATTATAATTATATATAAATATACATTATATGTATAATTAAATCGGTTTTTCGGTTTTTCGGTTCGGAACCATTCGGTTTCGGTTAACCGAAAACCGAAAATATCAAAAATATAGGAACCGTGACCGATCCAATGACCGAATATCCGGTTTTTGGTTACCCGAAACCGTTTCGGTTCCGGTTCGGTCCGGGTATAACCGAGAACCAAAAGCCGAATAGACAGCCCTAGCAATTCTATAAACGATGCCCAATAGCGAATAGTTTCAATATAAAAAATTGGACGGTATAGCCAATCATATATTAAGGAAAATGATATCAACGGATTTGAATATACAAGGTTTCTTCCATGAAATTGGTTTGTCTAATGAACAGAAGTTGCATAAAAACTGTTCGAAGAAAGATCCGAAGTCGGAACCCAACTTTTTAACAATAAAATGCAAAATATTACGGCCTATTAATGTTTCTGTACAAAGAGTTGTAATGTTGTATTTGCTGCAAACAAAAACACACAAGCAGAATATCAGTTAGAAGAATGCACTAAGTAAATTGGAAAGCCACACGAGACCCTCTATTCCGAACTCTGTCTTGCCATGTGCATCTGTAATTCCTAACTTTTTGCTTTCCAATACACGTGGTGACAATCTGACAGTCGGAATAGAGGATCTCGTGTGAAAAAGAAGCATATATACCTTTTCCGACACGGATGGGGAGACTTTTGTCAATGCAGTGAAAAAATGCACGTTTTTAATGGTGCACGCCACGCCACAACTTGCATCCGACGACGATTGTCTATCCACGAGGGCAGCCATCGCGGCTTCATTCATCTATCGTCACAATACAAAACAATACTCATCAAATACATCGCAAAAGTAGGGGTGAGCATGAAATCGAAAAATTGACGTACCAAAGCAGAGAGATCGGCACCACTAAGATTGTGACACCTATTGTCCCTCCCTAGAGCCATGAGGTCCACATTGGCATCTATCGGCTTATTCCGAGCCAACGACTTCAGGATCATTCCTCGGTCATCCGGACTAGGGAGAGGAACATACACAAGCTTCCCGAACCTTCCCGGTCGAAGCATAGCACCGTCCATGGCATCGGGCCTACATTATCGATAAAATATCACATATTCGACTAAACTAGTCTAACGACATACTATATAGGTTTGTTAAGACCGGACATACACCCTCCGTCCCATTGATATAGGCCGGACAGTTGACCGTCTTTATATCAACGGGACGGAGGGAGTTCTGTATACCTATTTGTTGCACCGAGTACATAAACACCCTTTCTCTGTTCTGCCCCATCCAGTTCGATCAACAGCTGCATTAAGAGAAATTAATCAAATCATCACTTTCAACATCAAATATTTGATATATGTAAAAAATGAAGAAAAAATAAAATGGAATAATTTGTAAATTCTAAACCTGCTTCAAGAGCCCTTCATAATTACTTCCCCTATCATTGCCATTTGTTATTGCATCCACCTTAACTCATATATAATAAGAAATATTAGTAACATAAACATCCAATGATGCAATAAAAATTACGAACTCGAAATAAATTTAATGTGTTAACGATTGATGTGTTCGTGATACTATTAAGAAAAAATGTCATATAAAAATAAACTAAACCCTGAATAGAAAAACTATGATTCGTGGCAGTAAGTACCTCGTCGAAGAAAAGTATGCAAGGAGTACACGTCCTTGCTCGTTCGAAGAGCGTTCGAACTGCCAACTCGCTTTGGCCGTATAATTTATTCACAAGTTCAGGTCCCTAAATGAGAAACAAATATATTTTTACAAAAAAAAAAAAAAAAAAAAAAAAAAAAAAAAAAAAAGATTGATACTTCACCATACAAAGAAACAACAATGTATAATGAAAAAAAAAAAAAACCTTAATATATATGAAATTAGCTCCAGCTTCGTTCGCAACGGCTTTGGCGATCAACGTCTTCCCACATCCCGGCGGACCGTATAGCAAAAATCCAGTTTGGAGGTCTATTCCCAAATCCTATGTTAAATTAATAAATGTCAAAGACTATAGTTTCATTTGCTCAACATAAACACAAATCTTGAAGCAGACTATATATGTACCTCATAATCTTGAGGGAACTTGATTCGTCTAACTATGTGAAGCTCAAACTCTTGTCTGAGCGATTGAAGGCCTCCAACATCATCCCACTTCACGTTCGGGATTTCCGAAAACCCTTCCCTCTTCGTCGAAGGTGTAACAAGTTTAGCAGCTTCCTGTAACAATAATTACAAGGAAAAAAAAAAAAACATTATGCTAAAGCAAAAGAAACTTTTATGTGAAGTTCAAATGCACAAAGATAAAGATTCACTGCAGGTGTTCGATGAAATGCTTCATAATAATTTGCAAAATAAAGAAGGATGTGTAAATGCACAGCAGGTGTTTGATGAAATGTTTTCAAAAAACTGTAAGAATTTATTGCCACGTCAATTCTTACAAGGTCAGTACTCGACCCCGTTCGTAGTCTACGCTCGTTAGTAATCCATTGTCCTTGTTACAAACGAGTGTAGATTACGAATGGATTCGAACGAGGGTAGACTACGAACGGATTCGAAAACTAACCTCAATATCGGCCATGGTTACGACGACTTTCTTCACTTCTTCCCTCGTGGATGGTTGCTTCCAATAATCTTCACGCCTATCCTTCTTCTTCCTCTCGTCGACAATTCTTACTATTGCCAGATTAGCAGCTTCATCGATGAGCGATGCCAAGTCTGCTCCGACGAATCCCGGAGTGGACTTAGCAATTTTCCCAACATCAACATCTCCACCAACCCTAGAATTAAGCAGTAGCCTCGACAGGATATGAGCGCGTGAGCTCTCGTCCGGGACGCCTAGGTAGAACTCACGGTCGAATCGGCCCGGCCTCCTTAAGGCCGGATCGATGACGTCGGGCCTATTTGTCGCCCCGATCACCAGCACGTAGCCATTTTTACTGCCATTAGGCTCTTTGGCATGCTTGCGTACTTCGTCCATGGAGGACATCAGCTGTGTGGTGACGCGGTCCATGAAATTGCTGTGGTAGTTGGTCCCTCGTTTCGCAGCAATCGAGTCGATTTCGTCGATGAAGATAACCGACGGTGCTGCCGCGATTGCTTTCGAGAACAGCTCCCGAATGTTACTTTCCGATCGGCCTAAAGAAGAAGAAAAACATTACTCCCTCCCCTTCTCATTTCAATGGATTGTTTTTTTCGAAAAAAGATTTTATAGGGACAATATTAAAAGTAAAAAGTAAGAGGTCTACGTTGAAATTGAAGGGTTAATACTTTCATATTTAAACAACTTTTTAATAATAATAATAATAATAATAATAATAATAATAATAATAATAATAATAACAATAATACTTTTTCAGGTTTGTATTTTAACGTGTCGAAAAGTAGATTGAATCGTACCGTAATGAGAATGCACAAATTGAGTAGCTGAAACTTCGTGCATCCGCGCTCCGATCTCATTGGCCATGGCGCGGGCCAGCGTCGTCTTCCCGCACCCCGGCGGCCCCTTCAGCAGGATTCCGGTGGCTGGAGTCGCTCCGGCGCGGCGGAGCATCTCCGGGTGGTGGTACGGCAGCAGCACTTTTCTCCTCAGCTCCTCAATCAGCCCATCCATTCCCCCAAAATCCTTCAAAACTGGCCCTCTCTCTCCCCTCGACTCTGCCGCCGCCGTCTCGTCTTCCGCCTCCAGATCGATGAACTCCGGCCCCTTGTCGTCCTCCTTGCTCAACCGTCGTCTCTTATTGCGGCGGTCCGATGATGGGTTTACCAGACCTCCGCCGCGTGTTCTCGCCATCGTTGATGCCTGCGAAGAGGGAGAGAGTTATGAAAGAAAACAAAGGTAAATTTTCTAGCCGAATTTAACTATTTAAGGGAGTATATTATCTCAATTTTTAGAACTTTTTATAGTTTTAATAGGAGATGGTTTAGTTTATTTTTTAAATTATATAAATTGATTTTTTTAATCAATTAGTTTCAAATCTTTTATCACTCTATATTTAGATGAGTTTATTATATAATAATATAGGGAGATCAGATAGTTGAGACGAACGTAGTAATTATGACTCATATAAAGAGTATCGGTATTCGTTCATAGGTAGTTCGGTTTAAACTGTAAACCAAATAAGGCAAAACAATAATATATTGAGATAGTTGAGACGAACGTAGTAATTATGAATTTATGACTCATATAAAGAGTACCCTTATTCATTCATAGTTCGGTTCAAACCGTAAACCAAATAAGTCAAAACCATAATATATTGTGATTTGGTTTCGTATATCATTTGAAAAAAATATTTCTTTATTTTTTCCAATAGCAGGGTTCAATTCTTGAAATTGAATCGAAACTTGTGATTATTATTATTATTATTATTATTATTATTATTATTATTATTATTATTATTATTATTATTATTATTATTATTATTATTATTACCTCCGTCCCGCCAAAGACGTTACATTTATTTTTGTCAATTTCTGGCACGTTTTTCCACGCATCGTTACATTTCTTTTTGTCAATTTCTGGCACGTTTTTCCACGCTTCTTGATAATGCGTTTTAAAATAGATTTTTGAAGAATTTTTTCTTTTACGGGATACTATGATAGTTGTATTATCCCGCAAAAGAAAAAATTATTCAAAAATCTATTTTAAAACACTTCATCAAGAAGCGTGGGAAAACGTGCTAGAAATTGACAAAAAGAAATGTAACGTCTTTGACAGGACGGAGGGAGTATTATTATTATTATTAGTAGTAGTACCGATAATTAATTTTGACATAAAAGATTTAGATTCTGTTGCAATCCATCACCAATAAAAGTTGAGAAATATTAAATGAAAAAACAACTAATTAAACTTAATCTAATTCTTATAATATAAACATTTGTGCATACTCGAGAGTCGAAACCGGCTATAACTTCAGCAAAAGCTTTGTGCGAAATAAATAAATCTCGTGCCGAAAAGAAACGTAACCGTTGAAGTACTATGACAAGGAAGGACTCAATTAAATCTCCTCATTCAGCTTTTGAAGCTTTGAGACAAAAGCTTGTACTCTTGTATTTGCTGCATCAAATCGAAAAAAAAGAAAAAGTGTAGGGTAAAATAAGCAAATCTCTAACTACTAAGGCAAGAATCGGAGAATAGGTGAAGTATATATAAGCACCTTGTCCGAAACCGAAGGAGATATTTCGTCGAGCGCTTGAACGAAATGTTCGTCTTTGATCGTCAGTCGCGTTGCGCTAGCCTTCTTGGATGATAGTTTCTCTTTCAGAGCAGCCCTAGCAGCTCTGTGCATCTAATGTCGGAAGAACACAAAAACATTCATCGATCAAAACTATTATACGACACGACTATCGTATAGAGAGAGATCGGTTCATATGAGAACTAGCAACCGATGTGAAATTATATGAATATACCAGCTTAGAGAGATCGGCGCCGCTAAAATTGTGACATCTAGTGTCCTTCCCTAGAGCCATGAGGTCGACGTTCGGATCAACCGCCTTCTTCCGAGCAAGTGCTTTCAAGATCATACCTCGTTCCTCCGGACTAGGAAGAGGGACGTAGACGAGGTTTCCGAATCTTCCTGGCCGGAGCAACGCAGGATCCATGACATCGGGCCTGAAAAAAAACATTTATGCCTCGTGTATATATAAACAACGATGGCTACGTTAATGTAGACGTGACAATCGATTCATCGGTACCTATTGGTAGTACCGATTACGTAAACACCCTTTCTCTTTTCCGAGCCATCCATTTCTATTAGTAACTGCAGTGAAGTAAACAATGTGTTCTTACACAGATATTTGAAACAATTTATGTTAAAGAAAGTGAAAGTTGCACTAGTTGTGCTATAACTACGAACCTGGTTCACGACTTGCGGAATAACCGAGCTCCCTTCTTTACCGCGCTCTCGTGTTAGTGCATCGACCTTCGGAAGAGAATGATTTAATCGCAGTCAAAAGATTGAAGAAATATTTAACATTGATCAAACTACCGTGAAAGATTATGTCGAAAACAAGCACGAAGGAAGTACCTCGTCGATGAAGAGTATGCACGGAGAGCATGTCCTCGCTCGACTAAATAATGTTCGCACTGCCAACTCGGTTTCGCCAACATATTTATTCAGAAGCTCGGGGCCCTTAATAATAAGGGAAAATGTTAGTGAAAACAATGCCTTCCTTGAAATCTCTTATAATATAACCGCATTCCAGTTGTTTGATGAATTGCTTCTTTCAAATCTTTTACAATATAACTGCATGCTAACTGTTTGATGAATTGTCAAACTGAAGTTGCTCACAAGTCGCAACTGTTTGATAAAAAGCCAACAAAAGAAATGGCAAAAGTACTTCCACAACTAAAGATAAGATGTTGGAGTATGTAAAACATATAATGTAGAAAGAACCTTAATATATATGAAATTTGCTCCCGCTTCGTTCGCGACAGCCTGCGCTACCAACGTCTTTCCACATCCCGGAGGACCGTAGAGCAAGAAGCCCGTTGCAAGGTCCATTCCAAGCTCCTACAAGCAGTATGCTCTTTTTATGTACTCGATGAAGTTCGAAAACAAGATATTAGAAGAAACTATTTAATTTACCTCGTAATATTGAGGAGACTTTATACGCGCAACTATGTCGTAGTAGAACTCTTCTCTGAGGAAACGAAGCCCTCCAACGTCATCCCACGTCACATCCGGAATGGCGGAAAACCCTTCTCGTTTCGATGACGGTTGCACTATCTTAACAGCTTCCTGCCACACAGTAACGGTTAGAAGAAATCATCAAACTATTATAAGTTATTAATAAAAAAACAAAACCTTCGTCTATCGATTTATTACCTCAATATCAGCCATGGTGATGTTCATGTTCTCCTTTTCTTCGTCCAACAATGGCGTAATCAAGCAATTCCGGCAGCAACTGCAGTACTCCGTTTTCGAGCACTCGACGACTCTCTTCTCTAGCGGTCTACTCATTGCAAGATTACTAGCTGCACGGATAACTGCTTTCAGATCTGCTCCAACGAAACCCGGAGTGGATCTAGCAATTTTCCAAACATCGAAGCCACCATCAACTCCGGCATTGCACAATAGCTTCGATAGAATTCGAGCGCGTGCTTTTTCATCAGGGACGCCTAAGAAGAACTCGAGATCGAATCTCCCCGGCCTCCTCAAGGCAGAGTCGATGGAGTCGGGATTGTTGGTTGCTCCGATCACTAGAACGTAGCCGTTTTTGTCGAAGACGAGCTTGTGCGATTCGTCCATGGACGCCATCAGCTGCGTGACAATGCGTTGCTCCATTCCTCGATTCGAGTTCTCCCTCTTTGAGGCGATCGAGTCGATTTCGTCGATGAACACTATCGACGGGGCCGATCTTTGCGCTTTCGAGAAGAGTTCTCGAATATTTTGCTCTGATTCCCCTGAAATTGCTCCAAAAAACTTTACATTTCTCATCCCTTTCTACGAGTTCGAGCTAAGATCTTGTGTTCAAATATATCAATTCCATCAATATCAAAAAGTGTGCACGTAGTGTTGAAAGTCGAATCCACAAATGAACAGATTTCACCCTTCTCTACAAAGCTCGAGTATTTTTCGATCTAAAGGGAATTATATCAAACATCAAACGCATAGTACAACAGTCACAATTACTTAAGATCTAACATTAACATAACTTCCTTCAAAGATTAGTTTAATCAAAGTTATCAACGTAAAAAATAATCATTAAAAAACAAAAAGAAGCAATCTTTACTAAAAACCTAAAAAGTTGAGGGTGATTTTGGACTGGGAGGGTAAAGTTGAAAATCGAACCTTTTCTAGGTATTTGAGTGAGGGGAGTACTAAGAAATACTAATACTGGTGAATGTATTCTACCTACTTCCTTTCATTAAAATTGGAACTTTAAGTATTCAAGCTTTTAAATGATACGAAATCTATAGAGTGTCAACATATATAATTTTCCTTCAAAGACTAAAAAAACAAAAGGAAGCAATCTTAACTAAGAAAAAAATTGAATACCTGAAACTCCAGAAACCAATTCTGCAGCAGAGACTTCGAAAAGTGGGACCCCTTTCTCGTTGGCCATGGCGCGAGCTAGAGTAGATTTCCCGCAGCCAGGTGGGCCCTTCAGCAGGATTCCGGTGATCGGTTCGGCTCCGTCGACACGTGGCAGCTCTGGGTGATAGAACTGCCACAGCACCTTCTTCTTCAGTTCCTTCATCAATCTATTGATTCCCCCGAAATCCTTCAGCATGGGTTCCTTACTGCAAACCCTAACCTCCTCTCTCTTTGTGTCTTTCTCTCTCATCGAATTCTCCCCAGCGGTCTCGAGTTCAAGTTCTTCGTGACGGACGATTTTCTTCGATTTCCGGCTCAGTTCTTCCCGCATTGTTGATTTCAGCAGGTCGAACGCAGGCTCCGATTTCTCCCCCGACGCCGCGGTCTCTTCGTCGGACAAATCGTCGTAATAGGATGGATTGATGGAAGGCGAGGAGCTCGAAGAGGAGGAGGAGCTGACGACGAACTTCCTCCTCTTCGGCATCGGCGAATCGGCGGCGGCGCGCCTCCGCCGGATGGAAGCGCGGAGCGTGCTCTCGACGCGCTTGGTGAAGGGGCGGAGCTTGTGGCGGGCGTAGCAAGGGTGGCGGGAGCGGAGGTGCTCCACCAGTTCCCCGGTCGAGTACCCCTTTCCGGCCGCCGCGATGTGGCGGCGGAGCATCTCATCGTCGCTCGCGCGTCTTCCTCTCATAGCCGGAGTCGCACAGTGCATGAGGTGCAAATCTCGGCGCCGATTTGAAAATTTTTGGAAACAGAATTCGGCAAAATCTGTGGGGGACGGCGGTGAAGGTGGCCTGCGATGGCGGAGGAGGAGGAAAGACTATTTCGAGCAGATGCGATGTTAGGGTTCAAACATTCTATTTTTTTTTTTTTTTTTTAAATTTTTTTTTTTTAAATGTATTTAAGTTTTAATGACATAAAATTAAAGACTGCTCCACGAATATTCAATTTTGGGCTTTTGGTTCCAAAATATAACTTCTACCGCTTAACGGCACATGCACAAGAGGTGCCATGTATAGGTTTATTTTCATTGCAAACTAGTTTGGTACCCGTCGAAAATCGACGGGACGGGATTTAATAAATTTGTAAGTGAAATACTTTTTTTTATAAAAAGTACTATATAATTCTATTGAAAGAATTATATATACCAACATTAATTGTTGGGCCCATCAAATGAAAAGCAAAGTCTTACTAACGAATAAATTGGATAACTACTATTCTTTTTATGTTCATTACTTCTGCCTTCAAGAAATCCCCAGAATGTCTTTATTTATTCATTCAACAATATCAAAGGACTATGCGTACTGGCACCAAAAGGAGTGGAGTGGAAATATACATACAGTTAAAAGTTTGAGCTTTATGAAGATTTTTGTTGCATAAATTGAATTGTTTATACTTTAAAGTTAAGGCAGAAAAGATAATACTTACTTGTTTCTGCATGCGTTGAATTGTTTGCCAGTAAACTAACTTATTTGTTTCCAAATGTTGTAATGCTTGCAACAGTTGAACTTGAAATTTCAACGATGGCATTGTCGCATAATATTACCAATATTTAACTGCAACTGTAAAAACACGAATCATATAAAATAAATAGTAACACCAAACGTAATTTATATGAGGAAGAAAAAACAGTTTAATGAGGAAGAACAAAATGCATTGGAGACGTGTGCATCATCAAATATGATTTGTATTCTTGCAAAATGGAATTTATAGAATGAAGTAAGCAATGTTTTTCGACAATCAATATTCCGATTTAAGGTAATGCAAATACAATGTAAACAAATGTTGAACGCCCACTACCGAGAAATATATATGAATTAATTGCATCTTGGTTTAATAGTTAATTAATATATACAGTGTATTTTCATGCATCGGTCAACACTAATGGGAAGTAAAAATGTGTTTTTAATGATTTCATTGTTTGGAGAATAAATAGTATTGACTCAATAAATTTCACACGATTTTTCATAAATTCCAATGCTAAAATTATGTACCAATAATAAAATAATATAAGTATAATTATTGTGGTCTAACAATAATAAAGTGCCTACTAAATAGGGAATAACATATAATGTAATTATCTAACGCTAAAATTTATCACGGCTGCATGTCTTTGGTTGACCAAATGCAAATGTCGAAAAAAAACGTTGACTACACTAATTATGAAATTAGGTGGATTAGGGGGAATCAATTTAGGCGGGAAAATTGGGTAAGTGTATTTTGTTTTAGTAATAATATATAGATTTTTCGTAAGTGTTTTATTTTTGAAATAATTAAAAGAAAATTAAATGATCGAGAACTTCAAAAATTACATTTTGAAATAATTAACGCTACTATGGAATTAAAATCTATAATTCTATACGGTACACAGTAAATGAATGAATTTTGAGATTCATTCAAGTTTCAACAACAAAAATAATGGTACAAGTCGATAAAGTTTTAATTTAAATTATGTGTTCATGATCAATTTTACTTGCATAAATTTAATGAATTGTTTAATTTTCTCTACACGAATTCGAGCTTTTAAATGAATAAATTGTGTGGCACTAATGTATCCAAATTGTCCAATATAATCATCCATTAAATAAAATTAAGTCCTTTCGTCAGGCATATTTAAAAAAGTTAGCACCAAAAAAATGAAAAATTACTTACATATAATTATCATAGATTAAATTATGTGTACTAATATTGTTTTTTCGTAAGAAGTAAAGAATTGTTTCTATTGCATAATTATTTAAAAAGCACTTTTATCTATAATTATTTTTTTGCGATAAAATTTGGTCACTTTTATTAGTATATTCTACCTAATATACAATTATGTTAATATATTCTACATATTATACAATATTTTATGATAGCTAAATATTTCATAATTCATTAATTGTAAAACATAGCAATCAATTATTAAAGAAATTTAATAAAGATAAATTTTACCATTCAAGGGTGATTCTATTTATAACTACTATATTTCTCCCCATAACCCCCCACACCATAACAAAAAGGCTCAATTAGTGACATAAATTTGGTTGAATAGCGACGCTTATAATTGTAACTAAATAAAATTGTGACACATTTGAATAAGTAGCTATTATGCATGTCAAAAAATTATATGCATGTCACAGAATTTAGTGACATTTGATTGTGTAACTAATTCATCACATTTCTTCATATACTTACACATTCATATGTCACAAAATTATATAGTTACATGAATAGATGTAACGAAATTTTACTACACCATATGTGTAGCTAATATTGTGACACAACACATGCGTCGTTGTCGATCACCGCCACCGCCACCGCCACCGCCAATGCCTTCAACTCTAATAAGTGGGAAATGCTCCTATTACAAGATATATGTGAAATATTCCGTAAACATAACTGAGTCGTTGTCGATTGCAGATTTTGTTTCAAAAATGCGCTTCCTCTCTCTTGAGTTTCTCTTCCGAGATTGTTTACCAAATTTGAAATGAAATCACGTGTCCTCAACCATTATTCAAAACAATAAACCTTTTCCCTCAATATTTGCAGGAAACAATTTTGCGCTCTCATTCTTCAGAAGGAAGGGGCAACAATTTCTTATATATAATGGAGGACTTTCTCGTAAATACAAATATTTCTCTCAAAAAGGTGCAAACGTGAGTTAATTTAGGAAGGATGTGGCCGTTCACAATTACAATGAAAAATATCAATTTATAATAGTTTTAATTGCAGAAAAATTAGATTAAAAAAATTAAATTGTACTTGGCTTTTATACAGTATATATATGTATATATTTTAATTTTTTTTATTCATTAATAATATATATATCACATAATCTATTGACATGTTAAGAATATCTATCAATAGTGGGTAAGTAAACATTTCTCGTATAATTATTGGAAAAAAGTAACATTGATGCGGAGTTGATTTGACACCTTAAGGTCCTTAAATATTTCCTTTAGCCTTTTGAAGTTCAGTCAAAACTTTTGGCTAGAGAATTATGAGAGTGTTGTTTAGTATGTTAATTGTGTTTGATAATGGGAAAAGAATGAGATTATGCTCATAATTTATGGAATATTGGGGAAATAATGAGATTATGGGATTATTTAGTGTGTTAAAAAAAATAAAGAGTGCAATTAGTTTTGTCTAATTAAGTATTTTAAGTCTTAATTTTTATCGAAAAAGGAAATGTATCAACTTTAAAAAGAAAATGACTCAACCTCAAAATCACTTAATTTTTAGTTTTGGAAAAATTAATAAATTAATTATTGCTTGGGTTGACTTGAGGTCTTCCCAATTCAGTCGCACTCCACATTTATGACTTTTCTAATTGTCGTAGTGGAAAAAATTGCAATGTTTATAATGACTTTAAGACTGCCGTGTGACGTGGTTCAGAATGAAAGAAAAAACCTTGTGATTTACGAAGATTGATCATAAAGGTCTCGAACGTTAATCTTAACCCAAACTACTCGTCGGTCAATACACGTACACGCGCTCCTCTTATTCTATTGTAATAAAAACAGTGGGAGTACAACTTCAAAACTCCAGAAAACTTACACATTAATCACACTAACTTTTAGACAGCATAATTTACATAGTAGTACAAATTAACTGCTTGGGAATTACACACCTTATTTTCAAACAAACTTAACATCAACACTTTTAATGCCTCCTGACTTCACCATCCCTCACTGCTCTTCTTCTTCTTGCATCTGATCTTCTCCTTCGTCTTCTGTCTCTTGCATCGAACATCTCTTCAACAACCTCCTCTATTTTCCCAAAGTATCTGTATCTGAAGCTTCGGCAGAATATTAGCACCCACACAAAGCTTCCTAATCCCACAACATATCCGAGTGAGGCAGATACGTAATCCCACTCTATCTCCCTCTTCTTCTTCTTCTTCTTCTTCTTCTTCTTCTTCTTCTTCTTCCTTTCTTTCTCTTCATCATCATCATTGGTACGGTTTGTACAGCTTATGTTGAGATTGAAACCGCAGAGCCCCGGATTTCCTATATATGAAGGAATCGGCTGAAAATAACTAGCAAGGGCTTTTCATATTTGTAAGTAGTCACCATTAAATCCACATCACAGCACACATGAGAGCTGGCACCAGAATCAATTATCCAGAAATTCCTCTCCATGCTTGACAATACACTAAATGCATAGTGTACATCAAAAGCATTTTCTTGTGTCTCTGATCTCTGTACCATATTCACATCATTTCCAGTTTGAATATTTTGCCCTTTCTGCACAAACCGAGTCATATATTTTGCTATTTCAGATTGAATAACCTTTCCAATATCTGTTACTCCTTCTGCTTGATTCATCCTTCCATTGTCTGACCTTGATCTTGTATCTTCATCATCTTCCACATAATTAACCCTTGCAGACTTGTTTTCCTTTAATTTCTTGTACCAATCTGGATAGCCATGAATTTTAAAGCACTCCTGCACCTCATGTCCAGTGGCTTGACAGTGTGTGCATTTCATTTTAGCTCTGTCTTCCTTTGAAATTCTCCTCCGTGTTGCATAATTCCCTTTATTCCCACCATATCCTTGATTTTGCCTCCCTACCTGCATGATCATCCTCTGATCACCTGAACTTTCATCAGCTAATTCCATCTGATCCTCAACCTGTATAACCATACCATAAGCCTGCTCCACAGATGGCAGTGGTTCAAGCAACATTATCTGCCTCCTAGTCTGTTCATACACCTCATTTAAACCAACTAAGAACTGAACAAGCCTCTGATGCTCTTCACGTATAACATAATCATTCTCAGCATCACAAGTACAAGCAATTGGAGGCAACAGAAGATCTAATTCATTCCACATATTAGTAAGGTTACTATAGTATGTAAACACATTTTGATTACCCTGCTTAAACTGCATAATCTCTCTGATAGAGGATGGGGCGATTTCCTCTATCAAGAAACGAAAAAAACAAAAGATACAACGGCAGACGCGAGAACCTTGCTCGTCGTACACGCCACGAAATTACGAAGAAGAAAGAAAGGGAAAAATGGCGGCTAAATAAATAAAATAGGGTTTCTGTATTATATTTCTTGATGATGAAATAAGATACAATCCTCATATTTATACTAAATACCTAGGGTTGATTCGACCTACGATTCGGGAAAGAATCAACAAGAAAACCCGAAAAGAACGACCCAAATAATTAAACGGGCTAAGCCCAACGACAAATAATTAAAATAGAATAACTCGTATCACTCTCTCTGTAACCTATACGTTTTCGGTCCATTACTTCTTCCAAATCTATGCATCAACGCATTCCAAAGCTGTTCACTCGTTTCATAATGAGAGAAAGCATTCACAATTTCCTTAGCAATTGAATTGATAATCCATTGAGAGACCATAAAATCAGTCTTAATCCAGTCATTGTAATAATCCTTATCCTCATCAGGCTCAGGAAATGTTCCATCTAGAAACCCTAACTTAGTACGTGCTCCTAAACTTCAACGTAGGATCGAGACCACTGTAAGAAGTTCGTACCTGTTTGGTGAGCTGCTACGAGCTGCATCCCCGGGTGATCTGAGGGCTGTAGCTTCAGCAACTCATCGATCTTCTTCTGCGGAAGCTCTGGTTTCTCTGGATCTCCAGATCCACCAGTTCCAACCGGTTCCTTTCCACTTCGACGACCTGGAGTTTGTTGATTCCGAACTCCCAGATCCTTCCAACAACGCTTGCGAGTAACTCTTACGTCCTCCCTTAGCCATCTAGAGATCAATACCTGCTCTAGATACCATGTAAAAGTTCAATATTTCATGTAATATTTGAGTACGAAGCTGCAGAAATGGAGCACTTTCTATATTTCATTCAAGCAACTCAAACTCACTGTTACATTGTTCTACAGTGCTTATACTCGAGCAAGGAAGACAAACTTGCAAAATAAGAAAGGAAAGATTACATCACAGTCGAACACGTGGAATAAATCCAACGCCTACAACTTATTCTATCCTAACTAATAGCTAACAAATAGGAAAAGAACACGTGGCTATGAACTCCACGTCAGTAATGATTTAAACTGAGTCATCTTCTTCATTCACTCAAACCACCCCCACGTACAGCATCTTCATCAACCTCCAGTTTTTCTGCTTCTTCACTACTAGCTTTCTTCTCCACAACATCATTTCCACATAATGCCCACTGTCAGCATACTTTTCTTAATCGAAAAAGTTGCAGACGTGGCACCGGCACATCAGCGAAGGGGAGCATTTATGTTAATATGTATGATAATGTAATAGTTTATTATCAATTCATGCTTAATTTTATTGTTTAGGCTCCAATTGTTCGACGAAATGCCTATTAGAATCTTGATTTTTTAAAAAGTGCTCCAATTGTCGATGAAATGCCTGAATTATTTCTTGATTACAAAGTAGAATTTCGGGCAATGAAATTACTATCGGAAGATGCTTAGTTTCTTGTACGATCCTCGCGATGCTTCTCCGGCTCCGTCTCATGTTCCGACTGTTGGATTTTTTGACGAATTTATGAAGTGTTACTTAAAATGAGAAAGAAAAAAGGTTATGCATTGAGTTGTTTATGTTATGAGTTTGTTAGTTATGAATATGAGTTTGGATTGCTTTACTCTATCTGATTTTAATATTTAGTCCCGACTACGATACGAGACCTTTTAATCATGGAGATTCGAGGCATTAACTTCACTACCGTTAGAGCAAACGTATACGCATAACAAGATAGAGAATATAGACAATAAACATTGAGCAAAATAACACATTACACACCTTCTTATAAAATTTCAAACAAACTTAATACATGAATGCATAACAGTACTTTTAACGCCTCCTCATTTCTCGATCCCTCATTACTCTTCTTCTTCTTGCATCTGATCTTCTCCTTCTTCGTCTTCTCTCTCTTGCATCCAACATCTCTTCAACAACCTCTTCTATTTTCCCAAAGTATCTGTATCTGAAGCTTCCACAGAATATCAGTACCCACACAAAGCCTCCTAATCCCACAACATATCCGAGTGCAGCAGATACGTAATCCCCATCTATCTCCCTCTTCTTCTCTTTCTCGTTTTCATCGCTTCCATCGTCGGGATGTACAATGCAGCTTATGTTGAGATTGAAACCGCAGAGCCCCGGATTTCCTAAGAAGGAATCGGCTGGAAATGTTTGTAACTGACGCCCTTTTGGAATCTCCCCATTCAGCCTATTGTAGGACACATTCAACACCGAGAGGAACGTGAGGCGTGAAAGCTCTGTTGGTATATGCCCTGTTAGTTTGTTTAGAGAGAGATCGAGTGATTCGAGCTCCCCCAACTCTCCAAATGACTTTGGTATGCTTCCGTTGAGGGCATTGTGGGAGAAGTTGAGAAGACGGAGCGAGCTAAGATCGCCTATTGCCTTTGGTATCTCACCATGGAAATTGTTGGACGAGAAATCAATGGTGGTGAATTCTGGGAAAATCTTGACAATCTCGACCTCTAGCCCTTTCATAGTTATTCTCACCCCAGCGGGCTGCGCTGAGAAATTATACCTTAAATCGGTGCGCTCAATTTGCGGATAGCTCCCCTGCACCATTCCCCTCCAACTAGAGAAGTTTATTGATTTCAGAGTGCCACTGAAATTATTCGAAGAAATATCTATGATCTGAAGCAACGACCAGATGTCGTTTCTGTTGCTGTGACACTTTACTTCTCCGTGGAATCTGTTGGAGCGCAAAATGAGAACCCGCAAGCTCGATGACATCATGCATGGGAAGGTATCGTTGATGAGGTTGTTACCAACATTCATCAACTGTAGCCCCTTGCAACTTTCGACTGACTTTGGGATTTTCCCTCGGAGGGTGTTATTGTTGAGATTTAAATATTGTAGGGAGCAACCGAGACCAAAACTATCGGGAATGTGGCCGCTGAAGTTGTTTCGCCCCAGATCCAACACACATAGAGGCATGGTGTCATTAAGTAGGCAAGAGGGTATGGTACCACTTAATTTATTCATATACAAGTCGAGAGCTACAAGGTTTGTGGCCGTGCAGAGGGAGGTCGGAATCGATCCACTTAAGCTGTTATTAGCAAGTGACAAGTACTGAAGATCAGATGTGGTGTTAGTTGGAGCGGAGAGGTGAAGCTCTTCCCTGAGCCGGTTAGACTGCAAGTTTAGGTACGTAAGAGAAGGAGGGATGTTAAAAGGCTTTTGCACATGTGTAAAAAGATTGAACGACAGGTCCAGATAATAAAGCTGTGTTCCCCAAATCCAACTCGGTATCTCTCCGGAAATCCGATTGTTTGAGAGGTCGAGTCTTTGCATCTGATTAGGATATTGTTTTATGAAATCAGGAAAATCATGTAGGTTACATGAACTCAAGGACAACTCCACTAGCTTGGGAAGTCCAGAACTACTCCAATTGTCATTGTTGACATGTACCGATAAATTGTTGTCCGACAGTCTGAGACGTGTAAGATTGGCAAAGCTTTGAATCTTTTCTAGTTGAAAACTTCCATTCAACAAGTTTCCACTGAAAAGCAGTACCTCGAGGCTCCGAAGTTGGAAGAATGAGTCGGGAATGGGTCCTTCCAGTCGATTACCACTCAAATACAAACCAACAATCTTAGAGACATTTATGGTGGGGAATTCTTCAATCACTCCGGTAAAATTGTTGTAGTAAAGATCGAGTGTCTGCAGTGAAGGGAGGTGAAAGAGGGAGTTGGGAATTTTACCGGTGAATGAATTGAATCCTAGGCTTAGATAAACAAGATTGGATAAACCATCAAACATGGTAGGAGAAAGTGAGCCCGTGAACAAGTTAGACAAGAAATCGACACGAATGAGTTGGGTTAGGTTAGCGAAGGTGGATGGAATGGGTCCTCCGAATCGGCAATAACTCAAGTCTATCTCCGATAATGCCTTGAGATTGCCAATAGAACTTGGTATCGACCCCGACAAGTTGGTGCTGGTAAGCCTTAAAGACTTGAGAGATCCAAAGTGAGGAAACGGTGGCAAGCTTCCACTGAGCTCAAAATTTTCAGATAAGTCAAGATGCTGCAGAGTAGGTATTTGGAAGATTTTATGGGGAAAAGAACCCTTCAAACTACAACCAACAAGACTCAAGGTTGTCAAGCTCGAAAAGTTGGCGAACAAGTCTAGATTTGCCGTCGAGAGATTGTTATAATCTAGTCGAAGAACAGAAAGGGAAGGGAGTTTGGCAAAGGACTTAGCCAAAGGGCCGGACAAATCACAATCACGTAAGCTCAAAGCGGTGAGGTTGGGTAAATGTGATGATATGATGTGACTCCAATTACTCCTTTCGCGAGAGGAAGTAATATTAATATCATCCAGATACAATTCTTGAAGCCCCGTTAGATTTTGAACAAGCATCTCCAAATTCGGGTACTTGAGTTTCAGAGGCTCATAAATTTCATAGATATGAGGGCCGGAGATATCGAGACTAATTAATCTCCTCAATGAGGAAATTTCAAGAGGAACCTGCCCACTAAAACCGGCATATGACAAATTCAAGTGTGTCAAATACTTGAGATGCTTAATACCTTTTGGAAACTCATGAGTTGATGTGTAGAATTCATTGTTGGCAAGGTTGAGCTTCTCCAGATACTTTAGTCCGAACAGACTCGAAGAATCCCCGATTCCACCGGAGATGGACTCAGCATCCAGCTGCAAACTGACAACGTGGCCGGCACCGTCGCACTCCACGCCGTACCAGCGACAACAGTTGTTTGTGTGATTCCACTGCACCAGTTTTGTTGAGAAGGAGGTATTGAATATCAATTCATTCTTGAGTTGGAGCAACAAGCTATTCTGATGATCAAGGCATTGGATATTATCATAAGAGTGGGTGAAGATGAAGAAGGAGCTAAAAAGCAAAGAAATGAAGAACAAATACTTTAAAAACATGGTGAAGCTAAAGGGTGGTGATTGGATTGTATTTGTGTAGTAAAACTTGCAGCTAATGAAATGGCTTTATAGTACTATTTATTAAACATTTTGATTTTATTTTCCTCTTTTTTTCATTTATTTTTATTTGGAAGACTAAATAGTAAACAAGGAAAAACTAAACTAAGTATGAATTATTGGGGAAGAAAAACCAAAAACGTTGACGCAGAGTGAGGTCTTCCTCCAAATATAAATATAAACATATGGACTCAAACTCTCCTCAGACTTTTCTTATTTCCAAGGTAGAAAAGAAAATATTGCAATTTTATATGGCCATGACTCTGCCTTTTGATTTGGTTCAAAAACAAAAACAGAAAACGGTGACTTGTGATTTACGAAGCTTGACTTGAGGTATTTAAATTCCTAATATTAATGTTAGGACAACTAACATGTTCAAACATCAAAAATTCAGGGGTGAACGTACGTAACTTATATACAAAGGTGAGCATTACAAAATTAGTATGAAGCTTTTTGTGTAGGAGTTCAAAATTAAACGTGTCGGCAAAGTGAACAATTTCATACTAATGTGGTTTGGTCTCAAAGTGAACAATTTCATCCTAATGTGGTTTGGTGAGGAGTCTGAACGCTTTAAACTTCCCATTTTTTTATCCACAATTTTTATGGTCTATTTCCTTTATCGTACATTCATAATCTTTAGGGTCTTTCCATTTTAGATAATGACCTCCTATATAAAAAAAACTCACAATCATGTGAAATGTCCAATTTGACTTTCGGGAAATAAATTATGTCCGGTAAGATAAGTTACATAAATTATGTCCAATTTTTGCATTTTCGGACGAAAATGCCCCTAAAAGTTTTGGCAAATTTTCACAAATCTCTTGGCTTTTCCCCCCCCTTCAGCTCGTAAGTTTGCTGAAAATTTCGGACAAAAGTTTTCGAACTTGCTTCTCTCTTCTCTCTCGCAGCTCATCTCTCTCTCGCAGCTCATCTCTCTCTCGTAACTCCTCTCCTCTCTCTCTCCCTCATCTTTGTCGGAATATACCAGTTCGATTCCGGCAGAGATTCCGGCGGCATTTTAGGGCACCGGTTCGATTCCGGAAGAATTAGCGCTATTCCGGCGACGACTCACTCCGGCGACTCTCTCGCAGCTCATCTCTCTCTCGCAGCACATCTCTCTCTCGTAACTCCTCTCCTCTCTCTCTCCCTCATCTTTGTGGAATATACCAGTTCGATTCCGGCAGAGATTCCGGCAGCATTTTAGGGCACCGGTTCGATTCCGGAAGAATTAGCGCTATTCCGGCGACGACTCACTCCGGCGAATTGAATCTGATTGTTTCCCGAGCTTCCTTCTGGGCAGTTCATTCCGGGCAGAAGTTGCTCTATTCCGGCGACGACTCCGTCGAATTGAGTGTGGGCAATTTAGTTCTTCCCTAGCTTCCGTCTGGGCAGTTCATTCTGGGGTCAAATTGCGCGATTCCGGCGACGATTCCGGCGAATTGGGGGCTGGGCCAATTTTTCTTGAAGTGGATTGATTTGAATTGAAGGTATTTGTCTTGTCTTGTTTCATTCATTTATGAGTTTCAGTTGTTGCGAAAATGAATTTAGTGAATCGAACCAGCTGCTGAAACTCTCTCAAACAAAACTGGATTGATTTCTGCGATGAAAATTTTGGGGAAGAACAAGTTGGAACTATTTTTACAAAATTAGTTCCAACTGTTCCAACAGTTAGAACTTTTCCAAACAGTTCCTCCTAGTTTTCAACAGTTCACAGTTCCAAGAGTTTCAATTGTTTTCCAACAGTTGAAGTATTATAAGTTTTTTTATTTGCATTTTGCAGATGCCGCATTCTTCGAAGATAGTGATTGTTCATGGAGGGACATGGACCGGAAACGAATACAGTGGCGGAGATGAACAATTGATGCTTATACCGCCGGTTGGTCCTATAAAGTTCACATATTTGTCGAGCAAGATTGAACAATGTATCATGAAGCCTAAAAGTAGGTATGTGTATGAAATCTATGCAATTGTGAGTTCCCCGTCAAGTCAGCCCATTAAATTGAAGATTATGGATGATGTAGATGTCGATCTTGTGTTGAATGAATTAGAAAAACCTACCTTCTACATTACTACAACTCCCATAAATGATGAATTATTGGAGATTGTAAATCATCAAGCATCACAGGGGACTAAGGCTAAGGTCACTAATCTGGCAACTAAAGCTTCGTTGAACAAATTCGGCGGTAGGAATTTGGAAACAAGAGAATTCGATCGTGGTTTTGGCAGGGGGTTGGATCAGGAATTGTCGGATCGGGAGTTGGACAGGGGGTTGGATCGGGATTTAGACAGAGGGTGGGATCGGGATTTAGACAGAGGGTGGGATCGGGATTTGGACAGAGGGTTGAATCAGGATTTGGACAGAGGGTTGGATCAGGATTTGGACAGAGGGTTGGATAGAGGGTTGGACCGGGATTTGGATAGGGAGGAGGATGAGCATCACCCCTCCGAGACAATTAGACTCGATGATGATGATGATGATGACGTTGATAGGGACAGTCTCGATGATATGGATTGTGGCAGCATTCGACGGACTTGGGTTTCTCAAGGAAGTAATCACGTATTTGAGGGAGATCAACAATATACTGGGCAATGGATCATACCCGCTGCATCGTATCATCTTAACGAGCCCACATCAGTAGAAATCCCAGATTCTGAATGCATTTATGATGATACACTCCGCAAGGATGCTATATTTGCAAGCAAGGATAGATTGATAACCGTCTTAGGGTTATATCATCTTGCTAATCACGTATCCTTTATAACGCCGCGGTCGTGTTTCATTCGATACCACACAGTGTGCAAAAACCGTAATGCTAAATGTTCGTTTGTTTTACGTGCACAAGCAATAGGTAGCGCATGGAAGATTCATGAATGGAGTCCACACAGTTGTCAAAAGGATTTGAGATATCAATCCGAACCAACCATATTGTCCAAGGTTTTAGGTGCATACCTTGTCCCAAACTTGATGACTGCAGGTGTCGTTTTAAGGCCGATGGATATCATTGCACAAGTAGAGAGGACATTTGGGGCAAAAATCAAATACCAAACCGCCTTGGCTGCAAGGAACCATGCACTAACAATGGTGTACGGCGACGCCATGAAGTCATTCAAGAGGCTTCCGAAGTACCTTTGGATCTTAGAGCATGCAAACCCGGGAACTGTTACAGAATTAAAGGTCGATGCCAATGGGAAATTCAGGTACTGTTTTATGGCTCTTGCTGCGTGTATAAGAGGCTTCAAGGCTTGCCGGTCTGTGATTGTTGTCGACGGTACCCATCTAAAGGGTAAGTACAAAGGTGTGATGTTCGTTGCTGTTACAAAAGATCCAAACGAACAGATTTTACCATTGGCTTTTGGGTTCGGGGACAAAGAATGTGACGAGTCATGGTCTTGGTTCTTAACACAGTTGCGGAATGCGTTTGGATGTCCAGAAAATCTGCTGATCGTTGCGGACCAGCATGTTAGTATCAAGAATGCGATGGACGTGGTATACCCCGGCATACCTCACGGGCTTTGTGTTTATCATATACAGAACAGCCTCAAGTTTTGGGGAGAAAGTGCAATTGCAATTTTCCAGCAAGCTGTACACGCCTATCGAGAACGAGACTTCGATGCAGCAATGAATAATTTGAAATCATTTGCTCCCGGTGCATATGCTAAGGTAATGGGTATTGATCCTATCAAATGGGCTCGTTCTAAATGTCCCGTGCGCCGTTATTGCTTTTTAACATCGAATGCTGCTGAGTGCGTGAATGGATGTCTAAGATGGGCTAGGGCGTTGCCGGTCTGTACGCTTTTTGAGTGTGTGCGCTCTCTTATAGGGAAGTGGTTCCTAGACCGACGAGCTGAGGCTGCAGCCCGAACTCACGAGTTAACGGGTTATGCACAGTCTAGGTTGGGTCGATCGTTGGAGTTGGGGTCGACCATGAGTGTTGAACCAATTTCTCTAACTAAGTTCAAGGTGTCGACAGGGATGAAGCATCACGTGGTGGATCTTGAAAAGAAGCAATGCACCTGTCTTATCTTTGATTTGGAGTTGATACCGTGTTCTCATGCCGCAGCAGCCATTCGGTACCGTGTTTTAATAGTTTCTACTTACGTTTTTTTTTAATTCTAGTTACTTACGCTTTTATTTGAATTATATTTGGCAGTCATACGAAGCAGACTCCGTTTGCATTTGTTAGTTCGTACTTCAGTACCGCATCGTTGCGGGAAACTTATGCGGGAGAAGTGATGCCAATTCCAATTCCTGAAGAGTGGAATGTTCCTGCTGATATTGAGGCATGGTCGGTTGGAGCACCGGATCAACCCAAGCAGGCCGGCCGTCCACGCAAGAGAAGGCTGAAGGCCAAGTCCGGTTCGTCTCGGAGCCAGAGCCAAAGTAATGGCAATTCGAATTCGTATACCCCTCGGTGTAGTAGGTGCTCGCAAACTGGTCACTATCAGAACACCTGTTCTGTTTCTTTACCGATTCCTACTGAGGCCTCGTCCTTGTGTGCAAACAAACGGAGGAAGCAGAAGAAGTGCAGCATCTGTGGTGTTCTCGGCCATACTCGTTTAACATGCAAGGACAGAGCTCCTCCTCCGTAATTATGTTATCTATTCGCTGTGGTTGACACCTTTTTTTCCATGAAGTTTGTAAACTGTTGTTGTATGGATTGGATCTGTTGGCTTCGTGTTGGGCAGGGTTTTTCTTTATGTTTGATCGAACACTGAAAGCGTGCATGCTTACCGTGAAAATGATTACAATTATTGTTAAGTGCAAAATTACTGTCATATGTTCCATCAGTTCCAACTGGTCCAACTGTTCCAACAACTGTCACCTGTTCCAACAGTTACATTGTTCCAATTAGTATCATTAGTTCTGTTTCAATTTTTGTATAATTTGTTCCAACTGTTCCAACTTGACGCTGTTCCAACATTACATACAGCGTGAATAGGTGTCGTATGGTATGATACTCTGGGCCATGGCTGACTAATTGTATTTAAACACACACTTGTCTCTCTCTAGGGTTCCTCACTTCAAAACTTCTCCCACCGTTATTCCTCTCCTCCTCCCATCGTTTTTCCTCTTCACCTCTTGAGCACTTGCGTTCTGCACCCACTTCATTCCACCGTTTTTCTTCACTGCACTTCACTAAAAACGAGTAGAGAATGTCGTCCTCCACCCGCTCCTCCTCCTCTGGTTGCCGACCTACAAGGTTCTCCCGTCCAAGTTGTGTGCACGGAGTGGAGGCTGATATTTTAACATCGCATACAGAAGAAAACCCTGGGCGTAGGTATTTTTGTTGTCCAATCAGGAAGGTATGTATTTTCTGTTAACTAATTAGGGCTTAAGGATTCGTTTTTTTTATTTTATTTTTAATAAATATTGGTCAGTCGTTTATGCAGGAAGATGACTGCGACTTCTTCCAGTGGCTAGATTGCCCAGAACCTACAAGCTTCTGCCGAAACAATTGTGAACGTCGCATTGACTCCATGATCCTCGAGCACGGAGAACAAATTTTTGAAGCACAACGGGTGGAGAAATCGTTGCTCGAGCAATTGAGGTTGAAAGAGCAGGAGCTTGAGGCTCTTAAAGATGATTTTGAGGTTGCAGTTCGAGCTGAAGTATCGAAGAAGTGGACCGCATTGAAGAAAGTAGGGCTTCTAATGTTGATATTAACTGTTCTTATTAAACTTACATTTGCTTAATCACTATCTTAGTGGACTGTTAAGGGCTAAAATTTCATAGTTAAGTTGGTACTATTTTATTTTGGTTGTGTATGAACTGTAGGCTGTTTGTTCGAACAGTTGGAACTGTCGTAGTTGTGTTGTAACTGTATTGTTTCTGTTGGAACTGTAGTTTCTGTTGCTTGGAACTGTCGGTACTTATACTTCAAATTAGAACTTTGAAATTAAAAATAAAATAAAGAAACTTCAAATTAGGACTTATGAGTCCTATTTTTATGGAAAAAAATAATAATAAACAACAAGATATATGACATCAAAAGCTCGAAAATAGGAGTTATATAACTTGAAGAGAATTAATAATTAAATAAACTTGCATTCAAGAGAAAAAAATGATGTGACTACACTAGCAAGAGAAATATGACACTTACATCCAAAAGTTATTGTAATAAAGTTTGACTCATGCATGCCAGTGAGTCACTTTTATGTAGTCTACACACTTGTGCATTCATTATGGGAGTTGAAATAGGAGTGACACATGAAAAATGATGTGAATACACCAACATAATTGTTTATGAGTGTTGTCTACATGAAATTTAAAAAAAAAAAATATATGAATTTTAGGGTAATGTTTAAAAAAACGTGATTATTTGCAAAATAGGAATATAGTAGTACAAAATATACATTATAAGTAAAGGACCAAAGTATTCATTTAGTTGTCACAAGTTGCCCAAAAGTGAATGCAAAAGTTTATGACATTTGCATGCAAAAGAGTACTTGACACTTGCATGCAAAAGTTAAAGCCACTTGCATTCAAAAGTTTATGACACAAAAGTTAATGCAAAAGGAGTTTGCAAAGAGTATTTGACAATTGCATCAAATGGTGTTTGTTTGTTTATTGTTTGGTGAAAAGATTTTAAAATAAATTAAAATTAACAAAATAAAAATTAGTATTTGTTTCTATTCGTTTATGATTTATTTTTGAATGCATTTAATGGGTGACAACAACACAACATTAAACTTCAAATTAGGAGTCTACATAATTGTTCCGTCACGCCATTTCTAACCCTCTCGTCATTTCTCAACTGTAGGACTATAGGGTTTGTATTGTATAGAAAGTGAAATGACAAGTTATGACAAATTATGCACAAGTTTGACTCATGCACAAGAGTTATGACAAGTTATGCACAAGTTTGACAAAAAGTGAATGCAAATGTGAATGACATTTGCATGCAAAATAGTATGACACTTGCATGCATTGTTTAATGCCACTTGAATGCATGAAGTGACTACACCATGCAAAATGAACTCACTTTTACAAATAGTTAGTCAAAATATGTCGTTGGAATGGGTGGCAACAAGACAACATAAAGCCCCCCACATTAGCTACCTTCTTTTCCATTCTCTCATTCTATCTTTCCATTCTCTGATTCTCCTTTCCACTTCTATCATTCTATCTTTCCATTCGCTCATTATCTGCCTCCGCTTCTCGACCAAAAGAATGGAAGGATACACTTTGTACGTTGGGCCATGGAACCCTACGGTTGATAAGAGCTTCATAAAGCACCTTATCAAGCAAAAGAGGGAGGGCATGCCGTTGATGGAGGGTTTGTTGGCCGTGGTCGATAGTCTCAACATCGAGTTCGACATCCCACACACGTTCATCTTTGAAGATGTGTATTCCCGTTTTTATTTCATGAAGGAATGGTATGAGAGCTTCAAATGGTTGATTGGCTTTGAAGGCACACAATGGGATATGGAGAGCAATCGCATCTTGGCGACCGACGAGAAATGGGCGGAGATCGTTCGGGTAATGTTTTCATCGTCTATCTCATTTATGATTTTTGTTTCGATAACCTACACGAAAATAATATGCACATCATCATTACGCAGATTAACCCGTTTACTAAGGTATACTACCGTCGGGGTGACCCTCTCTACAACGACTTGATGGTGCTTTACGGACTCGACGACGTGAAAGAAGAAGAAAAGTCGGATCCAAGCAAAAAGGTGCCCGACCACGGAGATTCCGAAGAAGATTCCGTAGAAGAAGTTACATCTCCTCCCTTTAACGCGGTGAGCCGTAGGCTCTTCACCGGCCCGTCAACCTCCGATGCACCCCCCCCACGTGGGAAGGATCCGCGCAAGGCTAGAGGGGAAATTGATCGCTCTCGATGCTCGTCGACCTCGACATCACCGTTGATGTGGTGGAAACCGTGATTCAAACATCTTCCCACAAAGATCAATGTATTTTCAACATTTTGTGTTTCCTTCCAGGTTCTCGTTGTTGATGTGTTTTAAATTCGGTGTATTTTGTGTTTCGGTTCCATCATTGTTGATGTGTTTTAAATTCGGTGTATTTTGTGTTTCGGTGCATGCATTGTTGATGTGTTTAAATCTCCGTGTATTTGTAGTGTACTTTCATGTATTTTAAGTTGGAACTGTGTTTTATTAAATGATGTCCATTTGTATTTCTTGTTTGATGTATATTAACTAAAAAAACAAATTTAGTTAAGACTACGAATGAACTCAAAATACAAATTCAATGAAGACTATGAATTAACTAAAAAAACTATAACGTTTGTAACTGTTCCAACTGTTCCAACTGTTAGAACTGTTAGAACTGTTAGAACTGTTAGAACTGTTAGAACACTATGCACTAACACAAAATACAAACACACATACAGCTTACAGATTAAAGGTCCGAACTGTTCTAATTGTTCTAACTGTAAGTACTGTTAGAACTTTTAAAAAAAAAAACAGTCTGTTTCACACCACCAACAGTTTCACACCACCAACAGCAAAAAAAATTAAATTACATGCCTTGTTTGTTTCATACCCCAGATCGGAACGAATAAATTGTTGTCAACTGACATCACCTCCCCTCTTACCACTCATTTCCGTAAATACGGGCTTTTCAAAGCCCCAGAAGGTTTCCTCGGCCTCAGTGTCCTTCTGTAGGTCTGCAATACCGTTGGTGCAGCTTCTGCCTCCACCACCGCATCTGCTGAAGGGGCGTTTGGAGCTGCCTCTGGCTCCATCGGTAGTGGATCGAGGAAAGGATTGGGGAGGGGCCGTGGCTCTATCGGTAGTGCATCGAGGAAAGGATTGGGCAGGGGCCTTGGCTCTGTCGGAGCTGCATCGAGGGGATTGGGCAGGGGTGCATCGGTCATGTCCGGCATCTATCGGAGCTGCTCACGTTCCGTTTCCGTAAGGGGGGCATCGGGGTCGATTGGCTCATTGACCTGTTGACATCAAAAGTGCTCATTATATTATCATAAAAATAAAAATAAAAATAAAAATAAAAATAAGAAAAAGGTTTGTTTTATTACCAGATGAAATCTGGATCTGAAACGCGTCTTAGGCCCTACGTACGCAGCCGTCTGCTGCCCGATGGACAAGGCAACCCTCGATCCCTCCTCGGCCTCCTCAGGCTGATCATCACCCCTCGATCCCTCCTCGGCCTGCTCATCCTCCTCGGCCTGCTCATCCTCCTCGGCCTCCTCGGCCTGCACATCCTCCTGCCCATTGTGTAATATAATAAACTAAAGATAGAAAATGAATTGAGATTGAAAAGAGGAGGAGTTTAAACCTCTTCTTCCGCATCTTCATCCGCTGCTGCATCACCCTCACGCTCGTCCTCCACTCCCCGGCCACTGGAACCACCTACCTCCACATGCCCGGATTGGTTGAAGTTGAATGTTTTCAACTTCTCAAAGACCAACCCGGCCACGTGTTCGGCGAACGACCCCATCAGCTCCTGCTTGAGCTCCTCCTTCACTTTCCGAACTTCCCTCGCAACAAGATCCTTGGCCTTGGCCCTCTTACCACCCCTGCTTTCAGTTGGGACTTCGGCCTCTTCAGCAGCTTGGACTTGGGCTTCAGCCTCTTCTTCATTTCCTTCATCAGAAGTCCCCCTCCTCCTCTTTGCACGGGGTGCACGGGCTGCACGGGCAAGTGATACGCGGGAAGGATCGTACTGGAAACTGAAGGGGGTTCCCGGGGGCTCGAGGGTGGTCATGTAAGGCTCATTCAGCTCGTCGGGGTCAGCAGCCAACGAGGTAGGTACCTTCAAAAAATAGTACAAAATACTTGTTCAGAAAAATAGTGATAACAATTGAAACGTATAAAGTTGGAGCAGAAAGTTGGATCCAAATGTTGGAACAAAAAAGTTGGAACTGAAAGCAGCAAGTTGGATCAGAAACGTTGGAACAAAAGAAGTTGGAACTGAAAGCAGAAAGTTGGAACATAAAAAACATAAAGCAATATCTTCATGTACACCACCAGTAGTACTGAACATATATAAAGTTCAAACAAAATATAATTTTTTTTACAAACTACTTAAACTAACCTCTTCGGTCAGAATCTTTCCATACGAATCAGCTTTTGAGTAGGCGTACCGGACGCCTCGAGGACGATGGCCCTCCTTCTCCGCAATCCGTCCCCCGATTGATTTCCCCATTTCGGGGAATGCCTCGTAAATCCATCCCTAGAGATAAAAGAATAATATCCAGAAATAAATTGAGTTGAGTATATCATACCAAATATCTAGAAAATGAAAAAATGAAATCTGGAATTATAATTACTGGAAAGGGTACGTACCAGGAAAGCGAGGACGTTCCCGTTCAAATGGTACGATTTCAGTGGAATGGAGTACCTGACTGACTTCAGGTTCTTTAAAAGAACCTGGAAGGAGACGCTCCCCCACGGGAAGCCATTCCAGACCGGCTGCTGCTCAATCAATGCCCACACCCATTCGGGGACCTTGTTGCTCGACTCCAAGCCAAGCACTGTGTGGACAGCAACCACAACCTGTCCCAACCTCAAGGTGTCCACCGCAGTCATCCCCTTGAAGTTCGAATCTTCTGTGAAAAAGGCCCACAGCTCATCTGCAGTAACGGCCTGCTTCCCGAAGAGCCTCGCGTAGGTGGACTTCTGTGAAAATTCGAATATGGAGTAGGGATCGAATCCAGGGGGACAAGCTCCGAACTTCAGCCCTGTCACCAAGGCGAACTCCGTCCTTCCGAAGCGAACAACTTGATTGTTCACCCGGAAGAATATGGCCGTTGGATCAGGGTCAGGGACACCAACCACCTCCCGTGCGATTAGGTAGTGCACCAGCTTGTTTGATCGTATTACTTTGTTGGGATAACGGAGGTAGTCCCCGAAGGGTGTAAGGTTCATGAACTGTTCAGGGTCCCCGTGAACTTTCAGTCGATTCCAAAGCAATTCTCGTACGTTTTCCTTCCCTGCCAACAGGAGCTTATACTTCCCTGTCTGCATTTCAAGCCTTGGGTACTCCCAACGAACCTACAAAAAACAAGTACATTTTATAAGCCAAGATTTAGAGACCTAACATTCAGCCTAAAATTCGAGCAGCAAAACAATCAACTTGAATGCTAAATTTGCAGAATTTCAAGCAAAATTCAAGCATGAAGCAAGAAGCAAGAATGAAGCAACCAAAATTCAAAACTCGAGCAGTGTATTTATTGAATATAAATCAACCTAAAATTAGAGCAGCAAAACAATCAACTTGAATGCTGAATTTTTTGCAGAATTTCGAGCAAATTCAAGCAAGAAGCAAGAAGCAAGAATGAAGCAAACAAAATTCAAGCAAACAAATGAAAGGGTTTCGCACACAAGATATTACTTCCGTCACATAACTACATGATGATGTACAATACTCACTTGAATAATAACTTTGGATTCCAATTTTCCAACTTAATCTCCAATCAGGTAGGTTAAAGGATAAATTAAAGAACAATATCTAAAGCTTATTAGAATTGGAGTTAAGAATCCACAACTAGTTGTGTCACATTCGAAGTTTATTAGAATTGGAGTTCAGAATCAGTCACTATCCCCAATCAACAGCCAAAACACATGAAAAAACATAATTTTCTAAGAATCCATATTGCCAGATTGATGAAGAATCCCTTTTTTATTGTGTATCGGATTTATACACAACCTCGAAGGCATTACAAAGGTTCTGCAATCAGAGGAGAACATAAGTGTAAAGAAGATAATTAGTCCAAAAGCATACCATAACGATGCAAATGGTGTGATTTGTATAAGTAAATCCATTTTCTGATTATCACAATGGCCTTAACTCAAGATATAGATCTAAAGGAACTCTGATCTTCTCATGCCTTAATAGATAATGCAACAACCAATATGTTTGTAGTTTCGAGCTCCCCAAGTTAATATAATGCAACAGATTCATCAAGTTAATATAAACGAAACAGTCTTCAAAAGGTATGCATTCTCGATCTTCAAAGAGTAGCTGCTGCCATATTATCATACAAAACAGAGCATTCACCTATAAGCATTCCAGATCCAACAACTAGATAGCACAATTCATTAGCAACCATTCGTTTTCCCACAAGTGAATACCACATATCTTGATGTATAGACGAACTTCATTAGAGCTCGAAAATCAAAAGATGTAAACCAAAATGGACAACCTTAAAATCAACATAGAGAACATGAATGAACTAATCACATCCACAATTTTAAAAACTAACAAGGAACAAAGATCTATAACACTTCCATAAACTCCAAACAATTGCACACGAACCAAAACCCTAAACCCTAAAAACCAAAAATCAGAAATTAAAACACACAATCACCTGCTGTTCGTCCTCGGCGGCACGATTCGCAGTAGAAGCGGCCATCTTGAGAGAGAGTGTTAGAGAGAGGGGGGGCGAAGAAGGTGTGGTGTGAGAAAAACCAAACTTGAAGGCTGGACAGCGACACACGGCGACGGGGAAGTCGGGACAGCGACGGCGACCGGCGGCGAATGCGAAGGGACCGACGGCGACAGAGAGGGTTTGAGAGAGAGGCTTTGAGAGAGAGGGTTTCAGTGAGAGGGTTTGAGAGAGAGGGTTCGACAGGGAGCTATGGCGACGACGAGGGCGGAAGACTGACCTCGCGACGGCGACGGCAAACGGCTGGGCGGCGACGGCGAAGACAGGTGGGGAGGGAGAGGTTTTGAGAGAGAAATTGATTTTCAGTTTCAGAGGTTCGATTTTGAGAGCCCGCTTCGATTTTGTCGATTTTGAAGGAAAAAACCCAATTCAAAATGTCAAGGGTAAAATTGTCCTAAATTATAAAAATTGGACATGATTTATTGAAGTTATCTTGGTGGACAAAATTTATTGTTATAAACTCAAATTGGACATATCAAATAATGCCCCTAAAAAAAAATTATAATTATACCTTTTAAACATGACCATCACATACCATCAGACATTTTAATGCACCACCACAATACATTAAACTCCGTGTCAATCCTTCCGGACCCTAAATATCATGTATGGGGGAGTAAATTTTAGTTACATCTTTTGGACCTTGATGATTTTTAAGCGATATTTTATTTTATTGTTTAGTTATATATTGGGCTTTTAAAAAGTAATTGGACTCTGGAGCTCAAGCGGGCTTGATTTTATTTCTCGAGGTCTATGAAGCCCAATAAGAAAAAAGATTAGGCCCAAACCCTCCTCTTTTTCAACTCACAAAATTTCAAACTGAATTTTAAATTTTTTTTAGTGAAATTACTAAATATCTAAATCTAATAATAATTATAAATCTTAAATTAGACGAGTGAACTCTAGGAAATAAATATAAAATTATTCAAAATCATACTACGTCGAAATTGCTTAAAGAAAACATATAAAATTAAATTACAAATCGAGAGTGGTAAAGTCTGGCCAAATCTTGACTAGCTCCACCCCTAGCCCTTTGATGGTTAATGTAACTCCAAAGCTGCATAAAGAGTAGTAGTAGCTCAGCTCGTTTCTTCTCGACTAGCTCCTCGCTGCTGAAATTATTTGAGGAGACGTCGAGAATCTGAAGAACTGGCCAGCTGTTGTTGCATATCACCTCTCCACGGAATCTGTTCGAGCTCAGAACAAGAACTCTGATGCTCGACGACCAGGGCCGGCCCTGACAATTTCGGGGCCCTAGGCCAAATGAAAAATAGGGGCCCTTTATTCAAACTAACATGCAATATAAAAAAAATGATAAAAAAAAATTACATGTCCTTTTGGTTCATTGTTTCTCAATCCAGTAACATATGAATCTAATATCTACTATACAAAATCATAAGAAAGATTTTCTTCGAGCAGTTGCAGATGCAAAATCTTTAATAATCTCATCGACATCAATATGTTCCAACAATCTTTCTCAATAGCTAAAGTTGCCAATCCATTCAACCTTTCTTGTGACATCGATGATCTCAAGTATGTCTTTATCAATTTAAGCTTCGAAAAGCTTCTTTCAGCTGATGCTACAGTCACCGGCAAAGTTAATAAAATTCTATATGCAATAGAAACATTAGGAAAACAATCTGAAGATTTCACAAATTCAAGAATTTCAATTGCCGACATGAACTTAGTAGGTAAAGATAATTGTAATACTTTCAATTCAGAGAAAAGATCATCTATATCAACATCTGATGAATCGCCACAAGAGAATGTAGAATGAAAATTAACACAACATTTTCTTAACTCAATACCATCTAAGGACTTTAACTTATTGGAATTATATAAATCCAAAAATACCTTCAAATGTTTTCAAGTCCTCAAACCTATTCTTTAAGGAAGAAATAGCCATATCAACTACAACCAAAAAATATTCAATCCTAAATAACTCTTCAGGTGATTGATCTTCTTCTAGCTCGTTATTCTCTCCAAAATGTTTTTTCCTAATCATACGACGTTTTGTTGGAAAAACAGGCTCTACCTTCATTTCTAATGCAATACTTTTAGCAACATTCATACTTTCTATAAAACCTACTTCTCTATAATTTTCAAAATAAGACAATACACCTTGCAGTTGCTTCATAGTAGTATCGATGCACATAGACTTAGCTTGCAATTTCTTACTCACCATATTAATAGCAAATAAAATATCATACCAAATTACTATCCCAAGTAAAAAGTCAAAGCTTTATATAAATTTAAATTTATCAAGAGCTCCTTGTTGTGATTTCTTTAACTTAAAGGGGGAGAGACCGAGAGAGAGAGATGGAGAAGAGAGAGCACAGAAAGAGAGAGACGTTGAGAGAGAGAGACGCAGGGAATCTGGAGAAGAAGGGTTACGTTATTTACTTATTTTTCTAAAAATTTTATTAAAATATGATTTTTTTAATTATTATATATATTTTTAAATAAGTAACTTTTTTTTTTAATAAATAAGTTTTTTTTAATAAGTAATTTTTTTTTTTTACCAGAAAAAGGCCCTTTAGTATGATGGGCCCTCTACTAATAATTGGCCCTTTAGTATGATGGGCCATGTACTAATAATGGGTATAAAAATTTTTTTTGGGCCCCTAAAATTGTTGGGCCCTAGGCGGTGGCACCCTGGGCCTAGGCCCAGGGCCGGCCCTGTCGACGACGATAGCATGCATGGGAAATAAACAAAAGTAAAGAAATGAAGAACAAATACTTTAAAAACATGGTGAAGCTAAAGGGCGGTGATTGTATTGGATTTGATTGTATTTGTGTAGTAAAACTTGCAGCTAAGCAACATGGCTTTATAGTACTATTAAACATTTTGATTTTATTTTTATTGCAGTAAAGGAGGAATAAACAAAAGTAAAGTAATTATGAAATATTGGGGGGAAAAAAGCAAAAACGTTGACTTGAGTTGACTCAAGTCAAAAAGTGAGTCTCCCACTTCAGGGAACTTTTGTTATTGTCAAAAGTAGAAAAGATTGCATTGTTATGTGACTTTTAAGGCTGCCTTGTGATTTGGTTTTAAAAGAAAATATTATTTAATTTCCTTTTTCTTTTTCTTTTTATAATTCAAATGGATGGCTGGATTAGAGGGTTTGCATTGCAAACATTTGCATAATCACCCTTCCCACTTCTTCCCCTTGTGATTTAAGGAGATTTACCTGCACCATGGAGGATTCGAATTCGAAACTTTTGCCCCATATCTTAATCTCTACCGCTTGGCCAACACACGCACACTGATTCCATAATTTTCATGCATGTAAGTAGAAACTTTTCCAATAGAATGAGCACAGCAGTTGTTCGACGAAATGCCACTCAATTTTTGAAATTCCCACTTTTTTATGCTTTAAAATGCATTCATCCAGTAAAGATTTAATTTAGTTATACCTAGTGGGCCTTGAGAATTTTTTATGCCATAGTAGTATATTTGAATATGTGTTCAATTATTTATTTATTGGGTTTTTTTTTTTTAAGCTATAGTAGTAAAAAAAGTGTTTGATATTATTCTTAAAGCTATATGAAGCCCAATAAGAAATAGGATGGAGACCCAACAAGAGTCTCTGCAGCTCATTTTCAACTCACAAAAACTGAATTTTATTTTAAAAAAATTATTAAAATCATCATTATTTATTGGGGCTTCAGTTTGTTTCTCAAGCCCAATAAGAAACAGATTAGGCCCAAACCTCCATTTTCAACTCACAATAAACTCAAACTGAATTTTATTTCAAAATTGTATAGTCAACTTACTAAACCTCTTCATCTTTTATATACATATTATAAAACCTGAGAAACTCTCCTCTACTTATTGTGGACATTCTTAATATGTCAACCGCTAATTTGACAGTGTTAAGGTTTAACTTTTTTAAATAGGTTAACGTATATATTTGGATATTTTATCATTATAAATTAAAAAACATTAAAAAATGTATAAGACTAATAAAAATTGACATTTGAAACGGTTGGGACACATAATTCAGGACAGAGAATCCCAAGTCATTCTTTTCTTGATTCAACAAACTAAACAAAACCACACACTCTCAAAAAGAAACTACAAATTAATAGCAATACAAGCACTGGTGTCTCCTAATTAACTAATCTCCTTGCATAAATTCTCACCATGTTTCCGGCATCCAATATTTTTTCAATAACATCATCAACTCTCTCAAACCATTTCTTTCTCAATCTCGGGCAAAATACGAGCACCAACAAAATACTTCCCAATCCCACAACATATCCAAGTGCAGCAGCTACGTATTTCCACTCTATCTCCCTCTCCTCCTCCTCTTCATCACCATTAGTACTCTAAACGAATCGCCCGAAAAAAATTGTAACTGACGCCCTTTCGGAATCTCTCCCACAAGCTCATTGTAGGACACGTTCAAGAATGAGAGGAACGTTAGCCCTCCGAGCTCCGATGGGATCGGCCCCGTTAGTTTGTTCTGAGAAAGGTCGAGTGACTCGAGCCACCTCAACTTGCCAAGTGGCTTTGGGATGCTCACATTCATTGCATTGTTGGATATGTTGAGTAGACGAAGCGAGGTAAGGTCTCCGATTGCATCCGGTATCTCTCCGGCGAATTTATTTGAAGAGAAATCGAGAGTGGTAAACTCTGGCCAAATCTTGACTAGCTCCACCCCTAGCCCTTTGATGGTAAGTGTAACTCCAAAGCTCCATAATGAGTAGTAGCTCAGCTCGTTTTTTCTCGACTCGCTCCTCGCTGCTACCATCGCCCTCCAACTCGAGAAGTTGATCGATTCCAAACTCCCGCTGAACTTATTCGAGGATACGTCGAGAATCTGAAGAAGTGGCCAGCTGTTGTTGCATCTCACCTCTCCATGGAATCTGTTCGAGCTGAGAACAAGAACTCTCATGCTCGATGATAGCATGCATGGGAAAGTATCGCCGATCATGTTTTTACCGACGTTCATGAACTCCAACTCCATGCACCTCTCCAGGGACTCCGGGATTTTCCCTTCCAAGGTGTTGTTGTTGAGATTGAGATGACGTAGGCGGCAATCGGTGGAGAAATTACTCGGGATGCGGCCGTTGACGTTGTTCTGCCCTAGATCAACCACTTGAATGCTTTCGAGCAGGCACGAGGGTATGCTTCCGCTCAGTTCATTGACGGACAAGTCGAGGAAATCGAGGTTTGCAGCATTGTAGAGGGAGGTCGGGATGGATCCACTGAAACTATTATTAAGGAGTCGAGGGAATGAGAAGGTTTAGCTCGGCCTCGAGCCGGTTAGCATGCAAGTCAAGTAATTGAAGAGAGGGAGGGATATAGTAAGGATTTTGGAGCTCTGTCAAAAGATTGAAAGAAAGGTTCAAGGACTCGAGTTGCCTTCCCCAAATCCAACTAGGTATCTCCCCAGAAATCCGATTTTTCGAGAGGTCCAGTATTCTCATATCGGAGTGTTGTACGAAATCCGGGAAGTCGTACAAGTTACACGAAGCTAGGCCTAGCTCTTGTAGCTTGGAAAGTCGGTATCTACTTGATTTTCCATTTTTGTAATCTATTGACAAGTTGTTGTAAGAGAGATAAAGGGTGGTAAGATTTGGAAGGTTTCGAATCTTGTCGAGTTGAAAACTGCCATTGAACAAGTTTCTCAAGAGAACTAGAGATTTGAGGCTCCGGAGTTGGAAGAAAGAGTTCGGAATAGGCCCTTTGAGCCGGTTTCCACTCAAATCTAGAGTAGCAATCTTGGAGGCACTGACATTGGTGGGTTCTTCGACTTGCCCTGTAAACTTGTTTTCGACTAGCCATAGATTTTCGAGTGACGGGAGATCGAAGATGGATCGAGGTATGTTACCGGTGAACGAGTTATTCCCCAAATCTAGATGCACGAGGCTCGAAAGGCCTTCAAACAGAGAGGAATGAAGTGAGCCGGTTAACATGTTATTCCTCAAGTTGACATACACTAGTCGGCTTAGGCTAGCGAAGGTCGACGGAATCGGCCCCGTGAAGTTGCAAGTCGAAAGATCCAACTCCGACAAGGACTCCAGATTGCCAATCGAACTTGGTATCGACCCCGAGAATTTCGTCATCCTCACCTTCAAAGACTCGAGAGATCCTTTACGAGGAAACGGCGGTATGCTTCCACGGAGCTGGACATTGTAAGATAAATCAAGATTTTGCAATGTAGGTATTTGAAAGATCGTACTAGGAAAAGAACCCTTCAAACTGCAGCCATAGAGGCTCAACGATGTCAGATTCGAGAAACCGGAGAACGAAGACGGAACGGTTTGTGACAGATCGTTGCTATCTAGTCGAAGAACAGAGAGGGATTCGAGCTTCCAGAAGGAACTGGCTAAAGGGCCGTTTAAGAAGCAACGGATCAAGCTCAGAGACTTGAGGTAGGGTAGGTTTGATGATATAATGTGGCTCCATTTCGAGCTTTCGTCGGACGACATGAAGATACCATCGAGATAGAGCTCGGTGAGGCCGGATAGATTTCGGACAAGCGTCTCCAAATTCGGGGACTCGAGAGTTACTACATTGTTGGAGAGATCGAGACTAGCCAATCTCTTTAACATAGTGATTTCGAGCGGGACTTGTTCGCCAAAACCGGTGTTCGACAGATTCAAGTGTGTCAAATATGTGAGATTATGAATACCTTTGGGAATAGGAGCGTAGTCGAAGATATTGTAGGCAAGTTTGAGCTTCTCCAAGTGCTTGAGTCTGAACAGAGTCGAAGAATCCCCGATTCCGCCGGTGATGGCCTCGCTATCGAGCTGCAGGCTTACGACGTTTCCGGCGCCATCGCATTCGACGCCGTGCCACCTGCAGCAATCTTGATCAGTTTGGTTCCATTGAACCAGTTTTGTTGAAATTGAAGAATTGAATGTCAAGCCGTTTTTCAGGTCGAGCAACGAGCTTTTCTGATGGTCAAGGCATTGGGTATGAGAAGAAGTGATGGCAAATGAAGAAGAGATACGAAAGCATTGCGAAGAGGACGAAGACGAAGACGAAGATGAAGATAATGAGTGTATGTTGTGAACGTTTTTGGACCAGTGATATATATGTGTGTGGCTTAAAAATGTCGTCATCCCAAATAGTAGTATCAAATTATTAAAAGAGGCAAAAAATAAAATACCCATTTTAACTTTGTAAAATCAATTTTAGGTATGATATATAGTTTATAATAAAAATACCCATATTTTGGTATGATGGACATTAATACCCTTACTTTTAGTACATGGCCACTCCTTCCTCCTTTTTCTTCTCCCTACACGCGTGTTTCCTCATTCATTTCTTTTTTTTTTTCTTTTTTTTTTTCTGTTTTATTTATTTATTAATTATTAAATTATTTATTTATAATTTTTTTTTTTCGTTTTTTTTTCCAGAAATTCAGTTTTTTTTTTTTTTTTTTTTTTTTTTTCAATTTTCTACCTTTTTTTTTATATTTCGATAAGTACAAGTACACAGTAAATTTAGGTTTTTTTTTGGTACTGTGTACCGGTACATGGTAAACCAAATAATACTTCTTATAGTACTGTTTACTGGAAGTAGTAAACGAATAATATCAAATTGTACATTGTTACGAAGTACGTTCATGTTTTTTAGTATCGTTTACCGATATTGTAACATACAAATTATACAAAATTAAATTAAATTGTTGTCCTCTTTGTCCACAAACTTCCTGGTTCAACAGGCTCTTCATGGAGCCCCAATTACCCACAACTAGCCTCATTGACCCCTCGAACATGTTTATTTTCGCATTTCGGAGTACCACGGTTTGTCAACTCATCTGCAAGTCAAGTAAGCGTATCAATCAATACTACAACAACTAGTGGAGAGACTGAAAAAAAGCTAAAAAACAGTATACAATCTTTCAATCCAATCACCATGTAGATCTACAGCTACTTGATTTACTTGTAATACCAACAACACACTAAAATCTAAACCTCTTAATACAATAACCTGCAAAACCGCATTCATCAATGTCATTTATTTCACCCAACAAGTAAAGGCAAGAAAAAAGTCTTCACTTTACACTAGGCACACACACAAATATAGTATATACATGTGTGTATGTAGAGAGAGAGAGAGAGAGGAGAGAGAGAAAGACCAGAGCATTTGGAGAAGAAAAGGGCAGCCATCTGCAAGTGAAGAGCTGCACACCTCTATAATTCCAAACTAGCTCAGCCTGTAAGAAAATCAAGACAAACCAGAATATCACCTTCTATACGCTTAACTCATCGAGATGTAGCATTCATTCAATCATATTCAAACAAACTCAACGAGTAACTTTCCACAATGATGCACTGCATAGCTTGTGCATCATTTGGAATTTGGATACAAACACACACACAGATACACCTTTACCATCAAAAGACCAGTTCAAGTTTTGAGCAAGTACAACTTCACCCAATATTGTGAGCTTCAACTGAAACACGTACAAACATAAACCGAAACGCAAGACTCACAACAATATGGATCAGAGCATGTTCTTCGACGAACAAAGCACATAGCATTACATAAAACACACACACATTGCTGAAGCAAATAAGCATCACATATCGATAACCCCTTTCTATAAAGGCAAGGAGCAACGAAAACAAGCTCAAGCTCAATTAATATGAAAAATAGCAAAAATGAGATGAATTTTTACAAATCGGACGATGATGAATAACCTGAACTTGGTAGTCCCGAGAGTTATAGCCTAATTCCCTTTTCCCCTCCGAATCAATGGCTATAAAAACAGAGAGAAAAACAATTAAAATGGCCACAAATAATACATCTCATATTATATTTATATTTCAATAAGTACAAGTATATAGTACATTTATATTTTTTTAGTACTGTGTACCGGTACGTGGTAAATCAAATAATACTTCTTATAGTACTGTTTACTGGTACATGAACCAAACAATAATAGTCAAGAATTCTGGTATACTAGTGCAGAAGGAGGCAAGATCATTGATTCCAACCAAACTCATTCAAAAAAAAAAAAAAAAAAAAAAAAAAAAAAAAAAAAAAAAAAAAGAGGAGAGATATAGGGAGAAATTAGGCACCTTTTACATCTCACCTATTCCACCTAGTTATTATCAACTAAACATTAAACAGGAGAAAGTCAAGAACTAAAGAAAGCAAGCAGTTAGTGCATTTAATCTCCATCCACCCCACCACCTCCAACACCTTCACACTCGACAATTCGATTTTTTTCACATCGTCATGTTCGATTCATGTTATACATTACACGGGGAAATAGTATTTAACCAGAAACTTTTATGATATGTGCTATATAAGTAGAAATGTAGGAAACACATCTCCACTGCCCACCAACCAAGTTCGGTCACTTGGCATATAAAAAATGAAATCACTGACACATGCCATGGAACAAAAAAGATGAAGACTCAAACTAGTAAGCCGCTAACCACTAAAGGAAATGTTCGATGATACAAAATCCTTATCTCAGTAATCACTAAAATTGGATGATTATTAGTACTATTCTTCCAACACGAACATAACAAGGCAATAGTAATCCACCCAAAATGAACTACACTAAGAGGAAAACAATGAAAATGTAGCTAGATGAAGTAAATTACACTAATAAACTCAACAAGCCAAAAAAAAAAAAATCAAAAACACCATTTCTCTTTTGACAGAAAGGAAACCCCCAAAAAAGCAATGCATCAATGCAGAAATTCACACACAAACTGAACAAAAAGATTATATATATAACTAAACATTGAGCCAAGAATTCAAAGGCAACATTAAATTTCAGCTTCGTGGCCATTACAGCACAAGTTATTGCACAACAACGAAATTCAATTCGCCAAAAAAAAGGAATTGAACGAACAGAAGAAGAGAGAAGAAGAAGGTATACCTCATCACAATCATCCTCGCATATTTCATCGCTTTTCTTCGAAGTATAATAACCATCACAAATCATCCGGGCACAACCTCTCTCTCTCTCTCCTCCACGCTCGCACAACTCTCCTTTCTCTCTCTAACACCTCTTCCTCTCCTAAATAAAGTAAATCACACTAGATGAACAACAGTAACGGGAAAACAATAAAAATGCAGCTAAACAAAGTAAATTACTCTAATCACTTCAACAAAACACCGAAAAACGCACCTAGGTAAATCTCGATACACTCATTGGCTTCAATTCCAGCATCTGCGCATGAATTCACACAAAATAAAGTCGTCAACAACCTGAAGCTTACATTTCCATGCAGTGGAGAAACAAGATCGGAATCCTGCCAAACTAACAGAATCCACGGATGTGGAGAGATAATGAGAGAAAGAGAAGGCGAAGAACAAGCATCATTGATATTGTCGGATAACCAAACACCTAGATCCTAAAATTACCTTAATAGCTGCAGATAGCGACTCTTAGGGTTTACCGTTCTTCTCAATATGAACGAATTTGGGGATTCTGCTCCGAACACCTCTCGATTCAACGAGATTCATAAACTACTAGAGGAATCGGCGGTGGCGTGGGGAGGCGCGGCGTGGGAGGCGGCGGAGGGCAGAGCGCCGACGCCGAAGAGCAGAGCGCCGACCACGCTCATGATATCCTTGGTCCGATCGCGGATGGAGCTGGAGACGGTGGAGTAGAACTTGAGGGGGAGATCGGATGACGTCATCGCGTGGGACGACAGGGAGTCTCCGCCGATCGAAGGATCAGATTTGAAATCGACCTCAGGGCGGCGATCGGCGAAGGGGTTGGCGGTGGTGGAGGTGAAGATGAAGGTGACATGGCGGGGATTCCGGTGGCGGAGGGTGAAACTGGGGTTAGGGTTTGCCGGGAGGGAATTTTGGGGTTAGTAGGTGGTGGTGGTGGTGGCGGCGAGGAGGGAGAGGAGGAACTCATTAAGCTTATTTAACAAACGTACTTATTTAAAACTTAGAAAAGCCAGGGCACTTTTGTCCACCAAACCTAAAATTGGGTGTTTTTTGTGTAAACTATATTCTATACTTAAAATTGTTTTGAAAAAGTCAAAATGGGTAAAAAGGTGTATTATCTCTTATTAAAATTGGAAAAGGACTTTCTGGGAATATAATATAAATTGATAAATTCCATTCGTCTCTATAAATTCGAGTTCTTTGATGTAGGGGTGGGAATTCGGGTTCGGGTTTTTGGGTTCGTGACCAAAATATCCGAACCCGCGCGGGTTTTCGGGTACCCGAAACCCGAAAGTTCGGGTTCGGGGTTGGGATCGGGTATAGCATTTTCAAAATTATCGGGTATCGGGTACCCGAACTTCGGGTTCGGGTACCCGGAATAAACCCAAAAAACCCGAAATGATAAGTAATAACTAATAATATTATAATAATATATTATATATTACAAATTATGGTATTAATAATTTAACCAAATTGCAATTAATTTTCAAAGTTAATTTTTATGAATTATTATCACTTGTATTAATAATTAGTTTAATTTTAAATGAATGAAATCAGTAAATTACAAACTTATCAATTATATAATTATCATTTTATCATCATCTAAAATTTTAAATCAATTAAAAGTTGAAGATGATAAATTGACAATTGATAAATGATAATAGCATAATACGGTTAATACCAAATAATTAATATATTTACAATGAAATAAAATTTTAAAAATAATATTTGACTTGTTAATCGAGCATATAGATTATAGAATGAATTAATGATTAATATTTTTAATAAGTAATTATATAAAATAAAAGTAAAAACAAAAATCGGGTTTTTCGGATACCCGAAAACCCGTTCGGGTTTTCGGGTACCCAAGTCTAATTTCGGGTTCGGGGTTGGGATTTCGGGATTTTCGGGTTCGGGTACCCGAAAATTTCGGGGCGGGTACCCGCCCCGACCCGAATTCCCACCCCTACTTAGATGTGATGAAATTTTATTATGGAATCAGAGCATATTTGGGATTTGGCCATGCCGAAATCATGTGTTCAAAGCTAACTAATAGTTAAACCTCATCGTTAAAAGTGTACACTTGTTCAGACTGTCTGCCTATAAGATTAAGATTCATGAATTCAATAAAATTTTATTTATTTATATTATTGAAAAGAAGATGAGAATTTTGGAATAATGTTTATCGGAATATTATACAGTAAATTAATAGATTCAACCATTTTCTACGAGATTGAACTTTTAAATGTGAAGAAATTTTATTATGGTATCAAACTGAGATTTAGTGTTCAAATCTCGGTGATAGCAATTCATTAGTCCTGTTTATTTTCGTCATAAAATTTTATGCGCAAGCAGTGACGGAGGGAGGGGGGAGCTGGGGTAAGCTGAAGCACCCCCAATTTTTTTATTTTTTTTTTACCCTTATATTTTGTATGATAATTATATGACAACTGAAATTTTAGGCTATATGACAACTGAAATTTTAGGCTATATGACAACTGAAAATTTAGGTTAGCACCCCCGATTAATAATTTTTGGCTCCGCCACTGTGCGCAAGTGTTAAAAGTGAAAAGTAAGATATCTACATTGAAAAGTGGGGGTTAATACTTTCCATTTTAGAAAACATGACTAATGAAGTGAAACGATCCAAAATGTGAAATAAGACTAACGAAGTGAGACAGAGAGAGTATTATTACTTTTTATCTAATTGTTTGAACTTTGCCATTATTAAAAAGATGAGAATTTTCTGTTCCGAATTTACGACTGTTTGAAAAAGTGAGAGTGAAGAAAAATCAAAGTAAAATGCACCAAAGAAAAAAGAAGGTAGAAGCCAAATTTATGAATGTAATATTGTTGAGATTTCTCTATCGATCATTAATGGGTCAACGGAAATGAAATAGTAAGTCTTTTAATAGACTTTTCTTAATTAAGCCGCACCATTTGAATTTTAAAGGTTTTTTTTTTTTTTTCATTTCCATTTATTCTTTTATTTTGAGGTAGATATTTTTGTCACTCAAAATCCTCTCCTTCTTCTATCATTTCATCGAACAGTTTCTGAGCTTCTTTTGGCAGATTATTTCCATGCATAAATACCACAGTAATGATGTGTACGTGTACGTATTCGTTGCCTCGTTGGGGCAATTCATTCATGCACGAAAGGTGTTTGTGTTATTGTGCGAAAGGGCACTGGCAGCGATGATGGCGATGCAGGTTTTCCTTTCCCCTGTTTTGTGATTCATTATCTTTAGCTTGATGTTGAAGACTTTGCATGCTTTGAACGTACATATTCAGTACTATTATCTGAATAATTCAACTTATTTTTAGATACAAACATACAAATTCAAACAGAAATTACAGTTGTTAAAGGAACTATTGTCCCTGCCTCTGGACCCTATTCCTCTCTACCCTTCTAGCATGTGACCTTCTTCTTCGTCTTCTGTCTCTTGCATCAAATATCTCTTCAACAACCTCTTCTATTTTCCCAAAGTATCTGTATCTGAAGCTTCGGCAGAATATTAGTACCCACACAAAGCCTCCTAATCCCACAACATATCCGAGGGCAGCAGATACGTATTCCCACTCTATCTCCCCCTTCTTCTTCTCTTCCTCTTCTTCATCGCTTCCATCGTCGGTATGAGGTGTGCAGCTTATGTTGAGATTGAAACCGCAGAGCCCCGGATTTCCGAAGAAGGAATCGGCTGGAAATGTTTGTAACTGACTTCCTTTGGGGATCTCTCCATTCAGCCTGTTGTAGGACACATTCAACACCGAGAGGAATGTGAGGCGTGAAAGTTCTGTTGGTATATGCCCTGTCAGTTGGTTTCGAGAGAGATCGAGTGATTCGAGCTCCCCCAACTCACCAAATGACTTTGGTATGCTTCCGTTGAGGGCATTGTGGGAGAAGTTGAGAAGAAGGAGAGAGCTAAGGTCGCCTATTGCCTTTGGTATCTCTCCATGGAAATTGTTGGATGAGAAATCAATGGCGGTGAATTCTGGAAAAATCTTGACAATCTCGATCTCTAGCCCTTTCATGGTTATTCTCACTTCAGCCTGCGAAAGTCCATACCTTAACTCGGTGTGCTTACTTTGTGCAGAACTCCTCAATACCATTCCCCTCCAACTAGAGAAGTTTACTGCTTTCAGAATGCCACCGAAATTATTTGAAGAAATATCAACAATCTGAAGCTCAGGCCAGCTGCTGTTGTGGCATTTTACTTCTCCATGGAATCTGTTGGAGCGCAAAACAAGAACTCGCAAGCTCGACGAAAGCATGCATGGGAAGGTGTCGTTGATGAGGTTGTTCCCAACGTTCATCAACTCTAGCCCCGCGCAACTTTCGATTGACTTTGGGATTTTCCCTCGGAGGGTGTTGTTGTTGAGATTTAAATATCGTAGGTGGCAACGGAGACCACGATTGTCGGGAATGTGGCCGCTGAAGTTGTTTCGCCCCAGATCCAGCACACTTAGAGGCATGGTGTCATTAAGTAGGCAAGAGGGTATGGTGCCACTCAATTGATTCATGGACAAGTCAAGAACAGAGAGGCTTGTGGCAGTGGCAGAGCAGAGGGAGGCCGGAATGGGTCCACTTAAACTGTTATTACGGAGTGACAAGTACAGAAGATTAGATGTGATGTTAGGTGGAAAGGGCAGGTGCAGATCTTCCTTGAGCCGGTTAGACTGCAAGTCTAGGAACTTAAGAGAAGGAGGGATGTTGTAAGGCTTTTGCACATGTGTAAGAAGATTGAAGGACATGTTCAGATTGAAAAGCTGTGTTCCCCAAATCCAACTAGGTATCTCTCCAGAAATTCGATTGTTTGAAAGGTCCAGACTTTCCATCTGATAGAGATATTGTTTTAGGAAATGAGGAAAATCATGCATGTTACATGAACCCAAGGACAACCATGATAGCATGGGAAGTCCATAACTACTCCAATTGTCATTGCTGACATGCACCGATAAATTGTTTCTGGATAGATCGAGTTGTGTAAGATTGGCAAAGCTTTGAATCTTTTCTAGTTGAAAACTTCCATTGAACAAGTTATCACTGAGAATCACATACTCGAGGCTCCGAAGTTGGAAGAATGAGTCGGGAATAGGCCCTTCCAGTCGATTACCAATCAAATACAAACTAACAATCCTAGAGACATTTATGGTGGGGAATTCTTCAATCACTCCGGTAAAATTGTTGCTGTAAAGATAGAGTGTGTGCAGTGAAGGGAGACCGATGAGCGGGTTGGGAATGCTACCCGTGAATGAATTAAATGCTAGGCTTAGATAAACAAGATTGGAAAAACCATCAAACATGGTAGGAGAAAGGGAGCCCGTGAACAAGTTGTCTGCCAAGTTGACAAAAGTGAGTTGGGTTAGGTTAGCGAAGGTGGATGGAATGGGTCCTCCGAACCTGCAATTACTCAAGTCTATCTCCGACAAAGACTTGAGATTGCCAATTGAACTTGGTATCGACCCAGAGAAGTTGGTGTTGCTAAGCCTTAAAGTCTTGAGAGATCCAGAGTGAGGAAATGGTGGCAAGCTTCCACTGAGCTCATAATTTTCACTTAAGTCAAGAAGCTGCAGAGTATGTATTTGGAAGATTTTATGGGGAAAAGAACCCTTCAAACTGCAAGCGAAAAGACTCAAGGTTGTCAAGCTAGAAAAGTTGGCGAACAAGTCTGGATTTGCAGTTGAAAGATTGTTTTGATCTAGTATAAGAACAGAAAGGGAAGGGAGTTTGGCAAAGGATCTCGACAAAGGGCCGGACAAATCACAATCATGTAAGCTCAAAGCAGTGAGGTTGGGCAGATGTGATGATATTATGTCGCTCCAATTACTTCTTTCATGAGAGGAAGTAATATTAATACTATCGAGATAGAGCTCCCTAAGCCCCGTTAGATTTTGAACAAGCATCTCCAAATTCGGATGCTCCAATATCGGAGACCCAGCTTCCCCATAAATATTGACAGAGATGTCAAGACTAACTAATCTGCTCAATGATGAAATTTCAAGAGGAACCTGCCCATAAAAACCGGCATCCGACAAATTCAAGTGTGTCAAATACTTGAGATGCTTAATACCTTTTGGAATCAACGAGGAGTTGAAGTCATTGTAGGCAAGGTTGAGCTTCTCCATATACTCAAGTCCGAACAGACTCGACGAATCCCCGATCCCACCGGAGATGGCCTCATCATCCAGCTGCAGGCTTACGACATGGCCGGCACCATCACAGTCCACGCCGTACCAGTGACAACAGTTGTTTGTATGATTCCACTGCACCAGCTTTGTAGAAAGAGAGGAATTGAATATCAACTCATTCTTGAATTGGAGCAACAAGCTTTTCTGATGGTCGAGGCATTGGGTATTATCGTAAGAGTGGCCGGTGAAGATTAAGAAGGAGCAAAAAAGCAAAGAAATGAAGAACAAGTAGTTTGGAAACATGGTGAAGAGGGTGATGATTGGATTGAATTTGTGTAGTAAAACTTGCAGCTAAACAACATGGCTTTATAGTAAATATTAAACATTTTGATTTTATTTTCCTATTTTCTTCATTTATTTTTATTTGGAAGACTATTCCAATTTGCAGTAAAGAAGAAACGAAACTAATTATGGATTATTAGGAGAAAAAAAGCAAAAACGTTGACGCAGAGTTGACTTGAGTTCTTCTCCTCACTGAGAATAATTTGGAAAAAAAATCAATAATTATTCCTTGCTGCAGATAATATAAATATAAATATATGGACTCAAACTTTCCTCACACTTTTCTTATTTATTATTTACAAAGTAGAAAATATTGCAATTTATATGGCCATGAGTCTACCTTTGATTTGGTTCAAAAACAAATACAGAAAAACAGTGCCTTGTGATTTATGAAGCTTGACTTGAGGTATTTAAATTCCTAATATTAATGTTAGGACAAATAACATGTTCATACATCAAAATTAGATAGTATCAGGTCTTTTGGGTATGAGTTTAAAATTAAACCGTGTATATCTCAAGGAGAATAATTTCATACTAATATGGTTAATTGGTGGGGAGTCTGGCGACGAAATGCTTTAAAATTCCCACTTTTTCGTCAACAATTTTTATGGTCTATTTCTCTCACTACAACAAAATTCTTAATATAGGACACTCATGAATGTCCTATTATCCATTGTAATAGGACACTCCTTTGCTTAGGACACATACTTAATGTGTCCTATATTCGCTAGTCACAATATGTCAAATGGGACTCTTGCGAGTGTCCTATTTTGTGTAGATTATTTTAGGATGCTCATGAGTGTCCTATTAGATAAACAATTGATATTTACACATTTACCATATTATAATGCTATATTTCACCTGCCCGTTTTTATATATAAAATTAAATTGCTAGCGAAAATGTGAAAATCAACAATGAGCTTGCAAAAGATCTTATTGCTCCAATAAAATTCAATACAAAGATAACAAGTGATCCAATGCCATAATACTTGTGTCAAATGTCTGCAACATGGTTAAAAATAATTCTTCTATACTTCATTCCTCATGCGGAGTTGCAGATAGAACTTGACTGTTTCTCTTCTTCACCTTCTAATTAAGCTTCCTCAAGAAGTACCTTCATAAATTCAAATAAACAAACATCCATTACCATGCAATCATTGAAAACACTTTTTCATTATCGACACCAAAAATTGCATATCATATGAATTATGAACAAAACAAAACAGTCTCAGAAACTCAAGAACTCTACACATAAGCCACCCTGCTCCATGATCACCTAAAGGAAAGACTAAACATCCTAAAAGGATCGCATGCTATAAAGTAACTAGCATTTTCATTCTTAGCACAATCTATGAAATTTTGGTGATGGCTGCAGTAAAACAGAGATGCATGAGTTACCAATTATCAAGTGTTCAGTATATATCAACACGAAACTGCAAAATGGGGTTCTTCTACTACCTACAGCCCCACGAAGAAGTTCCTTAATCTAGTTAGCATACAAAGAGCAAAATAAATAGAAGAAATGAGATTGGTATGTTGAGTACCTGTGACTGATACGAAGATTCAATAAAATCTGCAAGAAATTTGAAAACATGAGTAATTGAGTAAAGTTTAGACTGCTTTCAAAGAAAGCAAAAAAACAGATGGGGTTGCAGAGCAATACAAGAGTAATTAATTCTAAGAAAACTTCAAATTTAGAAGAGTTTAGAGAGTGTAAATGTCCAAAGGTTACTAAAGAATGTTGAGTAGATTATCTAAGTGAGTATACACATATGTAATATTATATCTTAATTCTAGTGCGCAAGAGTCCAAAGATAACAGAAGAATGTTCTGTCACTTGATGTTCCAAAATAGGGAAGGAAAAGAGAAAACATATAAGTGAAGAATGTAAAACATAAGAGATGTTCCTATATGATCTTCAGCAGCTAGTTGGATCTTCAACAGCTATGAGTACTTGTCATTTAGAATACAAGAGTAATACAATGTGGTTTTGCTAATGCCTTTTATTTTGATGTTAAACTTTGAGAGAAAGAAGAGGAAGAAAATGAAACAAAGAGTTGTGCCTAGATTTGTATAACAGAGAAAGCATAAATAAGAGCGAATTTTCTTGAGTTGTATCACTACGTTAGAAATACATATTACTCAACTTAAAGTCATCAAACTGGAAAAATTAATAAATATACAGAAACCTCACTTTGACTGCAGGTACAGCTCCCCACTGGATTCCAGTATCTACCGAGTAATTTGTTGTAGCTGCTCTTATCAAATGTGTCTAGTAAAAATGCAAAATGAAAATGTGATGTAATAGAAAATTAGGAGTTGATCAAGAAATATTATTTACCCTAATAGAACGCAAAAGGAGACGCAATTTCATCCTGGAAGCACATAATTCGGGTGGGAAATGGAGTATACTAATCTTGCATGTACCAATATTGTGTATCCATACTTATCGATAGATGATTGTTACGTGTCATTAGGATTTTCAGAACTTAATAATAAATATAGTTACGATACATAATAATCATCCATCAACATAACATGTGTTATACAATATCTGAATAGTTACTAAAGGAGAAGAAAAGGAAGTAAAAGTGGTATTGAGATACTAATAAATGGAAAACGACATTGCATAAAAGAGAGCAGAAGAAATGACAAATGACAGGAAAGACTGATTTGACCCTGAATATTCACTCTGTTTAGTTTAGGGTAAAAGAATAATCTCTCATTAATATTACGACATATGCAGATTGTGACAAGTGTTCAAGGTATTCTAGGTTCTCTCTTTGAACAAGATGGTTGATCATAACAGGACCCAAAAAAGGGGTCTTGTTTGGAATGAGGGACAAAGATTTAGAGCAATGTTTATTATATGGTATTCTCAAACTTTTGTCTTCACGAGATCTTTGGTATTGCAGCATTCACTTTGAAGTGTAATAAGATAATCAAAAGGAAACAAGTAGAATCTCTATAAGTACATACCTAGAAATTTGCAAGCAGGACTTACCAATTGCCTGCAGCAGATGAGCTGTTTTCTTCCATATATTCCTTCTCAAATTCTTCGAGAATAGCACGCTGTTTTTCAGTTACAGTTCTGAAAATTGACAGAAAGCTAAACATGACTCCATTTGCAGCACAACTGTTAAATACTAGAAGGAACTCAAAAAAAAATTCTCAAAGACAAAAGGAGAGAACCAAGGCCAACTTATCATCACTACTGGCCCTCTAGGCACATTTATCATCGTCACCAAATATGAATGTAATGTATGATGAGTTGGCCAAAATAAGTGAACCATATAGCTTATTTTCTTTCAAACAAACGCTGAATAATTGAACCACCAGAGAACATAAAAGAAACTACAGATGAGACTATGGTCGCCAAGCTACTTTACTTACACACACCAACCCAAATACAAGAAACTTCAACCTCAACTCCATAATATGATCAAATATCAGGCACTGATGATGAACAAAACATAACGAGTTCTCGATAAAGATCACTACCGTGATTCAAAGCTTCACACTATTTGCAGGGAAGAGCATTCGAGAATGAAAACATATAGATTACCCCTGCCTCATAGATTATCTATACATTTTAGTTAGTTTCTAGCCCACAAATTGATCATCAACATCACATTACAAAACTCAGAGAGTACAAATCTCATACAATCAATCAACTAGATACATTGATGTTCAAGATAAACTGACCTTATAAGGTACCAGAACTGTGAGAGCTTAGTATTGTGAAATATAGCTAATATCTAATGAAGAAAGGTAATTGCTACCTTGAGTATGCAGCTATAATGCACAAGAATTAGGTGGTGGTTGATAAAACTATGATCGGGTGAATTATTACTACAAAATGATACATATATATTGAACAGAATATGGTAGATCCTCCATCAAGCCCAACCAGAACACTTGAAACAAGATATTACACACGCATAAACATACAATTCAATACAACACAAACTAAATCTTATCACACAGAAGCCACCGGGTTCTAACCAGAAGAACAGTCATTAATCATCACAGCACAATAAACAACACTTATACATCTCTCTCTCTCTCTCAATTCTCAAACACTCACAATTGATCATGAAGTCAGTAGGACAGGCCCGATGAAATACCAGCACAAATAGAAAACAAGAAAGCCAATCACTCAGCTCCTTTAGACATAACTCTAAACTGAATCCACATAAATGAAGAAGGAAATGAAACAATTCAAAGCAAATTAACTTACAACGATTAAACAGATAGTATAACTTATAACGATTAAGCAAATATGAAACTCCCAATCACAAAATCAAGCTTAAAATCAAAGCCCGAACATATTATCTCGAAATTGACAATTGTTGTGAGAAATTCATCGTAGAAACTTACCCCTAAATCGTCGAAGAAGTGCAAAATTTCGCTAATCCCCCAATTTATCCCAAAGCAAAAGTTCCGCAGGTTATTGAGCTGAAATCGAACTCGATTTCACCTTCATCGAACGTTTGATCGATCGTTTGCGAGAGAGAGAGAGAGAGAGAGCGCGCGGGCGGTGGCGGGGGGAGGTGGTTGATGACTGTGAGAGAGAGAGAGGCGTCGCAAACGTGTTTGAGGAAAGGGAGTAATATTAAATTAAGTTGGTAATACTTAATTGTGATGGTTTGCGATTTAAAATTTAAAAAAAAAATAAAAATAAATATCATTGATTGTATGTTCGAGCCTCATTCACAACATTTTTTTTAGGACACAATTGAGTGTGTCCCATTAAAATAATATTAGAACACTTTTCAATTATGTGTCCTATTATAAAAGTCCCCAAAGGTATATTTTGTTGTAGTGTCTTATCGTGTATTCATAATCTTTAGGATCTTTTCATTTTAGGTAGTGAACTCCTACATAAAAAAATTACAATTATACCCTTTAAATAAGACCACCACATACCACCAGACATTTAACGCACCACCACAATACATTAAACTCCGTATCAATCCCTCTGAACCCTAAATATCATGGACGGTGAAGTAAATTTTATTTACATCTCTTGGGCCTTGATGATTTTTAAGCGATATTTTATTTTATTGTTTAGTTATTTATTGGGCTTTTAAAAAGTAATTGGACTCTGGAGCTAAAGCGGGCTTGATTTTATTTCTCGAGGTTTATGAAGCCCAACAAGTAAAGAGATTAGGCCCAAACCCCCTTTTTCATCTCACAAATTTTCATAATTAAAGGGTTAATTAAAAAAAAGAGGAAATGTAGTCTTCTATACAAACATTATAGTGTATATTAAATTTTGGCCAAATTTTAAGAAACATCAAATTTTGGCCAATTTAGGAGTGAAGTGCCAAAAATACCCCTCTTCAATTTTGAATTACAATTTCCCTCTCCTCTCTTTCTTCCTCTCATTTTTTTTGAATATATCCCTCTTCTTCCCCTATTCTTTCTCTCTCATCTTTTTCCCCTCTCTCTCTATCTCTATCTCCTTTCTCTCAATCGAAGAACTCTCTCTATATATATATCGAGACGGCTGAGGCGGAGGCGGTGGGGAACAGCAGCTGTTGACGGAGCTCCCTGCTGCAGAGACGACGGAGAAGCGGCAGGGGCGTTGGTCGGGCTTCCAAGCGTCGGCGGACGACGGCGGAGCTCCAAGCAACGGCGACGGTGAACTCCAGGCGTCGACGGCGATCTCCCAGCGACGGTGGCGCCTCTGTCCCTCCTCCAGCGCGCATGGAGACGGCGGCTAAGGCAGCGGCGGCGGTGGACACGGGTGGCTGACGGGCGGCGGAGACGGGTGGTCCGGTGGTTAGAATTAGAATCGCAGCTGATTCAGAATAAGATAATCCCTAAAACAACTGGTTTTGCTTTAGATATACAACAACCCCAACAAAAGAATCGCAGCTGATTCAGTCACATCGTTAGAATTATTCATTATCTTATTAAATAAATTCTAATAATTGGTTAGAAATTATCTTATTCTAACCAATCGGTTAGAATGCATATCATTTAGGTTAGAATTAGTTAATATCTAACCAAACATGCGAATTCATTTAGTAAGAATATGAATAATTCTAACAGATTGATTGATCCAATTAGAATATCCGACGTGGAGCTTTAATGTGTAAAAAGTGAAGAAGGAAGAAGGTGAGGAAGAAGGTCCTGCATCAAAAATTAGTTTATTTTAATTTTCTTTTTTTTCTTTTGTAATTTTTATGTATTGTTTCTTGCACTCTTGATTTTTTATAATTTCGTAGTGTAATAGATCTATAATTTTCAGAATAATTGTTGTTTGATTTGAAATAATCGATGCTTGTTTCATTTAAAGAGCAAAATGAAGAAATGTGATGCATACGAATTTAATAAATTTTAACCATCCTTCCGCTGTAATAAGTAAGAATATTTAAGATTCTAACCAAACATGTGGCATTATATCTGGTTATGTCCACCAGTTTTGAAATACCTACTTTCTTACGTCGTTACAATGGCATGACTGGTTAAAATTTAGTATATTCCAACCCGTCCCGTGGCATGCTAACAGGTTAAGTCCACCCGTCAGAAATACCCACTTTCTTACGTTATAATCGCATATCACGAGTTAGATTTTTGTATATTCTAACCTGTTCCGTGGCCATTCCAACAGATTCAGTCCACCCGTTAGAAATACACACTTTCTTACGTTATAATCGCATATGACCGGTTAGAATTTTGTATATTCTAACCTGTTCCGTGGCATTCCAACAGGTTCAGTCCACCCGTTAGAAATACCAACTTTCTAACGTTACAATCGCAAAATGACCGGTTAGAATTTAGTATATTCTAACCTGTTCCGTGGCATTCCAACAGGTTCAGTCCTCCTGTTAGAAATACCAACTTTCTAACGTTACAATCGCAAATGACCGGTTAGAATTTAGTATATTCTAACCCATCCCGTGGCATTCTAACCAGTCTCGTGACATGCATTTTAATTGGTTCAATCAACCTGTTAATTATTCATTTTCTTACTAAATAATTAACATGTTTGGTTATAAATTCATTAATTCTAACTAATCGCATACATTCTAACCTGTTAAATCCACTAGTTTGAATATTTATGATTCTAACCAAACATGTGGCATTCTATCTGGTTATGTCCACCAGTTTTGAAATACCTACTTTCTTACATTACAATGGCATATGACCGGTTAAAATTTAATATATTTCAACCCATCCTGTGGGATGCTAACAGGTTAAGTCCACCCGTCAGAAATACTCACTTTCTTACGTTGTAATCGCACATCACGAGTTAGAATTTTGTATATTCTAACCTGTTCCGTGGCATTCAAACAGGTTCAGTCCACCCGTTAGAAATACCCACTTTCTTACGTTATAATCGCATATCACGAGTTAGATTTTTGTATATTCTAACCTGTTCCGTGGCCATTCCAACAGGTTTAGTCCACCCGTTTGAAATACCCACTTTCTTACGTTATAATCGCATATGACCGGTTAGAATTTTGTATATTCTAATATGTTCCGTGACATTCCAACAGGTTCAGTCCACCCGTTAGAAATACCAACTTTATAACGTTACAATCGCAAAATGACCGGTTAGAATTTAGTATATTCTAACCCATCCCGTGACATTCTAACCCGTCCCGTGGCATGCATTTTAATTGGTTCAATCAACCTGTTAGAATTATTCATTTTCTTACTAAATGATTAACATGTTTGGTTATAAATTCAATAATTCTAACTATTAATACATATCGTATACATATCGTATGAATTCGTTTATTAAGAAATAAAATAATTCTAACCGGTGGACTGAACTACTTATGAATTAATTAGTAAGAAATGCGAATTTGTCACAAATAAGGTAAAAAAAATTACGATTACGTGTACGATTTCTCACCTAGTTATAACAAATATGAATTGAGAAAGGTAAGAATTCAACAATTTCTAACTATGATATTTTAGTATGGTGTAACAGAGTAAAAAAAAAATAAATAAATAAATAAATAAAAATAAAAAAAATAAAAATCCAATCGAGAGTAAATAGGAAAAATTCAAAAAATTCAAAAAGTTGGGGGGGGGGGGGGGGGGGGGGGGGGGGGAGGGGGGTGGGTGGGGGGACCCAACCTCCAAGAAATGTGCTGTCGTCTTTTGGGCCGGGTGAAGAAGAGGGAGGGAGAGAGAGTGGCGAGTGAGAATCGGAGAGTGGGGGAAGGTGGTTGGGTTGGGGAGTGTGCAGCAAATTCTGACACCAACAGTGGGCGAGTGAGGGAGTGAGAGTGGGCGAGTGAGAGTGGGAGAGTGGGCGAGTGGGAATTTGCAAATTCTGACAGCAATAGTGAAAGCAAGGGCAATTTAGGAAGGATTTCCCAAATTTGGCCATTATTTGGTTTTCCTTATAATGTGGCCAAATTTTAGTATTTACTAAGAGTATAAGCCACTATAATTTTTGCCCCTAAAAAAAATCCGTAAAAAATACGGAGTATTGTTTTTTTGAGTTTTTAACAATCTAAAAAAGTTTGGCATCAATATATAAATTATTTCATATTTAAAAAAAATTAAATTATAGTCGGCCGACCAAATAGCATTACCCTAAAAAAACATCCCAAATTCCCATAAAAACATTTGCGAAAGTTAAATAAAATGATAAAAACTATTCTCTCCATCCTCTATTTACTGACACTATTACTATATCGGGACGTCCTTCAATTACTGACCCTTTCCGTTTTAGGACGTAGGTCCCACAATCACTTTAACACTTTAACACTTTATCAGTCTACTTTTTAATACTTTAACATTTTAATATTATTAAAAAAATCAAATGGACCCACAATTATTCCACTTTTAACACTTTAACACAATAATTTATTACTATATCATCTATATGCAAAAAAACTTGTGCCTAAAGGTGAGGGTCACTAAATGGAGGACGGAGGGAGTATTAAATATAAAAGCGATAGATTTTACTCACAATGGTGCGAAATGTCCATTTTGAATTTCGGAAAATAAATCACGTCCGATAAGATAACTTTCAACTATACCCATTTTTTGTATTTTCGGACGAAAATACCCTTACTAACTCTCACACCCATCCGCCTTCCCCCCCCCCCCTTCAGCACCAAAATTTGAGCTCAAAATTTGAGCTGAAAATTTCAGCTCTCCCTCTCGTGAAAAGCTACAGCCCCCCTTCAGCTCTCTCTCTCGCTCCTCTCTCCTTCAACTCATCTCTCTCGTAACTCCTCTCGCACCTCTCTCCTTCAACTCATCTCTCTCTTATCTCCTTATTTCCTTTAGCTCGGCTCGTTCCTCTCTCCTCGTCTTTCTCGGATGATATTAGAGTGGAGGATTCCGTTGGCATTTTAGGGCACAAATTGTGCGATTCCAGCACAAATTGAGCGATTCCAACAACGATTCCGGCGTATTTAGTCTCGGCACTACAGTTTTGTCCCGAGCTTCCGTCTGGGCACAATTTGCGCTATTTCGGCGACGATTCCGGCGAATTCAGTTTCAGTCTTCTGGGGCAATTTTCGTGATTTGAATTGAAGGTATTTGTCTTGTCTTGTTTCGAAAATAAATTATTGAATTCCCAGCTGAAACTATCTCAAAAAATTTGGATTGAATTCTCAAGATGAAATTTTGGATTGAATTCTCAGATGAGAATTTGGGGATTGAATTGAATAGAACAGCTTGAAACTATCTTTACGAAATTAGTTCCAACAGTTCATATTTCCAATTGTTCCTAGTTCAAATTGTTCCAACAGTTCATATTTTCAAACAGTTCCTAGTTTTCACACAGTTCACAGTTCCAAGAGTTTCAATTGGTTTCCAACAGTTGTGTATTCTAAGTTTTTTTATTTGCATTTGCAGATGCCGCATTCTTCGTCGATAGTGATTGTTCATGGAGGGACATGGACCGAAAAAGAATACAGTGGCGGTGACGAAGAGTTGATGCTTATACCGCCGGTTGGTCCTATAAAGTTCACAGATTTGTTGAGCAAGATTGAACAACGTATAATGAAGCCTAAAAGTAGGTATGTGTATGAAATCTATGCACTTGTGAGGTCCCCGTCAAGTCAGACCATTAAAATGAAGATTATGGATGATATAGATGTCGATCACGTGTTGAATGAATTAGAAAAACCTATCTTGTACATTACTACAACTCCCATAAATGATGAATTATTAGAGATTGTAAATCATCAAGCATCGCAGGGGACTAAGGCTAAGGTCACAAATCTGCCAACTAATGCTTCGTTGAACAAATTTGGCGGTAGGAATTTGAATAGTAGTACATATTTGGCTCGGAATTTGGAAACAAGAGAATTGGATTGGGGTTTTGGCAGGGGGTTGGATCAGGAATTGTTGGATCTGGATTTGGACAGGGGGTTGGATCGGGATTTGTTGGACCGGATTTAGACAGAGGGTTGGATCGGGATTTAGACAGAGGGTTGGATAGGGATTTTGACAGGGGGTTGGATCGGGATTTAGACAGAGGGTTGGATCGGGGATTGGATAGAGATTTGGACAGAGGGTTGGACCGGGATTTGGATAGGGAGGAGGATGATCATCACCCCTCCGTGACAATTAGACTCGATGATGATGAAGAAGAAGATGATAGGGACAGTCTTGACGATATTGATTGTGGCAACATTCGACAGACTTGGATGTCTCAAGGAAGCAGTAATCACGTATTCGAGGGAGATCATCAATATATTGGGCAATGGATCATACCCGCTGCATCGTATCATCTTAAAGAGCCCACATCACAAGAAAATGTAGATTCTGAATGCATTTATGATGATACACTTCGCAAGGATGCTATATTTGCAAGCAAGGATAGATTGATAACCGTCTTAGGGTTATATCATCTTGCTAATCACGTATCTTTTTCAACGCCGCGGTCGTGTTTCACTCGATACCACGATGTTTGCAAAAACCGTAAAGCTAAATGTTCTTTTGTTTTACGTGCACAAGCAATAGGTACCGCATGGATGATTCATGAATGGAGTCCACACAGTTGTCAAAAGGATTTGAGATATCAGTCCGAACCAACCATATGCTCGAAGGTTTTAGGTGCATATTTTGTCCCAAACTTGATGACCGCAGACGTCGTTTTAAGGCCGATGGATATCATTGCACAAGTAGAGAGGAAATTTGGGGCAAAAATCAAATACCAAACCCCTTTGGCTGCAAGGAATCATGCATTGACAATGGTGTATGGCGACCCAATGAAGTCATTCGAGAGGCTTCCGAAGTACCTTTGGATTTTAGAGCATGCTAACCCGGGAACTATTACAGAATTAAAGCTCGATGCCGATGGAAAATTCAGGTATTGTCTCATGGCTCTTGCTGCGTGTATCAGAGGCTTCAAGGCTTGTCGCCCTGTGATTGTGGTCGACGGTACCCATCTAAAGGGTAAATACAAAGGCGTAATGTTTGTGGCTGTTACAAAAGATCCAAACGAACAGATTTTACCATTGGCTTTTGGGTTCGGGGACAAAGAATGTGACGAGTCATGGTCTTGGTTCTTTACACAGTTGCGGAATGTCTTTGGATGTCCAGAAAATCTGTTGATCATTTCAGACCAGCATGTTAGTATCAAGAATGTGTTGAATGTTGTATACCCCGGCATACCTCACGGGCTTTGTGTTTATCATATACAGAACAACATCAGGTTTTGGGGAGATCGTGCAATTGCAGTTTTCCAGCAAGCTGTACACGCCTACCGAGAACGAGACTTCGTTACAGTAATGAATAGTTTGAAATCATTTTCTCCCGGTGCATACGCTAAGCTCATGGGTATTGATCCTATCAAATGGGCTCGTTCTAAATGTCCCGTGCGCCGTTATTTCTTTTTAACATCCAATGTTGCTGAGTGCGTGAATGGGTGTCTAAGATGGGCTAGGGCGTTGCCGGTCTGTACGCTTTTTGAGTGTATTCGCTCTCTTATAGGGAAGTGGTTCCTAGACCGACGTGCTGAGGCTGCAGCCCGAACTCACGAGTTAACGGGTTATGGACAGTCTAGATTGGGTAGATCATTGGAGTTGGGGTCGACCATGAGTGTTGAAGCAGTTTCTCTAACAAAGTTCAAGGTATCGACATGGATGAAGCATCACGTAGTGGATCTTGAGAAGAAGCAATGCACCTGTCTTATCTTTGATTTCGACCTGATACCGTGTTCTCATGCCGCAGCAGCCATTCGGTAACCGTGTTTTAATAGTGTCTACTTACTTATGTTTTTATTTGAATTCTAGTTACTTACGTTTTTATTTGAATTCTATTTGGCAGTCATATGAAGCAGTCTCCATTACCATTTGTCAGTTCTTACTACAGTACCGAATCGTTGCGGGAAACTTATGCGGGAGAAGTGATGCCAATTCCAATTCCTGAAGAGTGGAATGTTCCTGCTGATATTGAGGCATGGTCGGTTGGAGCACCGGATAATCCCAAACAGGCCGGCCGTCCACGCAAGAGAAGAATGAAGGCCAGGTCAGGTTCGTCTCGGAGCCATAGTAATGGCAATTCAAATTCGTATACCCCTCGGTGTAGTAGGTGCTCACAAACTGGTCACTATCAAAACACTTGTTCTGTTTCTTTACCCAATTCTACTAAGGTCTCATCTTTGTGTGCGATGGAAACAAACGGAGGAAGCAGAAGAAGTGCAGTATTTGTGGTGTTTTCGGCCATACTCGATTAACATGCAAGGACAGAGCTCCTCCTCCGTAATTATGTTATCTATTCACGGTGGTTGACACCGTTTTTTCTTGAAGTTTGAAAATGTTGTAAGGATTGGATCTATAACTTGGTGTGGTTATCATTATTATTTATGTTCGATTAATTACTAAAAGCATGCATGCTTGCCGTGAAAATGATTACAATTATTTGTAAAAATTAAATTGTTAAGTACAAAATTAGTGTCATATGTTCCAACTGTTACTGTTCCAACCATTACACTGTTCCAGTTAGTGTCCTCTGTTCCAACAAGTGTCATCTGTTCCAACAGTTACAACTTATACTTTGCACTGTTCGGTCCACCCATTACAATGTTCCAATTAGTGTCATCTGTTCCAACTGTTCCAACTGTTTATGTTGTTCCAACATTACAAACGAAGCGAAACGGTGTCGTTTTATGCTATGATACTTTGTGGGCCACCACTACCGCAAAACGACGTCGTTTTGCGGTGTACATATTGTATTTAAACACCAGTCGCTCTCGATGGGAAACAAACTAGGGTTCTTCACTTCAGTCCACCGTTTTTCCTGGGTTCTTCACTTCAGTCCAGGGTTCTTCACTTCAGTCCAGCGTTCTTCACTTCACTTCAGTTCAACGAGTAGAGAATGTCGTCCTCCATCGCCTCCTCGTCCTCTGGTTGCCGACCTAGATGGACCTCCCCTCCAAGTTGTGTGCACGGAGTGGCGGCTGATATTTTAACCTCGTACACGGAAGAAAACCCTGGGCGTAGGTATTTCTGTTGTCCAATCAGGAAGGTATGTATTTCTGTTATCTAATTAGGGCTTAATGATTCGTTTTTTTTTTTTTAAAAATTCTCGTTTATGCAGGAAGATGACTGCGACTTCTTCCAATGGCTAGATTGGCCTGAACCTACCAGCTTCTGCCGAAACAATTGTGAACGTCACATTGACTTCATGATCCTCGAGCACGGTGAACACATTTTTGAAGCACAACAAGTGGAGAAATCGTTGATCGAGCAATTGAGGTTGAAAGAGCAGAAGCTCTTAAGGCTGAGTTTGAGGTTGCAGTTCGAGCCGAAGTATCAAAGAAGTGAACCGCATTGAAGAAAGTAGGGCTTCTACTGTTGATATTAACTGTTCTGATTAAAATTACTTTTGCTTAATCACTAGCTTAGTGGACTGTTAAGGGATAACTTTTCCAAGGTATTATTCCCCCCCCCCCCCCCCTCCCCCTCGAATCTCCCCCCTATCAATATAGGTTTGTATCTTCGTATTTCGTAATTTCATAGTTATGTTGGAACTTTCTTGGTTGTGTATGAACTGTAGGTTCTGTGTGTTGGAACTGTTGGAAGTGTTGGAACTTTCTTAGTTGTGTTGGAACTGTATTGGTTCTGTTGGAACTGTAGTTTCTGTTTCTTGGAACTGTTGGAACTTATACCTATTAACAGTACAGAACCTGAAAAATACTTCAAATTAGAACTTGAAAATAAATATAAAAGAACTTCAAATTAGGACTTATGACTATGAGTGCTATTTATATGAAATAAATAAATATAAAAACAAGAGTATATGAAATTTAATTTGTTGCATTCCAAGCCATTATGACAGTTTTGACTCGAAAAGTTATTATAAATTACATGAAGAGAATAAATAATAAATACACATGCATGCAAGAGAATAAAAACATGTTGACTGGTCAAATAATGAAACAAAATTGACTCATGCATGCAAATGAAGTGACTACACTTCATAAAGTTAATGCACTTTCACAAAAGTGACTCATGCATGCGAAAATGTCTCCATTACCATAAAGTGACACTTGCATGCAAAAGTTATTTGCACTGCATAAAATGCCGGTCTTGAATGTGAGTTTGAATGGTTTAATTTGTTGCACTCCAAAAATTTGCACTGCTTAAATGTCGGTTTTGAATGTGAGTTGAAATAGGAGTAATTATGTAACGACCCGGACCCGGGGCTATGCAAGATTTACGAATTATTTAAGGGTTTAGGGACGCTACTCAACAATAACATAGATAATCATTAGGATAGGACCTTGGACACACTGAGTACCCGCGTTTCCAATGTATGAGGACATTGGGATGCATATCATAAACTTAAAATGTACTATGAAGGAAACATGATAGGGGTCGATAATATAAGAAATGATTATTCAACATAAAAGGAGAAAGTCGGTGGCGAAATAAACACGAAATTGTTTAAGAGTTTAAGCGGAAGTAGATTAGAGTAATAAGGGGTTATTCTTATTACAAAACATCAATTGGTTCATTGAGGAAAGAATCAACGAGCTTGACCACCCCTCCTGCAAACTCGTCCACGCCTCCGTTGCTTAACCTGAAATCATTTGACAAACAATTTTGGGCTGAGTGCAAGTGCACTCAGTGGGTCTCGCTTGCCCCTTTTGTCAGTGAAAAACATAAAACATAACTTGATTATGCATATCCATCATATACGTAGGAGTTTTAAAACGAAAGCCTCACCCTACGCATACGTAAAACATTTTATTACCATAACGTGTTACATCATTGCGCGCGTCTCGCTCATACGCCATTCAGCCATAATTGGGGACCCGGCCGAGTACACCCAACATGGACTTAAGTGCACTAACCTTGAGTATATTTCAACCCAAGGCCCAATTGTTAACTCGACATTATGTCGTCTCGACATTTCGTCGCCTCGTATGAACAGTAAGACATAGGAAAAACTTTGACATGCATAATCATACATTCATACATATATACCTTTGGAGCTCATTAGCTCGAAAATACCGTACTGAAAATAGAAACCCACCTCGTCAGGTGATCACGTCTTAGAGAGAATTCAACTCGATCGTTGGTTCACAACCTTCCTTTAATGGCCCTACAATAGTAATCTAGGGCTAAGCTTTCATATAAACATTTATATGACATCTATTCTCCTTAGATTCTATACTTCCTTACTCCCCCGTCATATAAGACAAACATAGTCTCACGAATAACTCATATGGTGTCACATAACTTAGCTAATATGCATATAAGTAACACAACTTGGGTATGGGAGAAACTTTCACTTAATCTCATGCATTCAATACATAATATGTTTGCAAGTGTTCAATTAAATATAACATGATTCTCATAAGTTTCTATTTCTTACACTTGGTAGTAACACACGCTAGTTCACAAAGTCATGCTTCTATAACAACTAATTAGCCATGTATATCAAAATTCTTTTATAAGGATCTCATATTCACACAAACATATTCAAACTTCCTTCAAGTGAAAAAAACATATTTAACACCATCTCAACTACGGAGTTCTATTTTTCTAAGTACATACTTTTGTTAACAACACCCAAAAAGTTGTGCAAGTAAACGAGTAAGAATATAATAATCCAATGACTAAGAAGGGTATCATATTGCCAATAAACACTTCATTCTTCAAGAAAATATTTTTAAATAAATCGAATAAAATTTTTAAAAGAAGAAATTCGAGTTTCAACAAAAGCTGAAAACAATGGCAGATTCACTTTTAAGGTTCGGTAAAAATAGTTATACTACTTGAAAATTTCTGAAATTTAACAGAGAGGTTACTCACATGTAATAAGACCATTCTGTAAAGTTTGAGAATTTTTGGAAAAGTATTTCTACTCGAAATATATTTTTCAAAACGGTGCAAGTGTGCTGTTCCGAGAAAATATTTACTGCACAGTAAGTTTAAAACATTATTGTGAACAAACGGTTCATGTAGAGTGTCCCAAATTTTTACACAACATAGATGACTCAATCTAATTGATTTAAAAAAAAAAAGAATTTCCGAAAAACATTGAGTATAAAAATAACTAAAAATCATAGAAGTTCATATAAAGATTCTGTGGCAGCTTGACACATCGTAAAGAGAGGTCATGTTCACCAACAAAAACTCATCCAAAAATCACTAATTAAATCACACATAATCCCAACATCATGTAGTTACTGTAATATAAAGTGTTTTCAAAAATAGCAAACGAAAGTTCTCAAATAAATTCTGAAGTGCTCATGACTTGCACATTTACACAGATTTACATATATACCAAAAATCAAGTAATTTTTCAAGGATTCATCTATACACTTCATGCATGAATTTTACACACATATAATAGCATTTAGAGCATGATATATGTCAAAAACAAGGATATTCAAAAAGGAAAAACCATACAAGAAACCCTTGCCCCAAAACTATAAAAAATAGGGGTTCAATCGGGCTACCTTTGAGGAGATCGAAGCTAAAACGGTACACACTTCTTGGATTCGACCTAGAAGAGTTGGTGGCTGAAAAAGGTTTCAAAAATCAGTCTACTAAACAGGGGTTAAAGTGCAAGAAAGAAGGGAGGAAGAGAGAAGAGAGAAAAAAAAAGAAAGAAAGGAGTATCCATGGATTTTCCATCACCTTTCAACCTTGCTTGGAGAAGATTGTGACTTGCTCTCTCTCTCTCTCTCTCTAGTGAAAGTTGGCGTGAATGGTGATGAAGTGTAATGGCCCGCAATTTCATTAGTCTTAAATCTATGTTACGGTAGTAAATTACGAGCAATATATATATATATATATATATATATATATATATATATATATATATATATATATATATATATATATATAAGTACTCAAGCTTGATTTAGGATGTTATAATGAAATGTAGATAATCGGATTGATTATCGAGTGGATAGCGCAATATTAAGCGATGACAATTTTAATAATTGATTATCATTGGGTCAAGCCCAAAGATTATTAAATTGGGCCCAAGCCCATAAATAGATGAATTGGGCCGAGCCCAATTAGTAAAAATCCATCTGCTTAAGAAATGTAAAGCCGAAGGAGTTGCGTAACGGAAGAATACGTAATGGATGTATATTAAAAATACATGGAATGTAAGTAAGCTAGTAATGAAAAGAATACCCTAACTATTACATAAGGATTTATTATGTCACTAAATATTTAATACACAAAGTATTAGTACATATCTAGAAGAGAAAAGAAGAAAAGGAGAGAAAGACAAGAATAAGAAGCGGCTGCTACTTGGCTTCTACTTTTACAGCAGCTTCTTCTTCTAGCCATCACTATCCCTTCCATAGCTTCATTGAAAATCAGCCCAAATCTCCTGCAAAACCATCCCTTAAAGCAAGGGAAAGTAGATATCAAATCAGAAGAAAAGAGGGGAGAATAGTAGAAATATCACACTCGTTTTCACACTATATCCTCAGCAAAAGAGTAGTATAAATACCCCAACATAAACCATAACTCAGTTTTCAACCTCATACATAATTATCACTCAAAGAAAATAGAATTTAAAAGAAGAAGAAGAGGATCTAAGGAAGAGCAAGGGAAAAGCTAGCAACCACAGCCCTTCTAACACAACTAGTAAGCATTCTATCACTATTTTAAATAGAATATTAAGTAGAGTATTATCAAGAAATGAACATGCTCATTTTCAGATTTGAACTCACACAATCATGCCAAAATATTAACTCTTAGGTTAATAATGAACCAAGCATGAGCTCCTAAAGAAGTACTAGCAAGTACCACACACACAAATATTTACAGCTTATAAAAAGAATCAAAAGCATGAAGGACTCAATCTTATCTATATACTATATAAAAGCCAAGTACGGAGGGTATTTTAGTAATTTCACTTATTATTTTTTTTTTAAATAATTTTTTTCAAATTTTCTAAAAGGCTTTAAAACTGCCATCATATGGCGAAGAGACGCAATTCTTTTCGAAAAAGAGTATATAAATTTTCATGATATCACTTCTATTTTTTTTACTTAATTTTTTATTTTTCAAAATTTCTCAAAGGGTTTGTCATGGTGAAGAGACACCATTTCTAACTGCTGCTGCCTTCTTCCTTTTCAAACGACGCTCTGAAAATGGAGAATTATGAACAAGATCAAATCGCGGAGGAGCAGCGCCAACTGGCCGAGGAGAACTGGGCTCGGGCCCTAGCCAAGCGCAAGGCTATCCTCTTGCTATCCGAGAAGGCCGAAGACGGAGCCCTCTTCAAGTGCCGCAAGCTCTCTTCAGATGCCACTCTCACCGATACCAAACAGCCCTTTACCTCTGACCCGACTGGGCCCTGCCAAAGGCCCGAGAAATTCCGGGCTCGCCTTGAAATATGCTCGCCGATTCCTTCTCCGTCACCCCTGTCGCCATCGAGGGTTTTGAGTTTCCCGGTGAAGATGTTTGCTTTGAGAGGCTCAGAGACTGTTTCTTGAATGTGGGTAAATATTTTGTTTCGGAAATTGTTTCGTTATCATTCTCTTCTTCTATTTGGTTATGGTGGAAACGGTTTAGTTTCGGGGGAATTTCTTTTCTTTACAGATTTACATTTTTGAGTTGGTATCGTTCTTTTCCAACGGTTGTATCTGACTTTGCATGTTCTTAAGGGAAGTTCTTCGTAAACGTCTTCTGTGTGAGTACAATGGGAGAATATGGCTACTCTATAGGAACATGAGTTGAATTTTGATGTGTGTTTACTTGATAGGGACTGAGGGAAAAGATATCAGACAATTTGATCCTTTTGTTCCATACCATTAAAGACACTTTTTTTTCCCCTTAATAGGTTATATAAATATATTGATTCCTTAAAAAAAAAAAATGGCATCTTAGAAGTAAATAAAAATAGTATTCCCTCCGTCTCTTCCTTCCTAAGTGACCCCTTTTAATTTCACTTCTAATTTAAAATATTAATATTTTAAATATTTTATTAGTAAGCTTCTTCATTGTTAATTGACTGCCAAAAGCTAAATTTTTATTTTTTTTTTAATTTCGAATAAACGCAACCTTTCAAAGGGGGTGTTAAAATCAAATATATAATTATTCATGCTAAATTAAATGACTTATTCAGTCTGCAGACGCAACTCTTGATGACAATTTTTAACCACTCCCAACCGACATGAAAACTCCACGCCTTTATTACTCCCATGGAGTAATAAATTAAATTTTATTTTCTAAAATGACAGTATTCAACAAAATTAGAAAAATAAAATCAAAATTTGTTAGAACTAAATTTAAAGTTAAAAACATAGATATTATATAACATTGAGTTAATTTATAATAAGTATTAAAATAATGCGTATAGCGATATACATTGATTTGAATTAAATCATCAATTTAAAATATGTCGCAAAATAAGTAACTAAATTTAAAATACTTAATAAATGCTCATTGAAATTTGGAATCCGTTCATTATACGGGAAAATATTCTAGAGGAAGTAGTAAGGATCAATTCATGTCCAACTATTTATAAATCATTAGATTGAGAGAGTCCAACCAATTTTTCGTGTTAAATTATTCATGAATTATGAAATGGAGAGTATGTACTTTTCAAGAAGTAACTATATACGAAAATTTTTAAGAAACAAACAAAAAAAATGCATATAAAATTATATACGAAAATTTTAAGTAACAAACAAAAAAAAGTTCATATAAAAAAAAATTAAGTACTTTTCCGTTCCCAAGAAATAACTATATACTAAAATTCTAAGAAATAAACCAAAAAAAAAGTGCATATAAAAAAATATCAATAATATACATATAACTCTTAAAAAAATAGCCGGATTAAGTTTGTAATCAATTGTTGCCGCGCAACGCGCGGGCTAATATTCTAGTTTTAGATAAGAGGCATAACTTGATGCTCACATACACACTTAAAAATGCTCAAGAAGGAATTCAAGACTTAAGCATTGAGAACCATAAGAACTCTCTACTACCTTTTAATATCCACTGTATCAAGAGGATTTAGTCCTAAATCCGAATTTGTGTAACGCACAAAAACGAGAGAAGATAATATATAAGACATAACATGTACGATTCAAAATTATAAAAGGGGAGATTCGAGTCAAACCTCCGACGAGGCCGAAGCCTCGACGGGAAAGGGGCTGAAGCCGAGTCTGTCGGGCGGCAAAGGCGGCCCCGAGTCGAACTTTGACGGCGACGGCGCTCTCCTCCGGGAACAGCTGCTGTCCCAAAAACCCCTGTATAGAAAAAAAAGGAAAACATTAATTCGTATATATATGTGTGTGAGAGAGAGAGAGAGTTAGATGGAGGAGAAAGAAAGGGAGCTACTGCCGGAGCTCGACCTTTGCCGTCGGCGAAGGCGGCGCCGGCAGATCCAGTCAGAGAGAAAGAGATGGGTGACGGGGGAATTTAGGCCGAGAAAGGTCGCGAGAAAGAGAGGTCGAGAGGGAAGTTTGGCCGGACAGGCAGAGGCGGCCCTCGTCGCCGTTGACAGAGACGGCCGCGGCGGCGGCGGCTCGTCGGCCGAGTCAGTCCGATAGAGAGAGAGAGGCAGAGAACAGAAATAGAGAGAGAGAGAGAGAGAGGAGGGAGAAGAACGAGGGAGAGAGGAGAAGACGGCGACGCCGGTGACGGCGGCGCTCTCGCCGCCGGCGACGGTGGCGCCGACTGGACAGTCCGAGAGGGACAGTGTTCTAAAAGACGACGCCTAGGTCCGCCTAGGCGGCGCCTAGGCGCTAGTCAGTACCTCGCCGCCCGACTAATAAGTAATCCGCCTAAGCTCTATGCGATACCCAACGAGCCACTCTTGTAGCTTAATCAATAGTCTTTATGTGTTAATTAATCTATGTTTAGGCAAACTATGCTACTCTATGTATGATTTTGGATTTATAATTATGAAACTAACATATCAATTGTCATAGTATGTGTATTTATTATAAATTTGGCAACAATATTGTAAGAATAGTAAAAATAAGCATAATAGTTCGAATCCGCCTAGGCGGCGCCTAGGCTCCCGCCTAGCGCCTAGGCGCTAGTCACCCCTCCACCGCCCGACTAGCGCTTTTTAGAACATTGGAGAGGGAGAGGGAGATGGGGCGGATGGTTGAGAAGTGGGGGAAAATGAGAGTGATTGGGAGGATTGGGGTTTTTATACCTAGGGTTTGAAACGGGTCAGGTTTCGGGTTGGGTGTTGGGTCTGGGTTAGGAGCAGTCTTGGGCCGGGAATTGGGCTCAAGTTGGGCCGATTAATTTACGGCCCAACTATTTAATTTATTTAATATATTCGTATAATTAAAACCCGTAAAATTTAGACGAGAAGGACGTTATAATTACCGAGAAATGTTTTATTAATTCTAATAAAACCACTAGAGTAATATGAGTTTATTATTGAAGCTTGAGAAATTCTCGAGCCTAAAATAGCCTATTTAATTCATGGAAATGAATTATGAAAAGAATATTAGATTTAACAATCTAATATATATAACTTCAAATAAATTATTATTCGAAGCTTACAAAGACAATTAACGAAGCTCGATTAATTTCCGAGCCTAAAGTAGTTTTATTTAATTCATAGAATTATAATAAAACTTTGGATTTAATAATCCAACAAGATTTAACTCAATTAATTATTAATTGAAGTATGTGAGAATAATTAATGGCTACCACTAGCCGTATGATTTATTAACTCCGATTAATAATCTCACGATATGTTAACGGAACATTAGTCAAAACGAGAAGTTAGAAATAAAGAATTATAATATCCTTTATAAGGAATTATTAGATTCTATAAGAATGGAAATTCTAATATTGTCATTTCTAAATAGGTGGAAATCGACCGAAAGGTTGACGTTGCGATTTTATCAGGATTGACACTTTTCACGCTATTTAAGGTGGGCTTTCTTATACAAGAAAAGTTATAGAATGTTTAGATGAAAATGTTTATTTTCAAGTATTGTCATGCCATAAATGTTTCGATTTATGTATGACGCCTATCTGCATTGGCTACGCCAATTTAAGTTAATCGAATTCGGGTCCTCGTTAAGACTTGTTATCTTACTTGGACTAGTGTACATAGGACCGTGAGTCATCTTCAGGGTTGGCCGGTCAGGTGTCGTGTGAGGTGGCCACCTCCTCGACACCACAGTTTCAGATATGGTAGATTACTAAAGAACTTAGTCCGCGCAGACACTTTTAGATCACAAGAACAATTTTAGTAAGCATGGCTCTTTTCAATAAAACCCCTATGTCTTACAGTTGAATGGCTTGACAATTATTATGTATAGTTTTCGGCATGTGCCCACTGAGTACTTTCGTACTCAGCCCTGCATGTATTTCTAAATGTGCAGGTTGAGCAAGATGATGTGAAGTGGCGAGTGGAGCTTTTGTCATTATAGATTAGGACTCTCGGTAATACGTGTCTTCATACATGTATTCAAGTATTCTTCCGCTGTGCAAACTCTTAAGCTTTCGAGAATTGTTTCATGTCATGTAATAGATTATGACAAGTATCCTCGTATTCTCATTTGAGATCCCGAGTCGAGATATTCAATGGTATAGAGTGTTGTTCAAATAGCTATACGAGTCAGATTCCACACCAGTCTTTTTCCCCTTTCTTTCCCATACTCTTAATTCCCATCCCTAGTCACGGTTTCCCGGCTTAGCTATCCTTAGCAAAGTCCGGTCGTGACATGAAGTGAAAAGGGGGAATGAATTTTTATCTAGGGAAGTGAAGGGGTGCCTTGATGGAGTGGTTAATAGGGTTTAATAGGTTTCATGGAAAAGTGGAGGAATATTATGGAGAAAGGTGTCTCTTCAATTCATGTTTGCCACTTGGCAAGTATGTCTACAAGAAAATCTATGCAACAATATTACTCTCAATCTCTTCTCCATCTCTAGACTACCCAATTGATTTGGTAGTATAAACATAGGCTAGTTAGTTAGGATTTTATTCCTAATGTCCCTCAAGAACACAATGCCACTTGGCACACATGCACACACACATTCATCATATAAAATAAAAATAAATATAAACATAATTAATATAAGATGCATGAATATAATTATAAATGCATTTATCCAATACTTCCATGCATGCATAATTCATATATTCACAATCCCACATATGTAATAAGAACAAATAATTAAACACTTAGCTAAGTTATAATAACATAAATTAATGTGTACAAATATATTGATTTAAAAATTAATCGCTCCGTATAATTAATCATGGGGAGTGAAACTATAATATTATATAAACTTAGCTCGTAATTAATAATAGCGAAAATTCGGGATATTACAAATTAATTAATTTAGAGGTGACTAACACTATCATAAATATGCCCCATGAATGCAAAAGTTATTGCACTTCATTTGATGGCAGCTTTGAAATGGGAGTTTGAAGAAATGTTTTGACTGCATTTAATGGTAGCAACCACACAACATAAAAACCCCCACATGAGCTAACTTATTTTGCACCACATTTCCATTCATTCTTTCTTTGCATTCATTCTCTCTTTCCACATCTCGAGCAAATGGACGGATACAGTTTGTACGTTGAGCCCTAGAACCCTTCTCTTGATAATGTCTTCATAAAGCACCTTATCGAGCAAAAGAGGAAGGGTGAGGCGCTGACAGAGGCTTTGTTGGCCGTGACGGATATTCTCAACATCGAGATGGACCTCCCCTCCAAGTTGATCTTTGAAGATCTCTATTGCCGTTTTCAACTTTTCATTTTATGAGGAAGCGGTATGACAACTTCAAATGGCTGATTGCATTTGATGGCACACAATGGGATATGGAGAGCAATCGCATCTTCGCGACCGACGAGAAATGGGCGGAGATCGTTCGGGTAATGTTTTCACCGTCTCTCTCATTTATGTAATTATTTGTTTCGATATGCTACACGTAAATAACATGCACATCATCATTACCAGATTAACTCATTTACTAAACTATACTACCGCCGGGGTGACCCTCTCTACGACGACTTGATGGTGCTTTTCGGACTCGACAACGTCAAGGAAGAAGAAAAATCGGATCCAAGCAATAAGGTGCCCCATTCAAATTTGAAGGGCAATTTTGTCCAAAAAAACAAAATATGGACATATTTTATTGGACCTTAAGTTTGAGGACACAATTTATTTTTAAAAGCTGAAAATGGGTATTTCAAATAAGAGATATTATACCAACTTGTCTATGTAGCTTAGTAGAAACTAATTCTTGTTGGAAACTTAAAAAACACAATACATAGACAAGTTTCAAGTAAAGAGACAAAATTACCCCCCACCTCCTTTTCACTTTCTCCCCCACCCACGATTCTATTTCCCCCCACTCTCCAACTCTTTCTTCTCTCTCTTCTCTCTATCTCACTTGCAAACAAAGTTAGCTCTTCTCTCTCTCTCTGCAACTTTTCTCTTCTCTCTATCTCCAAAATTACCTCTTCTCTCTCTCTCTCTCTCTCTCTCTCTCTGTGCAACTTCTCTCTTCTCTCTCTATATCCATGGAGACGGTTTCAGTCGGAGGTGCAGGCGGCAGCGGGGATGAGGCGCGACATGGAGGAGGAGGAGCTGTCAATCTCTTAAGAGCTGATCTCGGCGGAGTCGTTGAGGCGGCGACGGCGGTGGCGGTGGCGGTGGAGACGGCGGCGGCGGAGTGAGAGAGAAGTTGGGGAAGAGAGAGATTGGTGAATTGGGGCTACTGGAGGGGAATTGGGGGCTGCTCCCATTTCGTAAGTTTTTCCCCTTTTTTTGTTTTTGTTTTTTTACATTTTTTCATTAGATTTGTTTTTTTTTTGTCCTTTTACATTTTAATGGATCTGGAATCTATGTAGATATCGAAGTGGAGGGGGGAAGCCGCAGCAAGTGCCGGAGAACTTTGTTGATGCCGGCAGCAAGCGTAGTGAACAGAGAGGTGATAGTAAGAGAGAGAGAGGGACCCAAAAAAAAATGGAAAAAAAAAAGATTTTTTTTTTATTTTATATTTTCTCTCTCTAGGTAGCAGATTCTTTTCCTTGTTTTTCCTTTGAATTTTTTTTTTCCCCTTCATTTTTATTTTCTTGATTCAAAATTTATATCTCTCATGGCTTGTAATGTTTGTGCTTTACCTAGTGTAATTTTTTCAATTTTAATCGATTCAAAATAAATAATACTACAAGCAAAGTTTAAATGGTTAGAATTTATTAATTCTTCTGAAAAACTCCTCCTGATTACGGTGGAAGAATGGTTATAATTTATTAATTCTTCATGAATGTATGATTAGATTTTAGCATATTATTACATATGTCACATGCTCAATGCAAATGCGAGAATGATGTTAGTTAGATTGTGACATACGGAAGAATGGTTAGAATTTTAAGAATTCTTCGTGAATGTCTAGTGAGAATTTATGAATCTTACTTATTTTTTTTCAGAATATATGGTTAGAATTTAATATATTATTACGTATGTCACATGCAAATGCAAGAATGATGTTTGGTTAGATTGTGACATACGGAAGAATGGTTAGAATTTTATGAATTCTTCTTGAATGTTTAGTGATAATTTATGAATCTTAGTTATTACGGCGGTAGAATGGTTAGAATTTTATTAATTGTTTTTGAATGTATGGTTAAATATTAGTATATTATTACGTATGTCACATGCTCAACGCAATTGGGAGAATGATGTTGGTTAGATTGTGTCATACGGAAGAATGGTTAAATTTTATGAATTCTTCATAAATGTATTGTCATAATTTAGTAAATTCTTACGTATGACACATGTTAAACGCAAATGCGTGAATGATGTTGGTTAGATTGTTTTAATTCTTACTAATGATCACAGAGTGTTCATTAATGTCTAATTAGAATTTATGAATTCTTACTTATTATGACGGAAGAATGGTTAGAATATCTTAAATTCGTATATATAACAAATATGAATTGAGAAAGGTTAGAAATTGACAATTTTATTACTATGATATTTTTAGTAAGATGTATCAAAGATTCAAAATTCAAATTTCAAAAAAAAAAAAAAAAAAAAAAAAAAAACTAAACTCGAATCAGGAGAAAAAAATTGAAAAATTAAAAAAAAAAAAATTCTGACAAGATTTTAAAAAACAAAAGTGAAAAGGTAAAAAGTGAAAAGGACAAATGCACATGGGGGTGGGGCTTACTTAATTTTTTCAGAATATATGGTTAGAATTTAATATATTATTACGTATGTCACATGCAAATGCAAGAATGATGTTTGGTTAGATTGTGACAATACGGAAGAATGGTTAGAATTTTATGATTCTTAATTATTACGGCGGTAGAATGGTTAGAATTTTATTAATTGTTTTTGAATGTATCATTAGAATTTAGTATATTATTACGTATGTCACATGCTCAACGCAATTGCGAGAATGATGTTGGTTAGATTATGACATACGGAAGAATGGTTAAATTTTATGAATTCTTCATAAATGTATGGTCAGAATTTAGTAAATTCTTACGTATGACACATGTTAAACGCAAATGCGTGAATGACGTTGGTTAGATTGTTTTAATTCTTACTAATGATCACAAAGTGTTCGTTAATGTCTAATTAGAATTTATGAATTCTTACTTATTATGACGGAAGAATGGTTAGAATTTTTTATGGTGGAAGAATGGTTAGAATTTTAAGAATTCTTCTTGAATGTATAGTTAGAAATTAGTAAATTCTTACGTACGCCACATCCTCAACGCAAAATGCAAGAATGATGTTGGTTATATTGTGGCATACGGAAGAATGGTTAGAATTTTAAGAAATCTTCCTGAATGTATGGTTAGAAATTAATAAATTCTTACGTATGTCACATGCTCAACACAAATGCGAGATTGATGTTGGTTAGATTGTGTTAATTCTTACTAATGATTACAGAGTATTCGTTAATTTCTGGTTAGAATTTATGAATTCTTACTTATTACGACATAATGATGGTTAGAATATCTTAAATTCGTATATATAACAAATATGGGTAAGAAATTCTATGATATTTAGTAAGTTGTATCAAAAATAATAATAATAAAATAAAAACTCGAATTAAGAGAATAAAATGAAAATAGAAAAAATATATATATATTTTATCTGTTTTTTTTTTTTTTTTTTTTGAAAAGGAGAATCCAAGGGGGGTGGGGTGTTGTCAGTCAAAGTAACAATAAAGTAAAAAGGCAGCTGCACGTGGGGGGTGGGGGTGGGGTTGGGGGCAATTTGGGTAGTTTACATCAAACTTGTCTATATATTGTGTTTTTTTAAGTTTCCAACAAGAATTTATTTCTAATAAGCTACATAGCTAATATAATTTTTGCCTCTTCAAATAATGCCCCTAGAATTTACGTAGAAATAGGATATGGGATAAGATTTTACATCCATTTATTTTAGAAGGGTATTTTTAATTTCCTCCCATAAATAAAATGGTTTATGGTTCATTATACTTCACAAATGGAATACAATTGAAGCACCGCAGATAACTATGAATAACAGAGAAAGTTTCAAACTACAAACCCCTCTGTACTCAGAGAGAGAGAGAGAGAGAGAGAGAGAGAGATTGAGGGGAGAGGATGGTTCTATTGTGAACAAGCGTTGCAGTTTGGGCTCCATGGTCGGTGAAAAATCAGAAACCCCATTTTCAGATTTTGGATCTGCAGCATCGGTCCCGCACCAAGGCAGTGTAATACCATCGGGAATCAACTCTTAACCCTTTTATGATCTGAAGGTCAGTTAAACTGTTGATGATTTCCGCTATCGTTGCCAGTGTGTTGTTATTGCGTGAGGATCCGTGATTTTGATTTCTTATTTTCGATTTTCTCGTGCTGAATTGTTGGGAGATGAGAATTTGATGTAATTGGAATTGAAACTTGAGTGGAACTCTTAAGAATTTGATGTAATTGGAATTTGATGAGAATTTTGATTTCGAATGCATTGTATGTTTTTGAGCATATGTTTGCTGTCTCGCATAGGGTAGATTCTTACGATAGACTGGCTATTTGATAAACAAGAAACTAGTTTACTGGGTGCAGAAGCTGTTGGTCTTTTTTGAACCTGCGGTTCGTCAGTAGAGATATCTCGAGGTCCATACTTGAGGATGTCGTGGCATGATCAATGAATGACCTCTGAATTTGAACTAGATTGAGGAATTCAAATTATATTCCGATTCTTCTTAACAACTCTGTTAGTTACCAAATAGTATGGGTGAGGATTTGTTTTTTAGCCCTGGAGTAGAAAAAGTGAGCAATTGTCGACTGGGAATTTAGAAAGTTTCATCTGAACTCTGTGAATGCTAAGATTCTGGTTGGCCTTTGCTGAATTTTTCAATTGACCAGTTAAAGATGAGTGAGTGCAGTTTGAAACTTTGACTTTTGTCTTAGCTGTTCCATGTTCTTAGGATGAAAGTCCTTCCCCACGCAGGCGAGCAAACTCGACTGACGCCATCCAAGCACAATTGAAAACGGCATCGTTCCAATTCCCGCTCAAAGCCCTAATCTTAATGGCTTCTGAAAAGTTGGGAATGGTCCCGACCCAACAAATTCAAAACGGACTCAACCCGCATCCGCAGCTAGTTTTCCCAGAAGCTTTTGCCTGCGCCCAACAGCTGCAGCACCGCCGTCCTGCTGCCACTGGTGATCCCGGTCCTAAAGCTGCCACCCGAGAGCTCACTGCGTGCTTCCTTGACCACCACCGCTGTTTTCATTCTCAGCCTCCGCAGCCGCCAACGCCCCAATTCCGCAATCAATGGAATGCCACTAGCCGTAGCTCCGGTGGTGACGCGACGGAGGATGATGATGCGGAAGATGACAATGATGATGACGAAGATGGAGAGGAAGACGAGGATGAAGTTGGAAATAACATGGAAAATGTTGTTACTGTCGCTGAAATCAGAAATCCTAAAGATAGATATAGTGCTAACAGTATTAGTCACAAGATGAAACACATTTCGGCATTATTGAAAAGGAAAAAACATTCAAATTTTAATCTATTGACCTGCCTTTCTTACTCGTGAATCTTCTGAATTACACTTTCCAGGTTTCAAAGACGGAAATATTACACAATGCGGTAATCAAACAAATAACAGGTGTGATAGAATTGGTGAAGTGAGAAACGTAGGTGGGGGTGAAGTGTACTACTCGCAGTATACTAATGGAGCCGAGGGTCCCAGCTCTTCATCTGGGCAGAAGGATGTTACGACAGTGGATAATGGTTGTGGATTTAGTGGAACTAAGGAGGTGGGGTCATATCTAAGTGAATCAATGGATTCATTAAGGGCTGTTTTATTGGACCCTCTAACGTATGTTATATTTATCCAATCACGCATATTTCTGTTGACCAGTACATTTTGGCTTAAATTCAAGTGCTTCTGTTCTCGATTGATTTCTGAGCCGTTTATCCCCTGTTTGTACTTGGGGTTTAAGTTGGATTATAATTGGTTATGTGTGAATGAATTTGAATTGAAAATGCAAATATGTGCGTTGTTTTATTTGAACTTCCAGTTTTTGAGTAGTTTTTGGTGGGTGTCCTGTTTGTATGGAGGTTGATTGGATTGGAGTTAGTCACCTTTTCACAGATTTGAAATATATTGCTTTTTCTTATGAAATTGAGTGCAGTCTCTCCTAGCTGAAGTGTATTTCAGTTGGATATCATGATTTTTGAAAGTATTATGCAATCATCATGTTTTGTAACATGTAGTTTGATACATTGCCTAATGATGCATTGAAAAGATAGTTTGATGCATTGCCTAATCATGCTTTGGGCACTGTATCTCTTTTCATTCCATTTCTAAGCTTAGCTGGTTGTATTGAACATTAGGATCTCTGAAAATTTCATGTTTCATGGTAAAGTTATATTTCATAGAATATTACATATTGCATGATTCCGGAAAAGGATAGGACATGAAATAGTTTAACATAAGAGGTTTTACTGAGTGTTGTATACGCTCCAACTATCATTTATGACATTTAGTAGTCATTTGCACAATAAATATTATCCTTATGCATCGTTCCTCTTTACAGTGGGACACTTATGGAAGAAGCTATGATATTACCCTGTGGACACTCCTTTGGTAGCGATGGGATACAGCAGATTATTAGAATGGTAAGTTTCCAAGGAATGCTATAAGTTCACTCTTGAAAAATATTTCTATCATGCATATTCTAGTGAAATCTTGTTTGTTCATGCAACTTTTTCCAGATTAATTTGTTGACGATTCTTTCAAGGAACTATACTTGCAAGGGCTGTGACTCGTTCCCCCCGCTTATAACTTATTTAGTTTCATATCTAACCAGTAATTTGGTTATCTTCTTTCTCATGTTATAAGGTCTCATTTAATTTCACATTAATATAGTAGCTGATGGAATTCAAAACTTACTATTTTATAAATAGGACGGGTTTACTAGATATAGGGGTTGTATTAACATCTATAATGATATAAGGAATCTCAATATGATAAGAAATGTTTGCTAGTGTATTGTAGCATTTTGCGGGATTGGTGAGCAGAAGAAGTGGAAATTGGGAATTAATTGAATCCCTGATTGACGTCCTCATATTTGATTATAAAAGAACACTTGAGAAAGAAATAGAAATTATTTTTAGATGAATTTTTCTTTCATATAGTATCTAGTAAGCTAGACTTAACACCATATTAAATTTTAAACATAAGCCAAAACTGAAAAAATCAATTCTCAATATAAATGACCTAAAATTTACGAAATTCTATAGTAATATTATAAGATTGGTACACATTATAAAACATAATGTCATTAATTAAAGATATAAGAATCGACTCATCGTAGACTAGTGTATAATAGTTCAAGAGAAGGGAGCTTGTAAGTGGATACTCCCATATTTTTAGGAAATACGATTTGCAACGGAATTGGCAAATGCTATTTCTAAATTATAGATGTCATGTAAATTCTAATGGGCTTTGGAACTTGGCATGATCCTCCTGTTCCTACATAGTTCGTGCATATTAATCATTCCTTATGCATATATCTATAAGATCCTTCAATGGCTTTGCTACGATACCGGTACTAATTAAGTCATGCATAATTTATGGTTGTTAGAATTAGTCTATTAGAATAGTTCTGATACCATATTTCATCGAATTGTAATTCAACCGATTTTATTTTTTCTTTCGTGTAGCCTTTGGCATTAATTTTCTTTATCATTTTTGAATAATTTTCACTTGAAGTGTCAGTATTTTCTAAAAAGAAATTGAACAATCGACGCAACCTGTTCAAATGTGTGTTTGTCAGTTCCATGGCAGTCTTTATGGTTATACAAGTTGCTATTTATAGTTGTGTCATGTTTACAATGTAAACTGATAACTTCATAATTGGTGATAGACAATTCAGTAACATATTAAATGCATAATCTGCAATTAATGTTGGTAACTGCATTTTCAGAAAGCTTGCTATATATGCTCACAACCAGTGTTGGAGGAGGGAATCTCGCCAAATCTCTGTAAGTTTAAATGTTTTATACTCTTCATGCATTGGGCAAAGAGAAAAAAACTGATCCAAGTTCTCTAGCATGCCTCATTGTGTGTATCATGTATGAATAGAGATACCATTTTAACTTTTCATGTACTCCCTCCGTCCCCTAATAAGTGTCCCCTCTCCCCTAATAAGTGTCACCTCCCCTCTAATAGAGGGGACACTTATTAGGGGACAGAGGGAGTATTTGAATTTGGAATTTGGCGTGTGTGTATGACCATAAATCTATACTTTAAATTCAACTTCTACTTTCAATATCTGCAACAAACATTGGCTAGCAAATCTGAAAGAGTGAAGGGATTTGAGAAAGTAAAGCTAACGAGAGAATAATGCACGAACAGTAAAAGAAACAAACTCTGCTCTGAAGTGGCCACAGCAAATAAGTTGAACTCTAATATTCATTCTGCATGACTAAAATGCAGGAAACATAACCTTATATAAACTAATTAAACCCTAATGAAACCCTTGGCCCATATACTTACTATCTTGACTGAACAATAATATAACCTAATAACTTAATTCCAGAAAATAAACATAATAAAGAATCCAATAATAAAATGACTCTAACAATACTAAATAAATATCAATCTAATTAATAAGAGTAATGTAGTGCATCTCTATCAGAATCAGCGAATCTTCAAATAAAAATTGAGTTTGACGTTATTGCTATCCATTCTGCTACTAATCTAGAGTCCATGGCCCGAGTTATTGGACACTAAGTTGCTCGAACTCGAGAACTATAAATGCTTTGCAATTGAACAGTTGGTTTCTTGAAAATCCAAGTGATTTGAAATTCTTTGGCTCTATTGTTTGTAGCTCTACGTTTAGCTGTTCAGGCTTTCATTAGGGAAGAAGAATCTCAAGTTAATAGTATCCCAAAACGAAGAAGAGAAAAATATGATCTGGTTAGTCATCATTCACTATTTCTGCTGCAGTATATTAAATATAGCAAATTGTCGAAATAAGAAGTCAATCAGATTGAACCCATTGATCATAACATTTTGGTTTCTTTATCTGAAACTGCATTAATTGTCAGCCTTCGATAGCTTTGGGCTCCATCTATAATTCATAACCTTCATTGAATATATCTTTACATTCATTTGCCCTGTGTGCAGCACAAGGGAACATTTGCAGATTCTGTGCACACAGATTTGCCAAGGGTAAAAGGTGTCCAGTTCCCGTTTGCAGTTATGGATCGAGTTTTGATAAAGGTTTGTGAAGAATATTTAAAATTTTGGTGCAGTACTTCCTGAACCTAGTTTAGTTTCTAACTCTGAAAAACTGAATCAGGGTAACAAGAGAACACCTCAGCGGTTTGTTGGGCGTGAGGCTATTGTTACCACCCAGTGCTTGAATGGATGGTATGTCTCGGTGTTAAAACCCTTAAGATACTTTTCTTTGAACATAGTCTTCATTATTCGTTGGGGTTATCTGATAAATCATTATACTCTTCTTTGAACATATTCTTCATTATTCATTGGGGTTTATCTGATAAATCATTGAAGTTCCTGCTTACTCGATATGCATATGTTATCTTCACTCCCTAACCGTAAGGAAGATTTAGAGTTGATCTTTACAAGGAAGTTTGAGTATTTTCAGAGCTCATACTCTGAAGTGTGTCAATAAAATAAGATGACGTTTGTTATTAGCAGTGCATTGCTTGTTTAAGAAAATAAATTAATTTTGAAAACAAGTTGGGTCTCATTTTCCTTTTTCAAGTACATTATAAAATCATAAGATCATTACGTGATATTTATATTTGGAGCCTGTGATGATTCGTGATGAAAAGTCATGTTTTTAATGGAATCTTTTAACCTTGATCTACATTTTGTTTGAAAGAAAAAGACGAAAGCGTTGAGTGAAGAAGAGTATTGGGAGATCAGAAGAAATTTGTGGGTGTAGAAGGTGGTGAACTGCCTTCAAATTAGATATAATGTCTCTGTATGCAGTATTAGGCAATATTTTTGAAGACTGAAACTTGTGAACATTCGTTTTCAGTGATCGGGAACTAGATTCACGGCTGTAAGTTTCAATTTTAGTTATAGATTAGAGCAACAGTCCGAAATTTGAGCAATCGAAAGCTCACATAATCGGTTATGAAAATCATCTATCTGATTCCAATGCTACTTCAAGTGATTCTATTTCATCCTTCCCGATGAATAAAAGTTAATTGCTTGATCTGCTTCACCTATATATACAACATGGTAGGTATGTGGTGAAGACTTTGGATAATGCAGAAAGCGTGAAGCTTCAATATCGTTCGCTAGCGAAAGTTTGGAGAGCCCATCCTCAAAGCCATTGCCGATAAAGGCAACGCCCAACTGGCTATAGAGTATAGTGTTGTAGAATAGTAAAAAGTTGTATCTAACTCTGTGATTGATAATGCTTCACTGTTGTAACTCTAGTTAGGGCATGTCTCAGCACTGACAATACATAGCGACGTTATTTTGATACAAAAATGTCACTTTGTTTATTCATGCCAGAAACATGATGAAGTGAAGAAGAGATTGACTTGAGGTATTTAACTTCCTCCCTTCGGCCCTTGCAAAAGGGTACGTTTCTTTTCGAATACAAGAATGAAAAAACGGTGAGTTTAATTTCAAAACTATTCCAACGATTATGGATGTAACATTGCATATAACCGAGTGATCATGTGCAGAAATCTAGCTCGTCCTTCTGCATCATACCACGACTGAAATGGTGGTTGCGCCTTCCCTTGTCGTGTCGAATGCACTACCGGATACATATTCTACTGCCTAAACTTCGCTGTTAGTTACTTTGGATTTTCATCCCTTTGTTTTTCGTTAGTGAAAATCGGAAGTACACGGTGCTAAACATGCATTATTTCTTTATTAAAGAAATGATGCATATTTAGCTCCCTGCATTTCCGATTTTTCCTTTTGAAAATATGCATGGGATTATTTGTACAGTGAGGATACTTGCCCTTCTTATCATCTTAACTCATTCACATGTTTAGGCTCTAACTGATCCACGAAATGCCAACTGAATCTTGATTTTTTACAAACTGCTCCAGGTGTTCGATGAAATACCGATATCATTCCAAAATAACTATAAAATAAAAGTTAGCTACATTAGAAATTATATTGTAGAGAAAAGAAAAGAAAATTAGTAGTTATATTATATACAAGAAATTAAAGTGGAGGGAATGAAAAGGGTGCAGATAATTTTCGTGCTTTATTTTTTCTTTTTATTAATTGGGCCAGAGAATTATGTGAATGAATGGGAAAAGATGAGAATTTTTTCTCCGGCTCCGTCTCTTGCTCCAACTGTTGGAATGTTTCGACGAATTTATGTAATTCCTTGTTATGCATTGAGTTATTTGTGTTGTGAGTTTGTTAGTTATGAATATGAGTTTGGATTGTTTTACTCCATCTGATGTTAATATTTAGTCCCGACTACGATACGAGACCTTTTAATCACAGAGATTCGAGGCATTAACTTCACTACAGTTAGACGTGAAAGCTCTGTTGGTATATGCCCTGTCAGTTGGTTTTGAGAGATATCGAGTGATTCGAGCTCCCCCAACTTTCCAAATGACTTTGGGATGCTTCCGTTGAGGGCATTGTGGGACAAGTTGAGAAGACGGAGAGAGCTAAGATCGCCTATTGCCTTCGGTATCTCTCCATGGAAATTGTTGGTTGAGAAATCAATGGAGGTGAAATCTGGGAAAATCTTGACAATGTCGACCTCTAGCCCTTTCATGGTTATTCTCACCCCAGCCTTTGGCTGCGCTGAATTATTATAGCTTAACTCGGTGCGCTCAATTTGCGGATAGCTCCCCTGCACCATTCCCCTCCAACTAGAGAAGTTTATTGATTTCAGAGTGCCACTGAAATTATTCGAAGAAATATCTATGATCTGAAGCAACGACCAGATGTCGTTGCTGTGACACTTTACTTCTCCGTGGAATCTGTTGGAGCGCAAAACGAGAACCCGCAAGCTCGATGACATCATGCATGGGAAAGTGTCGTTGATGAGGTTGTTCCCAAGGTTTATCAACTCTAGCCCCTCGCAACTTTTGAGGGACTTTGGGATTTTCCCTTGTAGAGTGTTGTTGCTTAGATTTAAATATTCAAGGTCGCAATCGAGATGATGACTGTCGGGAATGTGGCCGCTGAAGTTGTTTTGCCCCAGATCTAGCATAGTTAGAGGCATGGTGCCATCAAGTAGGCAGGAGGGTATAGTGCCGCTTAATTCATTCATAGACAAGTCAAGAGCTTCAAGGTTTGTGGCTCTGCAGAGGGAGGTCGGAATCAATCCACTTAAACTGTTATTAGCAAGTAACAAGTATTCAAGAGCATATGTGGCGTTAGGTGGAAAGGGCAGGTGCAGCTGTTCCCTGAGCTGGTTAGACTGCAAGTCTAGGTACCAAAGAGAAGGAGGGATGTTGTAAGGCTTTAGCACATGTGTAAGAAGATTGAAGGAGATGTTCAGATAGTAAAGTTGCGTTCCCCAAATCCAACTAGGTATCTCTCCGGAAATCCGATTGTTTGAGAGGTCCAGGTTTCGCATCTGTTTAGAACGTTTTATGAAATCAGGAAAATTATTATGAATGTTACATGAACGCAAGGACAACTTTGCTAGCATGGGAAGTCCATAACTACTCCAATTGTCATTCTTGACATGTACCGATAAATTGTTTCCGGACAGATCAAGTTGTGTAAGATTGGCAAAGCTTTGAATCTTTTCTAGTTGAAAACTGCCATTGAACAAGTTATCACCGAGAATCATATACTCGAGGCTCTGGAGTCGGAAGAATGAGTCGAGAATAGGTCCTTCCAGTCGATTATTACCCAAATATAATCTGACAATTTTAGAGACATTTACTATGGGGAATTCTTCAATCACTCCTGTAAAGTTGTTGTAGTTAAGATAAAGTCTCTGCAGTGAAGGGAGGTGAAAGAGGGAGTCGGGAATGTTACCGGTGAGTGAATTGATTCCTAGGTTTAGATAAACAAGATTGGAAAAACTTTCAAACATGGCAGGAGAAACTGAGCCCGTGAAGAAGTTATGTGACAAGTCGACATGAGTGAGTTGGGTTAGGTTAGCGAAGGTAGATGGAATGGGTCCTCCGAATCGGCAACCACCCAAGTCTATCTCCGACAATGTTTTGAGATTGCCAATAGAACTTGGTATCGACCCAGTGAAGTTGGTGAAGTTACGCCTTATAGACTCAAGAGATCCGGAGTGAGGAAATGGTGGCAAGCTTCCACAAAGGTGTCGATTGTAAGACAAGTTAAGATGTTGCAGAGTAGGTATTTGGAAAATTTTATCGGGAAAAGAACCCTTCAAACTGCAATAGGCAAGACTCAAGGTTGTTAAGCTCGATAAGTTGGCGAACAAGCCTGGATTTACCGTAGAGAGATCACTGCCATCTAGTCGAAGAACAGAAAGGGAATGGAGTTTCCCAAAAGATCTAGAGAAAGGGCCATACAATGAACAATTACGCAAGCTCAAGGTGGTGATATTGGGTAGATATGATGATATTATGTGGCTCCAATTTTCTCTTTCATCAAAGGAAATATACATACCATCAAGATAGAGCTCTCTAAGCCTTGTAAGATTCTTGAGGAGCATCACCAGATTTGGGTCCTCCAGTTCCGGAGGCTCATTGTCAAAATCGGTGGATATATCAAGACTAACTAATCTCCTCAATGATGAAATTTGAAGAGGAACCTGCCCACTAAAACCGGCATATGACAAATTCAAGTGTGTCAAATACTTGAGATGCTTAATACCTTTTGGGATCAACGAGGGATAGAAGTCGCTGTAGGCAAGGTTGAGCTTCTCCAGATACTTAAGTCCGAACAGACTCGATGAATCCCCAATTCCACCAGAGATGGACTCGTCATCCAGCTGGAGGCCTACGACGTGGCCTGCACCGTCGCACTCTACGCCGTGCCACTCACAGCACTCATCCAGCTTTTCATTCCATTGCACAAGTTTTGTTGAAATGGAAGAATTGAAAATCAGCTCACTCTTAAGCTGAAGCAACAATGTTTTCTGATGGTGAAGACAGTGGCTGAGAGAATGAGGGAAAATTAAGGAGGAAAGTGAAAGTATAGAAATCAAGAACAACTTTGGAAACATTGTGAAGAGGGTGGTGATGATTGCATTGTGTATAAACTTGCATTTAAATAGACTTTTGCAGGTGATTAATTGGGAGGTCTTTTTTTTATTTAAGTTGAGTTGATTAGGAGATCTTAATTAATTAATTAATTAATTAAGACGGCCAATAATTCAAAGACTAATGGTATTGATTAAGACAGCCACTTGAAATTTTATAAAGAAAAGTAGAGATATGTTAAGCAGATTTAAAGAAAGGTTTGAAGATTATTTAAAGCTAGCATAGACTTATCATATTGTTAATACTATTGAAACAATACGACAACTAGAAAGAAACGAATACTGTATGTATATAGCTTCAAATACCATCATATCAGGCTCTCTCTCTCAGGGAGCAAGCAAACAAAGTATCCTACTGTATCTGTATGAATAAGGTTCGCCAATCAAATTTGATTTTTCTCGTATTTGGTTGGAGTTGTTGGTGTTAAAGTTCCTTATCGCATTCGATTTTTAGTATTTACATGTGTCTGACTAGTGACTTCATTCTCACTGTCCCTCTCAAGGTGGCAATTCATTCATGCACAGAAGCTGTTTGCGTTATTGCGCGAAAGGGCACTGGCGTGCAGGTTTTTCTTTTCCCTCTCACTGTGATTCATTATCTTTTACTACATTAATAACATAATTCTGAGTGATGGATTTTTCGACGAATTTGTGTAGTTCTTTAAAATGAAAAGGGGAAAAAGGTTATGCATTGAGTTGTTTGTGTTTTGTTAGCTATGAGTATGTGTTGGATTACTTTACTCTACCTGATACTCTCTTCATCCTGCCGTATAATATGCGTTTCTTGAATATATGTGGGGTATAGAATATAGAAATATACACCAAATTCAATGGGGCTGAGGGAGTATTCATATTTAGTCCCGACTATGATTTATGAATCTAACCTGAGACCTTGTATCATGGAGATTTAAGGCATTAACTTTATTACCGTTAGAGCAAACGCATACACATAACACAATAGAGAATATAGACAATAAAGAAGCAGAGATATAACTTATCAGAACGTACTTGAGCAAAATAACACATTAATCCACTGATTATTAGACAACCTTATATAATTTCAAACTAACTTAATACTTTTAATGCCTCCTCACTTCTCCATCCCTCACTGCTCTTCTTCTTCTTGCATCTGATCTTCTCCTTCTTCGTCTTCTCTCTCTTGCATCGAATATCTCTTCAACAACCTCTTCTATTTTCCCAAAGTATCTGTATCTGAAGCTTCGACAGATTATCAGTACCCACACAAATCCTCCTAATCCCACAACATATCCGAGGGCAGCAGATACGTATTCCCACTCTATCTCCCCCTTCCTCTTCTTATCTTCCTCTTTTTCATCGCTTCCATCGTTGGTATGAGGTGTGCAGCTTATGTTGAGATTGAAACCGCAGAGCCCCGGATTTCCTATGAAAGAATCGGCTGGAAATGTTTGTAACTGACGCCCTTTTGGAATCTTTCCAATCAGCCTATTGTAGGACACATTCAACACTGAGAGGAACGTGAGACTCGAAAGCTCTGTCGGTATCGTCCCTGTCAGTTGGTTCCTCGAGAGGTCGAGTGACTCGAGATTCCTCAACAGATGACTTTGGTATGCTTCCATTGAGGCCATTGTGGGAAAAGTTGAGAAAATGAAGGGAGCTAAGATCACCAATTGCCTTTGGTATTTCCCCGTGGAAATTGTTGCAAGAGAAATCGACAGTACTGAAGTCACTCCAAATCTTGTAAAGCTCCAACTCTAGCCCTTTCATGATCAATGTCACGCCAGAGTTCTCCAAAGTATAATAGTAGCCGCCATTCCTAAATTGTGCATCATCATTGTTCACCACCATTCCCATCCAACTAGAGAAGTTTACAAATTGCAGACTGCCACCGAAATTATTCGAAGATATATCTATGATTTGAAGCACCGGCCAGGTGTCGTTGCTGTAACAATTTACTTGTCCGTGGAATCTGTTGGAGCGCAAAACAAGAACTCGCAAGCTCGATGACAGCATGCACGGGAATGTCTCGTCGATGAGGTTGTTCCCAACATTCATCAACTCTAGACTATCGCAACTTCCAAGGAACTTTGGGATTTTCCCTCGTATAGTTTGTTGCTTAGATTTAAATATCGTAGGTAGCAACGGAGACCACGACTGTCAGGAATGTGGCCGCTGATGTTGTTTCCCCCCATATCCAGCACACGTAGACTCATGGTTTCATCGAATAGGCAAGAGGGTATGGTGCCACTCAATTGATTCATGGACAAGTCAAGAACAGAGAGGCTTGTGGCAGAGCAGAGAGAGGTCGGAATGGATCCACTTAAACTGTTATTACGGAGAGACAAGTACTGAAGATAAGATGTGTTGTTAGATGGAATGGGAAGGTGCAGCTCATCCCTGAGCTGGTTAGACTGCAAGTCCAGTTGTTCAAGAGAAGGAGGGATGTTGTAAGGCTTTTGCACATGTGTCAGAAGATTGAAGGATAGGTCCAGATAGGCAAGCTGTGTTCCCCAAATCCAACTAGGTACCTCCCCTTGAACCCGAGTGTTTGAGAGGTCGAGTCTTTGCATCTTCTTAGAATGTTTTATGAAATCGGGAAAATTAATATGCATGTTACATGAATGCAAGATCAAGTGTGTTAGCTTGGGAAGTCCAGTCGAATTGTCGTTGTTGCTGACATGTATTGACAAATTGTTGTTGCCGGACAGATCAAGTTGTGTAAGATTGGCAAAGCTTTGAATCTTTTCTAGTTGAAAATTGCCATTGAACAAGTTATCACTGAGAATCACATACTCGAGGCTATGGAGTTGGAAGAATGAGTCGGGAATAGGTCCTTGGAGTCGATTATTACCCAACTCTATGGTAGCAATTTTAGAGACATTTACGGTGGTGAATTCTTGAATCACTCCGGTAAAGTTGTTGCCGTAAAGATACATTGCCTGCAGTGAAGGGAGACCAAAGAGGAATTTGGGAATGTTACCGGTGAATGAATTGTCTCCCATGCTTAGTTGAACAAGATTGGAAAAACCTTCAAACATGGTAGGAGAAAGTGAGCCTGTGAAGAAGTTGTCAAGTAAGTCGACATGAGTGAGTCGGGTTAGGTTAGCAAAGGTAGATGGAATGGGTCCTCCGAACCGGCAATGAGCCAAGTCTATCTCCGACAAATTTCTGAGATTGCTAATCGAACTCGGAATCAACCCTGAGAATTTGGTGCTCCTAAGCCTTATAGACTTGAGAGATCCAGATTGAGGAAATGGTGGCAAGCTTCCACTGAGCTCATCATTTTCAGATAAGTCAAGATGCTGCAGAGTAGGTATTTGGAAGACTTTACTGGGAAAAGAACCCTCCCAACCGCAATCAACAAGACTCAAGGTTGTCAATCTTGAGAAGTTGGAAAACGAGTCTTGATTTGCTCGTAAAAGACCATTGCCATCCAGTCGAAGAACAGAAAGGTAATGGAGTTTGCTAAAGGATTTAGGAGCCAAAGAACAATGACGCATGCTCAAAGTGGTGAGGTGGGGTAAATGTGATGATATGATGTGGTCCCAATTACTCCTTTCATGTGAGGAAGTAATATTGATACCATCGAGATACAACTCCCTTAGTCCCGTTAGATTCTGGAGAAACATCTCCAAATTTGGGTTCTCCAATTTTGGATGCTCAACGTACCATTGAGTTCCCTCGACGGAGATGTCGAGACTAACCAATCCCCTCAGCGAGGAAATTTCAAGAGGAACTTGTCCAGTAAAACCGGCATATGACAAATCTAAGTGTGTCAAATACTTGAGATGCTTAATACCTTTTGGGATCACGGAGGAGTTGAAGTCGTTGTTGGCAAGGTTGAGCTTCTCCAGATACTTGAGTCCGAACAGACTCGAAGAATCCCCGATTCCATCGGAGATGGCCTCACCATCCAGCTGCAAACTGACGACTTGGCCGACACCGTCACACTCCACGCCGTACCAGCGACAACAGTTGTTTGTATGATTCCACTGCACCAGTTTCGTTGAAAGAGAGGAATCGAATACCAATTCACTCTTGAGTTGGAGCAACAAGTTATTCTGATGATCAAGGCATTGGTAAGAATGAGTGAAGATTAAGAAGGAGCTCAAAAGCAAAGAAATGAAGAACAAGCTTTGGAAGAAACATGGTGAAGCTAAAGGATGATGATTGAATTTGTGTACTGAAACTTGCAGCTAATCAAACATTTTTATTTTATTTTCCTCTTTTCTTCATTAATTTTTTAAAATTGAATTTATGAATGTTTGAAAAAATGGTAGTGTGGAAAAATCTAAGTCAAATAGTTCACCAAAGAAAAAGAATGGTAGAAGCCATCACTAATGGGTCAACGGAAATGAAATAGTAAGTCATTTTGATTTTATTTTCCTTCGTTTTCTTTCTCTGATTTGGAATATATTAAGACTGGCTGCCACTTTTGACTTAGGCGACTATGCAATAAAGAAGAAATTAAACTAATTAATTATGAATAATTTTATATTCAATTTCCCCTTTAGTTAATTGCATAGTTTTAATAAGTTGGGCTTTCTAAAGGTAATTGGATCTTATATAGAGTTAGAATTATTGGGCTTTGATTTACTTCTCATGGTTTAGAAAGCCCAACAAGAAATGGATACTATGCCCAACTTGAATTTCAAATATAAATCCTCTCCTTTTGGCAGATTATTTCCATGCATAAATAGCCGCTTAATCCCCAGCACACAAGGTGTTTGATGTTGAAGACTTTGCATGCTTTGAACGAACATCAATCCTACATATTTAGTATTATCTGAATAATAATTCCACTTATTTTTAGATAAAACATACAAATTCAAGCAGAAATTACAGTTGTTTAAGGAACTACTGTCTCCGCCTCCGAACTCGATTCCTCTCTACTCTTCTTGCATGCGACCTTCTTCTTCTCCTCCTGTCTCTGGCATCGAATATATCTTCAACGATCTCTTCTATTTCCCCAAAATATCTGTATTTGAAGCTTCGGCAGAATATCAGTACCCACACAAAGCTTCCCAATCCCACAGCATATCTGAGAGCAGCAGATACGTACTCCCAATCTATCTCCCTCTTCTTTTCTTTCTCGCTTTCGTCGCTTCCATCATCTGTATGTACAATGCAGGTAATGTTGAGATTGAAGCCACAGAGCCCCGGATTTCCTATGAAGGAATCAGCTGGAAATGTTTGTAACTGACGCCCTTTCGGGATCTCTCCACTCAGCCTATTGTAGGACATATTCAACACTGACAGGAATGTGAGACTTGAAAGCTCTGTAGGTATATGCCCTGTTAATTAGTTGGTTTTGTGAGAGATCGATCGAGTGATTCGAGCTCCCCCAACTTACCAAATGAATTTGGGATGCTTCCATTGAGGGCATTGTGGGAGAAGTTGAGAAGACGAAGCGAGCTAAGATCGCCTATTGCCTTTTGTATCTCTCCATGGAAATTGTTGCAGGAGAAATCAATGGTATTAAAATCTGTAAAAATCTTGACAATCTCTACCTCTAGCCCTTTCATGGTTATTCTAACCCCAGCCTTTGGCGCCTCCGAATAATTATAGCTCAACTTAGTGCGCTCAATTTGCGGAGAGCTCCCTTGCACCATTCCCCTCCAACTAGAGAAGTTTATCGATTTCAGACTGCCACTGAGATTATTCATAGATATATCTATGATCTGAAGCTCCGGCCAGCTGTTGTTGTGACATTTTACTTCTCCATGGAATATGTTGGAGTGCAAAACAAGAACTCGCAAGCTCGATGACAGCATGCACGGGAAGGTGTCTTTGATGAGGTTGTTCCCAACGTTCATCAACTCGAGCCCCTCACAACTTTTGAGGGACTTTGGGATTTTCCCTTGTAAAGTGTTGTTGCTAAGATTTAAATATTGTAGGTGGCAACGGAGACCAGGACTATCGGGAATGTGGCCGGACAGATCGAGTTGTGAAAGATTGGCAAAGCTTTGAATCTTTTCTAGTTGAAAACTGCCATTGAACAAGTTTTCATTGAGAAGCAGATACTCAAGGCTTTGGAGTTGGAAGAATGAGTGGGGAATAGGCCCTTGCAATCGATTATTACTCAAATCCAAACGAACAATCTTAGAGATATTTACAGTGGGGAATTCTTCAAGCACTCCAGTAAAATTGTTGTTGTGAAGATCGAGTGTCTGAAGTGAAGGGATACCAAAGAGAGAGTTGGGAGTTTTACCCGTGAATAAATTTTCTCCCAAGTATAGGTCAACAAGATTGGAAAATCCTTCAAACATGGCGGGAGAAATTGAGCCCGTAAAGAAGTTAGATTCCAAGTTGACATGAGTGAGTTGGGTTAGGTTAGCAAAGGTGGATGGGATCAGTCCTCCGAACCAGCAACGAAACAAGTCTATCTCCGACAAAGTCTTGAGATTGCCAATTGAACTTGGTATTGACCCCGACATGTTGGTGCTAGTAAGCATTAAAGACTTGAGAGATCCAGAGTGCGGAAATGGTGGTAGGCTTCCACTGAGCTTTTCATGGAAAGATAAGTCAAGATGCTGCAAAGTATGTATTTGGAAGATTTTAATTATTCGGAAAAGAACCCTTCAAATCACAATCAACAAGACTCAAGGTTATCAAACTTGAAAAGTTGGCGAAAATGTCTTGATTTGCCTTTGAAAGATCGTTACCATCTAGTTGAAGAACAGAAAGGGAATGGAGTTTCCCAAAGGAAGTAGCCAAATGGCCGGATAACTCACACATACGCAAGCTTAAGGTGGTGAGGTTGGGTAAATTTGATGATATAATGTGGCTCCAATTTCTTCTTTCACGCGAGGAAGTATTTACACGATCAAGGTAGAGCTCGGTAAGCCCCGTTAGATTTTGAAGAAGCATCTCCATATTCGGGTACTTGAGTTTCGGAGGCTCAAGCGATCTATAATCAAAGGAGATATCAAGACTAACTAATCTACTCAACGATGAAACTTCAAAAGGAACCTGTCCACCAAAACCGACATTTGACAAATTCAAGTGTGTCAAATACTTGAGATTGTGAATACCTTTTGGAATCCCAGTGGAGTTGAAGTCATTGAAGGCAAGGTTGTGCTTCTCCAGATACTCAAGTCTGAACAGACTCGAAGAATCCCAGATTCCTCCGTAGATGGACTCGTGATCAAGCTGCAAGCTTACAACTGTTAAACACAGAAAAGAGAAGCAGAAATGTAGAGAATTTCCATTAGAATAGAATGAAAGAGAGAAGGTGATGGAGGTACAGTATTTATACAAGAATAGAAACCAAGCACGTGCTACTCACGTGAACCGTAACTAACTCAATATGAGTTGGCAAGTGGCTTAGCTGAGAAGCTAACTAACAACCACTCACATGATGCCACATAAGCATGACTCACTAATACTACTATACACTACAATACATTCCAATACACCCCCACAGAAACCAAGCTACGTAACAGCTGCTAATGCACCACATGCATCCACAGATGAAGAGATAGAGACTGAATCTGCAGAAGATGGAGTTGTAGTAGCTGAATCTGTAGATGATGAACACACAGTAGCTGCTGCCATATCCACCAAGCACAGTTGGCGACGAAGAAGATTAAACCGATCATTACTCAAAGGTTTTGTGAATATATCAGATACCTGATCAGTTCCTGGTACATGAACCACCTCCAAAAATTTGGCAAGAACTGTTGGTCCCGGTTTGCTATAGGGAAAATACGTAGAGGGGGGGGGGGGGGTGAATATGTATTTTGAAGTTTTTCAACTTCAATTCCTTAACTCAGAGTATAAAGTAAAGTGCTCTTTGGAAATACTAAGACCTAGCCGAGGGCTAGATCTAAAGCAATCACGAATCTCTTGACCTAAGCTTAGAGCTTGATCAAGAGTGAGACTTTACTCTTTGTGCGGAATTTGGTGAGCTATAATCTTTCCTAAGTAATTGAAAATCCAAGTTAAGTTTGTTTATATGCACGTGCAATGGATAATCGAATACTGTAAAGAGATTAAGGTAAGAGAGATACGACACAGAGATTTATAGTGGTTCGGAGATAACGCTCCTACGTCCACTTTGTTGCACGACGGCAACTGTTCTTTTCACTCAAGAACTTGAAGGTTACGGGTCCTTCAAAAACCTGGTCGAGATCGGGCTTCACTCGCCTAGATCACACGACAGACGTAGTGATTGCGGGTTCACTACACAAACCTAACAAAGACTGCAAGCTTCACTCGCTTCAGTCGAACAGACAGGGAGATTGCGGGCTCTCCTTACAGCCTAGCTTCGATCGAGCTTTACACAAACGATGTAAGTGTAAGCTTGGATCTCAACTCTACGATCGAGGCTTCTTCAATCGATGAAAGAAGGGCCTTAGATCTGAACAACCTAACGACACACAAAAACCTAACAGACAGAGTTTTAGGGTTTTTGGTTGACGAAACACACTATGAAGAACTCTTTACAGTAGATGCAAAGATTGGCTAGAGTTCTTCTTCTAAGCTTTGGATATATGAAGTGGGCTTAGAATCTAAGTGTGAAGGTTGTGAAGACGAGTTCCGATGAACTGGAAACTCGGAGAACACTGGAAAACAAAGACTCGAAGATTTGCTCGAAGGCTTGGGAGTGTTTGTTTGCAGTAGGCTCGAATGCTCAAGTAGTGTTCTACTTCTTCACGTTGTGATCCTTCACTATTTATAGGCGGAGGGTTGGCTGAGATCCGTTGCTTGGTTGGTGGCCTTGTCCCTCCTCCTCTCGACAGTACTTGCACAGGCTGGCTACTTTTCAGACGCGCAGATTTGGACTTTTGCCGGAAATGGCTAAGTTCCAATTTCAACAGTAACTGGAGCGAGCCAGTACTGTAGCGGCGCCTTGTCGGCCTGGCAGTCAACTCCTCTGCTCCTCTCTTGAGTCGACACGTGGAGATCTCGTAATAAATGCGAAGATCTCCAGTTGACTGGAGTTCAAATTCGGAGCGGGAATTTGTGCTGTCGCTTTCTAGTAGGTAGTGGCTCGCTTCGCTTTGAAGTTGTAGCGGCCGCTCTGAAGTGAGTCGCTTCACAGTCATATTTGTAGTGAGTCACTTGAGAAATAAATTTCCCTTGACGCTACTAAATTAAGTGTTGACTCGCGTTGACTCGCTTCGGCTTTTCTTTGTAGCGCACGCTTCGCTTCGCTTTAGTGGGTTCACCCGATTCCACTGTAGCGCTCGCTTCGCTTCGCTTCGCTTTGAACTGTAGCGCTCGCTTCGCTTCGCTTTGGCAGACTCACTTTGAATCTACTGTAGCGATCGCTTTGCTTCGCTATTCTTCGGCACGATTCACTTCAGTTTGCTTGACCCGCTTCGCTTTGGAAAACACACTCAAGCGAGTGGCCTTCACTTGAACTTTTGAAGCCTAATCTAAGCAAAATAAAAGAGCCATCCTAACAGAGTAGGCTTAGAAAAATTCTAACCTATTATCTACATCAAAATGGGTCGTTTGGGAACAGAACGCTTTGGGGTTTTGGGATCAAATCAAAACACTAAAATATCCCTTATAGGTTCCCCCTTAACATATTCGTTCTTAACAATTCCCAACAATTTCCCCCTTTTTGATGATGCCAAAACCCATACGACTTAGATAAAAATAAATCTAGTCTATCTAACCGTGAAGGGAACTCCAAGCGACTGCTTCCTTTGCAGTTTCGTTTGTAATTTTTTTTTTTTTTTAAGTTCCTTCCCCTTTTTTTTCGGTTAAATTAATGAGTTTGTAGCAAAAATGTAAAGTCATTCACAAAGCGGGTAAATGACACAGAAGAGACAGAAATAAAGGTGGGATAAATGAACAAGCAGTTCACAAAAAGAAATACTAGGAAGCTTGAAACTCAATGGTTTCCTGCAGCTTCATCTTCCTTCTCCTACTCCTTTCCTTCTTCCTCCTCCTCCTTCTTTTCTTCTTCAATAGTAGCAGTATCCACATAAGCTGATAGCACTCTCGATTCCATAGAGCCTACTGTGTGGATACTAGGTCTTCTCCATGCACTCTCCAGCCTGAAGGCTTCAGTCACCTCCTCATCTATTATCCCTCTGTCTGGAATATCCGTGCCTGGATGATAAGGCATGGGGAATTCTTTTATAGCAGGAACCTTGACAACAATTGGCATGGGTTGAGTCTGTTCAGCCAGTGTGAAGATTTTCCTCCGCAGATTGTCATCATAGGCGGCGAGAAAATTGTTGAGGGCACTTATCCTAGAGCATTGATCTTGCAGCGGCACTACCTCCCAGTAATAATAGGCCTTGATGAACAAGTCCTTGTAGTATAGCCACAACTCAAGCAGATCTCTCGGAATAAACGCCTCAATCTCCCTTGCACCAGGGTGTTCGTCCCTTCGCTTGGCCAACTCTTCTTCTGACCTCTTTGACAGTTCAACCATGGTCGCTTTAAATTTCTTTCCTGAGTCGCTGCTCCACAAAGGACGCTTTTCATTGAGACGCTTCCGAATGTAGTTCTGTTCATCCTTTTTGGGGTAGCGACCCGACTCGACCATCTCTTTTGTAGTCACGTCGCATGCATCTGATATGGCTTGTGCTTCGCATGCTTCGGACTCATCTGGCATAAATGGAATGAAGGCACTCCGCACCAATGAAGACTGGATGAGTATCACCTCATTGAATTGCTCCTCAATCCGTGCGTCTATCACTTGGAGTCGCCTGTCATTTGACCTCCTCTTCCTCTCGCCTTCGCTCCTTCCTCCTTCTATTTCCTTCCTCTTTCTCTCCTCTCTTCCAGCTTTTGAAGCGACTGCTTGCTTGACCTTTTGGCGCTTGGCCTCGGGGTCATCTAGCTTAGAATCTGGAGCAGCTCGCTTCAATGACTGCTTCGGTGGTGGGGGAGGTGGCATGTCCTTCTTTGTAGCGGCACTAGAGGTGATGACTGCGGATGAAGCGAGTGCGGCAGTTGAAGCTAGTGCGGCGGCTGAAGCGGACGCTTTGGGTAAAGCAGCCGCTTTGGAACTGGATGAAGCACCTGCACCAACAGAAAGTTTCGTTAGTTGCTCCATCTCCCACGCCATGGCAGCATTCTTCTCCACCTGCTTCCGCTTTTCCTCCTTCGTCAACACGGTCACTGGAGGGTGTTTTGCAATTGAAGCGGCAAGCACCTTTTCCTGAAGCGGCCTGCTGGGCTCTTCAAGATTTTTTAATAACTCCTCCTCCGTGAGCTTCGTCTTGCCAAGAGCCCTCGCTTCCTTCACACCTCCATCACTACTTCCTCCCTCCAACATTCTCTCCACTCCAACACTACTTCCCCCTAAATCTCCAATTTCTCTGCCGTGAGGCTGTCCTTCCCCTCCTAGCTTCACTAGTCCTTCCCTTATTTGTCCTTCCCCCTTTTTGGCATCATCACTGCCAGGGGTTAGGGTGATAGATTTTCCAGAAAAGGATTGTTGCAGAGAGTTGACTGAATTGAAGATGGCTTGAAGCATCTGCTGGGTTTTATCCATGGAGGGCGCCACTAGTTCAGCAGTCTTGATGCTTATCTCTTCAAGCAGATATTTGCACTGCCTTTCTCTCTCAACAACCGACGCCATCATACTCTCTAACGGCTCTACCTCTCTGAAGCGAGCCTCCAGCTCCGCTTCGACGGCTTTAGTGATTTTCTTTGTTTCTTCTTGAAGTGTGAATTCCAAGTGTTCCTTGGAAGCTTCAAGTTATGCCTTCATCCCGGCAAGTCTCCTTTCCCTTCGATTGAGAGAGTTGTGAAATTCGGCATCTGCAGTGATCCTTACTGTGAGAGTTTCTTTCAGTCTCTTGACTTTCTGCAGTAGGATTGACAGTTCAGCATTCTTCAAGTCAAGAGCCTGTGCACTGCTCCTCAGACTCTCCAGTTCTCTCTTGTCAATTGCACTCTCATCCTTGACTCCCTTCAACTCAGTTCGAAGTGAGTCAAGAGCCTTTTTGGTATTGAGGAGCTCGCTTCCCTTCATTACTAACTCTCCTTCTCTGTTCTCCACCTTCTCTTTCAGCTCCTTCACCTCCTTCTCTAACACCTTCTTCTCTTTGACAAGAGCGATCAACTTGGCATTGACCTCCCTCAAGCGGCTTCTTTTTGCCTCAAGCAAGCCCTTGAGTTCGGTGATGGTTTTGGTGTTATCATCCACTAGCTTCACCTGCGCCTCCAGCGCCTTCTCTTTCTCCTCTAGAAGCCTCTCCTTCTCCTCCACCTTTCCCTCCAATTCCCTTTTCTTCCTGTCAAAGTCTTCTCTAAGACCGATGACCTCCCCCGCCTTCCTCTCCATTTCCTCACTTTTCTTCGTAATCTCGCTTTGGAGACTAGCAATCTCAGCATCTTTCAACTCCACCTCCTCCCTATGCTCTCTGATCAGCTTCCTTTCATGAGAGGAGGGCACTCGCTTCGGAACTGTAGCGAGTGGATATGACTCTTTCACCTTTGCATCCAGCTTCTCCCAAAAGCTGGTCCCTTCAAGGAAGGCATGGAAGCCATTTTCGCCTATGAAGTTGAGTGTTTTGGCCTCCATCTGAATCAGTTCCTCTTCTGTGAAGGCTTTGAGGAGTCTGAAAATCTTGTAGTACTCCGTTCCTCGGTACGTGATGTACGTCAGAAAGTCGACTACATTAGTGTAGAACACGTCGCTCCATGCAACGTTCGCGGAGCTAAGATTGTAGCGAAGGTTGATAGTTTCAGCGGCTTGCTCTCTGTCCAGGACATAGCGTTCCAGAGCCCGCTTGTGTACGGTGAGGGCAGGGGTCATGAATTGAGGAACGATGGGTTGTTCTCCTATAGTTTGGGCGGTATCGGCTGTAGCTGCCGATGTCGAGAGGGATTGGGTAGGTGATGAGGTTTCTTGGGTTTCGGAAATCTGGATGGCTTCAGTGGGTGGTGGTTGGATAGTTTCGGTGGGTGGTGGTTGTATAGGCTGGGATTGAAGTGGGGTGAATGAAGTGTAGGCAGCAGCTTCATCTGTGCTGAGGAATGGAACAGTGGGAATGTGAAAAGAAGATGCTGACTCTTCTTCATGGGGAGAGAGGGGGGTTATCTGTTTTAATGGTTGTTGGGTTGATGAAGATTGAGGTTCTGGTATTTGGGTGATGTGGGTTTGGATTTGGAGTGGGGGTGATTTGGCTTTTATTGGTGAAGGCTGGGGTTGAGTCGCTTCAATGTCCTCAAGCGACTTCTCCACCGCCTCGCTTTCTTGGACAAGCAAAGCGACTCGCTTCGTCTTCTTGCCTCGCTTCGGCGCGGCTCGCTTCCCGGGTGAAGCGACCGGCCTCACTTGGCTCACTTCGGCTTGCCTTTCGGCAACCGGTCTCGCCACGGGCACTTCAATTTCCAGAAGTCCCAAATCCATCAATTGCTTGGACTTCCTCCATTTGTCATAGTATATGGATTGCTTGTTGTAGATGGTGACTTCATCTTCCGGCCATGCTTTGCCCGGAAACTTCTTCTCCAAGGCATAGGAAAGCCTTGAGAAGAACTTCAGCTTCCCCTTGCGGAGAATCTGATCGGCGCTCTCCTTCACGAACGCAAAGTCGGCAGCAGCTTCGTGAATTTGATTGAGGAACCAGTCATGCCAGTTGAAGCTGGTTCCGGTGAGGCTGTCGACGATGACTGCTGTGGCGATCAGCTTCGTCTCAGAGAGAGTATCCAAGGTTCCGATGTAGCACGCGACACTCTTCGAGAAGAGTTCGCAAATGTGGTTGAAGGGGGCCTTCAAACTCGAGCTGATACTTGCCTCCTTAAAGTTTGGATCGGCTTCGGCGGTTGCAAAACGACCGTACTGAACTCCGGCCGAGAGACCCAAATCCAGTAATGAGTCTCCTCCTTCTCTCGGCAAGTTGAACGTGCCGATAAGCTCATTCATGTCCACCTCCACTGGCCTCCTCGTCTGTGGATCGGTAAAAGAGGACATGTTTTGCTCCTTTCTCAAATTTAGCAGGAGCTCGCCGACGGCTTTTGCCAAAATCTTAGACGGGACCGCCGTCACAAACTTCCATAGTCCGGCCTTGGTCACGGCCCTACGGAGAAATCCATTCCTCTCTATGATGGCTGGATCGAGATGAGGCTCGACATTGATGTGTTTGTCGACCTCCGCTAGAAACTCCTCCATCGTCTCGGTGTTCTTCTTCTTTCCCATGATGATTTTGAAAGAGTTTGACTGAGATATTAACAATGAGAATCAAGGGTTGAGGCTCGTGAGTTGCAGAGTAATTGCAGATCTAGCACGAGAATGGCAAATTTAGAAGGCTGTGAAAGGTTCTGCAGTTCTTCCTCGTCCCATATATATAGAGTGAGGTTATGGCTGACGTGGCAGGGGTAGGACGGTAATAACGCCGAAAGTCCTGTAGGTAGGCGGCGGACGTGCGGTGATGGATCTGATGTGTCCGGCGTCACCACAGTAAAAGTGAACCGCCACTTGCTCGGCGTCGCCACATGGCCTTCTATGGTTGGCTTGTCGTATACGGCGTTGATCGAACGGCTCCAGATTGGGGGCTGTTAAGATTCGACGGCTGGATTTTCTCCGCCTTTTCCCGCTTCAAATTCAAACGTGTGAACACGCGCCCGTTATTTCCGTCGTTCCTGCACCTGCATTAAATGCACAGCAGAAAGTAAAATTGCACTCGAGTGCAGACAGCTCATACTCGCTTCATGCCTGCTAGCTTCGAGTTGGGCTGCTACGCCTTGACTCGCTTGAGAGGCATTCGCTTGAGTGACTGTTCTGCACTCGCTTGCGATGGCTAGCTTTGAGTGAAGAAGCACTCGCTTGGCCATCTGAAGCGACTGGAATAGGAAATTGAATTTTTTTGCTTAATTTAAAATGTTTCTAACTTACATACTTCGAGGATAAACAAGAATGCTTTCCTCTTTGTATTTGTGTCAGATTCACTTTATATTTTCCACGTAGTGAGTGAAGGTTTCTAGCACGCTTCGGCTCACTTAGTGTACTTAAAATTGAAACACTTACCAGTCAATCTCACTTCGTAGGAGATTGATACCACAAATTGAAGACTTCACTTGAATTAGATACCACACGTTGAATGCTACACGTTGAGTTAGATCTTCATGACATTCATCTTCATGGCATTCATCTTCCTCTACGAATTAGAGAGTCCTCCATCGAAGTGAATGAGGGAGAAAATGAATAAAGTACACAAGCTTACTACAACCCGAAGGGAGTATCACGTAAGTGTACTTATTCACGACGAATGGGGGATGAGTACAAGTCCTTATCTCAGGGCAGAAATGGACAGGATGACAATGAGAATGCTCTGACAAGAAAATCTCGTATTTTACGCAGAAGCATGTCACCAGCCCTGCAACCTTTTGTATAAAAAGGTAAACCTTCAAGCTTTCCCACTTCTAGAGAATTTGCAGTCAGCTCGCTTTGACCCAAGCTAGGGCAAATTGAAGCGATGCAGAATTCAAGATAGCAGCATTCTTGCTCGCTTTGGAAGTAGCTTGCTCCGCGAGTAAGCATTAGTTCCCCCTTAACCATATACTTAACAATTCCAATAAGTTGGTAGGGAACTTCTTCCAATACTCCACCTATCTCCACCAAACTTCATTTTCTTCAAGCGAGTGAGATTTGAAGTGGCTCGCTTGAGTTGGTGAAGATCCGAAGCGAGTGACGCACAAGAGAACATGCGAACACTCCTTCGTGCATCCTGGAACTAGCATTCTTCACCAGGGTCTAATAACCCTAATTCCATGCATAGCTGGTTGAATCGAGACTCAGCTAGAGGCTTGGTGAGGATATCTGCTCGCTGGAGATCGGTATGGATTTTCTCGAGCTTGATATCCTTCTTCTCGACATGATCTCGAATGAAATGGTGGCGAATTTCCACGTGCTTGCATCTGGTGTGAAGCACTGGGTTCTGCGAGATACATATGGCACTGTTGTTGTCGCAGAAGATCGGAATTTCATTCGCTTCAACTTTGTAGTCCTTCAACTGTTGACGAAGCCATAGGATTTGAGAACAGCAGCTTCATGCGGCCATATATTCAGCTTCAGTTGTTGAAGTGGCTACGCTTGTTTGCTTCTTTGAGAACCACGAGACTAGCTTGCTTCCCAAGAACTGACATGTGCCCGAAGTTGACTTCCTGTCGACTCGGCAACCTCCATAGTCAGCATCGGAATATCCAGTGAGCTCCAAATTGTCCTCCGCTGGATACCACAGACCCATGTTGACAGTGCCCTTCAAATATCGAAGAATTCTTTTGGCAGCTTCAAGATGGCTGTGTTTGGGATTGCTTTGGAAGCGAGCGCAGACTCCGACTGCAAAAGCAATATCTGGCCGGCTTGCAGTGAGATAGAGTAGTGACCCAATTAGGGCACGATAATCTGTAGGATCTACAGATTTTCCTCCTTCGTCTGGCTCCATCTTCCAGTTGGTATTCATAGGAATCTTCACAGCTTTAGCATGTTGAACACCAAACTTGGCAAGCATATCTCTAGTGTACTTCGCTTGGTTGATGAAAATTCCATTATCCTGCTGCTTTACTTGAAGACCTAGAAAGCAGCTCATCAAGCCAATCATCGACATCTCATACTTGGTCTTCATCAACTCTCCAAGCTTCTCGCTAAGCGACTGGTTTGGCGATCCAAATATGATGTCGTCCACATAGATCTGAACCCATAGCATATCGTTTCCATGATTGATAGTGAATAGAGTTCGATCTATTTTCCCTTTGTGGAAGCCATTTTCCACTAGGAATTGAGATAGTGTATCATACCAAGCTCTGGGAGCTTGCTTCAACCCATACAGGGCTTTCTTCAAGCGATACACTTTCTCCCTGCTCGAAACCCGGTGGCTGCTCTACATACACTTCTTCCTTGAGTTCACCGTTGAGGAATGCGCTCTTCACATCCATTTGATAGACTTTGAACTTCTTGGCTGCTGCATAGGCTAGAAACAATCTGATAGCTTCAAGTCGTGCCACTGGAGCGAAGGTCTCGTCAAAGTCGATTCCTTCCTCTTGGCAGTAGCCTTTAGCGACTAGACGCGCCTTGTTCCTCACAACATTGTGGTCCTCGTCCGTCTTGTTTTTGAACACCCACTTGGTGCCAATAACATGCTGGAACTTGGGACGATCCACGAGGTACCATACGTCATTTCTGGTGAACTGGTTCAGCTCTTCTTGCATGGCGATCACCCAGTTAGAGTCGGCTAGGGCATCCTCTACGCATGATGGCTCAATATTTGAGAGAAAGCAACTGAACATGGCACTTTCTCCAAACACTTGACTTCTGGTCACTACACCCTTGGATGGATCTCCGATGATTTGGCTAGGTGAGTGATCTTTGAGCCATGCACGCTTGGATCCGCCAGCTTCATCTTCATCTGCTTCCTTGTCGCTCGCTTCACCATCTGAAGCGACTGGATTGGGTGTTTGGCCTGTGCTAGCTTTAGAAATCTTGGGGGCAGCTTCGACTTCTCCTTTGGGATTCAGCTCGCTTGATTCCTTGATCTCATCATCTTCATCAAGCATGTCCCAAGTGAGTTGATTTGTGGGTTCCTTGCTTTGATCTTTTTCATTCGCTTGAGCCTGTTCCTGTGGAAGACTTAAAGAAGATTCATCAAATACGACATGGGGTGATTCCTCCACAATTAGGGTTTTACAGTTGAATACTCTGTAGGCTTTGCTAGACGTAGAGTATCCTAAGAATACTCCTTCACCTGCTTTGCTTTCAAAAGCTTTCAACTGCGACTTCCCATTGTTGTGAATGAAGACCCTACAACCAAAGATATGAAAATAAGATATGTTAGGAATTCTCCCTGTCCATATTTCATATGGTGTTTTGTCGTGCCGTTTGTTGAGAAGCGTCCGATTCTGTGTGTAGCACGCCGTGTTGGCAGCTTCAGCCCAATACTTCATCGGAAGCTTCGAGTCAGCAATCATGGTGCGAACGGCTTCTTTGATGATTCGATTTCTTCTTTCAGCAACTCCATTCTGCTGAGGAGTGCGTGCTGAAGAAGTTTGATTGTGCTATGCCATGCTCCGTGCAGTACGCTTCAATTGTAGAGTTCAGGAACTCTGTGCCTTTGTCGGAGCGAATGGTCACGATAGCTTGATTCTTTTCCACCGCCAATCGCTTGAGTAGATGTGGCAGTTTGGTCAGTGTCTCCTTCTTGCTGAATAGAAATACAACCCAAGTGTAGCGAGAGAAATCGTCGACCACAACTAGAGTGTACTTTCTTCCATTTACACTAACTGGAGTAACTGGACCAAACAGATCCATGTGAAGCAGCTCGAGCACTCGCTTTGATGAGGCTTCTTCGAGACTGGCGAAGTGCTTCTTCGTCTGCTTCCCTCGTTGGCATGGTGAGCACGGATGATCTTTGATGAAGACTTCATTAGGTATGCCTAGCACCAAACCTTTTCGAGCTAAGCGATTGATAGCTTTGAAATTTAGGTGGTTCAAGCGTCTGTGCCATAGCCATCCAATTTCTGTAGCACTTCTTGCAACTAGACAAGTTTCCTCTTTGCAGCTGTCCCATTGTGCTATGTAGACGTTCCTTTGCCTAATTCCAGTGAGCACAATCTGAGACGTGAGTTTGTTCTTCACAATGCACTTGTTGGAGATGAACTCCACCCTGTACCCTTTATCACAGAACTGTGAAATGGACAACAGGTTGTGCTTGAGTCCTTCCACGTAGGAGACTTCTTCAATTGTGAGCTTTCCAACTTTCAGTGCGCCGTATCCCCTGGTGCTTCCTCGAGAGTTGTCACCAAAGGTTACGTGTGGACCCTTCTTCTCTATGTAGTTGTGAAGTAGAGCTTTCATGCCGGTCATGTGTCTTGAACATCCACTGTCCAAGTACCATACTTGTTGACCCTCACTTGGCATAGGATCCACGGCGCTCACCTGCAATTAGACAGATTTTGGTACCCAAATCAGTTTGGGTCCTTGCAGGTTAGTTCCCTTAGGTACCCACACTTGCTTCACTTTCTTTTGAAATGAAGCTTGTGCCTTGGGCTTCTCGACCTTCGAAAACTTGGTGTACTGCCTAGAAGCAGCTTCACACGTGCAACAGTGTGTGCAAGAGGGGTAGCGGCTCGCTTCAGTCCTACCTATGCTCTTCCCATTTTGCTTATATCCTGAAGCGACTCTCTTCGGATTAGCTTTGGGTTTAGAGACTGACTTAGGGTTTCTAGTCTGTCGAAGCGGCTCGCTTGGTTTCCTCGAAGCGGTCCAACTAGTTTTTTGACCCTGACTCGCTTGAGAAACCTTGGGAATTTGAAGCGACCCAGTGGAAGCTTCAAAATCTTCCCCCTCAATGTTAGTCCGGTTGGACCATCTCCAGTCCGGATAACGTGACACATAGACATTACTCCTCTTTTTAGGAGGTAGATCCTTTGTCTCTCGTGTCTTGGCTTGAGACTTAGAAGCTTCAACATTTTTCCCTTTACCCTTGGATTGGTAAGACTTAGCATGTTGAGTGCTAGGGACTGTTGAACTTTGCTTGCCCTTAGGATCTGCCCTTAAAGATATAGACATCTTCATTGGCTTTCTTTTAGGGTTCTCAGCCACTTTGCCTTTATCCTTGTTGGTGGTCGCTTTGGATGCAGTGGGCAGTTCCAAAGTGACTGATGGTGTAGTGTGTGATGCACCAACAAAGACAGTCGGCTTGGGAGGTCCACCCTCATATCCAAGGCCAGCTTTCCTACCAAAAGGCAGAAGCGAGCCCTCTAGTGCTTGCCTAGCATATGATGCTTTGTTCAAGTTGGCAACTAGAGTGGACTGGGTTTCGTACCTTCCCTCCAAGCTTTGATGTCTAGCGTAGAGATCCTCGAACTTACTAGTCATAGCCCTTAAATTAAGTTTGACTTCGTCAAGCTCACGGGCTAGCTTTCGGTTCTCCTTCTCGCTTTGAGACAGAGCTTGTTTTACCACTTCGTGGTCGCTTGACAATTTTTGGTGCTTGTCAAACAACTCACTCCATGTAGAGGATTGTTCTTCCTCATTGACAGTGTGTGCTAGTGTAATTGAAGTGATTGAAGGATAGAAGAATACCTCTCCTGTTTCTTCATCGGTGAGCGCCATAAATCCAAGATCCTCACCATCACTGGAATTTGGATCAGTGAATGCATCTGAGTCGCTTGGTGGATCTTCAGTTGTAGCGACCGGCACTTCACTCGCTACGAGCGCTCGCCTTGGAGCATCCCTCTTGGCCTTCAATTCTTCGCGCTCTTTGACACTTAGCTTTGGACAATCGGATTTGTAGTGGCCCATCTTGTGGCAGTGATAACACTCCACTTCCATCATGTCTCGTGGGATCGGCTTGGTCGTCTCTTCTCACTTTCCTTTTCCTTCTCGAGCATCAGTGCTCCTCCCTTTGTACTGCTTGTAGAATCTTTTGTACTTGCCCACTCGAGAGTTCATCTTGTTGAAGTTCTTAGATAGGAACGCAATGTGTTCTTCCAATTCTTCCCTTGTCATCTTGGCAAGCGACTGCTCGCTTGGCCCTTCGGCAGCTTTGAATGCTACTCCTTTTGACGTAGTGGGCGCTTCATCTTCGTCGTCAAGGCTCATTCGATTCAGATCAAACTCGTGAGCTTTGAGCTCGGAGAACAGCACTTCTGGCGTGAGCTTCGTTAGATCCTTGGTAGCTAGATATAGCTCCTTCATAGTCTGCCACTTCCTTGTGAGAGCACGGACTATTTCCAGGTTTACTTCCTTGTCTGTGAGTTCCTTCCCAAGCGAGTTGAGAGTTGCAGTAATGTTGGTAACTCTCAGCTCGAAGGCGTCGATGGACTCTCCTGACTTCATCACCAGATTTTCAAACTCCCGCATCTGAACGGCGAGCTTGTTTTCCTTGATTTTGTCTGTGCCTTGAGAAATGAGGGCTAGGGTTTCCCACATTTCCTTTGCCGTTGCACATTTCCTTATCCGTGGTACATAGGCGTCCAACACGGTGCTCTGCATCGTGTGGCGTGCAATCTTGTCGAGGTTGGCAACTTTGAAGTCATTTGGAGTATACTCATCCTTATCCTTCTCCACGTACTGTTGACGAACGTGGGCTGGACGACCTTCAGCGGCTGGAACCTCCACAGATATGGCTTTCTTGATTTCGATTGGTCCATCTTCAATGACTTCCCACATCCGGTCGTGGATTGAGCATAAGAAGCTCTCGACACGGAAACTCCATATCTCATATCCTTCGATCGAGAACTGTGGAAGATTTGATGCACTGTATGTAGACATAGCAAACTATCAGCAGTAAATGCAATATGCGTGGGTGAGGTTTTGATGCACTTAGGAAAATAGGATCCGGTTCAGTGAGACAACGTGAAGCGAGTGGGGACTCGCTTCGGATATGCAAAGCAGAGGCTCGAAAGAACCGCTGCTCTGATACCACTTGTTGGTCCCGGTTTGCTATAGGAAAAATACGTAGAGGGGGGGGGGGGGGGGGTGAATACGTATTTTGAAGTTTTTCAACTTCAATTCCTTAACTCAGAGTATAAAGTAAAGTGCTCTTTGGAAATACTAAGACCTAGCCGAGGGCTAGATCTAAAGCAATCACGAATCTCTTGACCTAAGCTTAGAGCTTGATCAAGAGTGAGACTTTACTCTTTGTGCGGAATTTGGTGAGCTATAATCTTTCCTAAGTAATTGAAAATCCAAGTTAAGTTTGTTTATATGCACGTGCAATGGATAATCGAATACTGTAAAGAGATTAAGGTAAGAGAGATACGACACAGAGATTTATAGTGGTTCGGAGATAACGCTCCTACGTCCACTTTGTTGCACGACGGCAACTGTTCTTTTCACTCAAGAACTTGAAGGTTACGGGTCCTTCAAAAACCTGGTCGAGATCGGGCTTCACTCGCCTAGATCACACGACAGACGTAGTGATTGCGGGTTCACTACACAAACCTAACAAAGACTGCAAGCTTCACTCGCTTCAGTCGAACAGACAGGGAGATTGCGGGCTCTCCTTACAGCCTAGCTTCGATCGAGCTTTACACAAACGATGTAAGTGTAAGCTTGGATCTCAACTCTACGATCGAGGCTTCTTCAATCGATGAAAGAAGGGCCTTAGATCTGAACAACCTAACGACACACAAAAACCTAACAGACAGAGTTTTAGGGTTTTTGGTTGACGAAACACACTATGAAGAACTCTTTACAGTAGATGCAAAGATTGGCTAGAGTTCTTCTTCTAAGCTTTGGATATATGAAGTGGGCTTAGAATCTAAGTGTGAAGGTTGTGAAGACGAGTTCCGATGAACTGGAAACTCGGAGAACACTGGAAAACAAAGACTCGAAGATTTGCTCGAAGGCTTGGGAGTGTTTGTTTGCAGTAGGCTCGAATGCTCAAGTAGTGTTCTACTTCTTCACGTTGTGATCCTTCACTATTTATAGGCGGAGGGTTGGCTGAGATCCGTTGCTTGGTTGGTGGCCTTGTCCCTCCTCCTCTCGACAGTACTTGCACAGGCTGGCTACTTTTCAGACGCGCAGATTTGGACTTTTGCCGGAAATGGCTAAGTTCCAATTTCAACTGTAACTGGAGCGAGCCAGTACTGTAGCGGCGCCTTGTCGGCCTGGCAGTCAACTCCTCTGCTCCTCTCTTGAGTCGACACGTGGAGATCTCGTAATAAATGCGAAGATCTCCAGTTGACTGGAGTTCAAATTCGGAGCGGGAATTTGTGCTGTCGCTTTCTGGTAGGTATTGGCTCGCTTCGCTTTGAAGTTGTAGCGGCCGCTCTGAAGTGAGTCGCTTCACAGTCATATTTGTAGTGAGTCACTTGAGAAATAAATTTCCCGTGACGCTACTAAATTAAGTGTTGACTCGCGTTGACTCGCTTCGGCTTTTCTTTGTAGCGCACGCTTCGCTTCGCTTTAGTGGGTTCACCCGATTCCACTGTAGCGCTCGCTTCGCTTCGCTTCGCTTTGAACTGTAGCGCTCGCTTCGCTTCGCTTTGGCAGACTCACTTTGAATCTACTGTAGCGATTGCTTTGCTTCGCTATTCTTCGGCACGCTTCACTTCAGTTTGCTTGACCCGCTTCGCTTTGGAAAACACACTCAAGCGAGTGGCCTTCACTTGAACTTTTGAAGCCTAATCTAAGCAAAATAAAAGAGCCATCCTAACAGAGTAGGCTTAGAAAAATTCTAACCTATTATCTACATCAAAATGGGTCGCTTGGGAACAGAACGCTTTGGGGTTTTGGGATCAAATCAAAACACTAAAATATCCCTTATAGGTTCCCCCTTAACATATTCGTTCTTAACAATTCCCAACAAGAACCTTCTCTCTAGTAAAATGCACATCAACTTCAACATGCTTCGTTCGTGCATGAAAAACAGGATTAGAAGCGAGAGAAACAGCACCTGTATTATCTGACCACACACGATGAGGAGTAGAAAGCTGAATCCCAAGCTCAGTACATAAAGAATGAAGCCAAACCAGATCTGCAGTCACATTAGCTAATGCTCTGTACTCAGCCTCTGCACTACTTCGAGACACAACATCCTGTTTCTTAGAATTCCAAACAATGAGATTTGAACCAAAAAATATGCAATGCCCCCCTGTAGACCTCCTATCATCAGTACATCCTGCCCAATCAGCATCTGCAAATGCTTCCAAACAATTAGTAGAAGACTCAGTGAACACCAAACCATCCATGCTGGTACCTTTCAAAAACCTGAGCAGTCTTTTGAAGCATTCCAATGCTCAACAGCAGGATCATGAACAAACTGACTAAGTTTGTTAACACAAAATGCAATATCTGGTCTTGTGAGAGTAAGGTACTGCAAAGCACCAACTGTACTCCTATACAACAAAGGATCAGGGAACTTAACACCTTCATAGACACAACTTTGTGTTGACAGCCATGGGAGAAGGACAAGGTTTACAATCCAACATATTAGTCTTCTGCAACAACTCAAGCAAGTACTTCTGTTGGGAGAGAATAAAATCAGTATCTCTGGTAGTTACCTCAACACCAAGAAAATAATGCACTGGACCCATATGCTTAAGTTTGAAATCAACCTTCAACCGATCAATAACACCCATAACTTCAGAGGCAACATCTCCACACACAAGGATATCATCCACATACACTAGAACAAGTAAAAGACCAGATGTTGATGCCTTAAAGAAGAGTGAGAAATCAGAAGTGCACCTGTTAAATCCCATGTGAAACAGAGAGCCTTTGAGAGTGTCATACCAAGCTCTAGGTGCTTGTTTCAAACCATAGAGGGATTTCTTCAACCTACACACATAATCAGGATGCTTTTCATCCTCAAAACCTTGAGGTTGTGTCATGAATATCTTGTCTTCAAGCACCCCATTGAGAAAAGCATTATTAATGTCCAACTGTTGGATAGTCCACTTTCTAGTAGCTGCCAAAGCAAATACAAATCTGATGGTTGTTGCCTTTATTACTGGACTGAAAGTTTCAAGATAATCAACTCCAGCAAACTGCTCAAAACCCCTAGCAACCAACCTAGCTTTAAGTCTATCAAGTGTGCCATCAGCATGAGTTTTCACCTTAAAGATCCACTTGTTAGATATTACCTTCATATCAGGAGTATAAGGAGTGAGTTCCCAAGTTCCATTATCAATTAGGGCCTGAAACTCACACCCCATAGCAGCCTTCCACTCAGGAGACTGAAGAGCAGCAGATACAGAAGCAGGCTCAGTAGGAAGACTCACAGAAGCAGTGAACACCTTCTTGGGCTTGAATATGCCATGTTTGGCTCTAGTAATCATATGATGAGCGTTTGTGACAGAAAGATGAGGAGTAGAAGAAGATTCATGATGGTCATTGTGAGAAGAAGAAGAAGAAGTATCATGGACAGAGTGAGATGAGGAAGAGCTGCCATGAACAGAATGAGATGGTGAATGATCATCATGATGAGAAAGATCATCATGATGAGAATGATCATGATGAGAATGATGATCATGAGATTGAGTTGATGGAGAACTAGAACTAGAAGAGGAAGATGGAGAACTAGGCAGAGAAGGAGTAGGAGAAGGAAGTAATGGAGAAGGAAGAGAAGGAAGAGAAGACAAAGATGAAGAAGAAACTGGTGTAGTACTAGAACCAGTAGAGGGAAACAGAGAAGAATAGGGAAATTCAGATTCATTAAAATGCACAGTATCAGCTATGTATATCCTTCCAGATGGATGAAGACATTTATAGCCCTTGTGAGAGTCACTATATCCAACAAATACACACTTAGAGGACCTGAACTGAAGTTTGTGACTGTTATATGGCCTAAGAAAGGGAAAACAAGCAGCACCAAACACCCTTAGATGTTTATAATCTGGAACACTAGAGTGAAGCAAGAAATAGGGAGAAGAAAAACCTAATGTAGCAGAAGGCAACCTATTGATGATAAAGACAGAAGTATGCAAAGCCTCCCACCAAAAAGAAAGTGGAAGAGAAGCTTGAGCAATGAGAGCAAGACCCATATCAGTGATGTGTTGATGTTTTCTTTCAGCACGACCATTTTGAGCATGAATATAAGGACAAGAGTATTGAAAATGAATCCCAGACTGAATAAGAAAAGGAACTAGAGGCCTATATTCACCACCCCAGTCTGATTGAAGTGCCATAACAGTTGAAGAAAACTGACATTTAACCATAGCAAGGAATGATTTAACTACACCAACAACCTCTGATTTAAGAGTGAGAGGATATATCCAAGTAAACCTAGTGAAATCATCTATGAAATGAACATAATATCTGTATCCCTGAGAAGAAGCAACCCTAGCTGGTCCCCAAACATCAGTGTGGACCAGTTCAAAAGGTTTAGAGGTGTGCACAGGTTTAGATGTGTGAGGAATTTGGTGCATTTTACCTACTTTACATGCTTCACAGAAAGTAAGCTTATTAGCATGAAAAGGAATATGAAGAACAGCACAAATTTTAGAAAGCACAGTGGCACTAGGGTGCCCAAACACCTTATGTAGAACATTCAAATCCTTAGAAACAGAAGCAGCAATCAGAGCAACGAGTTGGAGATACAGACTGATCAACAGGTTTAGAGAGTACACAATTTGCAACACTACTGCCACTAGTTGGCTTAGGAATGACATTTTGATTGAAAGAAACATGAGAAGACACAGAGCTCAAGTTGGAACCAACTGCTGCAGACTTGAGAGACTTGATAGGCAGCTTGGAGAAATCCAATTGGTACAGGCCATTAACAAGCACCCCCTTCAGAAGGACCTTGAGTGTGCACTTGTCCTTTACATAGCAACAATCATCATGGAATTCAATTAGAACATTATTATCATGAGTAAACTGAGAAATGCTAAGCAGATTTTTAGCAATTGAAGGAACAAACAATATGTTGTTAAGCAGCAGAGATGATGATGAATGAGAACTAAGAGGATTTGAACTAGAAATAGGAATAGTTGAAGCACCAACAGAGGAGATAGGGATATGATTACCATTGCCAACCATGACAGCTTCAGTTCCAGTGTAGGGTTCACTCAACATGAGATTCTCCAAATCATTTGTGATATGATTGGTAGCTCCACTATCAACACACCAAACACCAAGATCATCTATCTGTTCCTGTGAAACACAATCAGCAGTGAAAGCTTGTGGAGCAGTAGTAGTAGATTTAGGCTCAGATCCAGTAAAATGCACATCAAAGCTCTTGAAGCAACGCAAGGCAACATGCCCTGCCTTCCCACACAGCTGACAGATCACAGACTTTGAAGCAGCAACCGCCTTAGAGAAACCACCACGCATACCGCGACCAAACGCACCACGGCCGCCACCATAGTAGGCAACATTTGCACTAGGATCCACAACAGAAATATGAGAGATCTGCTGTGCAATACGAAGCTCATAAGACTGAAAAGCAAGTTGCATTTCCTGTAACGAAGGAGAATATGTCCGCTGCATAAAATTCACTACTAAAGCTTCATACTCCAAACCAAATCCAGCGAGAATATACATCATCAAGTGATAATCTGACCAATAGCTGATAACTGATCCGCATAACCTCTCATTTTTAGGAAATACTCCTCAATCGACATCATACCTTTCTTCGTAGTTTGCAGAGCCATGCGCAGCTGCATCGTCCGAGCCTTGGACTGAGAGTACGAGAGACGCTCCAGAATATTCCACAGCTCACGCGCAGACGTGCAGCGCACCACATGGCCAAGCATCGTCTCACCGATAGAAGCAAGCATCCAGCTCAACAAAAACTGATCGCGACGGATCCAGAGAGAATACTCCGGATTCGGACGCGGCGGAGCAGTAGACTGAGACGGAAAAAGCGGCGACGGAGGCATCACCGTGGCCGAGATGAAATCATCATAGCCATGAGCTCGAATGGTAGAAAGCACTTGAGCACGCCAAAATGCATAATTCGAGCGATCCAGCTTCAAAGGAACAGGGTGAAACTGAGGAAGAACAGCAGCAGAAGTACCAGATCGAGAATCCATGAGGAAAATCAGAGAAAGGATGGCAGCAGAGCTAGAGAAATCAATGAAACAACAACAAAAAACGAAGAGAACAGAGCTAGATCTAGGCCGATAGAAACGGAGTGATAGAAACACCAACCCTAGATCTAGAAAACTACCAATAGATGGCTCGTGATACCATGTTAAACACAGAAAAGAGAAGCAGAAATGTAGAGAATTTCCATTAGAATAGAATGAAAGAGAGAAGGTGATGGAGGTACAGTATTTATACAAGAATAGAAACCAAGCACGTGCTACTCACGTGAACCGTAACTAACTCAATATGAGTTGGCAAGTGGCTTAGCTGAGAAGCTAACTAACAACCACTCACATGATGCCACATAAGCATGACTCACTAATACTACTATACACTACAATACATTCCAATAACAACTTGGCCGGCACCGTCACACTCCACACCGTGCCAGTGACAACAGTTATTTGTGTGATTCCACTCCACCAGCTTTGTTGAAATGGAGGAATTGAACATCAACTCATTCTTGAATTGGAGCAACAAGTTCTTCTGATGATCAAGGCATTCGTAGGAATGTGTGAAGATGAAGGAGCTAAAAAGCAATGAGATGAAGAACAAGTAGTTCGGAAACATGGTGAAGAGGATGATGATTGGATTGTATTTGTGTACTGAAATTTGAAGCTAAACATGCAACATGGCTTTATATTAAACATTTTAATCTTATTTTCCTCTTCTTTTTTAGCTCAAAGAAAGACCATTAATTGCAGTGGAAAAAAAAGAAGAAAAAAAAAAAGAACTAATTATGAATTATTGGAGAAAAAAATAACATTGACTTGACTTGAGATGTATCAGAATTTATATGAATGTTTATGTTTGAAAAAATTGGAGTGTGGAAAAATCTATGTGAAATAGGTCACATGTTTGATGTATGCACCAAAGAAAAATCTAAGCCAAATTTATGAATGTGATAATGTTGAGAAATCTCTATCAATCACTAATGGGTCAACGAAAATGGAATAGTAAGTCATCAAAATATTTTTTTTAAATTGAAAGCCATTTGAATTTTGAAGGATAATAATCATAAATAATTTCTTTCATTCCTACATTTTGATTTTATTTTCCTTGGTTTTCTCTAATTTAGATTATAATAAGACTGGCTGGCTGCCACTTTTGACTTAAACTAATTAATTATGAATAATTTTATATTCAATCTCCCCTTTAATACTCACTAGTATATGCCTCCCGTGCGATGCACGGGTGTAACTTTTGCAAGGGACAATAATATTAAGTAGTCGTCGTAAAGAAATTACAAATGAGATTAGTGATCAATCAATAAACAAATGCATATAGTTTATAGTTATAACAAAATAGTAAAATAAGACACATATAATAAAATGAAATAGGTTTGTCTATATAGCAAGCATTTGCAGGGAAAATACTGGGACATGAGATTTACAATATTATGTCAAATATTATATACAAAATAATTATATACCAAAAGAAAAATGTAACACCCCACAGTAACTTTGACGATTATATATATTCTTTGATTATTTTTACAATAACATCATAATCAAGTCCACTAATTATTATGATGTAAATAACAATAATCTACAAAAATATCAACATTTATAAATTTGAAGAAAAATAATAAGCTATTTCAGAAAATACAATTGCATATAATTCGCTCAAATCTCCAAAGAACTAATATATATCTATTAGGAAGAAACCTATCGACATTGATCATACCTGTAAAACATCAGAAGAGGCAAAATAAAATTCTAACTCAATTACCACTTGATAAAGATAAAGAGAGAATTCTAAATTATTTTTTTCTTAATAGCTTTAGATCTTTTTTCTTTTATTTTTTCTGGCAGCAACCTTAATGAATCCAACAACATATCCATGAATGATGAATCCAACAACATAGAAGAAACTCATTTGTAAGGTTTATGTCTAAGCAAGATTGTCCTTATCTCTCTCGAGATCAATGCAAGATTGGCAAGTTGCTAGTATTGGAAGGAGTTTATGCAAGCTTACAACTGAATAAAGTCATTCTCTCTTTCAAGGGCAATGGTCCTTTGATGCTTCTCCCATGTTCATCTAAGAATCATTGGACCTTTTATATATATGTGATTTTGATTTCAAAAGTGAGTATTTTTGCAAACATAATTTACTCAATTGCATTGTCAAACTCTCCAAAGAGTTCATATGCCAATTATATTTACATGCAACCGACATCGATGTATAAATATAAGGAACATCGTTGAAGCAAATAATTCTTATTCATGTTAAATCATGAAGTCATGATAGTACCATAGCAGCAAGAACAACAAACTTGGAGTTATAATATGGAGAAACGGCAAGCGGAAGCGAGTGGATTGTGCAAACAGTATATTAACATATTTTGAGACATAAAATCACTATCTTACACAAACCTTAGTGCAGTGTGTAGAGCCCTATCACTCATAGGAACTGTTAAAGTTTGTGGCTTGGTGTTTGTTGGTAGTGTTGCTAACACCTAAGCATGTGAAAGTGTGTGGCTTAGTATTGTTAGTAGTGTTACTAACACTTAAAGCTCACACTACAAACTTTATTAATTCATACGATAATCTTTTCTACCAAATATTCATTTATTCTTTAATTCTTTAATTTATTGTATTATATTTTAAATAAAAGAAACTGCAGACGGTTTCTCAATACAGGGGAGCAGTTGAAGAAGATCGCACAACTGCCCATAAACACTATAAAAGAAGAAATCTTTCACTTTCACAGGTTGCGCTTTTTGATAGAGATTGAGAGAAGTTCTCCTGTTGCTGTCGACGCCATTCTGCCTTTTGACTGCTCTTGTATGATCAAGTCCATTTAGGTAGTCTTATCTTTAGGGTTGATCTTATGCTTTGATTAATCTTTGTTTACAGTATGAATCATAGTTCAATGTGAGTCTGTATTATGTTGTACGTAGTTTTTCATCAATTTAGTTCTACGAGAAGTAAGTTGATGTTTTTGTAAATCAAATATTCGACGGTGTTAGACTGTAGGTGTTTGATTGTTTGTATCACTATCATTGTAATAGATTAGATATTTCAAGTTAGTGAAATTGAGCCGTGAGGCACACAGAGGTTTTTAACCTGTGAAAAACTATTTGTGTGTTTGTTTTATTTCCGCTGCGTATGTATGTTTGAATGGGGTGATTCTGATTTAATAGAACTTAAGTTTAAGATCAGTGTTACGAACATTATCATAAACATTTAAGTTAGTAATTTTACTGGACAACATATTCTGTCAGGAACAAACAAATAACAATTTCAATGGAGGCAATCATAATATAACATCATTAAACACCGTACCAAATAAAAAATATTCATTGAAAGAATTTCTGTTAAAAAAATTAAAGGCACCACAATCGATATCAATAAATCACTAATAATCATAGTGAGAGAGTGGGACTAACAGCAACTAAGAATTTCCACAATGAGGATTCGTGTTTCACTTTCTGCAAATTGAAGGAGGATTACGATTCTATTCTAAACTTTTTGATAAATTTAAATTTCTTGAAGGAGATAACCGAGGAACAAAATAAGTAAAAGTTTCCATACCTTTTTTTTTATACAATATGGAAAAAATATCAGATGTTTGGCTGTTATCAGGAGATAGCGCGGCCGGAGAGAGAAGTATGAGGAGAAGGAGAAGTTCCGATCGATACTGTTAGGGATACTAACAACAATATTCTGTGTGCGGTACACAAGTTATAACACAACACAGAACACTACTCGTAACGCCAGAGATAACAATATCTATGAGGATGATATGAGAGCAGTACTAAATAGTAAATCAAGAACACGAGCAGTTTACGTGGTTCGGCAGAATACCTACGTCCACGGAGGGTCAACTGAATATGATCTACTAAACGAGAGAGATTACAAAGTTACAATGGAGAAAGCACTCAAAGAAGAAAACCTATCTTATATTCCCCAAACCCGAAAGTAACTAGAAACGAGAAATCTCTCAGCTCACAAAACCGCAAAAGTCGGCTAAGCTCTCACCAAAAACCCACGCTCAAATAATGAATACAAGCCCCATATATATAGGCTTGCATATAACCCTAATTCTTGAGGAACAAGGAATCCCAATACTTGATGAACAAATAATCCCAAAAGATATCCTAAAGATACCATACCAAATGGTCAGGGCGATGCTAGCACCTTCTTCAGTGCAGACCCCTCATCAACACCCTCCACGTGTCTATCTACTTTTTGCTTTATTATAATTTTAAATATGCTACAGTAGACGCTGCAGTAATTCTGTGCAAAACCACTTATAAGGGCTGATTTACTTTATTAGGGGGGTCCCACACTTCCATCTATGATGTCATGCATAATTATTCTATTTATTTTTGAATTTTTTCCTTGCATTATCTTTTACTTTCACTTTCCTTATTTTCATAAACTCATAAACTTACCTGTAAGTTCAATTATTTGTATAAATAAATAAATTAATTTATGAAGATTTTCTAATAAGTTAATTATTTCTTTATTTGTATAGAGAAACTAGTAACATAATTATTTCTTTATTAATATAGAGAAATTAATAAGATAATTATTTCCTTGTTTGAGCGTAATTAAAGTGGGATAGTTCTCTTCATTGATATTTACGCTTAACTATTTTCAATCAATTAGGTTCTACGTAATTTAAAATGTGTATGTTATTTTATTTTTCAATTCTTTAATATATCTATTCTTATGAAAATTTATTTTTATAGTAATTACATTTCACATTTGAATACTCCCTCCGTCCTCTATTTAGTGACGATACTATATTGGGACGTCCTCCATTTACTGACAATTTCCGTTTTAGGAAGTAGACCCTACAATCACTTTAACACTTTATCACTTTATACATCTACTTTTTAAACAATTCAAATGGACCCACAATTATTCCACTTTAACACTTTAACACATTAATTTATTATTATACTATAAAATGCGAAAAAACCCGTGCCCATACTCCCTCCGTCACTAAATGGAGGACGGAGGGAGTATTAATTTTAACCTACTAAATAGTAGTATTTGATATGTTATGTAATGATCAAATTCCAGGGTTCAATTCTATTTAATTTAAATGTCCTTCAAGCTCAATCTATACGTATTTAATAATTGTTGATTTAATAAAAGTAAACATATAAATTAAAAAATAATTAATAAAAAATAATATAAGTAATGGTAATTCTAGAATAACTTTTCAAAACGACATATAAATTGAAAAGTAATTAAGAAATGATATATAATTGGAATATTAACAAAACATAATTGTATTATTTTCATCCAAATATTTATACATAGACAATATAACACCTTCAATTTTATATTTTTTTGAAATAGAATAAATTTATAGTAGTACATGAAAGTGTGGGACCCGCCTAATAAAGTAAATCATCTCTTATAAGTGGTTTTGCACAGAATCACTGTAGCGTACACTGTAGCAAATTTATAATTATAATAAAGCAAAAAGTAGATAGACACGTGGAGGGTGTTGATGGGGGGTCTGCACTGAAGAAGGTGCTAGCATCGCCCTTGCCCATACCAAATATATCCTAAAGATATAATAATTCCTCCAAGAATATAATATTCCATAATGGAATTTGCGGACGAATCTTCACAATTCTCCACCTCGAACGCAAATGACAGTAGATCTCCACCGAATTCAGTTTTCCCTCAAACGATGCCCTACCACAGGGCAGTACACAAGTCTCTCACCTTGAGAGCACACTAACCAACTCCAAGCAGTACCTAAACTTCGCAGTTGGTAATGCTTTGGTTAGCATATCAGCAGCATTCTCTTCAGTTGAAATCTTCCGCATCTCCACCTCCTTCTTGTTCACCATATCCCTCACAAAGTGATACTTAACATCAATATGTTTCGACCTTTGATGAAACACTTGATGTTTGGCAAGATGCAACGCGCTTTGGCTGTCACAGTTTATAGAAAATGTGCCTTGATCAACTCCAAATTCTCCAATGATCCCTCTAAGCCAAACAGCCTCCTTCACGGCCTCAGTCATCGCCATGTATTCGGCCTCTGTTGTAGACAAAGCTACCATAGACTGAAGAGACGAACTCCAACTATTAACAGAACCAAACAAGTTAAAAATGTAACCTGATTGAGACTTCCTCGTATCCAGATTCGCTGCAAAATCTGAATCCACATATCCAACTAATGGATCTCCATGCACATCAGATCGGCGCTTATACAAGATGCCAATCCTCGAACTTCCTTTAAGATATCTGAACAACCACTTGAGTCCTTCCCAATGGTACCTCCCTGGATTAGCCATGTATCTGCTTATGACGCTTATGGAATGAGCAAGATCTGGCCTCGTGCAAATCATCGTGTACATAACACTCCCAATAGCATTCGCATATGGTACCTGACTCATCTCCCGTGTCTCCTCTGGTGTACCGGGTTTCTGCTGTTCAGACATCTTGAAGTGTTTAGCCAAGGGAACCGTCACTTCCCTAGATTCATGCATATTGAATCTCTTCAATATCTTCTGCACATAATCATGTTGTGTAAGCCACAACTCTCCTCTATCTCGATTTCTGGAAATATCAATTCCCAAAATCCTTTTGGCGCATCCCAAGTCCTTCATCTCGAACTTGGACTTCAAATCGGATTTCAGTTGCTCCACCTCAGCCAAATCTTTGCTTGCGACCAGCATATCATCTACATATAATAGTAGATAAGTTGCAGCAGCGTTCTCTCCCTTCTTGAAGTAGACACAATTGTCGTACAATGATCTAGTGAAACCAATGTCCTTCATATGCTCATCAAACTTCATGTTCCATTGCCTCGAACTTTGCTTCAGGCCATATAAGGACTTCTTCAATAGACAAACCTTGTCCTCATCTCCGGGCAGAATGGACCCTTCTGGCTGAGTCATATAGATGGTCTCCTTTAGATCTCCATGAAGGAACGCTGTTTTGACATCCAACTGATGTAGCTCCATGTCATATTGAGCCACCATCGCCAACAAGATTCTAATAGAACAGTGCTTAACCACAGGCGAAAAAACTTCATTGAAATCAATACCTTCTCTCTGTGTGAAACAGCGAGCTACGAGCCTTGCCTTGTATCGAACCTTCTCGGTTCCGACAACCTCAAACTTCTTCTTGAAGATCCATTTACAGCTCACCAGTTTCTGAGATTTAGGCTTATCGACGAGTACCCATGTTCCATTCCTCTTCATTGATTCCAATTCCTCCTTCATGGCCAGCATCCACTCCTTGCTCTCCTCGGAACTCACTGCCTCTTTATAGTTCCGAGGTTCTTCTTGATGTTCCACATTTTCAACAACATTCAAAGCATAAAAAATCATGTCGGCATGTCCGAACCTAGAAGGTGGAGTAATGTTCCTTCTGGTCCTATCTCGCGCAAGCATGTAACTCCTCAAATCTGCCGCACCAGTGTCCTCGTCAATGTCACGATCAGTGTACTCTCTGGTGTTACCCTCGATGTGCGCAGACTGTTCTTCAGGCTCCACCTGAAACTTCAGAGCGCCAATGTCATCATTAACAACTTCATGTGGCTTGTCATTCTCCTCCAAATAAGGCATGACATCCTCCTTAAACACCACGTCTCTACTGATGATGACCTTCTGATTTCCAGATTCTGTACACCATAGTTTGTATCCCTTCACGCCTTTGGGATAGCCTATGAGTACACACTTCAAAGCTCTAGGTTCCAACTTGTCTTGCTTAATGTGGGCATAAGCTCTGCAACCGAAAACCCTCAAGTATTTGTAACTCGGGGTAACACCATACCACACCTCATCCGGTACCTTGAACTTAATTGCAGAAGAAGGGCACAAATTTATCAAATGGCACACCGTGTTGATTGCTTCTCCCCAGAACTTCCTCGGCAGCCCGGAACTCAGCAACATACGCCTCACTCTCTCGAGTAACGTCCTATTCATCCTCTCCACCACACCGTTCTGTTGGGGATTCCCAGGAACAGTCTTGTGCCTCTTAATCCCTTTCTTCTTGCAAAACTCCTGGAACTCATCGGACAGAAACTCTAATCCATTGTCTGTCCCCAAGCACTTGACCGAGACTCCTTTCTCGGTTTCAACCTCACTGCACCATTCTCTGAACCTTGTAAAGGCTTCAGACTTGTTCTTCAGAACATAAACCCATAGATTCCTTGAGAAATCATCGATGACAGCCATGAAATATCTGCCTCCTCCTTGGGTTTCGGTCCTAGATGGACCCCATAAGTCCGCATGGACATACTCCAAACGTGCAGCCGAGGTGTGCTTCCCAGTACCATAAGGCAACTTCTTGCTTTTGCCCAAGATACATTGTTCACAAGACTCAACCTTGAATGAGCCAGAATGTTGTAGCAAGTTCTGCTTCAACAATTCATTCAATCCCTTCTCTCCAATGTGGCCTAGCCGCATATGCCACAACATGGAATCGTCAACTGTATTAGCTTCAGATTCTCCAATCACCGGCTTTGCATCAAGGTAATACAAACTCCGGTTCCTAATGCCCTTCATGATAACCTTCGAATCCTTCATAACATGAAGTACACCATTGCCAGACTGAAAAACATACCCCTTCGCTTCTAACACGCCGAGAGAAATAAGATTTCTTTTAAGCTGGGGAATGTACCTAACTTCGGACAGAATCTTGAGGGAGCCATCATGCATTCTGAGAGTAATATTCCCTACTCCCTTCACGCCACACAACTCGTCATTACCGAGTAACACAGATCCGAAATTCCCGTACTTAAGATCTTCGAACCACTCCTTGTGTGAACTCATATGGAAACTGCATTCGGAATCAAGAATCCACTCATCACATATGTTAGAATCTAACACATTCAGCATCTCGGCATTCTCGACCATCTCAGTAACCTCGACATTAGGTTTCTGATCCTTGAGGGCCTCCTTCTTCTTCAGGGCATAACAATCTTTCACGATATGCCCGGGCTTCTTGTGTAATACCCCGTCTTTTGCCATAAGCTTTTATATAATGTAAGATGTTTACTTAATCGTTCTTAGTATAAGATGGTTTAATAAGTGTGCTTATTTATTTGAAATCCCTTTAATCACTTATTTATAAACATAAAATTTCTTGAGTAAAATATTGGATTGTTGTGTATTTAAGATAAACTATTAATAAATAAATAACATTAAAAAAAATAACTTATGCAATATTACTTGAATATGTAATATGATAAGATGGCATAATATTTATGCTTACATATATAATTGAGCACATACAATATACGTATAAAATATATCCCTAATTATAAATGTATGCATGAATCTATTAGTATATGCAAAGATAATTATACACATTCATGAGTTGAGAAAAAAAAAAGTATTATTAAAATAAATAAACCAAAATCAACCAAGAGTTTCACTTTTTACCACAAGATTAGTTGGCCTCAAATAGGACACGTCACCTTCCCTTTTACCACAATTGGTGTGTTTTCAAATTAAATGACACAATTTCAATTCATTTCCCCTTTCCTTCTCGTCTGGAGCAATAGAAAAAAATTGATAGAGGGAGAAAGAGAGAGACGAGCATGAGAGAGTGAGAATGTAAGCACAACTATAATGGGTTAGGAAGAAAAGAGGGGAGCAGTGAGAAACGAAGAAGGGATAGGGTACAATCATCCGTTTTTGACAGAGGAAAAAGAAGAGAGAGTCTAGAAATCAGAGAGAAGAACTGCAAGGAAGAAGGAGATCCTTGTGAAGAGGAAGGAGGGGAAGAAGCGAGAAATAGCTACTCGGATTTCCACTAGAGGATTTATAAGGTGTAAATCATCTTTCCTTCTCTTTTACCATTGAGGAAATCGATCAACCTTAGGTGGGTTAAGAGATGAAGCATTGTATTGTCAGTTAGGGTCAAAACTATATCATTATGATTTTCTTGGGTAATTAAGAGTTTATGAACAAGATTATGTGATGATAGCCTTTAAGGAACTACACTTCTACACATATTATTAGAATGCTAAGAAATTTTATTGTATTGATGATAATTGAGGGTCTGTGAATGCATTAGATAAACATGGCACTATGAACTGATTTTCCCTTCTATGAGTTCTCTGCAATTAGTAGGAAGACTGGCTTTTGAAAAGTAAATTTCTTATTTATCTAAAATATTTTTGTATCAAAAGAAATGTGGTTGTCAACTGGGTTTGTCTGAGATATGCTAATCTTAGAACGAGGTTGAAATTACTCTCTATGGACTAATATTGTAATCATGGGATTAATAGATTGGGAGTAGTGATAGTAAGTCAAGCATGTAATACTTGAAAATATCATTATTCTTCTGCCTGGAAACATCTGAAAAATTCACTACCTTAATGCATTTTGTTCGCATGATCTTCTTGGGTATGGTATTTTAGTAGAGCAACAAAACATACATGATATTACTTGTATATATTTTGGAAGTTATTGGGTAAAAAGGAAAAAGAAATAGAAGGAGTATCGTAATGTTGGTGATATTAATAGAGAAAATGGATTTTGCTTAATTAGTTACCGAAACCGGGCATAGCAAGTCTAGAACTTAGTCATCCCTAAATTCTTTGAATTGTCTCGGAAGCGATTAAGCGTAGGCCTTATCTTGTAGGACCTTTTGAGGAAGAGAAGTAACTTGGATCGAGTTTGTTTATATCTTCGGAATAATTCCATCAAGGTGGGCTCTCTACTTTCCAAACATATTTTGAGTTATGTTATGCTCTGATATTTACAAAATGAGAAAACTGTTTATCCATAAAATGTTTCGTGCGCTCTACATGTTTAATGCTCTGAAATTAATCGATCGAGGTTCTTAGTTCAGTCTAAAACACTAACTTTGAACTGTGTATACACCCCGATAGTATATCGATTGGTTGATCTCTCTCGTATACTATCTTCGACTGGGATTCTCTGGGTTTCGACCCGAAATCCAAAAATGAATGTTAATGGATCCTACAGTGGCTAGAGGTCCGGGATCACAGTAAGAGTAACTGTAGAGTGTGACAGATGCGCGCAAAGGAAAATGATAATGTTTTGGCATACTTAGATGCATTTCTTTTACAAAACTTCTAAGTTATGTCGTATGATGATGGATAAACTGTATTTTGTTTTATGTATGTATACCAAATGTTAGCCCACTAAGTACATTAGTACTTAGCCCAAATGTTTTCCAAATGTTTTCAGGTTAAGTGACGGTGCTGACGGGGCAGAGCTGAGGCTAGGGTTCTCCTATTGTATTAGCTTCTGCTAGTTTCTTGTCATTTGTGTTGAACTCTAGATTATATTTCTTGAACTTATTATGTCTCTTGTTAGTAGACTCTTTAACTTACTTCTATGTATAGAGTCTATCCTTAATAATTATGTCGGAGCCATTTGAACTTGAAAAGATCCTTATGGTATAAATGAATGTATATGTTGAATATCTTTTGTCTACATTTATTTAGGTTAGCTCCTATTTCAAAGGTGTTGCTGCCAAAATCTTTCGAACGTTGTTCTGTTTATTAATAACTTATTTATTTAAGATAAGACAAGTTAGTTTCCCCCATTCTTTCCCCGCTTCTTTTCTCCAACCTCAGTCACGCCTCACCCGTGTGTCCTCTATTGTAAAGTTGGGGCGTGACATCTTGCAATACTTGCAGCTCCTGGTCTCTCTCTCCTTCGATCCCTTGTCCTTCTCACTGGCAGATTTCTTGTTGCCATGAAAAGGCTTCTTGAACTTTCCTTTCGAGAAGTTCTTCTTGACGTTCAGGCTTTCAGCAGCCTGATCTTGATGCTTGACCTCGTTCGATTTCTGCAGCTCCTTGCCCTTCAGTGCAGATTGAACTTCACTCAATGTAATGGTCTTTTCTCTACCATACATCATAGCATCCTTCAGGTGTTCGTAGGACTTCGGAAGGGAATTCAACAAGATGATGGCCTTGTCCTCATCATCAATCTTGATGTCTATGTTCTCCATATCATCAAGAACCTTATTAAACTCATCTATCTGATCCAAGATGGGTTTATCCTCCACAATCTTGAAGGAATACAGCCTCTGCTTCAAGTACAAACGATTGGCAAACGATTTAGTCAAATAAAGACTCTCCAATTTTTGCCAAATACCAGCAGCAGACTTCTCTTTGGCAACCTCTCTCAAAACCTTATCTGACAAGCACAGAATGAGGGCACTGTGCGCCTTCTCCTTGATCTCGTCCCTCTTCTCTTCTTTAATGGCCTTCACGAAATCAGCTTCAGGTTTGATAGCATCCGCCAAGCCTTGTTGTGTCAACAAAGCTTTCATCTTAATCCTCCATAGACCAAAATCGTTCACCCCTGTGAACTTCTCTGCGTCAAACTTCGTGGTAGACATCGTAGATCCGATTCCCACAGACGGTGCCAATTGTTAGGGATACTAACAACAATATTCTGTGTGCGGTACACAAGTTATAACACAACACAGAACACTACTCGTAACGCCAGAGATAACAATATCTATGAGGATGATATGAGAGTAGTGCGAAATAGTAAATCAAGAACACGAGCAGTTTACGTGGTTCGGCAGAATACCTACGTCCACGGAGGGTCAACTGAATATGATCTACTAAACGAAAGAGATTACAAAGTTACAATGGAGAAAACACTCAAAGAAGAAAACCTATCTTCTATTCCCCAAACCCGAAAGTAACTAGAAACGAGAAATCTCTCAGCTCACAAAACCGCAAAAGTCGGCTAAGCTCTCACCAAAAACCCACGCTCAAATAACGAATACAAGCCCCATATATATAGGCTTGCATATAACCCTAATTCTTGAGGAACAAGGAATCCCAATACTTGATGAACAAGTAATCCCAAAAGATATCCTAGATACCATACCAAATATATCCTAAAGATATAATAATTCCTCCAAGAATATAATATAATGGAATTTTGCGGACGAATCTTCACAGATACATATAGATGAAAAATTGAATGGGCATCTTCTATATAGTGGAGTATTTGCTTGCGTATCTATTATCTATACTAACAAACTTCGGATGTGGTTTCAAAACTGCTCTTCAACACTAAGAACATGTAGGAAAAAAAAGAAGGGAAAAAAGAACGTGCAGAAGATGCGGTTTCAAAACTAATTTTTTTTGCCGGGAAAAAGTAACCAACTTTTCGTTTTGTTTTAATATATTATTTTTTTTTTTATTTGAAAGAAATGCTAGCATCTTTATTCATCACAAATGCATGGGTTATGGAAAAGCCCCTCCACAAACGACGGAGGTTCATCCCAAACATACGCATTAGGGTAATCCAAGGATCTCCTAGCTATATAGTGCGCTAGACGATTAGCTTCACGACAAACATGCCTAACATAAACTCTATCACAAGCATCGCGGATCTTCCGGCAACTCTCAATCGTAATTCCAAACTCATAATTATCTTTACCTTTTGTATTCACAGCATCCGCAACCATTTTGCTGTCTGTTACTACCTCCACGCACCCAAAACCCTTATCTTTAATCAACGATAACGCCTCTCGTAACCCCATAGCTTCCCCTTCGGCCACCCTCATGCATCCCGGAAGTGTAATGGATTTTACTGCTGTAAAATTACCATTAGAATCTTGACAGATGATTCCTATACCCGTGCGATTTTGGCTCACGAAGAAAGCCGCATCCACTCCACAACGACTCCATCCCGGCTGCAAATTATGCAGCCCCCACAAACCGATCTGTTCCGTCCAGCTCCCATAACAGTTCTTGTGGGCTGCATCGTTAGCCACTCCGACCGACTCCAGTTAGCTATATGAAGCGAAGTCGTTGAAATAGGAGTTTTGTTATTCCATAGCTTGTCGTTTCTGTCCCTCCACAATTGCCACATTATCATCCCAATTCCCGCCTTAATGTCGTCGTCATTAGTCAAGCAAATAGAAAAGAGGAGTTGGGGGAAGGAAAAGCACCTTTAGATTAATGGAAGAATAAAACTTGCATATATTAACTCCTGCCAACATTTGTTATAGCAAAATCACATGCCACCAACACATGCCAAGTATTTTCAGTCCCTGTTTCGCACAACCCACACTCCCCTCCAGTGATGATGCCTCTTGAAAGAAGATTTGCTTTGGTTGGAAGAACATCATGTGCTGCTCTCCAGAGAAATACTTTGACTTTGTGTGGAACTGAGAGAGTCCAGATATTCTTCCAACTGCCTTCAACCGCAAAAGGCGGATCAAGTATCGACTTCCTCGCATACTCGTAGCAAGATTTTACTGTATAACACCCCTTAGTAGTGTAGTGCCAAATCAAACTGTCATCACAGTCTGCTGAGTTTAAAGGGGTTCGTAAAATCTCCTTAGCTTCTTCTTTGTTGAAAAGAAGCTGTACGAGATCCTCGTCCCAGCGCCTCGTCCTCTCCCGCATTAACTCACTAACCCTCATATCGTGAAGAGAGTTGTCGTGGTAACTGCAAGCAAGGAAGGCACCATCCCTCCTTATCCAAGGGTCTTGAAACATCCGAACGGATTGCCCGCTTCCAATTCTCCATCGAAGTCCACTTCGCAAGAGTTCTTGAGAAGAACAGATACTCCTCCAAGTAAAACTTGGACTATGCTGATACGACCAAGAACGAGAGAAGATGTTAGTTTTAATAACGTATGTTTATTTTCTAGTCTTTCATGTAATGGCCTTTTAATTGTATTTTGTATTTGGGCCGATTGTTAGAAGTCCAACTAGGATATGGGTCTTAGCCCATTAGGTTTAGTGTTAAACCTATTTAAGGTAAAATTGTATCTTTGCCGTCATTATTATCGAAATAGAAGATATTCGACAGTTCTCCTTGTTCATGGGGCCCAATAATCTTAATATATTAATAGATTTACATTATGGGGCCCAATAATCTTTAATTTAACATCACTTATTACAAAAATAAAAGAATATATCGAAAGATACTAGACGCATTTTTGTGGGCGGAGGGAGGATAGTAATTACTCCCTCCGTCCCATTGATATAGGGATAACATTTTCTCGGCACGGGAATTAAGACGTGAGTGATGATAGTGGATAAAGTAATGTGAATGGGTTTTAATGAGTTAAAATTTTAACATTTTAGATAATATCCCTATATCAGTGGGACAGACGAAATTAGAACTTATCCCTATATCAATGGGACAGATGGAGTACTAATTATTGGTTCAAAAATGGCGACTTTGAGATTTTTCGTACTTTAGTTAATAAGTTGGTCCGTTGTTTACTGGGCTTTCTAAAGGTAATTGGATCGTAGCTAGAGTTAAAATTATTGGGCTTTGTTTTATTTCTTGTGGTTTAGGAAGCCCAACAAGAAATGGATACTAAGCCCAACTAGAATTTCAAATATAGTTGCACCGAGATCCTCCGTACTTAAATCTGTATTTCAATTAGATAGCCAAGTTAATATTATGTAGTTTTGATAGTTAAAAAAATTCTTAAATTTGCAGATGTTAGGGTTCAAACATTCTATTTTTTTTTTTTGTTATTTAATTTAAGTTTTAATGACATAAAATTAAAGACTGCTCCACGAATATTTGGTTTTGGGCTTTTGGTTCCGAAACATAACATCTACCCCTTAACGACACGTGCACAAGAGGTGCCATGTATGGGTTCATTTTCATTGAAAAATTTTCATCAATGTTTTATTTTAAAAATAATTAAAAGAAAATTAAATGATCGAGAACTTCGAAAATTACTTTTGAAATAATTAACGCTATACTATGGAATTAAAATCTATAAGTCTATATGGTACACAGTAAATGAATGAATTTTGAGATTCATGAAGTTTCAACAACAAAAATAATAGTACAAGTCGATAAAGTTTTAATTTAAATTTTATGTTCATGATCAATTTTACTTGCATAAATTTAATGAATTATTTAATTTTCTCTATACAAATTCGATCTTTTAAATAAAATAAATTGTGATGTGCCAATGTATCCAAATTGTCCAATATAATCATCCATTAAATAAGATTTAGTCTTTTCATCAGGCACATTTTAAAAAGTTAGCACCCAAAAAAATGAATGCTAGTGATATATGTAAAATATTCCGTAAATATTCATCCTTGCACAGTTGCACCCCCACTATTCTCACAACCACAAATCTTCTATATGAAATATTCATATCTCCAATTCAAAATTTTCATTCTCTCCTTAAATACAATAACTCACCTCCCGATCACCAGCGTGCGTAGCCACCGCCACCGCCAATGCCTTCAACTCTAATAAGTGGGAAATGCTCCTATTACAAGATATATGTGAAATATTCCGTAAACATAACTGAGCCGTTGTCGATTGCAGATTTTGTTTCAAAAAGGCGCTTCCTCTCTCTTGAGTTTCTCTTCCGAGATTGTTTACAAAATTTGAAATGAAATCACGTGTCCTCAACCATTATTCAAAACAATAAACCTTTTTCCTCAATATTTGCAGCAAACAATTTTGTGCTCTCATTCTTCAAAAGGAAGGGGCAACAATTTCTTATATATAATGGAGGACTTTCTCGTAAATACAAATATTTCTCTCAAAAAGGTGCAAACGTGAGTTAATTTAGGAAGGATGTGGCCGTTCACAATTACAATGAAAAATATCAATTTATAATAGTTTTAATTGCAGAAAAATTAGATTAAAAAAATTAAATTGTACTTGGCTTTTATATAGTATATAGATGTATATATTTTAATTTTTTTAATTCATTAATAATATATATCACATAATCTATTGACATGTTAAGAATATCAATAGTGGGTAAGTAAGCATTTCTCGTATAATTATTGGAAAAAAGTAACATTGATGCGGAGTTGATTTGTCGACGCCTTAAGGTCCTTAAATACTTCCTCCAGCCTTTTGAAGCTCAGTCAAAACTGTTGGCTAAAGAATTAAGTGAGTGTTGTTTAGTATGTTAATTGTGTTTGATATTGGGAAAAAAATGAGATTATGCTCATAATTTATGGAATATTGGGGAAATAATGAGATTATGAGATTATTTAGTGTGTTAAAAAAAATAAAGAGTGCAATTAGTTTTGTCTAATTAAGTATTTTAAGTATTAATTTTTATCGAAAAAGGAAATGTATCAACTTTAAAAAGAAAATGACTCCACCTCAAAATGACTTAATTTTTAGTTTTGGAAAAATTAATAAATTAATTATTGCTTGGGTTGACTTGAGGTCTTCCCAATTCAGTCGCACTCCACATTTATGACTTTTCAAATTGTCGTAGTGGAAAAAATTGCAATGTTTATAATGACTTTAAGACTGCCTTGTGACGTGGTTCAGAATGAAAGAAAAAGCCTTGTGATTTACGAAGATTGATCATAAAGGTCTCGAACGTTGAACTTAACTCCTACGACTCGGCCAATATATGCACACCGCTCCTCTTATTCTATTGTAATAAAAACAGTGGGTGTTAGATTGAGAGAGAGAGAGAGAGAGAAAATATCTTTACATAAGCGGAAAGTAAATTGTATTGCTTTAGAAATGCAGAATGCGTGTTCTTATACAAGAGAGGAAAGAGAGATGAGAGAAGGGAGGAGATCACGTGCTGTGCTCGTGAGTTATTGTAACCAACTAATGACACGTGTCCATATCCTATTGGTGCTACGGAATATATCAACTAATTTCCTTATTTAACCTAATATACTCCAATATACTCCCAAGCTTTCATCCTTCTTCATCTCTGCTCAACCATTTTCAAGACTTTCCACACGACTTGAATTGGCGTCACTACTCATGCAAAGTCTCTCACTTAACAACTGGAACCTCAGCTTGGTAAAAATGTCAGCAACTTGCTCATCACCAGCTACATGCCCTACACTCAAAACACCAGCTGCTACTTTCTCTCGGATGAAATGAACATCAACTTCTACATGTTTTGTACGCGCATGAAACACTGGATTGGAGGCCAAAGCCACCGCACTAGTGTTATCACACCACATCTGATGAGGAGACTGCACTTTTATTCCCAGCTCAGTCCGTAGTCGCATTTGCAACGGACCTATACTCAGCCTCAGCACTGCTGCGAGACACAACGTCTTGTTTCTTCGAATTCCAAACTACCAAATTCGAACCAAAGAAGAGACAATGGCCACCAGTAGAACGTCGATCATCCGAGCATCCGGCCCAATCTGCATCAGCAAACGCCTCAATACACACTGAAGAAGACGAAGTAAACTTCAATCCTGCTGTTTGAGTGCCCTTAAGAAATCTAAGCAACCTTTTGCAAGCTAGCCAATGCTCCACACATGGATTATGGAGAAATTGGCTCAGTTTATTCACACGGAAAGCAATATCCGGCCTTGTCAAAGTCAGGTACTGAAGAGCTCCGGTCCAACAGTACTCCTATAAAGCAATGGATCATCAAATACCTCACTTTGATACCTGGACAATTTGGTGTTCACAACCATAGGTGTTGAGCAAGCATGACAATCACTCATACCAGTCTTCTGTAACAGTTCAGACAAGTACTTGTGTTGACTCAATACAAATTTAGAATCAGACTCCAACGAATGCACCTCAACCCCAAGAAATTAAATAGGCAGCCTTCCCAAGATGTTTTAGCTTGAACTTCTCTTTCAGCATATCAATTATATGAAGAACAACAACTGAAACATCCCCAGTAACTAATATATCATCTACATAAACAAGAATGAGTACCAACCCTCCATCAATATTTCTGAAAAACAATGAATAGTCAGATGTACACTTCTTAAACCCTAAATCCAGTAAAGAAGCCTTTAGGGTATCATACCAGGCCCTTGGAGCTTGTTTCAAACCATAAAGAGACTTTTTCAATTTACAGACATGATGAGGGAGAGACCTATCAACAAAACCCTCAGGCTGTGTCATGAAAATTGTGTCCTCCAACACCCCATTAAGGAAGGCATTGTTCACATCAAGCTGTTGTACACACCATTGCCTAGTAGCAGCCAAGGCAAACACAAATCTGATAGTAGTAGCCTTCACAACTGGACTGAAAGTCTCTAAAAAGTCCACACCTGCATATTGTTCAAACCCTCGAGCAACAAGTCTTGCTTTCAGCTTGTCCAAAGAACCATCAGCCAATGTTTTTACCTTAAATATCCACTTGTTAGTGATCAACTTCATGTCACTAGTATATGGTACCAGATCCCGTGTTTTATTATCCACTAGAGCATGAAACTCAGCCTCCATAGCCTTAGTCCAGGCAGAAGAACTCAAAGCATCACTCACAGATGTTGGAGCAACAGGCAGAACTGAAGACACCTTTGACTCAGTCACAAAGAGCTTAGGCTTGAATATGCCATGCTTGGATCTGGTAAGCATATTATGAGTATTGAGAGGAGGACGGGAATCAGAAGAAGAAGAAAAAGAAGACTGAGGTGAAGAGGAGGAAGAAGACTGAGGTGAAGAAGTAGAGCTATGTTGATGAGAAGAGGAGGGAGTGGAAGGAGAAGAGCTATGATGAGAGACATCATGCTCATCAAGATGATGAGAATGATGAGGAGTAGAGGGAGTGGAATGATGTGATGAAGAAGAGCTACTGGATGATGAATAGGGATTTGGTAATGGAGTATTGACCGGAAGAGAAGAGGGAAAAGAAATTAAGACAGATGAAGAGTATGAGGGAGGGGGAGGAGTAGAGAACATAGAAGCATAAGGAAACTCAGTGGGATTAAAGTGTACAGTGTCAGAGATATAAAGCCTACCAGAGCTATGTAAACACTTATAACCTTTGTGTGTATTGCTGTATCCTAGGAAGACACATTTAGAAGACCTAAACTGCAATTTGCTTTTATTATAGGGTCTAAGAAAAGGAAAGCAGGCACACCCAAACACAGAAAGCAATTTATAGTTTGGAGAGGAATTGTATAACAACATATAAGGACTTTTCCCACCAATAGAAGGAGAGGGGAGCCTGTTAATGAGGTAAACAGATGTATGAAAAGCCTCCCACCAGAAAGAAAGAGGAAGAAAAGCTTGAGCAAGCAAACACAACCCCATGTCCACTATATGCTGGTGCTTTCTTTCACACTTCCCATTTTGAGAGTGTATGTGAGGACATGGGTGTTGAAAATGAATACCCATAGTCTGAAGAATAGGAAGAAGAGGCCTGAATTAACCACCCCAATCAGACTGCAAAGCCTTTATGGTAGTAGAAAACTGAGTTTGAACTAAGGAAATGAAATTTTTGACTATTTGGCAGGCTTCATATTTCAGTGTTAAGGGGTATATCCAAGTGTATCTTGTAAAATCATCCACAAAGTGAATATAGTATTTGAAACCATGTGATGAAGATGTGTTAGCTGGACCCCATAGGTCAGTATGAACCAAATCAAAGGGTTTAGATGTTTTCAAAGGCTGTGATATATGAGGAAATTGGTGCATTTTGCCAAGTTTGCAAGCATCACAGAATTTAAGAGTACTAATAGAGAAAGGAATACTCAAAATAGCACAAACTTTTGATAGCAGTATGGCTAGGATGCCCAAGCATCTGATGAAGTACATTCAAATCCATCTTAGAAGTAGCAGATAGTGCTATAGGTCCTATTACAGAATTAGACTCAATACTAGCTGACTTATTACAGACTGCAGAGCTAGAAAAGCTAGAAGAACTAGACACAGACTGATAACTGGACACATGATCAAGAGAAGCATGATCCTGTGGGAGTGAAGAGACAGCAGAGAATGCAGCAGAAGACTTCAAGCCAGAACCAAGAGTTGCAGCTTTGAAGGGGAGCTTGGAAAGATCCAACTGATACAAACCATTAACTAGATTGCCCTTCAACATAATCCTGTGTGTTGCTTTGTCCTTAACAAAACAACAATTATGATGGAATTCAATATAGACATCATTATCAAGAGTAAACTGAGAAATGCTTAGAAGATTCTTAGTTATAGCAGGCACAAATAGGATGTTATTGAGTAAGAGAGAGTGATTGGATGCAACAGAAGAAACAGGAAATGAACTTGAACCAATAGAGGAGATAGAGAGTTGATTATCATTTCCAACCATGACTGTTTCATTGCCAGTATGCTCATTGCTCAGAGAAAGGTTCCCAAGTTCATTAGTAATGTGATTTGTTGCACCACTATCCATGTACCAAGTGCAATTCTCACCACCACCAGATTCCATAGATTCAACAACAGCAGCATAGGCTTGAGGAGAGGCAGAATCCATAGCATTGTTGCCTGTGAAATGCACATCAAACCTACGAAAGCACTTAAGAGCTACATGGCCTATCTTACCACACAACTGACATAGGATAGATTTTGCACCGGCCTTGCTAAAACCACCACGGTTACCACCAGATCCACGGCCAAACGAACCACGACCTCCACCATAAAACGCAACATTAGCACTAGGATCTATAACAGTAAACTGATTCACCTGATGCGCAATCCGAAGCTCATAAGCCTGAAATGCGAGCTGCATTTCCTGGAGAGAAGGAGCATCAGTTCTCTGCATAAAGTCGACCACCAACGCCTCATACTCAGCACCAAATCCAGCCAGATCTGTAAGTCCTCATCCGTCACGATCTGGCCAACAGTAGAGAGTTGATCAGCATAGCCTCTCATTTTGAGGAAATACTCCTCGATAGACATAGATCCCTTGCGAGTCATCTGCAGCGCCATACGAAGCTGCATGGTGCGCGCCTTGGACTGAGAGAAGAACAGCCGCTCCAGAGTGAGCCAAACATCGCGAGCATTGGTACACCGAACCACATGCCCAAGCATCGTATCTCCAATCGATGCGAGAAGCCAGCTGAGAAGGAACTGATCCCTACGAATCCAGATGGAGTATTCTGGATTCGCACGAGGCGGAGCACCGGACTGAGACGGAAGAAACGGCGAAGGCGGCATGCCAGTAGCAGCAATGAACTCGTCGAAACCGTGAGCGCGGATAGTAGGAAGGACCTGAGCACGCCAGAAGGCATAGTTGTTCCGATCAAGCTTGAGCAGAATCGGATGAAATTGTGGAAGCACAGCGGAAGAACCAGAACCACCACCATTACCATGTGACGCCATTAGAGCAGAAGAAACAGAAAAAAAAACAGAGCAAAAACGAGCGAGAATCAAAGGAACAGAGAGAGATCGACGATAGAAACGTCGATCGAAGAGAATCTAGGCGATAGAAACGCCGATCGAGAAAAAAATCAACAATGTAGCCTGGTGGATCTTATCCTTTAGTTTTCTACTTTTAACCAGGTGTCTTAGCGCACCTGGCCACCGGGCTCCTCCCTTGATGGAGTGACCCGGATTCGATCCCTTGTGGGAGCGAATTGTGGGAGATATAAGGTGGCTTGGAGATTTTCTTTGAGTGTTTGGGAGCTTGGCGTACTAATAACTAACATTTGTCAGATCAAAAAAAAAAAAAAAAAAAGAAACGCCGATCGAGAAGAATCCGAGAGATAGAAACGCCGGTAACCGCTCTAGCTCTAGATCTAACAGAAGCCTCGTGATACCATGTTAGATTGAGAGAGAGAGAAAATATCTTGACATAAGTGGAAAGTAAATTGTTTTGCTTTAGAAATGCAGAATGCGTGTTCTTGAGAGGAAAGAGAGATGAGAGAAGGGAGGAGATCACGTGCTGTGCTCGTGAGTTATTGTAACCAACTAATGACACGTGTCCATATCCTATTGGTGCTACGGAATATATCAACTAATTTCCTTATTTAACCTAATATACTCCAATAGTGGGAGTACAACTTCAAAACTCCAGAAAACTTACACATTAATCACACTAACTTTTAGACAGCATAATTTACGTAGTAGTACAAATTAACTGCTTGGGAATTACACATCTTATAGAATTTCATACAAACTTAAAACATGCACGTAAACACTACTTTTAATGCCTCCTCACTTCTCGATCCCTCACTGCTCTTCTTCTTCTTGCATCTGATCTTCTCCTTCTTCGTCTTCTGTCTCTTGCATCGAACATTTCTTCGACAACCTCTTCTATTTTCCCAAAGTATCTGTATCTGAAGCTTCGACAGAATATCAATACCCACACAAAGCCTCCTAATCCCACAACATATCCGAGTGCACCAGATACGTAATCCCCATCTATCTCCCTCTTCTTCTCTTTCTCATTTTCATCGCTTCCATCGTCGGGATGTACAATGCAGCTTATGTTGAGATTGAAACCGCAGAGCCCCGGATTTCCTATGAAGGAATCGGCTGGAAATGTTTGTAACTGACGCCCTTTTGGAATCTCTCCTTCCAGCTCATTGTAGGACACATTCAACACCGAGAGGAATGTGAGGCGTGAAAGCTCTGTTGGAATATGCCCTGTTAGTTGGGATTTTCCCTTGGAGGGTGTTGTTGCTAAGATTCAAATATTGTAGGAAGCCACTGGGACGAAAACTATCGGGAATGTGGCCGCTGAAGTTGTTTTGCCCCAGATCTAGCATAGTTAGATCCATGGTGCCATCAAGTAGGCAGGAGGGTATTGTGCCGCTTAATTTATTCATATACAAGTCAAGAGCTACAAGGTTTGTGGCTCTGCAGAGGGAGGTCGGAATCGATCCACTTAAGCTGTTATTAGCAAGTGACAAGTACCAAAGATTTGGAAAGGGCAGATGCATCTCTCCCATGAGCTGGTTAGATTGTAAGTCTAGGGACATAAGAGAAGGAGGGATGTTAAAAGGCTTTTGCACATGTGTAAAAAGATTGAAGGAGAGGTTCAGCTGGCGAAGTTGTGTTCCCCAAATCCAATTAGGTATCTCTCCGGAAATCAGATTGTTTGAGAGGTCGAGTGTTTGCAACTGATTAGAATATTTTTTTATGAAATGAGGAAAATCATGCATGTTACATGAACCCAAGTACAACTCTTCTAGCTTGGGAAGTCCATAGCTACTCCAGTTGTCATTGCGGACATGTACCGATAAATTGTTGTTGGATAGATCAAGGAACGTAAGATTGGCAAAGCTTTGAATCTTTTCTAGTTGAAAACTTCCATTGAACAAGTTTTCACTTAGATAGAGTTCCTCGAGGCTCTGGAGTTGGAAGAATGAATTGGGAATGGGTCCTTCCAGTCTATTATCACTCAAAACCAAACTAACAATCTTAGAGACATTTGCGGTGGGGAATTCTTCAATCACTCCGGAAAAGATGTTGCCGTAAAGATTGAGTGTGTGCAGTGAAGGGAGGTGAAAGAGGGAGTTGGGAATTTTACCGGTGAATGAATTGAATCCTAGGCTTAGATAAACAAGATTGGATAAACCATCAAACATGGTAGGAGAAAGTGAGCCCGTGAACAAGTTAGACAAGAAATTGACACGAATGAGTTGGGTTAGGTTAGCGAAGGTGGATGGAATGGTTCCTCCCAATTGGCAATAACTCAAGTCTATCTCCGATAACGTTCTAAGATTGCCAATTGAACTTGGTATCGACCCAGAGAAGTTAGTGTAGGTAAGCCTTAAAGACTGGAGAGATCCAGAGTGAGGAAATGGTGGCAAGCTTCCACTGAGCTCATAATTCCCAGATAAGTCAAGATGCTGCAGGGTAGGTATTTGGAAGATTTTATGGGGAAAAGAACCCTTCAAACTGCAATAGGAAAGACTCAAGGTTGTCAAGCTCGAAAAGTTGGCGAACAAGTCTGGATTTGCCGTAGAAAGATTGTTCCTATCTAGTATAAGAACAGAAAGGGAAGGGAGTTTGGCAAAGGACTTAGCCAAAGGGCCGGACAGATCACAATCACGTAAGCTCAAAGCGGTGAGATGGGGTAAATGTGATGATATTATATGGCTCCAATTACTTCTTTCACGAGAGGAAGTAATATGAATATCATCCAGATACAACTCTCGAAGCCCCGTTAGATTTTGAAGAAGCATCTCCAAATTCGGGTACTTGAGTTTCGGAGGCTTAACGTGCCCATAAACATATATGGAGATATCAAGACTAACTAATCTCCTCAATGAGGAAATTTCAAGAGGAACCTGTCCACTAAAACCGGCACTTGACAAATTCAAGTGTGTCAAATACTTGAGATGCTTAATACCTTTAGGGATCAACGAGGAGTTGAAGTCATTGTAGGCAAGGTTGAGCTTCTCCAGATACTTAAGTCCGAACAGACTCGAAGAATCCCCGATTCCTCCGGAGATGGACTCATGATCGAGCTGCAAGCTTACGACTTGGCCGGCACCGTTACACTCCACGCCGTACCAGTGACAACAGTTGTTTGTCAGATTCCACTGCACCAGTTTTCTTGAAATGGAGGAATTGAATATCAATTCATTCTTGAGTTGGAGCAACAAGTTTCCTGATGGTCAAGGCATTGGGTATTATCGTAGGAGTGGGTGAAGATGAAGGAGCAAAAAAGCAAAGAAATGAAGAACAAATACTTTAAAAACATGGTGAAGCTAAAGGGTGGTGATTGGATTGGATTTGATTGTATTTGTGTAGTAAAATTTGCAGCTAAGCAACATGGCTTTATAGTAAAGGAGGAATAAACAAACGTAAAGTAATTATGAAATATTGGGGGGAAAAAAAGCAAAAACGTGACTTGAGTTGACTCAAGTCAAAAAGTGAGTCTCCCACTTCAGGGAACTTTTGTTATTGTCAAAAGTAGAAAAGATTGCATTGTTATGTGACTAAGGCTGCCGTGTGATTTGGTTTTAAAAGAAAATATTATTTAATTTCCTTTTTCTTTTTCTTTTTATAATTCAAATGGATGGTTGGATTAGAGGGTTTGCATTGCAAACATTTGCATAATCACCCTTCCAACTTCTTCCCCTTGTGATTTAAGGAGATTTAAAATTAAACGTGTCGGCAAAGTGAACAATTTAATCCTAATGTGGTTTGGTGAGGAGTCTGAACGCTTTAAATCCCATTTTTTTCATCCACAATTTTTATGGTCTAATTCCTTTATCGTACATTCATAATCTTTAGGGTCTTTTGATTTTAGATAATGACCTCCTAAAATTCCACGTCGTCGGAATCGGCTGAGATTACACTAGTGTGTTCGCCTAGATGTGCTGATTCCGAATATGTAAGTGAAGATGTGATTGTGGCCGGAGAGGTCACCGGAAAAGTGAGGAGAAGTGACGGAGAACTAGCCGTTAACGAGCGTGAACTAGAAAACCCAAGAGAGAATTCTAGTGAGAGAAAGTCTCGCACGCTCAGGTAGAAAAAACAATTTTTGTTACATGATGAAGTACTTCCAAAGTCTTTGTTATATAATATAATACTCTAGAAAATAAGCTATATTAAAAGAAGGCGGAAGCAGAATTTTGTTACAAAAGTTAAAAAGAAAACGTTAGAAACAAAAAATATGGAAACAATACGACAACTAGAAAGAAACGAATACTATCAGGCAATCTCTCTCTCTCAGGCAATCTCTTACTGTAATAATTTGATTTTTTTTCCCTTTATAATTTATGGTTGGAGTTGTTGGTGTTAAAGTTCCTTATCGTATTCGATTTTTAGTATTTACATGTGTCTGACTTCATTCTCTCTGTCCCTCTCAAGGTGGCAATTCATTCATGCACAGAAGCTGCTTGTGTTATTGCGCGAAAGTGCACTGGCTGCGATGATGGTGGTGCAGGTTTTTCTTTTGCCTCTTAATGTGATTCATTATCTTTTACTACATTAATAACATAATTCTGACTGATGGATTTTTCGACGAATTTGTGTAGTTCTTTAAAATGAAAAGGAAAGAAAAGGTTATGCATTGAGTTGTTTGTGTTTTGTTAGCTATGAATATGTGTTGGATTACTTTATCTGATACTCTCTTCATCCAGCTGCCGAATGATATGCGTTTCTTGAATTTATGCATCGAACCTGAGACCTTGTATCATGGAGATTTAAGGCATTAACTTTACTACTGTTAGAGCAAACGCATACACATAACAAAATAGAGAATATAGTCTATAAACATTGAGTAAAATAACACATTAGTCCACTGATTATTACACACCTTCTTATATAATTTCAAACTAACTTAATACTTTTAATGCCTCCTCACTTCTCCATCCCTCACTGCTCTTCTTCTCCTTGCATCTGATCTTCTCCTTCTTCGTCTTCTCTCTCTTGCATCGAACATTTCTTCAACAACCTCTTCTATTTTCCCAAAGTATCTGTATCTGAAGCTTCGACAGAATATGAGTACCCACACAAAGCCTCCTAATCCCACAACATATCCGAGTGCACCAGATACGTAATCCCAATCTATCTCCCTCTTCTTTTCTTCCTCATTTCCATCACCATCATCTTCAGTAGGACTAGTGCAGCTTATGTTGAGATTGAAACCGCAAAGCCCTGGATTTCCTATGAAGGAATCAGCTGGAAATGTTTGTAACTGATTTCCTTTTGGGATCTCTCCATTCAGCCTATTGTAGGACACATTCAACACCGAGAGGAACGTGAGTCGTGAAAGCTCTGTTGGTATATGCCCTGTCAGTTGGTTTTGAGAGAGATCGAGTGATTCGAGCTCCCCCAACTTTCCAAATGACTTTGGGATGCTTCCGTTGAGGGCATTGTGGGAGAAGTTGAGAAGACGGAGAGAGCTAAGATCGCCTATTGCCTCTGGTATCTCACCATGGAAATTGTTGGATGAGAAATCAATGGTGGTAAATTCTGGAAAAATCTTGACAATCTCGACTTCTAGTCCTTTCACAGTTATTCTAACCCCAGCCCTTGGATCCTGTTGAGGACCATAGCTTAATTCGGTGTGCTCAGTTTGTGCAGAACTCCCCAGCATCATTCCCCTCCAACTAGAGAAGTTTACTGCTTTCAGAATGCCACCGAAATCATTTGAAGAAATATCAACAATCTGAAGCTCAGGCCAGCTGCTGTTGTGGCATTTTACTTCTCCATGGAATCTGTTGGAGCGCAAAACAAGAACTCGCAAGCTCGATGACATCATGCATGGGAAAGTGTCGTTGATGAGGTTGTTCCCAACGTTCATCAACTGTAGCCCCTTACAACTCTTGAGGGAATTTGGGATTTTCCCTTGGAGGGTGTTGTTGCTAAGATTCAAATATTGTAGGAAGCAAGGGGGAAGAAAACTATCAGGAATGTGGCCGCTGAAGTTGTTTTGCCCCAGATCCAAAAAATTTAGATACACGGTGCCATCAAGTAGGCAGGAGGGTATGGTGCCACTCAATTGATTCATGGACAAGTCAATAAAAGAGAGGCCTGTGGTAGAGCAGAGAGAGGTCGGAATGGATCCACTTCAACTGTTATTACGGAGAGATAAGTACTGAAGATCAGACGTGTTGTTAGATGGAATGGGAAGGTACAGCTCTTCCATGAGCTGGTTAGACTGCAAATCCAGTTGTTGAAGAGAAGGAGGGATGTTGTAAGGCTTTTGCACATGTGTCAGAAGATTGAAGGAGATGTTCAGATAAGAAAGCTGAGTTCCCCAAATCCAACTAGGTATCTCTCCAGAAATCCGATTGTTTGAGAGGTCGAGTGTTTGCAACTGATTAGAATATTGTTTGATGAAATCAGGAAAATCATGCATGTTACATGAACCCAAGGACAAACTTGATAGCTTGGGAAGTCCATAGCTACTCCATTTGTCATTGCTGACATGTAATGATAAATTGATGCCGGATAGATCGAAACTAGTAAGATTGGCAAAGCTTTGAATCTTTTCTAGTTGAAAACTTCCATTGAACAAGTTTTCACTGAGAAACAGATCCTCGAGGCTCTGGAGTTGGAAGAATGAATCGGGAATAGGCCCTTCAAGTTGATTACCATTCAAAGCCAATACAACAATCTTAGAGACATTTATGGTGGGGAATTCTTCAATCACTCCGGTAAAATTGTTTCTAGAAAGATAGAGTGTCTGCAGTGAAGGGAGGTGAAAGAGGGAGTTGGGAATTTTACCGGTGAATGAATTGTCTCCCAAGTAGACATGAGTGAGTTGGCTTAAGTTAGCGAAGGAGGATGGGTCCTCCGAATCCGCAAACATTCAAGTTTATCTTCGATAACGTCTTGAGATTGCCAATTGAACTTGGTATCGACCCCGAAAAGTTGGTTAAGCTAAGCCTTAAAGACTTGAGAGATCCAGAGTGAGGAAATGGTGGCAAGCTTCCACTGAGCTGTTGATTGCCAGATAAGTCAAGATGCTGCAGAGTAGGTATTTGGAAGATTTTATGGGGAAAAGAACCCTTCAAACTACAATAGACAAGACTCAAGGTTGTTAAGCTAGAAAAGTTAGCGAACAAGTCTGGATTTGCTGTAGAAAGATTGTTCTCATCTAGTTGAAGAACAGAAAGGGAATGGAGTTTCCCGAAGGACTTAGCCAGAGGGCCGGACAAATCACAATCACGTAAGCTCAAAGTGGTGAGATGGGGTAAATGTGATGATATGATGTGGCTCCAATTACTTCTTTCACGAGAGGAAGTAATATTGACACCGTCGAGATAGAGCTCCCTAAGCCCCGTTAGATTTTGAACTAGCATCTCCAAATTCGGGTGCTTCAGTTTCAGATGCTCAAGCGATCTATAGTGAAAGGAAATATCAATACTAACTAATCTCCTCAATGATGAAATTTCAAGAGGAACCTGCCCACCAAAACCAGCACTTGACAAATTCAAGTGTGTCAAATACTTGAGATGCTTAATACCTTTTGGGATCAACGAGGGGTTGAAGTCATTGTAGGCAAGGTTGAGCTTCTCCAGATACTTAAGTCCGAACAGACTCGACGAATCCCCGATCCCACTGGAGATGAACTCTTCATCGAGCTGCAAGCTTACGACGTGGCCAGCACCGTCACACTCCACGCCGTGCCAGTGACAACAGTTGTTTGTCAGATTCCACTGCACCAGCTTTGTTGAAATGGAGGTATTGAATTTCAACTCATTCTTGAATTGGAGCAGCAAGTTTTTCTGATGATCAAGGCATTCGTAAGAGTGAGTGAAGATTAAGAAGGAGCTAAAAAGCAAAGAGATGAAGAACAAGTACTTTGGAAGAAACATGATGAAATGAAGAATGATTGGATTGTATTTGTGTACTGAAACTTGCAGCTATCAAATGGCTTTAAATTAACATTTTAATCTAATTTTCCTCTTTTCTTCATTTATTTCTTTAAATTTGGAATAAGGCTGGCTGCCACTTGACTTGATGAAAATTGCAGTAGAGAAGGAAAAAAAAAAAAAGCCAACTAATTATGAATTATTGGAGAATTAAATAACATTGACTTGACTTGAGATGTATCAGAATTTATGAATGTTTGAAAAAATGGGAGTGTGGAGAAATCTATGTGAAATAGTTCACAAGTTTGATGTATGCGCCAAAGAAAATATAGATGCCAAATTTATCAATCATTAATGGGTTCCAATCATGACCGAAATCTCAATTTTTATTAGTTTTATTCATTTTTTTAATTTATAATGATTTATTTAATTTTATGATTATTTCTAGGATTCACTAATCCAAATTAAGGTATATAATAATTTTTTTCATTTAATTTCATTTTTATTGGTTATATAATGCATGAAAAATTCAAAACTAGGGTATATTACTATTAAAATATATATAAATTTTTCATAGATGTCTATTAGAATTTTTTTATATATTGCAATTTTTATTTTTTTTAAATATAATATTCAACTCGTAGAAATTAAGATTTAGAACACGATTGCGATCTAGAGTTGGAAATTCGGAACAGAGAATATCATCCGAGATTTATGAATGTTTGAAAAATGGGAGTGTGGAAAAATCTAAAGTGAAATAGGTCACAAGTTTGATGTATGCACCAAAGAAAAATCTAAGCAAAATTTATGAATGTAACATGGTTGAGATTTCTCTATCAATCATTAATGGGTCAACGGAAATGAAATAGTAAGTCTTCTATAATAATTTATTTTAATTAAATATTGGTGGAGCCGCACCATCTTTGAATTTTCAACGAAAAAGAATATTTTCATTTCCCTTTTTTCTATTTTTAATTTCCAGGTAGATATTTTTATCAACTCAAAAAAATCACCTCTTTTTTTCTAGCATTTCATCGAACAGGTTCTGAGCCTCGAAATTTTTCCATGCATGAATAGCCGCTTAATTTTCTTCCTGTTAGTGTTCGGAAACTGTTCGATGAAATGTCTAACATAAATGATTATGTGTGATAAAAATATCCATATCATTTAATAGAAGAAAATTTTATTTTAATTATCGTTTCTTTAGAAGGAATTGATTTCGGATTATATAATTTTCCTTTAATGATCCGTTAAAATTAAATCGAAACAATTAAACAATATAGAAACTATAATAAGCACGATCATTTTTTGCCTTAATCGACAGCTTCAATTATTAAGGCCTAAAGCGATAAGTTTTCTTTCTTCCTTTCATGCCCTCGATCGATAAAACTTCTTAAATCTCATTATAAATAGGGTATTCACCGGTTTAAAAAAGAAGAATCATTTCAAATGAGAGGAGGAAAATTTGAGCAACAAATATTTGTGATTTGTGTTCTAGTATTATTCTGCATAATAAGTAATGGACCAAGTTTTGTTGCATGTGATAAAGAGATTCATTTTATCAATTGTAGGGATGCAGTTTGTGAAGAGCCATGCAGGCATGCATTCTGCGGCGCAGCTCACTGTGCGAAAGGTCGATGTGTACGCAAACGGGTTTACGAAAAATCCGTGTGCGTCTGTACTCGGTCGAGGCGATCTTGAATGATCAAGATCGCCTCGACCCTCCTCCTCCGACTGGAGTTGGTCGGATGGTTTTCTCTATATGGAACGGATCGTGTCAAATCGAGACTATTGTAGTATGTGGATTGAATGAAATAAAATTGTTATCGATTATTACAATTTATGTGTTTTCTCAGATATTCAGAACTTTCTATGAAAATTTAAAGGTTTACTTTTTGCTTTTTTTTTGCATGATTTTATTCTATTTGAATATATTGTATTTTCCACGTGCTTTGATCTTCTTTTTTTCCTTATAAACTTTGATTCTAATCCAGTCTAAATAACCAAAAAAGAAATTGATGGATGAGATCCCTCGTCCCCAAACTTGTGTTCTAATCGTGTATCCAAATTAAAACTACGTAGTTTTGTTCTGATATTTTTAATTGTCACAAATTTAAGATTCTTTTAAACTAATAAAACTACCTAGTTTTGAGTTGGCTACACGATTGGAACACAAGTTTAGGGACAGAGGATTCCATCCGAGAAATTAAGTGTGGCGTCCGAATAAAATAGTACTCACAATCTAATTCGTGCTCCGGAAAGGACATTTCATCGAACAGTTTATGTGTCTCTGTATTATCCAAGATCCATAAAGCTCCAATTACAAGTAAAATATATCACTTCCCTTTCAAGCATTTTATCGAACACTAAAATATAGGAGAAGAAAGATACTGGAGCATAGAAAACTAGAATTTTTATTGATTCAAGAGTGAGTTACACGGTGCAAATGAAACTCCTCTATTTAAATTATTTTTCTAGACATACGAACCAACATCTAGTAAATGAGGATGAGAATCATACAACCTTTTAACTGGACTCGTGAATGCATTTACTCAGTCCTAAATGCAAAATACATAAAGTTTTATTCTGTTACGAATTCAAATTAACCAACTCGAACAACGTTTTGAAGATCGTCACTGTTTCCTAATTCTCCATTGAAATCCTTCCTTGTATTAGGCTATTTTAATTATCATGGGGCTATATTCTCTTCAAACCCCATATTAGTATGAGTATTTCTCGTTTGAAGTATCCCTATACTAGTGTGATGGAGTAAAATAGAAAGATTCTCTTTGCAAAATTGACTTTTTTACCCTTCTTAAAACTTGTCTTACTATTCGTGGTGTAGGACTCCACTACTGCTTACTTTTCTTCACTTTTACCAACTATATTCTTAAAACCGTATCATTTTTCTCTTCACGTTAATATTGGGAGCTGAGGGAGTATAATATAGATCATGAGGGTGTTTGCTAGCTTATAAGATGTTTGACTGCTTATAAGTTGTTTGACTGCTTATAAGCACTCTAAATGTGTTTGGCAAAATAAGCTCCTTAACAGCTTATAAGATGCAAAAATAAGCAAAAAGTGCTTATAAGCACTCCAAAAAATAAGCTCCTCCACCCCAACTTATTTTTTTTAAGTTTTGTTTATTTACCACTATAATTCTATTTTATTTTTATATTTATATTATATACACTTCCATTTTATGTTACAACATTATAATTTCAAAAAAAAATATTTTTTTATTTATTTTTTTTAAATTTTCAGATTTTATTTTTTTATTATCTCTTCAAGCTTATAAGCTCTTTTATCCAAACACTTCAACAACTTATAAGCTCTTACCCTCATACATCTTATAAGCTCTTAAACATCTTATAAGCACTTAGAACTTATAAGCATTTTTGAAATAAGCTTAGCCAAACGGGCCCATGTCCATAATAAATAATTTTTTTGTTGAAGAAAAAACAATTTGTTACATCATGGAGTTTGTGAGTGCAAAGACTAAAATCTCAAGCAAAGAGATATGGTACAATATATAGATCCAAATCAATAATTAAAAAAAAAAAAAAAAAATGAAAAAAGTAAGTGATAGATGATGACTTCTTCAACTTCACTTTGAAATCAATGCGTTTGAAAATTATGGAGTATTTGTGGCCCACCATTTAGACTAAAACAATCCTTTTGAATTGACTCATAAATATTGACAGACAACTCTCAACAAACATCCATAAATTTGCACTTATCCTCTTCTTTCTTATTTTATTTATTCTTCATCTATAGTATAAAACTAGTATTGTACTCCCGCGATGGAGGGATTTATTCTGTATAAAACATTTAATATTTAATTAGTTAAAAATACCTATTATTGTGTCCATTAATAATTTTTATTTTATTTTACAAAACTGATAAAAAAAAAGTAATAGTATTTATAATGCATGACTACACTCTTACATTATGTATGTTTATGTGTGTGTTTATATCATTTATACGCATGTATATGTATAATTTACTCATTTTCATACATTATTTGATTGAACATTCAAGTTTAATTAAGTTAACAACCATATTTATATAATTTATAATATTATCAATTATTAATTTGTATTGATTGCGTGTACGAAAATAAAAAATGAACTTGCATACAGGGAATTTTTTCTCTTTGAAGATATATAGATCATTATATTCTAATATGTTGAATTTTTATAGTCAAACATGTATAAAAAATTGAAAACATAACATATTACATAAAACTTAGTAGGTTTTAGGGTAGTAAAATTGAAATCCACTACTTATTATAGTATTAAATAAATTATTAAAAATTATTTTGGAAAAAATGATGCAAAAAGCAAAACAATTAGTTAGTCAAAATTAATATTGGTTTTTGAAATTTACTTATATATGTTTGCATTTCAATGAACAAAAATAAGTTTCCATGAGAATAAAAGCATTTAATAGAAAAAAGGCTCAACAATCAAGAAAATTAGAGGGAAGACTATTTTGTTTTAGTATATATATATAGATTACGTCGAATCATAATACGTCGAAATTGTGGAATGAAAATGTATAAAATTAATAAAAATCGACACACGATACATGAGGATTAACGATCTCATCCGCCACGCATGAGTTCAAAGTGAATGCAAATTGCCACGTGGTTATAAAATTACGTTCGCAACTCAAAATTAGAACGCTGCCGCTTAAGTTTGTTAATGGCCGTCTAAAGTAATAAGACCATTTTACCCTCAACCACACACTAGTCGAGTATTAATTAAGAGTTACACATCTCATTCAACCATATTAATTTCTTCACAATGCTTCAAAAGATTTTCTTCCTTTCCATACTACTTTCCTCCTTCATTTCCACTCATTCTCATAACACTCATCGATGTCTCAACCATCAGAGAAGCCTGTTGCTCCAGCTCAAGAACGAGCTGGCATTCGATCCCTTCGGTTCGACGAAGCTCGTCCAGTGGGGCGAAAGCGGCGAGTGGGACGGCGTGGAATGTGATGTTGCTGGCCACGTCGTCGGCCTGCAGCTCGACGACGAGGGCATCTCCGGTGGGATCGGAGATTCGTCGAGCCTCTTCAGACTTAAGTATCTGAAGAGGCTCAACCTGGCCAGCAACATCATGGATTCCACCCCCATCCCAAGAGGTATTCACAAGCTCACCTCTTTGACACACTTAAATCTGTCGAATTCCGAATTTTCCGGGAAAATTCCGGTCGAGATTTCTTCCCTGAGAAATCTAATCAGCCTCGATCTCTCCAACTACGGTTATGGGGTCGTCGACGGCTTACTCGAATGTTCGGATCTAACAAAGCTTCTATCGAACATGACGGCGCTTCGAGAGCTCTATCTCGATGGCGCCACCATTACTTCCTCTCATGAAAGGAGAAAATGGAGTCACATTATATCATCATATCTACCCAACCTCGAGGCTCTTAGCTTGCGCAACTGCTTTCTTTCCGGCCCCGTAGCCAGTTCCTTCTGGAAGCTCGAATCCCTCTCCGTTCTTCGACTAGATAGCAACGATCTATCGAAAGAAGATCCAACCATGTTCGCCGGTTATCCAAGCTTGACCACCTTGAGTCTTGTTAACTGCAGTTTGAATGGTACTTTTCCTAATACGATCTTCCACATACCTACTTTGCAGAACCTCGATTTGTACGATAATCAAGTACTCAGTGGAAACATACCGAAATTTACAGGAAAAGGATCTCTTAGGTCTATTAAGGTAAGTTTCACTGACTTCTCGGGGTCGATACCAAGTTCGATTAGCAATCACAAATACTTGTCGGAGATCGACCTGTCTTACTCCAAGTTCACGGGCTCGATTCCTTCCACCTTCGCGAACCTAACCAGACTCACTCGTGTTAGCTTGGAGAATAACTTCTTCACTGGCTCGCTTCCTTCTACTCTGTTTCAAGGCCTTTCCAATCTTGTTTATTTAGTTTTGGAGTATAATTCCTTTTATGGAAACATTCCAAAATCTCTCTTTGAACTCCCTTCACTACAAGAACTTAAGCTTTCCAACAACAAATTTTATGGCCTAGTTGAAGAATTTCAAGTAGTGAATGCCTCTAGCATAGTTTGGTTGGATTTGAGTGATAATCGGCTCGAAGGGCCGATTCCCGACTCCTTCTTCCGACTCCACGGCCTCGAGCACTTCTCGTTGTCCACAAACTTGTTCAACGGCATTTTTCAACTAGACAAGATTCGAGGCCTTCCCAATCTTAACCACTTCGATCTATCCGGTAACAAATTGTCGATACATGTCAGCAACGACAACTCGAGCACGTTCGAGCTTCCCAACCTATTTGATCTATACCTAGCCTCGTGTAACATGACTGCCTTCCCCCATTTCATAAGGCATTCTTCTCTGAGCGGCACGTTGGACCTCTCGAACAATCGGATTTCCGGGGAGATACCTAGCTGGATTTGGAGAACAGAGCTTCAAGAACTGAACATGTCTTTTAATCACTTCACCGGTTTACAGAAGCCTTACCACATGCCTTCTTCTCTCATGTTTCTTGACTTGCACTCCAACCGGCTCGAAGGCGATTTGCACCCGTTCTTTCCACCTAACATCAAAATGCAAGCATTCGATCTTGAGTACTTGATACTTGGCAATAACAGCTTCATCGGATCGATTCCAAGCTCCGTCTGCACGGCCACGAGCCTCGAAGTTCTCGACTTGTCTGTCAATATGATGAGTGGCACTATACCCTCATGCCTACTTGATGACACTATGGCTCTTAATGTGTTGGATTTGGGGCAAAACAACTTCAGCGGCCGCATTCCGAGTAATTTTACTTGCAATGCAAGTCTCAAATACCTTGATCTCAACAACAACACTTTAAGAGGGGCGATACCGAAGCCCCTCGAGAAATGCAAGTCGTTGGAGTTCGTGAACGTCGGGAACAACTTCCTCGACGGCACCTTCCCCTGCAGGCTGCCGTCGAGCCTGCGTGCTCTGGTTTTGCACTCGAATGGTATTGGAGGTGAAGTGAGGTGTCGAAAGAGATGGCCTAACCTTCAGATTCTTGATATATCTTCGAACAATTTCAACGGGAGTCTTGAATCCATCAACTTCTCGAGCTGGAGGGCGATGATCGTGGTGAACGAAACGCAGTCGACAGACTCGTATTACTTCCTTCAGAACTTTGGAGTAACATTGATCATGAAAGGGCTGGAGCTGAAGCTGGTGAAGATATGGCCTCAGTTTAGTACCGTCGATTTCTCCGGCAATAATTTCGCCGGAGAGATACCGAAGGCGATAGGCGACCTCACCTCGCTCCGTCTTCTCAACTTATCCCACAATGCACTCAGTGGAAACATACCAAAGTCGCTCGGTAGGCTGAGGGAGCTCGAGTCACTCGACCTCTCTCGAAACCGACTAACGGGGGCGATCCCATCGGAGCTCGGAGGGCTTACCTTCCTTTCATTCTTGAATCTTTCCTACAATAAGCTGGTTGGAGAGATCCCAAGTGGGCGTCAGTTGCAAACATTTTCGGCTGATTCGTTCGACGGAAATCCGGGGCTGTGCGGTTTCAATCTCAACATAAGCTGCGGCACGAGTCCTAATGGTGATGATGGAAGTGACGGTGAAGATGATGAAGAAAAGAAGGGGGAGATTGAGTGGGAATATGTGTCTGCTGCACTTGGATATGATGTGGGATTAGGAAGCTTTATGTGGATACTTTTATTCAGTCGAAGATTCAGAGAGAAGTACTTTGGCAAAATAGACGAGGTTGTCGAAGAGATGTTCGATGCCCGAGAACGAAGACGAAGAAGAAGATCGCATGCTAGAAGAGTAGAGAGGAGTCGAGTCCGGAGGCAGTAGTTGTGTTGGTATGTATATATAGGTGTTTAGCTTGCTTACAATCAGTTCTAGTTCTTGTCCTTGTTCGTGTGTTGTATGTTTTTGTTTAGAAAATTAGTGGTTTATGAAGAACAAGAGTGAATATCATGATCGATCAATGTTGTTACAGTGGTTAGAACTGTTGCAGGTGGAGCGATTCTTTTCGACACGAGATATTATGCGCTAGTTTTGAAAGTGAAAAGTAAGGGTATGCAACGAAAATGAAAAGTTAATTCTTTCGGTCTTAAGAATCACGGCTAGTGAAATAGGACGGTCGAAAATAGTAAATGGGACTAATGAAATTGGACGAAGAGAGTAATTAAGGAAGTATTAGTTGCCAGTTGAATAGGAAGTTTTAAGTTAAGGGTGAACATTCCCCGTTGAAGCTTTTCATCGAACATATGAAGGGCAAAATAATACTTTTCAATCTTGACAGCACGCTCCCGGGAAAAATTCATGCATTTCGAATTCATTCTATTTTGGTAAATATTTATAAATGGAGATCTGTAGACATTTAATTCGAAAATCTGCCATAATTAATTAAATGATAAAAAGGAATCGAAATTCATGATTTTCTTAGCCTTCCATCGACCAATTTCAATTATGGAGTCCCTAAATTAGTAACATTTTTTCTTTAAGTCTCTTCAAAATCCGAATTGAATGAAATAAAAATCCATAAAACTGTATGCATACACTTGACTATAAATAGGTGCATTCACCAATTTTAGAAGACCTAAACAAAAACAATATACGTAAAAAAAAATCGAAAGGAAGAAAAATGAAGCAGCAATTTTTTGTGATTTGTGTTGTAGTAGTATTATTGTGCATAAGTAATGGACCGAGTTTTGTTGCATGCGATAAAGAGATACATTTCATTAACTGCAGGGATGCAGTTTGTGAAGAGGCATGTAAGAAAGAATTGTGCGGCGCAGCTCGTTGCACGACGGGACAATGTGTGAGGAAGAGGGTGTTCGAAAAATCGGTGTGCGTCTGCACCAACTAGAGTTAGTTTTTATGAATGTATCGTGTCGAAATCGAGATTGTTGTTGTGTCTAAAATTGAATAATAATGTAGTGATATTATGCATTCTTGATCAATTCTAAGTCCACATGCAATCTTGGAGAAAAATATGTGTTCTTGCTAGAGCAGAACTACGACGCTAGTAGGTGTTCGATGAAAGTTTCAGCTGGCACTTCCTTGCTAGAGCAGAACCTACGTTGCACGCAAGGTGTTCGACGAAAATCCCAGCTGAAACTCTTTCTTGCTAGAGCGGAACCTGCAACGCCCATTAAGTGTTTGACGAAAGTACCAGTTGAAATCGTCTTGCATAAACTTGCAATGCTCATAATCTGTTCAACCTTTACGAGAGAAGTTATGTTTCGTATTCGATACACTTTAGCTCTATATTTTAGTCATTCAAGATTTTGCTTCTGACGATTCTCCGCCATTCCTTCTGACGATTCTCCGCCGCTCAACTCGATTTTGATCAACTTCAATATATCATTAACCTACATCGCCACAGATCTTTGATTAACACGTGAACATCTGTATATCTTGCACAGTATAAGCTGATTACCTCAAAGTAGTTGGATAAAACCTTTGCGTCTCGACTCAACGCGAAGTATATCCTCTCGAGCAGGGAGAGTAGGGCTTCAACTTGATCTCCGAGTAAATCGACCTACACACATATTGCACACTATCTCATCTGTGATAGACAAACTCATATTCATTTTGCATGGAACTATTAGTGTTTTTTCTCTTTTGGTTAGACTTTGATACCTCGGTTTCGGCCAACTTAAGGTTTCGACATCTTGAAATGAAAGCGTTTTCGTACAGCAATTTTCTCGTCCTAATCCAAGCCACAGGTTGGCTTAGTGAATCGACTTGGCGCTTCAATGCTTCCAACCTGCAAAAATGTCGATAACATGAGTAATTAAAACTACGTCGTTTCTTTATGACATGATATCATTTTTGCAGTATTCGTCGAACGGAAACTTTGGAATAAATTAGTTACCTCAAGAATTTGCTCTCAAGATTCTCATGCAGTTCCACCTCAACATCGTCGACTAAAAATCGAAATTTCTTGATGATTGCCAGCACATTCTCAGACCAATCTGTCTGACCTACAACACCTTCTAATTTGAGTTCTGAGCTCTTGTTTTCTTCTTGGATATGAAGAATGTTTTTGAATTGCGAGTTTTCGGAGTATTCTCCACAACCATCTGGAAATTCTAGACCTTCTTCGAGCTCCGCAAGCAACTCCTTGCTCATACAGAGCTGCTGCAGGGCCCTCTCCAGCTTCTCACTCACCGAGCAGATCAACGTGCTCTCATCATCCGTTATTAGCTGCTCGATTGGGTTGCGCTCCTCCATCTCTTCAGTGTCTCGGATTGCTAAGCTGTTGTTGATGCTGTGTTTGATTAGAGAGCTAGCTGTTTGCACCAGATCTTCCTCTCGCTCCAAGGATTTTAGTAGAGAATCGACCTTGCTATTCAAGCTCGATTCTCCATCATCACCTCCCCTTGAGCGTGGCGCGCCTTCTTGCGTTCTGTGAGATGGATGTCTAGGTAATTCGAAATCATATTGTTTTGATTCTTGTGACCTCCATGCTCTCGTCATTTCTTTTAAGTAAACCTTGTAGATATCTTCCCTCAAGAGGCATTCCTCCTGAGGGGCTTTTGAACCTCGGATAGAATCGGATCTACTGATTTTCAATTCCTTGACTATTTTTAAAGCTTCTGACCTCCATGCTTCAGTCGTTTCTTTAAAGTAAATCTTGTAGATTTCTTCCCTCAAGAGGCATTCCGTACAATCCTGTAAAACAGGACTGCAGCAGAAGTCCTCTTGAGGTTTTTCCAAACCTCGGATGGAATCAGATCGACTCATTTTCCACTGCTTAACCGTTTCTTGAAGAACGAGGAAAAATATGTCCTCCGTTATCTTACACTCCATGTAATGCATCAGGATCCGGTTCGTACCCGAGCCATCTTCATCAGAAGCCGTCTCCTCCTTCTCCCTACAACTTGATCGGATGCTAAAATCTTTCATCAGACCGCAGAAAAGCAGCTGATACGTGTCTTCAATCACTGAAATTTGTAAACACAAACCATTCCTCTCTTCTTGCAGCTTCTTGATCTCTGCTTCGAAGCTACGGATAGTAGTAGACGTTCTATCGATTCCACTGTGAGGCTTTGGAATCCTCCTTCTCTTCTCTCGAGCTTTATTTCTACGACCAACGCCTTTTAGGTCAGAGACCTTATGTTTCCTTTGAGTGAAGTTCTCTAGCCTTACTATGGCGTCTTGTATTAGTCTTTCCATGGCACAGATGTCCTCGTTCCTCTTTATCCAAGACAGCAAGCTCTCTCTTTGGTGTGCTTCTTTTGTTAGCACGTTCCACTGCTCGCACTGCTTACGTATGATGGATTCATGGCTCTTGACGATCTCCCAAACACGGGGGCTTCCCAAAACTTCTTCTTCATCATCGTCGTCTTCATTGCGTAGTAGATTTTGTGCAATATTAACGTCGTCTAGATCAGGTTCACTGCTTGCTCGACGGTATGATTGCATGTTGGAGAGGTCATGCCTTGAAAAGAAATCTTTGAGTTCTTGAAACAAACTTTTTATCTCGTCGATGAACTCAAACCATGAATCCTTCACTAGCTCATCTCTCTTCTTGATCTAGATACCAAACTTTGTACGTAAGTCGTGCACGAAACCCTTAAACGAAATGGACTCCACCTCCCTCTCTAGACCCCTTCGCCATTCCTTCTCCAGTGGGAGCACCTCCATGGGCTGCATTCTCCCCAACACGAGATCTAACGTTTGTTTCAAAATATCGATGTGTGAGCTCATAAACTCATCATTTTCGACTCGTTCATTATACAATGAACTAGGGCTGAGATTAGCCCTACTCTCATCATCCAACAGTACTATTCCTTGTTCCTTATCCAAGGATTTGGGACTCAGATTAGGGAAGGAATGCGACCTTCTAACCCTTCTCTCGGTATTCAAGATCGTCTTCCCATCCTCCAACGGTACTAATCCCAATTCCTTGGATAAGGAACGGGCGAGGAGATTAGGGCAAGAAGCACGCAACCTTCTTGCTCGTCTCTTCGTATCCAACTTTTGGTTAATATTCAAAACCTTTTGCATGTCAATTGTGTCCATTGATATGTATGAATCTCCTTCAGTCTTCATTACTCCGGTCTCAATCTTCTCGTACATTTGAGCCGATTTTCTCTCTCTCAGCTGATCAAGCCCTTTGTGTAGCCTCGACTCGTTCCCTAACCTCTCTCTTAACTCTCTGTCTTTCTCTTTTATAAGCTGTTTCATGTCTCGGATTCGCCCCACCAACCTCTGTCTGATCTCAATCAAGTCTGACAGAATCTTCTTGTTGCCGCTTCCAAAGATCTTCGACTCATCATCTTCGATGATTTTCAGACACCCTTCAACCAAGATTCCTGCCAGTTCATAGAATGTCATTTGCTCATGAAGGTACTCGATCGGTCCGTCCTTGAAGTGGTGGAGCTTCTCTTGAGCTCTGTCCATGGCAGATCTCAATATTCTCATCACTATTGAATCTGTCTTCGATCCCCAGTCGATCTGTCCAATTAAATCTTCCATTGTAACAAGAATCGCCTAAATAATCCGTCGGAGGTGACGACGCTTCTTCGATCGAACCCTTTGCACAGATTTTGCCTGTCGTTGAAATGAGTAAGGAGACTAGGAGAAATAGATCAATGTCCAACTATTTTGGCTTAATCTCAATCTTGAGCAGTAGAGAGAGAGAGAGAGACTAGTTCTAAGTTGAGAGAGATCCAAAATTCAAGGTAAATTAGTTACTAAAATTCTTCCTTAACATGCACGTAACCATTATACATAATAATTTGACGTGGCATTACTTTTCCAAAAATGAAAATTCTCTTTCACGCATTTCATCGAACAACTTCCATGCACTAGTTCTAAAATGGAAGAGAGAGATTTTAGGCATACCTTTCTCTTCAATGGCTCCTAATATCTCTCCCAACAAACACAATTTCCTAAATTCACGAAATTAAACAAAAAAAAAAAGAGGCACCAACAAAAGATTTTCTGCTCTTTTTTCATTCCCACGAAACTTGATGCAAGATTTGTGCAAAAAAAGTGGGAAAAAATGTGGCTTTCAAGTGGGAAAGGGAGCAATACTTTTGCAAGAAAAAGTGGGAGGAATGGGCTGGTTGCTGTAGCCATTGATAAGGATAAAAGAAGCCAAGATGCCCTCAAATGGGCAACCGAAAACCTCGTCTCGAGAGGCCAGACCATCATCCTCATCCACGTCATCCTGCAGAAGCCGTCTCCGGCCTCAAGTACGTGTCAGCAACTACTCGACATCCGTCCTCTTCTCGTTTCCATGGAATCGACGTTTTGCGCCTTTTATGGGTTTTGTTACGTAGAAATTCTTCCTTTTGATATAATCACGGCCTGAATTTTCTCGAAACAATGCAGTTGGGAAAAACTATACGGTTTACGAACCGAATGGAGTTGCAGCAGCGCGGAGGAAAGCACTCGAGAAGCAGCAGAAGGAGCTGTTCCTCACCTTCCATTGCTTCTGCACTCGCAAAGATGTAAGCTCGTACGACGCTCTTGCTTTCGTTTCTTCGTGTTTGCATGTACTGGCTAAACGGTACATGTAAAAGCTATGAATTTAAGGAGCTGACACATCGAAATGTTGAAGATTTCTATGATGCATGATGTTGATTGTTGATTTGCCATGAGGCGTATCGAAACTTCTAATCGCGCTCGTCTCAACAGATAAACTGCTTCGATGTGCTGCTGGAGGATACAGACGTAGCAAGAGCGGTAGCAGAGTATGCAGCTTATGCTGCGATCGAAAACTTGGTTCTTGGCTCCTCCCGACACGGCTTCATCAAGTGAAACTTCTCTTCTTTTCTTCCTTCCTTTTCCTTCTTGCATATCCGAATCGAATGAAGTATCGAATTCTGCATAAGAACTCGTTTAACCTTAAACTGGAGCATGAAATTGTACTATGTTTTTTCGATTAGTCCATGATCGAAGGCTGTCTTATCTGTTGCAAGATTGAAGACAACAGACATACCTAGCAGCGTATCGAAGCAGGCCCCGGACTTCTGCACCGTTTATGTGATATCGAAAGCCAAGATCTCCTCCGTGAGGAACTCTTCGCGTGGGGCGCCATACGTCTCTCCCGTCATCGCTCATATACAAAAGTCCGACGAGCAGGCTAGTGAAGGTGGTGATGACAAGTCAAAACCAAGTACGCATTTTTCGATCATTTCTTTCTAAATTTTGGCGCGTCTAGCAAAATATCCGATTTTTTCTTTCGTTTCCGTGGAGCAGATGGAGAGAGAACGCCACCACCGAAGGCTGCAATGGATGACACGGAATTGTTCAAGTAAATTCCCTTGCAATGGAAGGTTTCATCTCATTTGAGGCCAATGTTGATGAAAGTAGTAAAATCTTCGACATTTTTGTCATTAGCAGGTCGCCGTTCTCAAGAGGCAGAGGGTTCAACGGACGAATTTTCCAAGAAATTGCAGAATCGGAGAGCGAAGCATCCTTTGCTGGCTCGGACAGAACCAGCACGGACAGGATGAGCTCCGACCGCCTCTCCGGGGTGCTCTTTGACAGCATAGCTTCGAGCCAGACCTCACGAGCGTCAATGTACTCGGATAACAGCTTCAGCTCGATGCACTCGGGGCATAGAGCGAGTGAATCTAGTTTCTCTAATGAATTCTCCTCATCTTCCATCGACGGTGTAAGGAAAATAGCTTCGATTAGGATAGGATTTGTTGTGAAATGACGAAGGTTTTCTTAGCTAAGAAGAACGAGTCGAAAATGCAGGATGACGCAGATGCTGAAATGAGGAGGCTGAAGCTGGAGCTGCAGAAGACTATGGAGATGTACAGCACAGCCTGCAAGCAAGCGATGACGTCGAAGCAGAAGGTGCGTAACATGTTCGAGTATTCGGTTAACTCTGATCAGTTTTTCAAGAAAAGACTTTGGTATGACTTTTTGCATTGTATTCAAGGCTGCAGAGCTCCACAAGTGGCGAGCCGAGGAGGAGAGGAGGCTGGAAGAGGCTCGACTCGCAGAGGAGTCGGCTCGGCTGAGAGCCGAACAAGAGAAAGCCAAGTTCAGAGCAGCGATGGATAACGTCGGAGCAGCTCAGAGGCTTGCAGAAATGGATTCACAGAGGAGAGTGAGTGCCGAGATGAAAGCCATGGAGAGCGACGAGGCAGAGACGGCAATAAGCAAAACAGGAGCAGCACTCAACTACAGAAGATACACCATAGAGGAGATCGAAGAGGCGACGCAGTATTTCGCCAAGTCCCTCAAGGTCGGAGAAGGTGGCTACGGCCCCGTGTTTAAGTGCCACCTCGATCACACGCCTGTGGCTGTCAAGGTTTTGCGCCCCGATGCAGCCCAAGGAAGATCACAATTCCAGCAAGAGGTAAAGAATATCGTCGAACCGAGCTCAGTATTGCAAAGCTCAAGCTCGACTCGTTTATCACCGGGTCGAGCTTGAGCTTTATTTACCGAACATTTCAGGACTCACAAATGTAAGAATCCTCACCAAGAATTATCATCTCTTTTTTCCCAGCTTCAAGTTCTGAGCTGCATGAGGCATCCCAACATGGTCCTCCTCCTAGGAGCCTGCCCCGAATATGGCTGCCTCGTCTACGAGTACATGTCCAATGGAAGCCTCGAGGACCGTCTCTGCAGGAAAGGAAACACCCGAGCCCTCTCATGGCAGCTCCGTTTCAGAATCGCCGCAGAGATCGCCACGGGCCTAAATTTCCTCCACCAGATGAAACCGGAGCCTCTGGTCCACCGCGACCTCAAGCCAGCAAACATCCTCCTCGACCAGAACTATGTTAGCAAGATCAGTGACGTTGGCTTAGCAAGGCTCGTACCCCCATCGGTAGCCGAAGATACAACGCAATACCTGATGACATCGACAGCAGGAACTTTCTGCTACATCGATCCCGAGTATCAGCAGACTGGGATGCTCGGAGTGAAGTCCGATGTTTATTCCTTTGGGGTGCTGCTCCTGCAGCTAGTAACGGCTAAGTCCCCGATGGGGCTGACTCACACTGTCGGCCGTGCCATCGAGAAGGGGAAACTCGAGGAAATGCTCGATCCTGCTGTGCCTGATTGGCCTGTTGAAGAAGCCAAAGTTCTTGCACAGCTGGCTGTGCAATGTGCTGAGATGAGGAGAAAGGATCGACCGGATCTCGGGAAGGTTGTATTGCCGGAGCTGAATCGACTCAGAGAGTTTGCCGATGAAAGAATGAACCACTTCTTGGTGTAAGGTCAGTCACTGATGCATATAAGTGAAAGCATAGAGAAAATTCCAGGAAAATCATCAAATAAAGAATAATGAAAACTTCTCTTACTTACTAATAGCTTCATCGTCTGTCAAAGGAGTTGCAGAACGGAGTCGTTGGAGCAGAGTGTTCATGGAGGAGAAGACAAGCAAATATGCAAACTCCCATCATCCTCCACCTATGCTTTTCACTTGGTTATGAGTTTGTAGCTGTACCGGAAGTGTGGAACGTTAGCTCAAATGAAACTAGTCCTAAAACTACGGTGTCTGCTACACATATAGCTAGTGTAAGAAGCACGAAGAGGACGATGTTATGTTAGGCCTGAGTGAAGCAAATCGTGATGTTAGAATATGTGAGATCATGTCCGAAAATGAAGAGCTTAACGTATGTTGCGAAACTCCAAAACTTGGCAACTTAGAGCCTAAAAAAGATGAATGACAAGTTGCAACATTAATTAGTTTCAATGTGCTTCATATCTTATACTATGCATTAACAATTTTAGTATTTTGAATCGATTACGAGTGGTACTAAAATAATTCATAAATCTAACCAAACTCAGTCACCAATAATAACAAATAACTCAAACCATCTCAATTAGTTCATGCTTCCTGTTTTTTCAACATCCCCAGTCAAACACCTGAAAATGCCCGATATTCGGCCTTCGTTTCCACCACCAGTTGGGGTAGTCAAAATGTGATCACCAAATAGTGAATGCAAACTTCTACATAGTAGATACCTGCTTAACACTGTACCTTGCATCTTGCAAAGTGAATACTGAAGAGAGTCAAAGCTGACTCAGATAAGACATACAACACACAACAAAAGCCGTCCTTTTGTCCAGAAGAGAAGACATTGTCGGGAAAATAAAAGACTTAAAAGTGTCTCGAGAATGAGAGGGGAAAGAGGAATTTATCGAATCTGTATCCACATCAGGTAAACTCAAGGGAAAGAGAAGTAGAAAAAAAGGGACTAAGAGGTTTCTTGTGCCTTGTTCCTTATTGAAATTATCTTCTCCTTGAGAGCATCCCAAAAGGCAGGAATTGCAGTATCATCAGGAACTTCTTTGAACGAAGGCAGGTAATTCACATCGACAATGACATGGTCGCCACTGCCTTCCTGAACCTGCCATTTTATGAAAATAAGATAATGTCAATAAAATATCTTATGTCTGGAACAGGAGATGAATTAACTGTGATGGAAATCGTTCAAATTCATGGAGCATGGGAAAACTTTTGTCGTGTGTTTGTCAATATCCATCCATTTAAAAACATGAGTTCTTTTAAAAACTGCATATTTTCCATGGAAGTCTTGTAAAAAGCTAAGGTTTTGACATGACTACAAACATGGCAAATTTAAATTATAAAAAAGAATATGAGCATCTACTCACAACAACGTCAAAACCAAATATGGTAAGGTCTAGTTTCGTCCTAAGCCAATTTGCAGCATCCTTAACAAGCTCAAGGTCAAGATTATGATCATCAACATTGAGTTGTTCTTTGGAGACAGGTAGAGATTTTAGGCTGCAAAAGAGAAAGAGTTTCTGTTACTTTCCAACCATAAAATAAGAGAAATAATATCAATGTCGGGTGTAAAAACAAGAAAAGGGAAACATATTATGCCTGTCAAAATGTAAAGGTTTCAGTCCCTTCTCAGCAGCCAAGTTCTTTAAGGTATCTGCATTTGGAATAGATTTCTTGACTGCGTAAAAGACTTTCCCGCCCAAAGCATAGAATTTGAAAAGCAAAGACGAGTGGTCAATATATTCCTGCAGATGATCACCATTCCAAAGTTTATTTCGTACAAGAGAAACCGATACCACAAGCACAGCAGTGTTACTATACTAACATCAGATAACAGGCAAAAGAACCCTTTACTTAGATAAGCTAAGTTTTATTATGTCGCGCCTCTCACCTGGACCACCGCTGGAAGGGGAACATTTAGATCCTTGTAATGATCTACTTTGAAAACAATAGCCTGCAGCCAAATATAGTAATACATACTTAGATAATTGAATGTGCACTTCAAGATTGGTACCACAGGAATATGATTAAATCAGTAAATATTCTAGAATAGATGCATAAAGTGGACAGAGCAATGACATAGTTATATTACATCTCTCTTTTATCAATGTAACAAAGCAATATTTGGAAATACAATTCAGCAAGAATTCACTCTCCTACGCTAGGAGCAGCCACACAAGCACAAAATGAGGAAATTTTACTAAAAGAATGGTAATGCAAAGATTGAAATAAGAGAATGAAACTATAGCATTGCAATTACTGATTGACATGCCATAATACAGATCATACTCATGCAATGGTCAAGGAGGTTGCTTGCCTACTTTACTTCCTGTCATTTTTCAATAGCCCACTCATTTGTTCCTCTAAATAAAATCTTTTAAACGCCTTGATATATGAACTCAAACATTATCAAAGGGAAACATACCATACTATGAGCATCGGATACACCACATGCAACTTGAGGTTTCACAATGTTTGGCAAAGACAACTTTGCTTCAGCTAGCTTTTGTTCCAAATTGGGCTCATCAAAGCTATCAACCTGCAGTCTGAGATTCAACTTTGACTGAAATGCTTATTCACCTCTATTATGAAAGAACAAATAGATAATAAGTTCATGGAACAATCAGAAAGAACAAATATTACTTCATCCACCAGAAGAAAATTGCTTTTTTCCAATGGCATGTAAGGCACACGCTTGATCCACATTTTGCACATTTCATGCTATTTGAAGGTACAGCTAAGAAGAGACATGATTAATTGGTATCTTGTTTTTTATCAAGGCAAGTCAAATTTCAAAGATCTTCAAGCCTAAATTCCACAAAATTTTATGTTCATTCAATAGTACACGAGAGGAGAGAGACTGAAATAACAATAGATTCTTTCTGTATCTGAGTATTTTCACAATAAAGATGTAATATATGATTGACCTTGGCAAAATAGGGTGCCCTGATTTTACACCGGCCTTCGGTGTTGAGAGTTTCCAAGCCAATTAGGATCTGTTGGATCTTCATACGATCCAATATAGGGAAGATGTTGTTAAATGGGTCAATGACACAGCAATCTCTCTGGCATTCGATAGACCTGAGGAGCATGGTTCATATATTTGAGAAAAAGGTTAATCAAAAAATCAAATACTGATTCCACACACAAAAGAAAAGGTAAGTTAATTGTGCTTCTGTTCATAATAAATTTATCAGTTAATCCCTATGGTGTACTGCAGAATATGCAGAAGGATGGCGGGGGGAGAATCATCTAGGACAGTAGCAGCAGTGCCAGTAAGACGATATGGTCATAAAAAAACAAGAAACAATAAAAACATGCAACCAAATAAATAAATAAATTTAAAAAAAAAAAAAAAAAAAAAAAAAAAAAAAAAAAAAAAAACAAGAAAGCAAACAGCTAAAGAAAAAAGAAAAAGGAATCTGCATCGCCCCTCTCTGTCACATATATTAAGCATAAACCAACTCAGGTTATCGGCTATTCGGCTTCAAAATAAAATGAACTAAGAGAGATTACAGCGATGGATACAGCAAATTAACACCAGTCCAAGAACAATCATACTTTCATCTCCTTTTGTATTCAAAATTTGACTAACTTGAAGCCTCTATGGTTAAGTTTCATCTCCTTTTGTATTCAATAATAACCATATAATCATAAAAAAAAAAAAATTCTGTGTCCAAATAATAATACGTTAAACATTCCAGTTTCTCTCAATAAAACCTAACTGAATATAACCATAGACACAAAGTCATCCACCGGCACTCTCTGAGTATCCATTTGGATTTGAATAAGAAGGTTGACTCGCCAATAGAATAGAAAGTAAATATTCGTCGAAAAAAGGTAAGATATTAAGTGATAATTTTAGGAAAAAGATCTTTTAGATCTCTTTCCTTTTTTTTTTTTTTACAACTCTCTAATATCGTAATTTTTGTTTTTTTTTTTTGTTCCTATTTAAGAAGAGGGAAATGTTGAATGAAGAAAAAGAACTTACAGATTATAGTCTAATCAGAACTAATAATCAACATGCCCAATTCAAAGAAATCATAGAAGTCCCACATTTGAAAATTGCATCCACCGATTTTAATGATAGCATATTCAAGATATATATTCATGAAAAATGTTCCAGAAATAAAAAAGACAACCCAGTGTGGTTCAATATTACCTTTGCAATTCCTGCAGATTTGAAGTGAAAGTAACCATGTCACTGAGTTCAGAAGAAGAGGTCATGTCAACAGCCAAAATATCGTCCGTTGCTTTATGAAGAACGGCATCAACTAGTTGCAACTGAGATGATATGGGCAGTCCATAATTAAGTGGCAAAAATATAAGTCCATTTTGTGTTGGACTCAGTGGAAATGCTCCTCTCTGCATAATGTGTCCTACTGTTAAAATTTTTGGCATGTAGACTTAAACATAAGCAAGCAAAAATAGCAGTTTCTCAATAAGCACTCATGTTCATGAATGCTGTCATGAGAGAATTCCAGTACAGGAAAGAGTCTCTCTACAGGGAACTGATTATCCTAGACTTTGGCAATGAATATTATCATGCACATCAATATTTTTCTTTTCAGGAAAAGAAATTAATGCATGCCTCAGGAAAATAATGCCTCGTGCTTAAACTTTGAACATAGTATGATTGCCCTATCAACCCAAAAGCTATATATTTGCTGCAGTTCTTTTCCAGAAGTAAAAAAGAAAAATACCTTTGCAAAATCTTCTTCACGAGAAAGCTTCATCACATAACCAACTGTCAAAGCCCCTTCACCTGCTGCCTGTGGAGAAAGAAATGCTGAATACATAAACATATTGAGTGTAACAACTCACACTCTGTGATTCACAAACCATGAAGAATAGGGGAATGAGAAAAAGTTTCAAAATGAAGTCTACCTTGCAACAGACAATGCACTAATACAAACCTCAATAAAATCTCATGTCAATGTTTAATAAATTATAGGTGAAATAAAGTAAAATTTGGCTAGCAGCAAGAATTCCAAGAACACTGATAAAGGTTAAACCATATTATAAGGAACTACCAAAATACCTTTCTATTCATATTGCAGACCAACAGCAGTAGCTCTTCAAGTTTTTGTATAGATATACTCAACATCTCCCCAGTAACAGCATAGTCAGAATCTGAGATGACAGAACAACTCAATAAGCAGATAATCAATGTACTGCAGCTTGATGAAGCCAAGATTTTCCAAACCATACATCTTAAACAAACAGCATAACAAAAGGGTAGATAATCATTAGAAAGATGAGAACGTCAAAATTATTTATCAAGATTCGGAAATTTGTAAAGCTTACCATTGGATGATTGTTTTTCAGCAGATCCTGTAGAAGAGAATGGACCATATAAGATGGCAAAGCCTCAGGATAGATAGTATGTTTATTAATTTATAAATGCAATAGTCATTTGAAATTTCAGGCAACTCTAGGATGACATCAACATTCTGTTTCAACAACTAATAAATCTTACCAACTATAACCTTCAATACATCAGAACCATTCTTTTTTTGAGAGATGTCATCTCTGCAACTGGAAACAACATGTATAAGCCTTCCTCCTTTGCCCTCCCAAACTCGAGCAACCTCATTTGACATATCATCTTCTGGCGACATGCAGAAGATAGTACATAAGAAAGTTTTGGCTAACTCTTTGAGAAGGCACTCCTGTAACAGTAAAAAATCTATTTTCACTTCAATTGGTCCAATAAAAGCATAGCAGGCGTATCTCATAGAATGAGGCTACAGTTCCATCATTTAATCCAATATAGACATTCCAAGCATATATGCCAAATTAAAATGTAGAGGGTGTTCCAATAAACAACAGTATTCAGCAACAGCTAAGACATATATCCTTGTGCGGTTAAATATTCCGCGGTTAAATATTCCATCTGCTCTATAATTGGAAACAAAGAAATGCGGCTACAGAACATGAACAAGTATTCAATTTTCCTCATTCCATTCTACTAAAAAAAACCTTTTACGTAGTGGAAGTATTTCTACAACATATACGTTATTAGAAGAATATCTTGTACCAAAATATAAAGAAGACTTAGGTATGTAAAATTCTGCTGGCTATCATGTATCACACATTATCACTTTCAAGACATATTAAGCATCCGGTTATAAACTTTGGTAGCATAATTCAAAGAGATAAAAGCAGTAGTAAGAACCTAACCTTCCAGCTTAAAAGACCCTGTTCATGAGATATGCCCTGCAGTAAATGAAGACAACTGGAACAATCAAAATCAATGAGATAACAACAACGCAAAGGATGGTCGCAAGAATTGCTAGCCAAATATGAGAAAGTTTGCAACTTTTATATGGCATATCCCACAAATGCAAGCATGATTCACATTTTCAAACTGTATCTGCACCTCCTTCGGCAGAGAACTGTAGATAATCAGAAAGCTCAACCGCCGCATTTTGTGATCTAAGAAGCCTAAGTTTAACACACAGCTCAATAATTCTGCATAAAGGAACATACAATGATCTAATCGCAGCATTTGATTTTTGGGTTCTCAAACTCCAAACCCCCCCTTTTTACAAGCTTTATCAAATGTCTAGCTCTAACATAACGAAGCACCCAAATTTGAACACCATAAAAAAAATTGTTTACTAGATAATCTCCACACCACAGATCATGCTAATCCAAGTAGCAAATCAAGCTCAACCAACACCAGATTTTGCAGGCACTCGCAAATTTTGCTCACACAACGAACAATTACAAACATGCATTGCTGAAACACTATCTAGAAACAGAAAATGAGACAGCTCATCTAAAAAATTGGGGGGAAATTTTACAATTGGGATTTTGGAGTAGCGCAGCTTGCGAAGCAGGAATTCGGCGCCGACGCAGAGGCCGGTATATCCGTTTACTCCATCGTCGACCGGCGGCAACAGTACGGATGAATCCAGCACGATCCCTCTCACTCCGCCCATCCTCTCTCTCTCTCTCTCTCTCTAAGCTGTATGCATGCAGAGTTTCTCGTTTTGCGACAGCTTCGAGACCGAGAGAGCATAAGAACGCGCGTGCTTCTGAAGCAGCGAATCCGGGCCGGGTCGACCCGGACTATTGGGCTGGGTCGGCCCGTTTTGAAATATCTCTTTCCTCTAATGGCCCATTTTATACTTGTTTTTTTAAGGAGCCCATTTCACTTTTTTTTTTTTAAATGAGTTTATATTTTTGTTAATTTATCAATAATTATAATATTTTCAAAGTTGAACTTGTTTGAAATTTGATCATACAATTCAAATAAATCTAGAATATTTTTAAGCAATAATTTTATTTTTTTTACAGTTAAAAAGAAGGAATTTGTTCTTTTTTTAATTTGAGCAAATACTTTGTTACGCTTCTAATTATTGAAAGTGGATGTAATATTTTGTTATAGTGGTAGTGTGGTAGTGCCTATAAAATGTTATAAAACAAAACCGAAATAATATTAATAATAATAATAATTTAGGTGGTCCAAGACAATAAATAAAGCCTTTTTGCCTAACTTTGACGTGAGATCTTAGTAGGCTTATATTAATACAAACTTTTGATTTTCCACGTCCTCCCAACTTTGACCACTACAAACTCTCGTTGCATTAGAGCATGTACAATGCCGATTCTTATCTACGTTGTAAAAATAAGAATTCACTTCTTAAATCTCGTCACTATCAGGAATCTCAAAATAAGAACTCTTCAATTGATTCAAGTGTGATAAGACTTCTTCAATTGTGATAAAAATCCTTATTAAGATTATTTCTTAAATATCGTGCCGAAAAGAAAAAAGTTACGTCAAAAAAACGGACGGAGTATGAGGCAAGAAATATTGTGCCGAAAAGAAACAACTTACGTTAAAAAAAAAACGGAGGGAGTATGAGGCAACGAACGAGGAAGAGAAAGAGATGAGGGAAAATTGCCTTAAAAACTGCTATGCTTTCCATGAGAGAGAAAGTAGAGACAGAGACGTTTTTCATTCGTTCTTTTTTCATTTTCCCTTTTGACTTTTTTATAGATGAAAAGCGAAAAAGCGCAGTGGGGTGAAAATTGCAATTTCGAGTTTATGGAGGGGCTGAAGTGTAATTAATAAAAGTGAAGAGCAATTTTCAAAGATCTCCAAAAACCAACCCACAGAGAGAGAGAGGAGAGAGAGAGCCCCCATTGAAAGTTGGTTATGTAAACCACTACTCTACTAATTTCTTGTATTCCCTCTTTCTCTCACTAGCTTTCTCTCTCTTGATCTACATTATTATTATTATTATTATTATTTGTAAACAAGAAGGGAAAAGGCACAATCCCTTTTGCCCCCTTTTTATTGAAGGGAAATCGAATTCGGTATCGGAGGTCTTTGATTCTAGGTAAACTCTTGCAATTTTTCGATTTGTTTTCCCCTGTTGTAATATGTGGGCTACATACATTACGTTTTGATTTGTGTTATTAGGTGTATTTTACTCGAACCCGTTGATTTTCAGCTTGTGTAATTTCTGGGTTTGTGATTATTTGGGGAGGAAAGTTGAAAAGATTTTGGATTTTGAAATTTCTAATTTTGGTGTTGAATACAGATTGGATTAATTTTCTGCATTCTTTGATGAGTTCAAGTTTGGAATTTGTGATGTTGGTTTGGGATTGGAGTTGCTCAAATTTATTATGTTGTGCCTCTGTGTTTATTGCAAGAAGTTAGTGATTGGAGGAGGAAGGAGAAGCTGTGAAATTGGTTAATATCATGTGAGCAATGGTTACCCCTACATGGAAGAAGCTCGTGCCGCCGTGTTGGAGGCCGTTTGTGGAGGACGAGGGGGAGAACAGTAGCAATGGAGGAGGCGAGTCGAGTGATAGTTTGTGGTGGTTCAAAGATTTCGGGTACCATCATAGCGGGGAGTTCTCCATGGCAGTTATTCAAGCTAATGTTGTACTAGAGGATCAATGCCAGCTTGAATCGGGGTCGTTGAGCTTAAATGAGTCGGGCCCTTATGGTACATTTGTTGGAGTTTATGACGGGCATGGTGGTCCGGAAGCTGCACGCTTTATAAGAGATCGTCTCTTTGAAAATATAAAAAGTACGTCTAAACACTCTTAGTAAAGGTTCCGTGTTTGTTGTTCCTTTATGCGCGTTTGTTTGATGCTTACTTGGATTTTCTAGGTAGAATGAGCTAGATCTAACTTCATAGAGCTTCTCTTAACTTTCTTCTATTGCTTGTTCAAGTGGATTTATCTATATATCTATCTATGCACACACTGGCACACAGAAAAAGAGAGCATGATATTCTCGTGGAACATGTTTTGCGACACTTTAGGGCAGAATCAAGCAATTATAGGAGTAAGAATCTGTAGTCAAACTTTTAAGGCATGGAATACTAAAAGATGCTTCACATGGTTGTGAGAAGATTATTCCCTGGTATCAGTTTGGAAATTACGTTGCCCTTTTTCTTTATAAAAGGAAGAATTTGTAGTCGGGATAATGTTTCTTATCTACTTATAATGGATGCTGACATTACATGTCCCTTTACCAGTTTATAGCTGTCTGCGAAGCTTGTTTATTATTGTAACGAAATTCGGTTATGCTAAGTTTTAACATATGGAAGCTCCTAAGTCGACTAAGAACAATTTACTTGCTGCTAAGAATAAATTGGATTGCATGCCTCCTTATTTACCCAAAAGTTAGCAACTCGAGATTCAATTATACAATATATGTTATAGTAAATGATCTCAGCTTTTGGGCATTTGAATCATGATAATTTCTATGTTTATTACTCACGCTACAGCTATATTGGTGATGCAGAATTCACATCGGGAAATCAAGAAATGTCAGCTGATGTTATAAAAACTGCATTTCTGGCAACAGAGGAAGAATTTCTTTCTTTGGTTAGAAAGCAATGGGATATCAGACCGAAAATGGCTTCTGTGGGTTCGTGCTGTTTGGTGGGAATTATATGCGGAGGAAGATTATACATTGCAAATTCTGGAGATTCAAGGGCAGTCTTGGGGCGATTATCTAAGGCTGAGAGAGAAGTGAAAGCTATTCAATTGTCGACTGAGCATAATGCGAATTTGCAATCCGTTCGAGATGAATTACATTCGTTGCATCCGGACGATCCTGGAATTGTCGTTTTGAAGCACAACGTTTGGCGTGTCAAGGGTATCATTCAGGTGAATTCATTAAACTTAACTAGCACTTGTTTCCACTTGTTAATATAAGATTTAAGTTCATTGAAGAGAGAACTTTGGTAACAGTCAAAGCATATACAGAAAGTTAACAAAAAACGAGTGGTAATGATTGAACCCTGTTCGGATTTTTCATTCAATATCCTATCTATAGAACTAATTGTGTTTGGTTAACAAGAAGTGCTGATATTTTGGGTTAAATTGCCTATTTTGGCACTGCAATAGGTCTTACTTTGGTTTACAACATCTCTTGGAATGGCTAATTCGCTATAGTCATCCTTTTAGTTTGTTGCCTTTTGGATCGCTCTCAGTGTATGATTAAGATATCTTAATTGCAACAAACCGGACGTTTGGCTATTATTTTGTTACGCATTGAAAGTGATGTCGTATCTATATTGGTGTGTTAATCTGGCACGGACTTAATATTTACATGTTCAGAAAGTTGATACACACAACATTGTTGACTTGCATTTCTAATACATGGATTTAGTTCCATCTCAGGTTTCAAGATCAATCGGTGATGCTTACTTGAAGAAAGCAGAGTTCAATAGACCACCTCTGCTTCCCAAATTCAGATTGCAGGAAACATTTGATAGACCATTGCTTTTGGCTGAACCGTCGATTCTTGTTCAAGAGCTTCACCCTCAAGATGAATTTCTTATATTTGCTTCTGATGGGCTATGGGAGCACCTCAGCAATCAAGAAGCAGTCGACGTTGTCAACTCCTCGCCCCGGAATGTAAGATTCCGATTTACCTCGAGCTTTCTACTTGCTATCTTATAAAAACCAATAACGAATCTCTAAATGACAATAACAATGTAGAAATGTTTCACACATTAAAATTGAGCTGAAAATGGAAACTAATGAATCTATTGAAAATGGTTCGTTGTAAATGATTGTACTGTGACTAAAAGTAGGAACTCTTATTTCATACACAAATTCATGGCAATTGCTCCTTTGCATGCAGGGGATTGCCAAAAAACTCGTCAAAGCCGCATTGCAGGAAGCGGCCAAGAAGAGGGAGATGAGATATTCAGACTTGAAGAGAATCGACCGGGGAGTGAGGAGGCATTTCCACGACGACATCACAGTCATAGTTCTCTTTCTAGATTCCAACATCGTCAGCACCACCTCCCTTCGAGGTCCAAGTCTTTCAATAAAAGGTGGCGGGAATACTTGTCAAGACGCAGATTCCTAGCTAGCATGACGGGCTATACCTACGAAACCCAACATTGAAGACACAGACAACGTTCACAGCTCGACACGGCGAGCTTCGGCCGAGCAGAGAGAGAGAGGGAGAGCATGCAAGAGAGAGTGTAAGTTGGTAAATGGCATGTGATGTTAATGTTAATGATTATGCCAGGAAGAGATGCATATGGGAAGAGAGATTAATTCATAGCTGACTGGCATATGAAACGGAGGATAATATTCTTTTGTAATAACTAGCAAAGGATACGTGCTTTCGCATGTACAAATAATATGACTAATTAATTTATTTTGATGAGTATTTTTCACTTTATTCGTTTAATATTTATCATTTTTGTTACGCTTCTTTATAATTTCAAAATTTTAATGTATGATTATCATTAATGTAGCCAATTTTCTGCAACTTGTCAATATTCATCTCATCTTGGTTGTATTTTGCATAGTGTGTTATTGATTTCAAGTGCTACGAACATACTCCCTTCGTCTCACTCGTATCGGGATAGTTGGTTGTCTTTTTGTCTCGAGGTTGCATATCAAAGTGTAATATACTCCATCAAACATTACATCACGACATGCCAAAAAAGAAAATTATCTTGAAAAAAAAATGCCAATACATAGTAAGATTTAAACATAGAAGAATATACAACAGATCCACAGTATTTATACTTGATAATACAGAACCAAAAAAGGAAAGGGGGGGAAAAAAATATTTATCTTACAAAGTTTAGAAGAACCATTAACCTGTCTCCCTTGCTCTTAAATCAGCCAATACCTACTGTTTAAAAGAAATAGACTTTCAGCTGCTAAATTAAGCAAGAGTGCAAGACAGACAAGTTGGATGATACCATCTACGAAAAGATCATATTACGATGGCAAAAACCAAAAACGAGCATCTGTACCGTGTTTTTCTCAAGAAATCTCTGGCCGAAGTTTCAGACTTTGAGCATGAGGGGTTTAGGTCAGCAAGGAATGAAAATCCTATAGCACGGCAGTTCTTCACCTAATATGACTGCATGTGCTCGTATCCCACGAACAAGAGGACTTCCATAAGATTGAAGTCGACTGAAGCTGAAGAACAACCTTCAGTAGTCATGTATATCTAGGTCTATATTCATATAACAGAGGAGGATGGCTCCAGTTTCGAGATGTGCTTGTACGAATGAGTGAATACACGTTACTAGAGTAGTAGCACTCTCCATATCTTTTTTATGTAAACAAACAATGACCATAAGGAAAGCCAGGCTGAAACATAGAGTAACACTACCCCGGAAGAAATGAGAGTTCCGTCCCCTACAAGGCTACAGAGAGAAAGAAGAAGAGAATGAGAGATGTATCAGAAAATCAAGTTATGAAATTTCGGGACCGACGACGAAGCTCGTATGATAATTGCATCAGAGAAGCAAAGAATGGGGAAAAAAAATACCTTGCATCTCTTGCAGCCAAAAGGATAGTCAATGCACTCATCTGTGTGGCAGTTTTCCATTTCCCCAAGCTATTGACTGCAACAGCCTGAAAGAGAAGATGGAGCTTTAGAGATCAGCTAATCGAACAAACAAGTTAGGAGGCCAGCAAATATATTTGATAAGGGAAAATTATGTTTGGCCGAGATTCCAACCTCTAAAAGTTTTTTGTCCCGAGAAGCAGCCCATTCCCTAACTGCAGACATGGTTATCTGCAAGGTGATAGTTTTGACAGCCATGTAAATGCATGAGACATTCAATATTGAGGTACTAATCAATCAAGAAAGAATATAATGCTTCAGCCAACCTTATAATTGCAAATTAAACATAGAGTATATCAATGCAGCACTTTATCATAAAAAAGTTCCAAGGTTGACCAAACATCATTTACTTAGGAATCAGTTCAATTGCCATTTTTGAGTGAACACTTATACAGAATCTAGCAAGAATAAGTAATGAGATTTAGACATCTTATACAATTTAGCAATGACAAATGGACTCAAAAAATAAAACCATGAACATTACTTCAAAATGGACATCAAGTTCTAAAACTCTCTCCCAACCTTACTAATAACAAAACTAATTCTAGATGCAAGTTTCTGATTTTGCAGGCAATCATCTGCCTACAATGTACAAATCGCCTGCCTAGACCAATACCGAATGGGTGCTTCTGATCTGTTGGTTGAGCTCCGGTTAGTGTTAGAGTGAAAAACATTCATCCAATCCTAAGGCTTTATGTCTAATGATCAAAAATAGATAAAGGGCGTTCTAAGTAACATCTCAGAAAAACACCAGATTAGAATATTGTAGTCAAAAGGAGCTTTAGAGCAATTAACTCAGCTCCTTACCACTCTTTTCATTGCATTTTCTTGCTGATACGAACAGGGAGAATGAGAGATAGTTTAGCACACTTGTACAATCAATTAATACTCCACAAAAGGACACTAGACGTCATACAATTTCAATTCATCATCCAAAATGGGATTACCATTACCAAATTGGTTAACCTCAAACGTTGGAAATAGCTCTTAAGAGCAAGAAAATAAAACTGGGTCACTGGGCAGCGTATAGAGTATTCCGAGCATGCTGAGCAACCTTGAGATGGACTAAACTAACTCCGATAACAAAGTTCAACAAAATAGAAGGAATGTTGCAGTCGGCATGACCGTATTCAACATAAGTTTTGGTGGGTGTCAGAGCATAACCATAAGGGATGGAGAGCAATAATGAACCTCAACACTTGGCAACAGTGCCATTCCCCATCTTTCAATATCTTATTTCTAAGATCCAACAACAACTAAATTGTACGGTTGTACCACATTACTTGAAAACTGATAGCATAAGGAAATCAGATAATCAGCTGAAACAATAATTAACTGAAAGAATATCCAACATGTTACCTCTCTACAAATTATGGCAGTTGCAGGGACAGTCAACAACCATGGTCCTTGGCCAAACATACCAGCTTCAAGAGGTTTAGTACATAGCAATATCAAGGTAGTAGCAACCATAAGCTGCATATATTGTTGAAAGAAAAATCTATCAGGCTCCCTCATATTATCTGCACAATGATGCTTTAAGTTTCATATAACCCCAAGATTTTTACTTGTTCTCACCCAGCAGACTCTTCATTCAATAGAGTTTCACTTCGTTTTTTGATACACATATAAACTTAAGGCTCCACTAAAGCATTTATTCCCAAGCAAATACATGCGTGCATTGTTACCTTATCGGCTACTGGATCCAAAAATGCTCCAAACGGAGTACCCAGTTTCATCTGTAACACCAAAACTGTAGCAATGTAATTCAGGAAATAAAGAAAATACAAATACATCTCATTCAACGTTTCTCAGAAAATTGACTTGAAGGTTGAAAATCAGCACCTTTCGTGCAAGGTACCCATCAAGCCAATCTGTGGTAGCAGCTGCAACGAAAATTCCAACTGTAGCTGATGGTCCCCACCAGCTCTCAACATAAAAAGCTAGCCAAAAAAGATACTAACATGTCATGGATCTTACCGAAAAAAGTGTCCATACCATGAAAATTAATCAAACATCAGCACCAATAATTGATCTCTTTTCTTTGTAACAATGCAGCAATTTCAATTGGATTTTTCTTCCTTGGCATCCACCCAAAACATTGTACACAACCAAGACTATGCAATATTCAACATACAAAAATCCAACCTGTGAGTTCTCAACATTGAATGGTAGTGAAAATAGATATCATTAACGCATCAATTTACCAGAAATTACCTATACAACGTACAATCACAGATTAGGATCGAAATCATATACATTTCTCATGTCAAAATACAGATAAGATGTTTGCACATATTTAAGTTGGCGTAGCTGTTCAAGCATTAATGGTGGACGAAGCACACGTTTAAGACCAAATGCCAGAAACAAGCTTGCACACCTAACATATCAATATCATTACTGAAACCAAAAAGTACGAAATCATCCATTCCGCACGAATCATTCCACATTCATAATTGGACGAATTTCAAATCAAAATCAGGCACGAAACAGAAAGAGACGCAAAAAAATCAGCACATACTGTACACAAGGATCGGAACAGCAGCGACGCGGCCGATCGTCAGGATCGTAGGCAACGTGAGCGTTTTCGAAGACTTCCGCGGCGGTTTGTCCCCGTGTCTACGCGGCGGCGAAGCATCGGATTCATCTCGCGCGGTCTCCACCTTCCCATTCACAGCGGCGCCCATTCGAGCCCCCGAATCGTCGCTCCCGCCGCGATCAACACAGCCGTTCCTCCCTCCGTTCCTGGTATCCGAAGCGTAGAGGCAGAGACTCTGGCAGCGATTCCGGCCGGAAAAGAACGCGGGGGCGGTGCTAACGTGCGCGTGGGTCCGGAATGAGGATTTCCTGCACCGCCAGCCGGAGAGGTAGCTGAGCCGCGGGATTTTTCTTGAATCGACGGCGGCGGCGGCGGAGGAGGAGGGAGGGGAGAGATTGGCGAGGAATTTGTAGGGTTTATGGGCGTGGAGGATGGAGAAATTTGTGAGTTTGAGGGCGCCAGGCATGATGGTGATGATGATGGAGGTGGGGGGTGGGTGATGGGGTTAAAATGCGCGGAGGCGGCTCAGGTTAGCATGGGGTGCTCACTTTAGCAACGCAGGGCCAGGTGGAGAAGCCGATTTCACAATTATGCCTCCCGTTTTTGTGTGTGTGACAGAAATTCTGATTATTTGCATCTTGGTCCTCCGACTACTCGTATTTCGAAAAGTGAGGACATCCTATTTTCAAATTTTCATTTTCTTTAATTGGTCATGTTTAATGAAAATGCTCCCCTTCGAGTCTCGACAACAACGAAGTGCAACTCAGTTAAAAGGTCGGAAGTTTGAATCATCATGGAAAGATTCATGTCATAGCGTAGATTGCATGTTCGAGTTCGACCAGCCTAAAAGAAATGTAAGTCAAGTCTCGGCTCAAGCTCATGCCTGTTTAAAGTTTGTTTTGAACCCATCTTGGCATGTATGCATGAAGCTCAAGCTTGGCTCGTTAGAACTAAAACGTTTAATGCATTGTTTACTAAAACAATATAAATAATTATGATTAACAATATATATATATAGATATTGCATTATGTCGAACATATTTGCAGACTTCGAGCCAATTATGTGTAAGCTTAAGTTCGGCTCGAAAAAAATATGGGCGTGGTTACTGTTTGAGCTAGGCCTAATTTCTATAAGAACGAATATTGAATGAGCATTTTACAAGCCGAACTCTAAATTGCTCACAAAATTCTTTCATCCATTGTAGTATGAAACAGTATCTTGATAATGATTTAGTAACTATCCAAAACACTCGACATCTATACTCATGTCATGCATCTCTTTTTTAGAGCATCTCCAATGCATACTTCAAATTGGAGTATTACTTCATTTTGGAGTACCGAGGTCATTCCAACCGTACTCCATTTTGCAGTTAGAGTATGAAGTATTGAACAGTAAAACTCTATATATAGAGTTTTACTGTTCAATACTTCATACTCTATTTCACTATTCAAAAAAAATTAATTGTAGATATTGAATTATTTAATTATATTTCTCATTGTAAATAATTATACTAATTCATATATCATATTATTTCATATTATTTCATTTTATTTCATTTATTCCTATTTATAAAAATGTATTTCTAGAAAAAATTAACATTACATAAATTATATTTTGTTTCATTTCATTTATAATGTATGTTATGATGATTGATATAATTAATATTTTTGCTTAAAAGGGTGAATTTACAACAAAAAGCCATATTTTTTTTTATATAGTTATTATTTAATTTCCAATATATGTTAATAAATCATAGAATTATTCATTTAATGTTTGTCAATATTGTTAAGTTATTAAAATTAAATATAAAAGAATAATAAATTAAATATATAGAGTACGTGGTTGGAATAGATTTTTAAAATAGAGTACGGGATACTTCATTTTGAAGTATAGCATACTGTAAAATAGAGTACTGGGTTGGAGATGGTCTTAGTACACCAAATTCATCGACCGGTTCCGATTCCTCACCGGTGGAACTGGAACCATGGGCAGTACTACTCATGTATGCCTCTCTTTTTTAGTACACAAAATTCATCGACTCTCCTTATAATTTCATCACATTTTTCAAAATATAATGTCTCGTTTATTAAAAAATAATTATGATTTACAAAATATATATATTACACCGAACAACCTTGCAAGCTCTCGAGCCAAACACGTAGAAGCTCAAGCTTGGCTCGAAAGAAAAAATCAAGCTCGATTAAGGGCATATGCTTAGGCCCATTTTCAATACAAAAGAACATCAAATGAGCTTTTTATGAGCCAAACTCCGAATTTCTCACAATCCGTTTGGTTCGTATACATCCCCAATTATCTTTAAACCAACTCCAAAATAAATGTATGACCAAGTCCATTGTATATGTTTACAAAATATACATATATATACATATTAAAATTTACAAAATCGATATTAAAAGTAATCAAATACTCCTATGAAGGAAAAAAAAAATTAACCCAAATAAATTTTGACGGTGGGCTAAAAAATAATCCCTTAAAAATAAATAAAAAATAAAATATAATGCCACTCTGAGTCTCTCTCTCTCTAAACTGTTAATAATTCTGCAAGAAAATTGCTCGCTTAATTCTGCAGTTAGTTTCAAGCAAGAACGAACACTCTTCTGAAATTCAGATCTCTGATTCCATTTCTCCCTGCAAATTCACTCCTCTTCTCCTTCTTCCTCGACAGCTCTCCTCCCTCTCTCGAATTTCGTGCTAAGCAATCGCCATTTTCGCGTTAAACTCGCGCTCCTACATGTGAGATGATGATGGACCCCACGACCCGATCACGCCATCATTAGATTGTAATCCCCCACGAAATTTTCACGCACTAATCTAATTCCCCCCTCAAAAGCTGCTGCTGCTTACTATATGTGGGACTGGTTTTGGTCAAGGGGAATGACTCATTTTTCAAATTTGTTTTGACTGTTAATCAGTTACGGTAAGCTCTGCTTCAGCAATCATTGAGTAGATAGATCGAGCCCGTCGAAGTAGCGAGACCCGTTTCTTGTTGAGGAGAAAAGCATCGATCTTTGCGGTTGGGAGCGGAGGTTTTCGTTTCTCCGGCGCTGGTGATGAAGGCCAGAGGTGCGGCGGCGGCGGCGGCGGTGCTGAGCCCTGTTCCTTTGGTTTCTCTTGAGCATAAGAGGTATTACGGTTGGCTTTGCGCTACCTTGCTTGATTGTTGTACGCATGTTCCTCATTGTATTTCTTTTGGGATTTTTTAGTTGATTCTGTTTTGGATTCTTTGCATTGCTGTTGTTTTCTGTAGATTTAATCTTGTGTTCAACACTTATCTGCAGCATTTTGAGAGCCAAGTAGTTCTGTGAGATATTGGGTTTTTTTTAAAAAAAAATTCTTTTCTTTCTTGGATTGTTGCTTTAGTTGCGCCGACAGCTTGTTGTATGTCGAATTCGGGAGTTTTCTCGAACGAGATGGGGAATTTTGGCTGTTGTCCTATAGATGTTGATACTTGTATTATATGTAGAACATCCGAATTTCAAAGATTTCTGATTAGTGGTAACTTTAAGCCCAAAAAATGTGAAAAAAATGAGTCTTGCATTTGAGTTTGTATCCAAGAGATGTAAAATGAACATTTGGAGGACTAATGTTTCGTGAATCAAGGCTGAATACATTTTCACAGTGATGAGTTTTCGCTATTTAGATGGAACTGATGGTCCTTGTAGGCTGATCACAGGTGTATGGAGTCATAAAATTATCCAAGAAACATGCTTAAGCTGTATAGAGACAACAATAGTATCACTTGTAGTACTGCGTTTCAATTTGTATGAGACAATCCCTCTGTTTGTTCTTAGCATGATGTGTTGAAGAGCAATGGAAGCTTTATATCTGGATAGCTCTTGATAACTTTTTACGTATTGCGTTTGATTTTGGAACTCGCTTGAACAGGGATGCTTACGGATTTGCAGTGAGACCCCAGCACTTGCAAAGATTTCGGGAATATGCTAATATCTATAAGGTTTTCCTATGTCCCCTGTATAATCAATCATTTGTAGCTCTAGTTTATCAATCCTTGTTGCATAATATCTAATCTAAGTTAGCAATTGCCTTTCCGATCCTTTAAATTTTGCATTTTTTTTTCTTCCCCTCCTCGTTAACCGCATTTGAATTGATTTGCTGTTTAGGAAGAAGAGGAGGAGAGATCGGATAGGTGGAAGGACTTCCTGGAAAGACAATCAGGGTCTGCTCAATTGCCTGTAGATGAGTCAGTTGAAGCTGATAGCACCATAAGGCTAAACAATGTGGCTGGTTCTGACGATTCAGATGGCAACAAGACTAAGTCAAATAATTTGAATGGAGAAAGTACAGATGCGACATCTGATAAGGGTGGAAAAATTCATAGAATACAAACATGGACCGAGATCAGATCATCTCTTCTTGCCATAGAGGACCTGATGAGCTCCCGTGTGAAGAAGAAAGTGAGTTTGAATAAAACTGATCCTGATCTTGCTTCGGAGAAGCCGCTTCAGTCCATTGACGAGACTAGGCCCGGGAAAGGAGCATCTGAAGATGATTCTGAGGAGGAGTTTTATGATCTCGAGAGATCAGAATCAGAGCCCGTTCAACATGTTCCGTCAGTGGACGGTATTGCTGCTTCTGCAAAACATTCAGAATCTCTACCTCCTTGGAAGGAGGAACTTGAATGTCTTGTTCGAGGGGGGGTTCCTATGGCTTTGAGGGGAGAGGTAACGAAAGGCTGACTTTTAGTCTCTCTTTCGAGTTGCTTACTAGTTTAAATATTGACTTATTTGTTTTAACTCGAAATTACAGATGTGGCAAGCCTTTGTTGGTGTAAGAGCACGTAGGGTGGAGAATTACTATCAAAAGATGCTTTCTCCAGATGCTAATGTAGAAGCTAAGAGCAGTCGGCTCGACAACAAGAATTGCGACTCAAATCTAGAGGATGTGGTTATATCTGAAAAATGGAGAATCCAGATTGAAAAGGTCATTCATTTTTCCATGAAGTTGTGAAGTCGGTTTATTACTATTCCTTAAGTTTGTTGCAACTAGAAATCCAACTTTATGAACACAGGATTTACCACGAACTTTTCCCGGTCACCCTGCTTTAGATGAGGACGGTAGAAATGCTTTAAGGCGTTTACTCACGGCCTATGCCCGCCATAATCCCTCAGTTGGTTATTGCCAGGTATGGCTACTTTTTTCTACCATTTTAATCACAACTAATAATGCAAATTTTATATACCGGGTGCTCTCATAATATTGAATATAATGATCATCTGGTGTGATTTTACAAAGTCCATGCATTTATGCAGCTCAATCACAATCTTTAACCTCTAATATTGTTGATATATATATGTTTTGTGTTCAGGCAATGAATTTTTTCGCAGGCTTGTTATTGCTTTTAATGTCAGAGGAAAACGCCTTTTGGTAGGTTGAAATCTTCTCACAGTTTCGGTGGTGTTTCTAAACATTGTGACATGCTAAATGTTTACTATCGAAATTGTTGTGTCTAGTAATCAATTTTCGGTACACACAAAAATGTATTTCTGCCTTCTAAAAGATGTATGGGAATGCGAATTTGTCTGTGACATCGTCGATGCTGCCGGTCAAAACCTAATAGATTTCTTTTTCCAGGGCCTTAGTGGGACTTCTGGATGATTATTTTGATGGTTATTACTCAGAAGAAATGGTAGAATCTCAGGTAACTGCTTACTTTTTCTGCCCAGCTTCTTTGCACAAAGTAACGAGCTCTTCCAGTTAGGCCTTAGTGGGACTTCTAGATGATTATTTCGATTGTGTTGAATTTTTTCTCTGCAGGTTGATCAGCTTGTTCTTGAGGAGTTGGTGCGTGAAAAGTTTCCCAAATTGGGTCGGTATCTTTGATAACTTCTTTATACTCGAACTTTCCTATTGAAAATTCTACTGGCCATCACTTTTTCTGCTTGTTATTGACTTTTGTATCTACCGCAGTAAACCATCTCGATTACCTGGGAGTGCAGGTGGCATGGGTGACTGGCCCATGGTTCCTCACAATATATATGAATATGCTTCCATGGGAAAGTGGTGAGAGTCTTCTTCACAATCCGAAGCATTGTCGTGTTATTCGTTCATTCAGTTCCTCAACCCGATTAACTCAATCCTCTTTCAGTTCTTAGGGTATGGGATGTAATCCTCTTTGAAGGAAACCGTGTAATGCTATTCCGAACTGCTCTTGCTCTAATGGAGTTATATGGTACTACTCATCAATGTCTCTTATCATTTATATATTTGAGACGAACATAAAATTTAAGCCCTACATAGAGTACATCATGGAACCGTGTTTTGGGCTTATGAACCAAACTTATCTCCAGTTTTCTTCAGGGCCTGCATTAGTTACAACGAAGGATGCTGGAGATGCAGTTACACTGCTTCAGTCACTAGCTGGCTCCACTTTCGATAGTAGTCAACTTGTCTTGACTGCTTCCATGGGTTACCAAAATGTCACCGAGGAGAGATTACAAGAACTAAGAAATAAACATCGACCGACTATTAGGGCTGCACTGGATGAAAGGTCAAAGGGAATTAGAGTTTGGAGGGATTCTCAGAGTCTGTCGTCAAAGTTATATGGCTTCACTCAGGATGCAGGTTCGATTATAAGAACTGATATTAAACCGGATGGTGAGACAAACGGTAATACGTTACACTTGAATGGTGATGTGGAGATCGATCCTGCTAAAGATCTTCAGGAGCAGGTAGCTATTATCTGTCACTTTGGATAGACGGACCCGTAATCTCTCCTTAATACATCTTTCCATAAGTTTCTTTGACATACGACAGTGTGATAAAGCTTAGTTTCTTTATCTCCATTTAGCTGTTTTAGTTTTCCGAAGCATATTATAATGTGCAGTTCGTTTTACATCAATAATACACACTTCGGTTGCTTGTTTCCTGTCGTTTGCAGTACGTTTCGTACAAATGTAAACAGTATCTCACATCATACAGCTCGAGTAACTTTCAATGAGATTATTTTGTTTCCAGGTGGTATGGCTCAGGGTCGAGCTGTGCAAACTGATTGAGGAAAAACGATCAGCGGAACTCAGGTGAACACGACTTTCTCGTCCCTTAAAGTCCCCAATCCGTTGCCAAAACTAATTCCAATTTCGTACATGAACTTCAGTTCAACTTCTGTATGAAATTTCTGTTCATACAGAAACTACATGATATTTCCAACTTCTATAAAATGTAATGAAATGTGTGTGTGCTCGATTTATCATGCTACTCTTTCCTATATACAGAGCAGAAGAGCTCGAAATAGCACTGATGGAGATGGTTAAGCAGGATAATCGGCGACAATTGAGTGCTAGGGTAACTACAAAGCTCGATTCATAACACTGTCATTCATTTCGTCTTATTTTCATTTTATAATCTTCTTGAACTATTTTATTGGGGTTTTAGGTTGAACAGTTGCAGAGAGAGGTCTCTGAGCTGCGGAGTGCCCTCGTCGAGAAGCATGAGCAAGAGAACGCCATGCTTCAGGTAAACATTATCGCTATAAACAATATAAGCTCCGTACCAAATTTTGCTTCTTTCAGCATGATAATGCATTGCTATTTTGTTATGTACAGATTTTAATGAGGGTAGAACAAGAACAGAAGGTAGCTGACGATGCTCGCATATTTGCTGAGCAAGATGCTGCTGCCCAGAGATACGCAGCTCAAGTTCTTCAGGTTTCGTTTTTATGCTTTTCAGTTGTGGCGAGTGAGATTTGCAGCATGTCGCGATCTTTTCTAAACTTCTACACATTCTTTCGATTATTGACATCCATTTTCTTTTGAATTGCTGCAATATCTTGATTTCTAAATGTAAACCTCACTCTGCTTCAATATTAAAAATTCTCTACTACCTTCCCTTCCAATTGAGTCGGGTTTTCCGATTTTTATCGTGTTTCTGTTGTACTAATACAACGAGCAAATGCAGAAGAAGTACGAAGAAGCAACTGCTGCCCTGACCGAGATGGAAAAGAGGGCAGTTATGGCAGAATCGATGCTGGAAGCTACTTTGCAGTACCAGTCTGGGCAAACCAAAGCACAGGCTTCCCCTCGGTAATAAAAATAATATTCTGCAAACTTAATATAGCTCCGAATATATCAAATGCTCACGTACCCAACGCAGTATTAGTGTTTCTCATAATTTTATGATGTTTTCTTTTCAAATTACCATGGTTCTTGATGTCAAATCCATTCAAGCATAGTATATATTCTATGCATTCTAAGCCATGATACTTTTGCCTCTATCCCCTTTCGTTGTGCCATAATTTTATTAACTTATCCGCCTCCATATTTGTTTTTACGTTCTTTGTAGATCGACACAGCAAAGTACTAATCAAGAACCATCACAAGAAGTGCCCATGAGGAAGATCAGTTTGCTAGCCAGACCATTTGGACTAGGATGGCGAGACAAGAACAAGGTTCGTACATTATAATTTTCTTGAAATCTCGTCTCATATTCTCAAGATCCTTCTGTTATGATAACTGTATACTGCTACAAGTGATTCAAATGGAAAATTTCTTGAGCTAAAATGCTACTTAAATTTTTAGTAGCCGATTTTCAATCTTTCAGGAGCTGAAAATTTTAAATTTTCCTACTGTTGATGCAATAGATTGATTTTGGAAAGTATTTATGCTACTAAGTATAGTGTATCCAATCTTACATTCTAGTTTCTAGGCTTTCTTCCGTTGCTCGTATGCTTTCTGTAATCCATCACCTAGGCAAAAAAAGATATTTACTACTGCGGTTTACTTTCTACTTCTCCCGTTGGCTTTCTTGAACATAACAGTTTATTAAAACAGGGCAAGGAGACGAGTCTTGATGAGCAAAACGAAGAAAAAGCTTCAATTGAAGGGAAGAGCTCAAACGACGTGCAGAAGGAAGAGACAGATAGTCGGAAGGCAGTGGAGACAGAGTTGTAGCTCGAAGGGAAACGGAACCGGTTCCCCATTTTCCCTCCACTTTTGCTTTTGTTCAAATTTTCTTGAGTACTTCAGTGAAGAGAAATGGTAGTAATATTTGTTGTTACATCTGTTATTTCATTATTTTTTAGATATTTGTAGCAGCTACCATATAATTTATGTTATTTCATTGACAATAATGAGTCTAGTGAGAGAGAGAGAGAGCTTATGTAGCAGTTTATATGTGAGAATTAGCCAAATTGTTGAGGGCATAATTGTAATTCTTGTACTGTACATGTAAGATAAGTGTTTTTTGAGACAAAATAGTCTCCAAAAAAAAAATTAAATTATATTTTATGTATTTAATAAATCTCCATTTAATTTTTCTTTTTTGTAAAAAAATTTATTATCAAATGTCAAAAATTCAAGATCCACATGAGAAGATTCTAAGCAAAAAAATTCTGGTATTTCAAATGTCGAGTAGTTGCTAGCAGAACTTATCGGCCCTCCAGAACTAAGTATTCGATCTTCTATTTCTCGGGTTCGTACTCGTAATAGAAGGCTGTTGTAGCTTCGATCTTCTCTTTCTCAGGCACATACTCTTCCGCAGCAAGATAATTTAAGGCCGTTACAACGTCTCCGATAAGTGGCCGCGCGCAGGCTTTCTCATGAGTGCACATTGCAGCAACAGAGAGAGCATTACACAAGCCCCTATACGGGTAGCGACCTTGCAGCGCAGGGTCGACCAACGATGGGAAATTCCGATGGTGTTGCAAAAGAGGGCGAGCCTGCCAAGGAAATACGAGAGCGGATCAAATGTATGTTAGTTATTCGATCACAAAGGGTTGATTGCTGCAAGTAGCACAACATTCACCCGAAAAGCATTCCACTTGCAACACTGGCGGTGTTGCAAGTGCAACGTTTCGAATTTCACGCGGGAATCGTGAAATTCAGGTGAATGTTGCGTTACTTGCAGCAATCAACCTTTGTAATGAAGTAAAGAATGAAGTAGAAAGAAATTCTTACCCATGTAACTATGTGCTTCTCTCCGGGAGGTCTAGAAATGTCGATAGCCTTCTGTCCGGTGATAATCTCGAGAAGAACGACCCCGAAGCTATAAACGTCCGCTCCTAGGGATACGAGCCCCTCCATTGCATACTCGGGGGCGACATAGCCGGCCATCCCAGCCACTCCAGTTGATACAAAAGTCTTGCCATCGGGTGGTCCTAATTTGGCTAACCCGAAATCACTTAGTACCGGACGATACTCCCTATCTAATAGAATGTTCGAGCACTTCACATTCCGGTGCATAATCGGTGGATTCGCTTTCTCGTGCATATACTCTAAGCCCCTCGCGACACCGGCTGCTATCTTCATTCTCGTCTTCCAGTCGAGCGGGGTTTGATCCGGTAGAAGGTCTGGATGGTGACATAGAAGAAACTGTTACTCCCTCTTGTTTAATGCCCCGAAAGTACGCGTGCTTTTCCATAAACGTCTCACATTTTCGATTATGATAGATATGCATCCGAAAAAATTGTATATCGGTACCATTTATCATTATCGAAAGTGCAGGATGTCTCAAAAAGCACGCGTACTTCGGCTATTAGTATAAGGAGCACAACGAGCTCGTTGTGCTCCTTACAACTAATCATATTTCGAACACTAGTTTCGACTCTATCCCGACTTAGAAAAGCCGGTAACGAATACTCCAACAGTGTACACGAAAGGAGCAAGTAAAGGGACAATAGATGCACATACCAAGTAGAAGGTCTCTCAATGAGCCTAGAGGCATGTACTCGTATACCAAAAGCCTCTTATCTCCGTCGACACAATATCCGATCAAATCGAGCAAGTTCGGGTGATCGAGCAGGCTCAACATCAGCATCTCTTTGAGAAATACCCGGTTCCCCTGCTGCCCGAATCGCTTGATAGCCACAATCTATGCAAAACCACAAACATCAACGAAACTTCTTCAACACATTCTTATACAAACTGCAGCTAAAGTTTCCAAAATAAGAGCTCGAAAACATGATGAATTTCAAGAATGCAACACAAGAAGCACAAAAGAACTCATGATGTTCATGTTTGATGAAGAAACAGACCTGATTACTGCACCCCAACCAACCTTTATACACTCTTCCGAATCCACCTTCGCCTATTAGACAATCCGCTCCGAAATTCTTCGTTGCTCGAGCAAGTTCTTGAAACGTGAAAACACGTGGAACGCCATGGTTCGATCCTTCGCCTTCGCCTATCAGGCAGTCCAGTCCAAAATTACTCGTCGCTGCAGCCAGTCCTTGGAACGTGAAAGCACGTGGAACGCCATGGCACGATCCTCTGTCTTCGGAGGATTTCGTGTTCATATCCAGCCAGGGAGGATTCACCTTCTGCTTTTCTGCCAATGTAGTGGTATATCATGAATTTTTTTAACTTCATAGAATGAAAAATCAAACAATCCTCTCATTGAAGAACCAAAGAAGGAGTTGAGATAGTATAAATTAACATGCTCAAATCAAAGGGAAGTGAAATTCATTCCTTGAGGATTCAAATTTCTTGATACTGAAAGTAATAACAAAGAATCAAGTGATACTTCACACACTCTCTCCATTATATCAGTTCTATTTCGATATTTTATATCTCACGTATATTTCGAGAAACGGGACGAAGGGAGTACTTCCGCTCCTCCAATCAAGACACACCTCATTTGGACTCATCCACTTCTAAATTATCACACTACTAATATGTATAAATGAACATCAAGCTGAAATTCCAGATTTTCATGTTGAATTGTTATGCTAAAAAAAGCTCGAATTTTGAGAATAACCCAGAAAATATTAAAGAGTTGTTTAAAGTTACTACTACAGCATTTTGAGTTCATAATTAATTTTTTTACCTGTATTTGATGGGAGTGGGGCGTGATCGCCACGCTTCTTGTCCCCTTCCTTCATTGCTCTCTTCTTTGAGAAGGCGCACCCCATTAACACACTACACACACGCAGAGAGAGAGAGAGAGAGAGAGAGAGAGGCTGTATAGCCTGTATGGGTTTCAAGATGCGGTGGAATTTGCAGTATTCCCCACTTTCTTGGATTATTATTGAATAGTCCATTTGATTTAGTCAACAAAAAAAACTTTCCATTCTAAAAATGATTTTCAATTTTAAATATATTCATTATCTTATCTTTAATAGTGAACAAAAAATTCATATTTGTAGCCTTGTACGGTTTACCAAATACTCCCAAGCCGTCAAAATTTGTGTCCCTAATAAGTGTCCTATCACATATTTCAATGTAAAAATTCTAAACTACCAATTTTACCCCTGTTATCATTACACTTTTTTTACTTTTTCAATTTTCTATGTAATGATTAGGGATTAATATGGTAAAATTAAACACTTTCTTGGTTATTGAAATTTGACGGCTCGGGACACTTATTAGGGGACGGAGGGAGTATGATTGTTATGTTTGGCAGTTAAATAAATATCCCTCCGTCTTACCACCGAGTTGTAAGCGTCTCGTCAGGTATAAATATAGAAACGTCTAGACTCAATGGGACGAGACAGAACGGGTGTTATTCTTTTAAAACGATATTGTTATACTCCCATGTCCTACTCAATTGCACCATATTACATATTCAAGAAATATCTTTAGTTCGATAAGATGGAGGCGAGTAGTATCTATTTCTATCTTGAAATATCTCCATTATAGGCACAGAAAATACAATTTGAGAAACGAATGTGTATCATCTACCACCAAAATAACTAAAATACGAAAATCTGCGATCGATATCGAGATTACAAAGCTAAAGTTGAACGCAGCATCAACCATACGATGAAATAAAACACGAAAAACTACAACCAAGTCGAGATTACAAAGCTAACATTGAACATCGTAGCTAACCAAAACACGATACACGTACCGAAGTTTGTTGCATGTAAACAAACGTCCCAAAGTTGGACGAACTCTATAGTAACGTGCACAACGAACTCTTAAAGAAACGGAGGTAACTTCACAGCATAAAATAAAACTCTAGCACCTAGACATTCAAATAGTGCTTAACTAGCATTTTTTACAACCTATAGGGATTCCATCTTCAAGGTATGATGTGATGAAAGAGAAGAGACGGAGACGGAGACGGAGAAAAGTGCAGAACGGACCAAGATAAAAGCACGGACAAGAATGAGAAGAACACAAACAAAGCCTTAAGATAATCACTCAAAATGTAAAATGCGGAGGGCATAGTTGACCTTACAGAATAAAAATCAGTGTTGTTGCAAGGCTTATATGAACGGGGATCGACATATCCACATAAACTACGTCTACCCAGTGCTATCATCTTCAGAAATCTCATCTCCTCCACGCCTACAATTTATGAAAAACCAGATTGAGATAAATTAGTCAATTTTCTTGGGATATAAGTCCCATAAACATCAAAAAGTTAGAAAAAATGCACTACGTTTATCAACTTAATTGCCTGCTGGTTATCTGCTAAAGTGCTGAACTATAAAATATCGTGCACTTCACCGATCTACAGGGCCTAATACCTTAAATCTTAAGAACTACCGAGGTAACAGTATAGATTAACTCCTATAATCTGTAAAGATGAAATTGTGAACTGTGTTTTTCAAAAATCATTTTTAATTTGTAAGGTTTCGATAATATTAATGAGAATGGTAATTTTCTTCCATTGTTATAATCATTCCAAAAGGAACAAATTAGAAAAATCCATAACCGGCCCAATAAATTTCATTCTGGTACTCGTTAAGTGCTGGTCTTGGTCCAGTGTTTCAACACAATAGAATAGTAACTATCTCAATATCCAAAATCAAATGTCAAGAGCAGAAACAAACCTCCAATTTGCAGGCCCACGGCGAGCATTTCTCTCCAGCTGCATATTTTCTAATGCAGCAGAAGCACGATTGACATCTTCAGATTGTTCATCATTTTCATACCTCCAATTTTGTTCATTTCTTCTGTAGCCTGATGTAGATGATCCAGCTCTTCGATCTGAGTTTTTGACAGATTAGATGGGAGAAAACAAACCATAACTGATGTTGAAGAACCAAGTTTAAATCAGTTTACAAATTACCAGATGGTTGTGGTCCAGGATTAGGCCTGCAAGGAGAATTTATAAGAAATTATAGATAGTAAAGACTAAAGAAGAGAAGAATTGGAGAGAAACGAAGAACGAGGATATGAAAATGGTCATTAATTAACCTTCCCAGTTGAGGTATACCCCCAACAACTGCTGATGGTGAAGGTCTCCTGTTGCTACCTCTTCCTTGAGATAGATTCTACAAGAAAACGCACTAAACAATAGCTAATTCATCCCGAGGAGAGAAGGGGAGTAAAGAAATTATTACTATGGTAGCTGGTTTTCATGTTTTGGTAAACATATCCATGGGCTTATGAGGGCAAAAGGCAATCAAATTCTACGTCATACATCACATTTTCAGCTTGAGGTATCACAAATCTGGCTATACAATAAGGCCTATTGCCGGAAATAAGATGAACACTGGAATTTGCGGTCACACGACTTTAAGTTGTTTGTTACAAGTTACAACTACAACACTACCTTTCAACTCTTCGCAATTACAAAATACCCATCCTTTTCACAAACTGCATGTTGCATTGGTAAAAAGATGTTTTTATATGCTACGTAATGGACAACCTTTCATGAAAAATTTGGGATACTTTAAGTGCAAAAAATAAAACGGCCGTTTTGTGAATTCAGCTTCCAAAAGTCTAGCAAGAATTGCAATCCGAGGATTAATCCATACAGTAGTCTGCCAAAACCAGCAGACCACATATTCTGGAAAGTTAAAATCTCAATATGTGAAGCTTGATGCATGTTTTTTTTTTAACTCGAGATTCGACCTACCTACCTCAAACTTCAAGAACCCCTCAAGAACGTCCAAAAGCAAAGGCCCACTATCCCCATTCCGATTAAGGTCATACCCATTCTTGCTGCTAAAATCTTTTAACTCAGATTTCCATGAGTCCTTTGGCTGAAATTATAAGCAAAATAGAAAAATCAACAAACTGCAATCATAAATGAATGAAGCCAAGCATCAAGTTACAGAAGCAAAGAAAATTTACCAAATTACTCTCTGGCAAGTAGACTTTTAATGTGTGGTTTAACTGGGACCAATCGAGATATTCACATATTAAGGCACTTAGAAGCCTCCCTGTAAATAAAGTACCATGCAGTTGGTCAAAAAACAATTACCTTGCAAAAATCTCACAAATTAAAAAGTCTTCCTACAGCTTAAAAAGAAATCTGCACCGTAAATTATCCCTTGGAATGTTTTGAAGTGTCTAAACAACTAGCTATAATCAATAGATTTCAAAACAGCATCGCAAAAATTTAAAGACAAAGAGATATAATGGGATAGTTGAAGCTGAAATTACCTGAAGGCGAGTTATGCAGCTGCTTAGCACGTTCGTTGCAGCTACCCAATAGTGCAGGAGGCAAACCATCTTCTTTCTCAATTACTTTATCCTCTTCCTCAATCGCTTCAAACACACTAGCTCTAAGCTCAGCCTGTAATCAAACTACAGCCTTCAGACAAATCGGTAACTCCAAACAATCTTTTGGTAAACATCAATACAACATAACGAACTTCACTCTATTCAAATGTCCGTTCCCACACTAAATCTAAGAACCTCCAAACCAGCAAACCAATTCAAGCATTATAAACATATGCATTAACTGCACTGTGATGTTTCGAAAACCAGATTCACACAGCATCAAATCATCCATCAACGAACATCGAAAGCTCGACTAAGTAACATTCTTAAAGCAAGTTGAGGAAACAATCTCACAACATGAAAATCAACCAATAAATACTCACTATCACTCAATATCTTCAGTTTTTTTCATCAGCTCAAATCGAAACCTAGATATCTCAAAAACACAATCAAACAAAATTGTTCTAAGCTTCAAACTGCAAATCAGTCGATCCCTTCACTCTCTCCCCGCAGCAAGGCACAATACGGAAAACAGATCACAAATTTATCCATGAAAAAAGGAAATAAATTCACGATTCAGAAACAGAATTAAACGAATTCGAAAGAAAAAAAATGAAAAATGAAAATGAACGAGAGAAAGAGATGCTAACACGGATCTTGGCAAGAACGCCTTTCTTCTCCAACGTACGAGTAACAAGGGTTTTTAAATCCATCATTTCTCTCGTATAATCATCCATTTCTTCTGAAAATTTTCAAAAATCCCCAACTTTTTTCAAGAATTTCTTCCTCTCTCAGCTCAGAGAAAAACCCCACCGAATTTAACCAGGGCCCGATTTTGACTTTTGAATTGTGACGAGAAATTTAATGATTCTTGATTTTTTTGAAAAATTTCTGTAGTTGGAAAATTTTGGAAATGTTGAAGACAATCATTGCCTTTACCAATAGTAGAAACTTTCTTCATAAATTGCCTTTACTTGTGATAAGTCGCGTTTTTAAAATCTGTTTTTTTGTTTAAGCGACTTTAGTTGGAATTTCATGTAGGCTTGAACTACTTTAATTTCGTCTCGATCGATACTTTGTACATTTGCATTGGTATATAATGTTGTACACTAACCAAACAGTACATAAATTATTCAAAGTTGGAATTTCATGACGACTTTAAATTTGTGTCGATTAATGCTCTGTATATTTGCATTGGTACATAGTGTATACGAACCAAACAGTACGTAAACTATCTAAAGCCCATCTCATAAAAAGCTTGTCATGTATACGTTTACTTTAAAGATGAGCCGAGCTCAAACCTTGAATCGAGCTCAAGCTGTTTTTAGCCTCGTTTTGTTCATAATATCACGAACATGCATGGCATCGAGTTTCGTCAGCGTGGTCGACATCATGTTTGTGAGCCTCTTCAAATGTGTATTTTCGTAGTATAGACTGTATTTCATTCCATCTAAATATTTGCGTATAATCCTTTTTGTATGTCAAAATTTTGAGCACAAACGAGTTGATTTCAACTTCGATTGTACTTATCGAGCAGAGCTTGAGCTTCGTGCACGTGTACAATGTCGAACTCGAATTCGAACCGAACTCAAAACGAGCCGGAGTTGAGCTCGAGATTCGGCTCATGATTTTTTTAATTTAGTGATTAATTAATGTAAAGCAAGGCTTAAACTAAAGAAGGATTGATTCCTTTCTCTCCTTTAGACTTTATTTATTCCCAAATTCTTGTCTCCCTCCAAATTTTTTAAACCCTAATTTCACATTAGTGCGCTTTCCACTTCAATTCCCTCCTTCCACTTGTCTCCTCCACCGCTTCGCCACCGTCAACCACCGCCGTTCGCCGCCGCCGTTCATTCTCACCGACATGGCTCCGATCGACCCTCACTCCTACACCGACTCCACCCACCCCCTCACCACCCACATATCCCTCTCTTTCTACTTCGATTTCCCCTCCTCCACCATCGCATCCGCCGCCCTCCTCTCCCTCTCCGCCCCACACTCCGGCCCCCTCACCCTCGACACCCGCTCCCTCTCCATCTCCGCCGTGATCGATCCCGCCACGCGCGCTCCCATCCCGTTCACGTTGGACCCTTCACCTGACGCCGTTTTGGGGCAATCCCTCGTAGTCACTCTATCCAACCAGTCCCAATTGCTCGTCCTCTCCAAAACGGCGCCGTCCTCCTCCGCCCTGCAGTGGCTGTCTCCGCCGCAGACGTTCAACAAGTCTTACCCCTTCGTCTTCACCCAATGCCAGGCCATCCACGCTCGGTCGATCTTCCCCTGCCAGGACACGCCGGCCGCCCGGATCAAATTCGCCGCTAAGCTGAACATCCCGAGCTACCTCTCGGCAGTGATGGGCGCGAAGCACGTCAACCGGCGGGATCCCGCCGCCGGAGAGTGCGGCGGCGCGTGCGACGACGCGCTGTGGTGCGCCGAAGGGAGGGTCGTGGAGGAGTTCGTGATGGAGCAGCCGATTCCGCCCTACTTGTTCGCGTTTGCGGTTGGGGAGCTGGGCTGTAGGGAGGTGGGTCCAAGGACGAAGGTGTACTCTGAGGCGGTTCCTTCTGTGTTGGAATCTGCAGCTAAGGAGTTTGCAGGATCGGAGGAGATGATCAAGGTAGGGGAGGATTTGTTCGGGCCTTATGAGTGGGAGAGGTTCGACTTGCTGGTGTTGCCACCGAGTTTCCCCTATGGAGGAATGGAGAATCCTAGAATGGTGTTCTTGACTCCCACGGTGATCAAAGGGGATGCTACCGGGGCGCAGGTTGTAGCTCACGAGCTCGCTCATAGCTGGACTGGGAATTTGATTACTAATAAGAATAACGACCATTTCTGGTTGAATGAGGTATATTGTTCATTAGCTGGAATTCGCAAACTTTGTTTCGATTGAATATGTAATTGCTAATGGTTGCTGCTAACAGCTTGTAGCTCAGATTTATGGTCTCTATGTATGCTTTTGGTTGTGAGACTGTGGTTTTTGTGTATTCTCTAGTACAAAGTGTGTTAATGTTGTGATGACGTCTTAGCTAAGAGCAATCTTCATGTAACTGAATGATCAGGCATGAACGTTTGGTAAGTAGCGATTTTGTTCGTTTTTCATGTTCTAGCCTACTAGGGAAGTTATCATAGATAGAAATGGAACTTTTATTTCCATAACACATACTTGCATTCAATTGAGTGGCAAGATTGTTTCTTCTTTTGTTGCCTTGCATTTAATTACAACTAAAGTTCGTTGTATCTTTCTATGAGCGTTATTTGATGTATATTGTGCTAAATTAGAAATTTGTCATAATTGTCTTCCTTTTGAACAAGTAGTATCCTTTTATCACGTTATGCACCTTGTTTTGGTTGTAGATTACAAAATCAGATTCACTGTGAGAGTAATTGGTGTAGGTGTGTTTATTAATGTTTTAATTGACTGGTAGTGTGTTGAGAATTGGTAAGTGGGTCAATTTTCTTTGTTATCCGAGCTGGCTTCATTTAGGTAAAAGATTACAGAATCAAAGTAACATTAACTCTTGCATTCTCTAACCTGCTTCATTTTGTGCCTCAATCAAAATGGACCTATCTGCTAGTGCTTTGGCTCGTAAATCGTAATTGATCAATTTAATCTTTTGCTTGTAGGGTTTCACAACGTATGCTGAGAGGCGAATAGTTGAGGTTGTGCAAGGAAAGGAAAGGGCTACACTGAATATTGGAATTGGTTGGAGAGGACTAGTCGAGCAAATGGAAAAATTTAAGGATCGTATGGAATTCACAAAACTTAAAACCAACCAACAAGGGGTGGACCCGGATGAGGTGTATTCTGACGTGCCCTACGAGAAGGGATTCCAGTTTTTATGGCGCATTGAGAGACAGGTGAGCACATATTTGCTATGTCTTCCACTAATTAGTGATTATGTTGTGTTTTCTTGAAAAGCTTAGCTTGTGTTGTTTGTATTTTATGCACAGATTGGGAGGCCTGCATTCGATGACTTCCTTAAAAAGTATATTGCCACCTTCAAGTTCCAGTCTATTGACACCGACATGTTTCTTGATTTCCTAAAAGTAAATATTCCCGGTATAGAAGATCAAATCGATCTTAAAGTATGGACTGAAGGAACTGGCATGCCTCCAGATGCAATGGAGCCGGCTTCTGAAATTTATACAAAGATTGTGTCGCTGGCTAATGAGTTCAAGTCAGGTAGGATGCCGAATGAGGACGAAGTTGCTCACTGGGGTGGAATGGAATGGGAGCTCTACTTAGAGAATTTGCCCAAATCTGTCGAAGCCTCACAGGTGCGATTCAGAAATCTAACTTATGTTATTGCACTACTCTGATTTATAATGGTTTTAGTTGTTTGTGCTTCTCAATTATGTCCTATGTTCCGATTTCCTATAATATCTTTGTCTAATCTTTGTACTAACTATTTCGTGTTCTTCGCACCACAGCTTACCGCTCTAGACAAACGCTATAGACTTGCAGAGTCAAAAGATTACGAGGTGAAGGTAGCATTTCTTCAGCACGCCATTTCATCCCGGTGCAGTAGCTACTACAATGAGGTCGAGAAAACTCTCAAAGAAGTCGGACGAATGAAATACCTCCGCCCTCTCTACACAGCCCTGGTCCAAGGCCCCGGAAAAGAAGAGGAGAAGATTTTCGCAAGGCGGGTTTTCTCCGAGGCTTGTGACTGCTATCACCCCATAGCCAAGGGCGTCGTTGAGAACGTATTTGCTAAACACTTGTAAGTTAACTCTCGTTCAAATATTTTAATGGCTTCCACTTAAGCTCCCTTTTGTGTGTGATCGAGCTGTAAGAGTAGCGTTTATCTACTCCTTTCCCACTCTGTCGAATAACTTGTTGATATCGAGTTCGAAGTCGAGATCTCAATCTGGGTACAGTTTTTACCGTTTCTGTAAATCGACCATGTAATGTTCCATTCAGACCTGGGAATTTGCTTTGTTTGTGAAGTGAATCTTCCACGAATATGATTCTATACCACTTCTTGTTCTTGGTATTCCATGATTAGCCTTTTAGTTTTCTTGTTCTTGGTATTCCATTCTATTTCTAATTTTACGGCCGTTAATTACTACTCCATTCGTCTCATATCTTTATGACGCCTTTTATTTATTTTTGTAACGGCCCATTCTAGACGTAATATCTCTTTTTCGGAAAAAGTTACCTTTCAAAAAGCCTGAACTTTACCACTTACTATATTCTTAATTCTCGTATTCAAACGAAACAACTAAACAAGATATTGAGAATGATGCCAATTACTCATGTGACTCCGTTTCAGTTCAATTGGCTTGTTTCATTTCGGCACGAGACTTTAGGCGTAGTGCTAAAGTAAACAGTAAAGGTTAAGTCTTTCCATTTTAGAAAACATGCCAATTAAAATGGGACGATCTGATTAGGAAAGGAGGCCGAGTGAAGTGCGACGGAGAGATTATATTACTAATGGATAAAATCTTCAATTGATTCAATTTCATCTATCAATTACTACAAAACCTCTTCATAAAACACATAGAAATGAAAAGGGTTTTTATTTTATGCAAAAGGGAATTGGACTACTAATTATTTGGAGTGGGTGAAATGAAACAATGAATAATTCTCAACCAAACCATTTTCCTCATAATCAACAACTAAACATACTAAACTATATAACTACTCCATATCACCACCTCCATTTTTATTCCTTTCATCAAACTATAAATGCCTCTTTCCATCCCACTCTTCCTTCATCAAGCAATCAACTCCAACAATCTTCATCCCAATTCAAGAAACACTCAACATGTCTAAGCTTCTCTTCCTCTCCTTCCTATTGCTAGCCACCTCTTTGGTCTCTTCGACTCGACTTCTCGTCGACGTCACCCCGGTACCCGGCCTGTTGCCATCCCCTGAGGATGCGATCCCCATCCCGGTTGAGCCACCCTTCATCACCGCCACTCCCACTGCCACATCGGCGGTGGCACAGATCCCTGATGAACCGGCTCCTGTCGTTGCACCCGTAATCGATGCACCGCCGCTAACTACCCCTACCAATGCGGCGGTGGCGCCGATCCCTGAGGAACCGGCACCTGTCGTCGCACCGGTGCCTGTTTCCGATGCTCCGCCACTAACTACCCCGGTAGCTCCGGTTGCCGATAAACCGGCACCCGTCGTTGCACCCGTCTCCGACTCACCACCACTAGCCACACCGGCGGCTGACGGTAGCCCGGCATTCTCTTTCTTCATGCACGACATCCTCGGCGGCTCCCACCCCTCCGGCAGGGCGGTGGCCGGGATCGTGGCGAGCTCCGACGCCAACAACCTCCCCTTCTCGAAGACCAGCAACCAGATATTTCCGATCAACGGCGGCGTACCCCTCAACACCGTGAACGGCGTCGTCAACAACAACAACCTCCCCTTCCTCGTCGGCCTCAACGGCTCCCCCTCCAACACCCTCGTCCAGAACAACGGCAACAACGCCGCCACCGTCTCCGGCGGCGGCAACCAGCCGTTCGTGACGGCGGGGCAGCTCCCGGCCGGGCTGACGCTGCAGCAGCTGACGTTCGGGTCGGTGACGGTGGTGGACAACGAGATCACGGAGGGGCACGAGCTGGGCTCCGCCGTGATGGGCCGCGCGCAGGGGTTCTACCTCACGAGCTCGAGCGACGGCAGCAGCCACACGCTGGTGCTGACGGTGATGTTCCACGGCGGCGAGCACGGCGGCGAGATCATCGACACGCTGAGCTTCTTCGGGGTGCACAGGACGGCGACGCCGATCTCCGATATCGCGATCATCGGAGGAACGGGGAAGTATGAGAACGCGAAGGGGTTCGCCGCCATTGAAACGCTGCCGCATGTGGACCAGCATACTACCGATGGAGTCGAGACCATTACTCATTTCACTATCCATCTTACTCCTTGAAAACATGCTCTCTCTCTCTCTCTAGACTTCTAGAGTGAAGTTTGCATGTGTAAATTTGTATTGGTGTGCTTTCCATTGTATTATTCGGTTATTTCTGTTTTTTTTTCCCCTCCATATTGATCAGTCCATTTTCTTGATTGTATTAAGTACCATGGTATTTTATTATACATCACATCTCATTCTTGTGTTTTCTTGTGAAATCATATATACCGATCAATACCTATCGGTGTATATATGAGTTGAATCGAGCCGAATATTGACATGTTCGAGCTTGTCTTGCTTAAGAAAATATTTAATGTAATTATTTTGTTACAAATATAGATATTCACAATTTATACTAATGTATAGACATAATACACATTTGAAAAGTCTCACTAGTGTATTTAAAACATTAAAGCTCGCGAACCTTTTGGGCCGGACATATATAAGCTCAAGCTCGAGCTCAGCTCATTTTTTATACAAACAGAATATCGAACGAGCTTTTTACGAGTGAAGCTCATCGTCAACTGGTTGGTTATTGTATAGCCATGCACTCCTAAATAACTACTATAATACTCAAGAAATAAATAGTTGCTGAATAATGTGTTTTCCTTGCGAAAATGGGCCTCAATCAATAATGGCCCAAGAGAAGGAAAAAAAAAAACTATAAAAATTATTGTAAATTTTATTGAACTTGGGCTTAAAAAGTAAACAACAGATGGGAGTTTATCTTAATCCGTAAAAAGCCCAGATGAGGATATTCTCAAATTTCTTTTTAGGCTATACAAATTACGTACAAAGTAGTGCCACCTCGGTCCCTTGTTAATAGCTTCAGTAAGTTTAGGTATAGTAAGCACGGAAAAGGGAATATATGGTTATAATCAATTTTAAGAAGAGTGTTAACTGTAATCAAGTAATTTTTATTATTTTAGAAAATCGAAGTAATAAGTGGGCCAAACGAAAGTGACAAATGAAATTAATAACGGTGGACAAATAAAACCATGAAAAAAGTAAAATCGGCCATCATAAGGCTTATTAAAGAATAGAGTTATCCAACTTGCAAGATATAGTTAAGAAATAAATTCTCAAACCCATAGATAACAGAGGTAAGAAATGCAATAGAGCTTGTTAAAAGAGACCATACAGTCTAGATCGTTCCAAAATTTATACTTCCTTCGTCCTCCAATAAACGTCCCGAGCCATCAAATTTCAATAACTAAAAAAGTGTCTAATTTACAATTCTAGCACAATTTTTCACACTTTTTTTTTTTTTTTCCACACACTTTTTGATGATAGATTTCAAAATAAACTTTTAGGTTACGTTCTCTTTGATGCGAAAGAAAATGAGAGAAAAGAGAAATTCACCCTATAAATCCCACCATTTTTCTCACCGTTTCTCACATTTTATATTTTTTCCCCTTCATTTGCACTACAATGGAGAGAAAATATTATCTCTCCAATTTGGTATTGAAAATATTATCTCCAATCTAAGGAGTAAAATCTCACCCTCATTTATAAAAGGTGAGAAAATGTGAGAAAATGGGTGGAATTTATAGAGTAATTTTCTCTTTTTTCTCATTTTCTTTCGCATCAAAGAGAACGCAACCTTAAAGAAAATTTTGTTTCACGAGATACTACAAGTGTCATAGTATTTCGTTAAAGGATAAATTTTTTAAAAATCCATTTTGAAAACTAGCATACCATCAAAAGCATACTGAAATTATCAAAAAAGTAATACTCCTTCCGTCCTCTAATAAGTGTCTCGAGCCGTCAAATTTTAACCAAGAAAGTGTGTAATTTTACCATATTAACTCCTAATCATTACATAGAAAATTGAAAAAGTAAAAAAAGTGTAATGATACAAGGGTAAAATTGGTAGTTTAACCAAATTTTTATATTGAAAGATTGATATGACACCTATTTAGAGACAAAAATTTTAACGGCTCAAAACACTAATCAGGGGACATTCAGAGTAATCCAATTTAAAAAGGATTGAACGAGTACAATAGACCGGGGAGAGGCTTATGTGCAAACGGGAAAGAGAAGTTTGTATACAAACCCCCTTTTGTATCCCTACACGTGTCATGTGAAATTGCCCCCTCATGCAACAGTAACGTAAAGAAAAATCTAAAACAATCTCCTTTTCTCTCCCGGTTTTGATAGGATTTGGGACCCACATATCATTATAGTTTTTTAGTTTTTTTTTTTTTTATTTAATTTATTCCGATTTGTTTAGTAGACTCATTAATTTTATTTGTAATTTTGTAGTATATATTTTATATTCAATTATTAACTGATGGTAAAATATGTATATATTTGTATTACGGTATAACTAATTTATGCCATTATTAATTAATAATTATAATTAATTCCTTAATCTGAATTGTAAAATGTGTATTTTGTCTAAATCTTTTCTTAATTCCTGCGTAATGTTTTCTCAAGAAGATTTAATCTACTAAATGTAATACACAATTAATGTGAAAATGTTAAAAACTAGCCCCACGATACGATTAGAGTATGTCATAATTAAATAGTATAACTAAAATTATGTCATAATAAAATATAATTTGCCTAATACGATTTACAAATTTTATACATTTACGGCTTGTTTGATACGATTTTATACAAAAAGTTATATTAGTAATCTCAATATAACTAAAATTTGAGCCATATTAATAACCACCATAATCTCAATATGTATTTTACAACTCGAAGTTTGAGCTTGATTCGTTTTTAAAATTAATAATTAGAAGAGCATTTTACGAACCGAACTTCAAATATCTTATGAATAGATCTGTTCGAGTGTACTATCAATTGTCCGTAGTAAATCGATCAATCAACAAGCACATGATTAATTATGTACAGTATGTTGTAAGATTATAATATTATTACCACCATTTATATAGTCCCTCTATCCAATGACAATTGTCCACTTTAATTATTCTATATCTCACATATATTCTTCCTTGTGAACAATTGTCGTGGGACGGTGGGAGTACTTATCACATAAAGGTTAAATTGGTGTTTAATTCCATGCATTTGTTTCAATACTAATATTGATAAAACCGGTAATTATAGCAACGAAGAAATTTAAATTACAGTAGAAAAGGTTATTACTATAAAATTGCATTTTGAACGAGGGAATATATATTAAATTCTAGTAATACAATTAAAATATAAATCATCTTATTTAATGTGCAACTAATCGGGGTTTTAAGGAATTGGGAGGAGGTAAATGAATGCACTTTGCAAAATACATCATTGCATGTCAAATCAATATACTGTGTGATTGGGGTGAGGTTTTTGTCCAACCAAGCTGGTTTACACGTGTACAGCCCAGATGAAACGTTTGTATACAAACGTTTGTACACAAGCATTTGCCAATAGACCGGACATCCATCATCCATGACAAGGCGAATCTCCGGTAACATGTAAAACAAGTTCGATTATGGGATCGTCGAACCTTTCTTAATTCTTACGAAACCTTGAGTTAAAATTCCGCCAAGCGCGTGCATATACATCAGAGCTAAAGGCTAATCACATGGTGCGTATTGTAAACGCGCTTAAACCGGAGCGTGAGCCGCTGTGTTTGACTCTTCCAACCTTTTGTCCCCTCTTTATTTTTCCTTATTTAAAATATATAAAAACATTAATTAAGAAAAACAGAAAGAAAGAACCCCACCTTTTGTAATTTCCCCTTTAAAATTAAACTTTATTCCACGTGGCAATTTTTAGAGCCTCAATGGGGGTCCCATTGGACCTACTCTCTTTGTAACGCCTACGAATTTTATTCGTGTGCTCGCAACGCGTGTTGCAGAAACTAGAAAGGCAAAATTTGAAGCACTCTATTTGTCAATTTCGATTAAGTATTTGTCAATTATACAAAAGAATCAAATCAACTACACCCCAAAAAAAAAAAAACAGTAAAAAAATATTCCTACTGCATCTAACCCAAATATCCTAATGTATGAGGAATAAACATCCAACATATAAATATTTACGACAATATTCCTATTATTAATTTATTACACACCCTAAGAAAACTTGTAATTAATTCCACTAGGTCAAAGATTTCTTGCTATAAGCCTATAACCAAATCCACAAGTAGTGCTCCTATGTCCTGGTACTTTACGGAAAAATTGATCGAAGGGTGTTAAAATATACATATACTACCTATTTTTTTTAGGGTTAATGTCATTTAAATACACGAACTTTAGGCGGTTTTCGTTTTTTCCCATGAACTTTCAACTTTGTCACAAAAATACACGAACTTTCAAATCGTTGCAATTTTCCCATGAAAGTCAATTCCGGTCTAATTGAATCTTAGTTGTTAATTAATTTGCATGACGTGGCCTTAATGGGCTGATTTGGCGCTGAGTAGGCAATGATGTGTTGAAAATATTAAGGGTTACTATCATTTAAATACATGAACTTTGCGTGGTTTTTTTTTTTCCCCATGAACTTTGGGTGGTTTTCTTTTTTCCCCATGAACTTTCGACTTTGCCACAAAAATTACAAGAACTTTCAATTCGTTGCAATATCCCCATGAATGTAAATTCCGATCAATTTGAATCCTAGTTGTCAATTAATTTAAATGACGTAGCCTTAATGGACTGATTTGGCGTTGAGTAAGCAATCACGTTGTGAAAATATTAAAAACGACGTCGTATTGATCATTGGGCAGCTTAAGAAGCGACATCCAAGGTTTGCTGCCGTACGCGCTGTAAGAATATCACAAGACAAGTCATTCTCACAATTTGGGGTGAATCTTACTCTCGAGCGTTTGGACGAATTGATGAGGATGTCATTGCCAAAATGAGGATGAAAGAAGAGGAATGACGAACTAGAAGAATAAGGTATGAAGAAGAAAGAATAAAGAAAAATGAACGACGAAGCCACGGTAATTGTTTTTTATTAATTGGAAACCATAAATTGATGTCTAAAGACGTTTTTGGCAGTTTCAAAACGACGTGTATTTTACCGTCGATCAATGCCACATAATTATAAACGGTTGCTACGTAGGACACAATTTGGGAAAAATTGACTTTCAAGGAAAAATTGCATTAAATCGAAAGTTCGTGTATTTTTTGTGACAAAGTTTAAAGTTCATGGGAAAAAATGAAGAACAACCAAAGTTCATGTATTTAAATGACACAATTTTTGGCAGTTTCAAAACGACGTCGTATATTTTACCGTCGATCAGTGCCACGTAATCATTCCGGTTGCCACGTAGGATACAATTTGGGGGAAATTGACTTTCATGGGAAAATTGCAACAATTTGAAAGTTCGTGTATTTTTATGACAAAGTTGAAAGTTCATGGGAAAAAACAAAAACCACCCAAAGTTCATGTATTTAAATGACATTAACCCTTTTTTTTATAGTTAATTCTTTCGTCATTTAAACTCAAAGAAACGAAGAAAACACAAATTTAGCACTCGTTTGGTTCAAGTTGGGTAACAAAAACGGAATGAAATTAAGTCAGGTGCTTAGTTTAATGATAGTAAGGGAGTCACTTGTGAGAGGACCTTGTTTCCCCTCCTTCTTGAGGGATTGAGTTACGTTACCCTCAAGTAAAGGTAATTGTTAACTTATTACTTAAACCAAACAACAAGTAATGAATTCACTTAATTGTTTCTCTTTCCTTATCCAAGAAAAGGTTAACCACAGTCAATTCTTTCTTTCTTTGTTTCTTTCAAACCCAGAAGAATATATAGCACGAATCTGTTACAGTAAAATATGATAATAATTAATAATTGTCAGTGGCCAAGACAAGTTGAATTAGCCACACGCAAAAATAAAATAAAAAAAATCAATACTACAGTACTATAATAATCGTGAAAAATTGTTTGGTGATCCCACCCCTCCCGGTCAGGGCGATGCTTACGCCTTCTGTATGCAGAACCCCCATCAGAGCCCTCCATGTGTCAATTTAATATTTTGCTTTTAAATGTGCTACAGTAAATTGTTGTATTCTGATTTAATATTATTATTATTATTATTAGTGGAATTTTGTCGTCACCTGAAAAAAATGTAGCGTTGTTGCTCTCAAGTCTGAAGCGGGGATCACTGCACTGAAAGTAGAAGAAAGAAGAGGAAAATGTATTTTCATTTTACAATAATTTAGTCACTTTGTAATTTCCATGATCCTATATAAACACCTCACAAATTCATCACCCTCTCTTCACAAACCTCATTCTCTCTCTCTCGCTCTCTCTGCCCCCTGCAAGTAAGTTTTTTTTTTTTTTGGAAATGGATATCAGTATTTTTATTGCAATTTCTTGTTCGTTGTTGACGATCTCTCCCTATTTTTGGCGATTCTGTTTTACTGTTTGGATTCCATCGATTGCTTACAAGGGTTACTATTATTATCTTCATTCGTTTTCTTCCGATCTCTATTTTGGGAGATGTTTTATTAACAGAGTAATTGCTCTCAGTTTATTTCTTTGGTCGGATCGCATGATTTTACCGCATTTAATGCAAAGTTGGTTAGGATCTCTCGTACGTTTCTATTTTTAGATCATTAAATGATTTTTTTTTTTTTTTTATAATCGTGTGTCGATAAATGTTGCTGTCAAAGTTTGATTCAATTGATTTCAGATAAATGTTGCTGTTTGATTTTAGTTTGATTCAATTGATTTGAGATTAATCTAGGGCTTGAATTGGGTTTTCTTTTTAGATAGAGCTATCAAAAAAGGCCCGGCCCGAATTCGGGCTCATAAGGGCCTAACCTGATCAAATTGCACTGTAAAATTCTTTAAAAGCATGTATAAGCCACGGATGTTGAGGACCGATTTTGGCCTAGCCCGGCTTAACATTTGCCTCAAGCCCGATTGGCTTAGGCTCGTGAAGGCCCGACCCAATCATTCGAGAACTATATTTAAAGCTAAAAATAATGTTTGTGTTCAAGATGCTTACATAGGCACAAGGGGGTAAAAGAAAATGATAGATGAGTTTATAAAGTATAAGTGTAGTGAGTGAAAGTTTGATCTATTTCATGGTATCACAGATTCTGCTGCAGCGGGAGAAGGATTGAAAGAGATGGCTGATCCATCTATCACCTATCTTCTCAACAAGTTCGATAACTTCTTGTCGAAAGAAGTAAAACTGCGTGGAAGCATTAAGGAAAATATCATTGAGTTGAAGAACGAGCACGACATGATAACAGAAGTCCTGCAAACCGCAGACACCATCATAATCCAGGGAGGCAAAACCCCGACGTGGATTCAACAGCTTCGCATCATAGACTATGACATTCAGGGCATTCTCAATACTCATGCATATAAGCATGCTATCCCTTGGCACGGCAGATTGGCAAGCACTAGAAGTCGCACCATCGCCAGCAACATATCTAGTATGGAGAAAAGGCTGCAAGCAATCAAAGGGAATAGGGAGGCGTACCAAATCACTTTGCCATCTCATCCAGCTTCAACTTCGTCTGAGCATGGAGGAGGAATCGCTTCTCTCTACACCCCTGAGGTGGAGATTGTGGGTGTTGAGGAAGCAAGGAAGGAGCTGGCTTCTTGGGCACTTGATGTTAAACAAGCGTACAGAGCGAGGTTCGTGGTGGGGAAGGCTGGTTCTGGAAAGACTGCGCTCGTCAGGCTTGTGTACGATCAGCTCAAGGCGGACTTTGATTGCCATGTTCGGCTCTGCGCATCCGAGTTTGAGCGGAAGGAAGACCTCCTCTCAACCATGTACAAAAAACTATGCAAAGGAACAACTGTCTCTCCCTCGACTCCTGAGGATCAGATCGAAGCACTGAGGGAGTATCTGCAAAACAAAAGGTACCTCATATTTCTCGATGATTGGAACAGAAAAGGTTGGTGGGAGTTTGTTAAGTATGCATTTCCCAATGGTAACAACAACAGCATCAGTAGAGTGATACTCACTACAAGGAGAGGAGATATAGCTTCTGCATGTAGAGATACCTCTGTCGATATCTCCAGAATGGAACCATTGCCTTTTGAGAAGGCTGAAGAGCTCTTCTGTAGAAAAGCTTTCCCTGAGACTGGCGAGTATCCCCTGGTACCAGGGCTGAGTGAGGTCTGTGGGAGGCTCTTGAGAGCCTGTGAGGGATCGCCATTTGAGATAATCAAAATTGGGAAGCATTTGTCAAACGAAGCAAAAAGCTTATCAGTATTTGAAAAATTCAAGAGAAATCTACAGGACGAGCTCCAGCTGAAATTGACAAGCATCCCAAGAAAACTGCTATCGGATTACAATGACTTACCGGACCCTCTCAAATCCTGCTTTCTGTTCATGGTCATGTTTCCAGAGGGCCTTCCAGTGAATTGCAGAATGCTGATTAGGATGTGGATGGCAGCAGGTTTCATACAAGAAGGGAGTCAAAATGAACCTGAGGATATTGGAGAAAGGTACCTTTTAGAACTCATAGAGAGGAACTTAATACTGGCATGTGAATTGGAGATTGATGGACGACCTCGAGCTTGTCGGCTTCATAACATACTGCATAAGATCGTGCTCTCAAGATCGCGGGATGTGAATTTTTGTACAGTTACTGGTGGTAGTTCTGCTATAATGCAGAGACTATCAATGCAGAGCAGCGGGTTCAATTTTTCACATAAGCACCTCCACCATGTGCATACCTTCTGCTTGCCATGCGCAGGCACAAGAATCCCAGCAGGCATCATTCCCAACATGAAGCATCTGGAAATAATGCATTTGGATCAAGCAATTTTGGAAGCGCTTCCTAAAGGAACCGAGAAGATGTTGCGATTGAAGTACTTGTCGCTATGTAACACAGGAATCAACAATGTCTCCACAATCACAGGGAAATTACTGGAGACTTTGAATCTGAAGCAAACGTTCGTGACAGAGCTACCGGATTCACTGGCAGATCATGAAAATCTTCGACACTTGCATGTTGGCCGCTACAGATTTAACGGCCGCTTGACATTTGATGCAGTGCAGGGTGTCTGGGCGCCAAAAGGTATAGGCAGATTAACTAAACTGCAGACACTATCCTTTGTGAGAGCAGATAGAGGCCACAAACTGATAAAGGAGCTGCGAAATCTGAAAAAGCTCAGGAAGCTAGGGATTGTTGACTTACCAAGTGACAGTGGACCAATTTTGTGCGAGACAATTCAAGAGCTAACGAGCCTCTGTTCCTTGAGTTTGATATCACAGAAGATGAATGTGGTTCTGGACATTCAAGAAATTAACAACCCTCCTCAACTCCAGCGTTTGTATTTGTGGGGGCGCTTGGAGAGGATGCCTTGGTGGATCTCAAAACTTCAAGAACTGGTTATAATACGGCTCAAGTGGTCAAGGCTGGAAGCGGCCCAAGACCCCATACCAATCCTTGGGAATCTCAAGAATCTGCTGGAGCTTCAATTGCTCAATGCCTACACAGGAAACCAGTTACATTTCTATGCTGGAGCATTTCCGAAACTAAAAAAACTGGAGTTGGAAGAAATGGAAGAGCTGCAGATGATCAAGATCGACAAAGGAGCATTACCCTGCCTCGAGAAACTTGCAATAAGCCTGTGCAAGAATCTGAAGGAGGTGCCAATAGGCATTGCCAACATCGATCGACTCAAAGAGCTGCGTTTGACAGACATGCCGTCTAATTCTATGAATCCGCTAAAGATAGCTGGTCCACTGAATCACCTTGTTCATCTTGTAAAGATAAACTCGTGGTATTTTCAAGATGGCGTGTGGATTCTGAAAGAAGAGTCTCTGATAAATAGGTATGCATATATATATATGTGTGTGTGTGTGTGTGTGTGTGTATTATGGCCGGTCTTAGCATGATTTTCATTTCTTTTTATGTTTGTCTCCAAGCGTTCTTGACTTATCCTATTCTCTTTTCTTGAAAGGTTTGGGTACGGGCCGTATGGCCAGTAAGGAGGATCCAAGCTCCAGCTCAAACAATGTACGCTCAAGACTATCATATTTAGTTTAACTCGTGTCTTTTTCCCAAGTCAACAAACGTCTACCAGTCGTCAATAAGGGGTTGAACTTTAATTTGGTGTGCTTTATTTCGGTATTTATGGGTTTATTGAGTCAGTTAATTTGTTCTTGTTGGTGTTTTGGTGTCGAACTGATACGAATATTGTACCGTTTTAATTATTTGGGTCGTTCCTTTTCGGGTTTTCTTGTTGATTCTTTCCCGAATCGTAGGTCGAATCAACCCTAGGGTCCTTAGTATAAATAGGTGGAATGTATGTTATTTCATTAACAAAAAATATAATACATAACCCTTCTTTATTTTATGCGCTGTTTTCCCTTTCCTTTCTTTCTCGTAATTTTGTGGCGTGAACGACGAACCTAGCATCGCGTCTGCCATTGTATTTTTACTTCTTCTCGTTCGTTTGATAGAGGAAATCGCCCCATCCTCTACCACGAACCTTACAGTTATTTGAGGTCATATGTCATGTATGCAGACATATAGCATCATATTTATGAAAAAAGGCTCAATTTTTCAGTTTGGCCAAATTCTGTGTTTTATAGCTTAGAATTCTAGTAACTTGTTCGAGACACAGGTGGAAATGAAGGCCCTAATTCTGGAAAATCAGAATTTCGAGCAGCTAACTCTGTATTTTACGTATAAAACCCCTATTTCACACTCCACTAGATAGAGTTTCCCTAATTCTCACTCCCTGTGTTATCTGTTAGCCCTATGTAACTCTAGTTAATGTATTAGCGGGTTATAATTAGAAAACTGATTAGAATTAATGGATTCTGGGCTAATTGCATAACAAATAACGAGATTAGACTAATTGCTAGTTAATACCCTCTACAATCTTCAATGACCTAAAACAGAGATGGAAACGTCCAAACGTATATCATCAAATCAGCTCTCAGATTTGCTATTCATTAAACCGGAAAAGCATATTCCAAAATCGCAAGAGCAATCGGTTACAAAGCTCGAAGCGATTTGAACGAATCAATTCAACTATGCAGTGAACAGAAATCAAAACGATGATTCAAAACCTAGCGCTAAATTAATGGAGACAAATCAAGGCATTCAAAAGAGAAAACAAAAATCAAATAACGAGGGGAACGAAATCGATGCTCGTATCGTATCACCTGTTTCTGCGCTCCGTTGAAGCTCATCTGAATCCCGACTGGCCGGAGTTTGGCGTTGGAAACGCCGCCGTATCAATGGATGCTTCGGATTTCTGCAGTCCGCGAACAAGTTTTCTCGGATTCCCGCTTAAAATTCCGAAATAGGCGATTCGATTCTCCCGCGCCATTGACTTTTCGCGCAAACCGATTCCTCGAGCTCCCTTCTAGATGAAATCTGAATATTTGGTAAAGTAGCGACCGATAGTTATGAGTTCTTTAAGGAAAAAAAAAACAAAAAGTAAAACTCGCACTCGCATGCTACAATATTTTTTTAAATTTTAGTACGTACATAGCAAGTCCGTCTGGACGGTGCCTAGGCGCTATAGTATGGCTACCCACTCGATTTTTGTTCAATTAAATTGGTTCTCTCTAGGCATCAAATAAAAGGTCGATATCTAGGCGGGCTAGGCAACGATCAATTTGTTAGCTAGATGACATATGCGAGTTTTGAGCAGGCTTCTGACGGATTTAATTAGTGATTTTTAATTTTATTTTTTTATTGATATATTCAATTGATTTACATCCAAATTCATGGATTTCATGTTTTAAAATTTAAAATTTGTACTAAGATAATAGAATTTGAACAATTAAATACCATAATACGTAATCATATCATGAATTCACAAATAAAATTAGGTATTGTGTATTATATTTAAATTTATTGGTTATATGTTTCAATTTTCGATAAAATAATAAAAATACACTATGTAAAATTCGAATCCGCCTAGGGATGCATATAGGCGCTAGTCGGTGTTCCACTGTTCGATTAGCATCTAACGACTTTTAGAATATCGAGAGTGTAAGCTACAAATGTGAATGATTTTTGTTATTGGTGTGATTTCCATTGTATTATTCGATTATTTCTGGTTTTTTTTTTCCCTCCATTTTGATCAGTCCATTTTCTTGATTATATAAATTAACTGGTTTGTTTCATAGCAGTATAATTTATTCTAATGGCTTCCTCGTGAAAAAAGAAAGAAACAACAAGTAATGATACCAATATGCGTAAGTGTGGGTACACGAGCTGAATTAAGCCGGATATTGACATGTTCGAGTTCGGCAATGCCTGAGAAAATTTAAGTTATGACTTATGAGTTCGGCTTGGCACGTATGCACGAGGCTTGAGCTCGACTAGTTAGTATTCGAGATTGGAATATCAAATTTGAATTGGAGCTTGAGTTCGGCTTGTTATTAAATGTAAATAATATAATTATCTTAAAAGAAATATAAATATTCATAATTTATAGTGTATAATACACATTTGAAAAGGCTCACAAACATGTTCAACGATACGGCTCGTGAAACTTTCAAGCTGATTGTGTATAAGCTCGAGTTTGCCTCATTTTTAATACGAAAGGAATATCCTTTTTGCGAGTCGAGTTTCGAATAGGTAACTAATCCTGAACACCTATGATATCTCAAAGGAAAAAAAAAAAAAAAAAAAAAAAAAAAAAAAAAAAAAAAAAAAAAAAAAAAAAAAAAAAAAAAAAGGAAAAAAGAAGAGCTTCAATTAATAATAGCCCAATCCAGAAAAAAGAAGCAACTACTCGTATTAAAATGCTGTGAATTTTATTGAACTTGGGCCCAAATATCAAACAACATATAGGAGTATATTTAATTCTGTAACAAGCCCATATGAGGATATTCTAATCCTCATTTCCATTTCATTTGACCTCTACGGTATATAGATGTAAGGTTTAATTAAGCGGGTCGGGATGTTCAACTAACTTATACTCCTTACATTCCACTTTAATTGGTTTGTTGCATTTCGACACGTAATATTCGGCGCAATATTAAAAGTGAAAAGTAAGGGGTATACTAAAAAAAATAAGGGTTAGTTTTTCAATTTAAGAAAACATGACAATTGAAGTGGAACGTCCCGATTATGACAGGAAGTCAAGTGAAGTGGGACGGAGGGAGTATATCGTAATCCTCCGTCCCACTTAATTAGTCCACATTTCCTTTTTCATTTATCTCATTTATTAGTCTACTTGCCCATAAAGGAAACAAACCAACACATAAAAATACATTTTAAAACCTTCTGTCTCTACTTTTCTTGGTTCAATAAAGCTATTTGGTCATAATGTGGCCGGCCACACAACGACATTTTTCATAATATACGTAATTTTAAAAATGGTAAATGATAACTATAGTTTATTACTTTTATATTTTAATTTAAAAATATTTTTTCCACAAAAAATACATATTTTTCTCTTTTTTTCTAGATAAAAAGGTAAAAAATTCTTTTAAATAGTAAAACATATCAAATAATTAAAGAGTTAATTTTAAAAAATACGTAAAAAAAACGGAGCATCACTTTTTGAGTTTTTTATGATATAAAAAAGTTTGGCAAAAAAATATAAATTATTTGATACTTAAAAAAATTAAAAAAGTTAAATTATGGCCGGCCACATTATGGCCGAATAGCATCACCCTTCTTGGTTACCGTGACAATAACAAAATGAACTAATTATATAGAACAAAGGGAGTAGTCAAGATCGTTATAAAATTTTAAAGGGATAAATGAAAGACTTCAAGTCACTTCTATGTGTAGATCACCGTCTGTATTATATGTGAACAAATTGAAAACCATAAAATTTAAAGATCGTGTCATAAATAACGCAAACTTAGGACCTTCAATCTCGAAACATAAAGCTTTTATCGCCTGATCAACACTTTTTTTTTTTTCCTTTCTTTCTTTCCTTCGTTTTCCTTTGTTTTCTCGACAACCCATATTTAGGCTTTCGTCGACGTGGCAATTTTTAGATCCCCATTTGGGGTTCCTACAAATTAGACCATCTCCAACCCTATACTCTATTTTGCAGTATGCTACACTTCAAAATGAAGTATGACATACTCTATTTTAGAAATCCATTCCAACCACGTACTTTATATATATACTCTATTCGTAGTTTTTCATTTATTTTACATAATTAACATTTCCTAATGTATCATAAATATTGAATAATTAATAAAATTGTATCTTAAATAACATAATTTAAGTATATTGTGGATTGCTAATTTTTTATTTATATAAAATTAAATACGTTAAATTAAATAAAAATTATAAATTTTAGTTATAAATAAAATATAAAATACAATAAATTATAAATCAAATTATATTAATGAAATGTAGTTAAATTATTTTTTTTTATAGTTTAATATTGTTCAAATAGTGAAAATAGAGTATGAAGTATTGAACAGTAAAACTCCATATATAGAGTTTTACTGTTCAATACTCTATACTCTTGAAATAGAGTACGGTTGGAATGCCCTCCGTACTTCAAAATAAAGTAATACTCCATTTAAGAGTATGCGTTGGACCCATAAAATAAATGACATGTGGATAAATGATGTGGAGGTGGGCCCCATTAAGTAAATGACATGTGGACATGGGACCCATAAAATAAATGACAAGTGGACATGGGCCCCCCTTGTTTGAATTAAATTTCCAGCCATTTTTTCTTCTCTTCTCCTCCTCCTCCACCTCCTCCTCCTCCTTCTTTTTTCTCGTTTATATTTCAAGCATTTTTTTTTAATGAACTTGTAGTATGAATTCAACGCTACTTTAGAAACAATCAAACAACGTTCCTTGTGCCAAATTCACCCTACAAAGTTTTTTTTCGACTATAGTTTTGTCGATAATAATCTATCGGGGTTGATGTCGTTTTTGGAGTTAAGAAATTTTGTGTTTTAAGTAGAAGGTGGTGGACCCACCTACTTGGTCCATTTCAATTACTACTATCTGTGAGTACGAAAGAAACATATCAACTACCCAAAAAAAACTATTCCGACTACATTTAATTGAGGAGACACTTATTAAGAGACGAAATGAATAAATCGAATCCAAATCTAAATCCAAACATAGAGGAATATTCATATTCATTAAAATATTTTTATTCCCTCATACATTTCTATTCTAGTAGATGACCTTATACATTTCTTTATTTAAAATATTTTTTTTATTCCCTCGTTCTCTACTTACAACAATATTCGTTAGCATTTTATAAAACTCGTGTTAGACAGATTGTACATAACTATATTTGGTATTCTTCTCCATTTTCTATAGCTTATCTTTTCCCCTCATAATTTATAGGAGCAATATTTTGTTAAAATGCATGCAGTTTTTTGGTTTTTTTTTTTTTTTTTGCTTTTTTAAAATAATTTTAATGCATGCAGATATTCAATTCCCACTAGTTGCAAGTGTATTTACTTTTGGTGATCCCACATAAGAATATGAATATTCTATTTATTATTATTATTATTATTATTATTATATTAGTGGTATTTTGTTGTCACCTCAACAACAATAATAATATAGCTTCTGCAGCTCGGATCACTGCACTGAAAGTAGAAGAAAGAAGAGGGAAATGTGTTCACATTTTCCAAATATTTAAAGACAAGCACAAACACCTCACAAATTCATCACTACCAAGTAAGTCTCTCTCTCTCTCCCTCTCTCCCTCTCTCTGAAATGGATGTTATAGCTAGTATCTTGCAGTTTACTGCTCGTTGTTGACGATCTCTCCATTTTTGGCAAACTCCAGATACTTTCGTAACTCGATTTTCATTTTTATTACCTCCGTCTCTTTTAAAATGGCTCTTTTTAATCGTATTCATATATGAGGTATAAAATAATAAAACGAGTCACTTAAAAAGAGACGAAGGGAGTAAAAGATTATGATCTTTGTTTGTTAATCTCTATTTTTGGAACATTTCCACATATAGATCATTAAATGGTTTTTTTTAAGGACCTGTTGCTATTTAATTTGAATTGGGCTTGAGGTTAAACTAGTGTTTATGTACTCCATAGTGGACTTAAGCACACTTCTCTGTATTTTTTAGTTCTTAAAATTTTCGATTTTATTTAAAATTTTGGATATAATTAACCCCACACTAAATGCGAGAGCTCTTGTCTTGTATATGCCATCAATCGATTGATCTCACACCATTTGAGATGATTGATCTCACACCATTTGAGATTCCTGACTCCGCCGTTGATTATAAGGACAACAAATTTAGAAGCATGATGGAATTTTAGCCTTTTTGGAGGGCCTATAGCCAAACCTGAAATAGTCTAAAGCCCGTGGGCCGATGGGATTTCGGACTAGCCCGGCCTAACATTTGCTTATTCAAGCCTAATTGGCTCAAGCTCATGATGGTCCGATCCGATCATTTGACAGCTCTATTTATAGCTTAGAAAAATGCTTGTGTTCAAGATACTTACATAGGTAGGAGCGAAGGAAAATTACATAAGAAATTACTGAGTACTCCTCCCCTCCCAACGAACTCAAGTCTGTTTCATTATTTTACACACTTAACATGTAATATTAAAGAAAAAGCCTCGAGTTCGTTGAGATAGAGATAGAGGGAATATAAATATAGTGAAATGATTTCAACCAATTCTTGAGAGTGACATTGGTAGTTTGATCTATTTCCAGATACAACAGACTCTGCTGCAACAGGAGAAGGATTGCAAGAGATGGCTGATGCCTCTACCACCTTTCTTCTCAACACGATAGACAACTTTGTGCGGAGAGAAGCAAAACTGCGTGGAAGCATCGAGGAAAATATCGTGGAGCTGAACAACGAGCACGACATGATAACAGAAGTCCTGCGAAGCGCGGACACCATCATAGTCACTAATGGTTGCGAGACCCCGCAGTGGATTCAACATCTTCGCATCATAGACTACGACATCCAGAGTATTCTCAATACCCATGCATATAAAGATGCTACCCCTTGGTACGGCAGATTGGCGAGCACTAGGAGTCACACCATCGCTAGTAACATATCTAGTATGGAGAAAAGGCTGATAAAATTCAAAGGGAATAGGGAGTTGTACCACATCACTTTGCCATCTCATACAGTTATAATTTCATCTGAGCACGGAGGAGGGGTCGCTCCTCTCTACACCCCCGAGGTGGAGATTGTGGGCGTTGTGGGAGCAAGGGAGAAGCTGGCTTCTTGGGCGCTTGACGTGGAGCAAGCTTACAGAGGGAAGTTCATAGTGGGGAAGGCTGGGTCTGGAAAGACCGCGCTTGTCAAGCTCGTGTACGATCAGCTAAAGACGGATTTTGAATGTCATGCTTGGCTCACTGCATCCAAGTTTGAGCGGATGGGAGACCTCCTCTCAACCATGTTCAACAAACTATGCAAAGGAACAACCGTATCTCCCTCGACTCGTTACAAACTATGCAAAGGAACAACCTTCTCTTCCTCGACTCCTTCTTCTGATCAGGATCTTATCGAAGCGTTGAGGGAGTATCTGCAAAACAAAAGGTACCTCATAGTTCTTGATGATTGGAACAGAAAAGATTGGTCGGAGTCTGTAAAGTATGCATTTCCCAATGGTAACTACAACGGCATGAGTAGAGTGATAATCACTACGAGGAGAGGAGATATAGCTTCTGCATGTAGAGACACCTCTGTCGATATCTCCAGAATGGAACCATTGCCTTTTGAAAAGGCTGAAGAGCTTTTCTGTAGAATAGCTTTCCCTGCAACTGGCGAGTATCCTTTGGTACCAGGTCTGCGTGAGGTCTGTGGGAAGCTCTTGAGAGCATGTGAAGGATCGCCATTTGAGATAATCGAAATAGCGAAGCATTTGTCCAATGAAGCAAGGAGCTTATCAGTACTTGAAAATTTCGAGAGAAATTTACAGGACGAACTCCAGCTCAAACTGTCGATCATCCCAAGAAAAGTGCTATCGGATTTTAATGACTTACCAGACCATCTCAAAGCATGCTTTCTGTACATGGTTATGTTTCCGGAGGGCCATCCAGTGAACTGCAGAATGCTGATTAGGCTGTGGATGGCGGAAGGTTTCATACGAAAATGGAATCAAAATGAACCAGAGGATATTGGAGTAAGGTACCTTTTAGAGCTCATGGAGAGGAACTTAGTACTGGCATGTGAATTGGAGATTGATGGACGACCTCGAACATGTCGGCTCCATAACATACTGCATAAGATCGTCCTCTCTAGATCGGAGGATGTAAAGTTTTGTACAGTTACGGGTGGTAGTTCTGCCAGTAGGCAGAGACTATCAGTGCAGAACAGTGAGTTCAAATTTTCACGTGGGTTCCTCCATCATGTGCATACCTTCTGTTCGCCATGCACAGGTACAGGTATCCCAGCAGGCATCATTCCCGGCATAAGTATCCCAGCAGGCATCATTCCCAGCATGAAGCATCTGAAAATACTGCATTTGGATCAGGCAATTCCGGAAAAGCTTTCTAAAGGAACCAAGAAGATGTTGCTACTGAAGTACTTATCCCTACGTAACACAGGAATCAGCGATGTTCCCAAAATCACAGGGAAGTTACTAGAGACTTTAAATCTGAAGCAAACATTCGTGACAGAGCTACCTGACTCGCTGGTTGATCATGAAAAGCTCCGACACGTGCGTGCTGGCCGCCGTAGATTTAATGGTCGTTTGACATTTGATACTGTGCAGGGTGTCATGGTGCCAAAAGGTATAGGTAGATTACCTAACCTGCAGACACTATCATTTGTGAGAGCAGATAAAGGCCACGTACTGATAAAGGAGTTGCGAAATGCGAAAAAGCTCCGGAAGCTAGGGATTGTTGACTTACCAAGTGACAGTGGACCGTTTTTGTGTGAGACGATTCAAGAGCTAACAAACCTCTGTTCCTTGAGCTTGATATCAGAGAAGATGGGTGTAGTTCTGGACATTCAAGAAATTAACAACCCTCCTCATCTCCAGCGTTTGTATTTGTGGGGTCGCTTGGAGCGGATGCCTGGGTGGATCTCCAAACTTCAAGAACTGGTTAAAATACGGCTCAGGTGGTCTAGGCTGGAAGCTGCCCAAGACCCGATAAGAATCCTTGAGAATCTCAACAATCTTCTGGAGCTGCATTTGCTCGACGCCTACACAGGAAACCAGTTACATTTCCATGCTGAAACATTTCTGAAGCTAAAGATACTGCAGTTGGAAGAAATGGAAGAGCTGCAGATGATCAAGATAGACAACGGAGCGTTACCTTGCCTCGAGAAACTCGCAATAAGCCTATGTAAGAATCTTAAGGAGATTCCAATAGGCATTGCCAACATCGATCAACTCAAAGAGCTGTGTTTGACAGACATGCCCCCTAATTCTATGAATCAGCTAAGAGTATCTGGTCCACTTCACCACCTTGTTCATCTTGGAAAGATATACTCGAGGCATCTTCAACATGGCGTGTGGGCTCTGAATGAAGAGCAGCTGAAAGGGGAAAAAAACACAGGTACGCACATAATAAGGGACGGTCTTAGCATGATTTTCATTTCTTATTACGTTGGTCTCCAAGTGTTCTTGACTTATCCTATTCTCTTTTCTTGAAAGGTTCGGAGTACGGCCAGTAAGGAGGATTCAAGCTCCAGCTGAAACAATGTACGCTCATGACTATCATATTTAGTTTAATTCGTGTCCTTTTCCCAAGTCAACAAACGCGTGTGCTTTATTTCAGTAGTTATGGATTTATCAAGTCAGCTCATTCGTTCTTATTGGTGTTTTCGTGTCGAACCTTACAGTCATTTGAGGTCATCTTCATGTATGCAGACATATTGAATCATATTTATGAAAAAAAGGCTCAATTTTTCGGTTTGGCCAAATTCTGTGTTTTATAGCTTAGAATACTAGCAACTTGTTCGAGACGCAGGTGGCAACCAAAGGCCGGGAAATTTAGAATTTCAAGCAGCTATGTTTTACATATGTTTTATAGCTTAGAATACTAGCAACTTGTTCAAGAAGCAGGTGGCAACCAAAGGCCGGGAAATCCAGAATTTCGAGCAGCTAACTTCGTGTTTTATACATAACAACTCTATTTCACACTCCACTAGATAGAATTTCCCTAATTCTTACTCCCTGTGTACACAAAGACTGCAGTGCACTCTATGTGGCATGGAATTTACGTTATCTTACTTTTTAATCTCGTCTACCAAACATCACTATCGATAATTTATCTTACTTTCGATTCACGTTAGTTATCTAAGCTTGACTAATCCAATCATATCCTATATTCCTAGCAAACATAGCTAAATCAACTCTCAAATTTTTAATTCATTAAATCTGAAAAACCTAAAATCGTAAGGGCAATCGGTTCCAAACATCCAAACTCGAGGTGATTTGGGTGAATCAATTCAATTTAGCAGTGAACAGAAATCAGAACAGTGATTTAAAACCTGGCGTTAAATCAATGGGGAAGAGAAGAGATAATCACCCAAATCAAGCCATTCGAGAGGGAAAATTAAAATCAACTAACGAGGAGAACGGAGTCGATGCTCGTATCACCTGCTTTCGCCGTCCCGGTGAAGGATTCCGGCTGCCCGGAGTTCGGCGAAACGCCGCCGTATCGATGGATGCTTCGGAGTTTCTGCAGTCGCGAACAATTTTTCTCAAATTCCCGCTTTAAATTCCAACACCGCGAATCGGTTCTCCCGCGCCATTGACTTCTTACGCAAACCGTTTAAAATTTTAGAATTAATTTAATTTCTCGTTTTCAATATACTTATGTCCGACTCTTTAAAAGTCGGGCGTAACCGATCCTTTAAGTCGGGCGTAACTATAAGTATACCAAACATAATAGACGCTTCACAAATTAAAATAATTAATTAAAATAATTAAATGTATTTAGTATATTGAAACATAATAGACGCCTCACAAATTAGAATGACGTCACAGATTAAAATGTAACGCTCCAGGAAACAATTTAAGACGTGATAACGATACTTTGTATTTCAATGTAAGCGTCACAAATTAAAATGTAACGCTCCAGAAACAAATGTAAGCGTCACAAATTAAACTGTAACGATCCATAAACAATTTAAGACATGATAACGATACTTTGTAGTTCAATGTATATTAAGGTATATTGATAGTAACAAGTATAGTGAGTATAACGTCATCACCCAACAAATCAATTCAAACACAAAGTAAGAATAACACTTCAAACATTAATTGATAAACAAACATGTATTGATCAAAATTCAAGCTTTCTTGGCCGACGACGACGGTGAAGAACCGGACGCCTCCCCCCTCGGCGGCGACCGCTGCTGCTGCGACGACGGCGACTTCTTCACATACTTCCTCGCCCACACGTGCTTCCCGTTTATCGAATACTTCGCCTTGTTCCCCTCCACTATCCCGTCGATCACCGCAGCCGACTTCGCCACCATTTTTGCGTAGAGCGGCTGCTCGTCCCCCTCCACTTCTTGCATTATCAAATCTTCTATGAAATCTCCAAATCTCCTACACAACATTAATTCATTTCTATTAGTACAATACATACACAGAGAGTGAGAGACAGAGAGAGAGAGAGAGAGAGAGAGAGAGAGAGAGAGAGAGAGAGAGAGAGAGAGAGTACCTAGTGAAATATTCTCGAACTTCATCTTCACTAGTAGGGTAACCCTTAGAGAAGGTCAAGAAAATGGTACGATCATCTGCATTAAGCCTCTCTCGATCTTCGTTTTCTTGTATCGGAGTTTTCGACACGTTCAGATTAAGGCTCGGCATCTGCCGCTGCGGCGGCGCCGCCGCCGGGAAACCCCCTGCCGCCAGCATGTGCAAGGGCAGCCCGATGGCATCCGCCACCGCCGGGGGCGGCATCCGGACCGCCGTGGGTATCGGAGACACCGGCATGTCGAGATAGGGGTTGTAAACGTACTGCATGGCGGGGGGCGGAGGCGGCGGAGCCGCCGCGGCGAAGAGGTCGGCGAAGGCGCGCCAGCAGACGGTGTTGATGATCTTGGCGATGCCGCGGAGGACGGCGATGCGGTTGTCGTGGAGGAAGCGGAGGCTGACGCCGGCGGGGAAGTTGAGGAGCTCCGACAGGACCTTGACGTCGCTGCCGCCGTCGCCGGTGAGGAAGGAGTCGCTCTCGACGCACCGGACGCAGAGCGCCGCCTCGTCGGCGACGGCGTTGATGAGGACGGGGGGGAGGGAGAGGACGCGCTTGACGACGGTGGAGTCGCCGCACTCCTTCTCCAGCCAGAGGAGGAACGCCGCCACCTGGACCGATTCGGCCGGGTCGCGGCGGAGGTGGCGGGTGAGGGCGGCGAAGAGCTCTCTGTCAATGGTGTGGAACTGCCTGAACGCCTCGTCGGGGACGTGGGGGCAGGTCTCGAGGGGGAAGAGAGAGTGACTCCTGCCGCCGTCCTCCATAACCGTCGAGCTTTAATTTGGCGGGAAAGGTTCGTTAATGGCGGAAATGTATGTTTGAAAAATGATGGTTGTCAATCACGCATCTCGAGAGGTTTATATAGAGGTGGCGGGTGGTGGCGGAGGGGCGCCTCGCGGCGGAGAGGTGCTTCTTGGGGTGGTGGTGGCTGATGGCGGGAAGGGATGCGACGGAATTCCGCCATTGTTGAATGAATCGCGTCCTTTGGTGAAGAAGAGCATCGGTTCTTTCTTCCTCTTTTTTCCCTCGCAAATTTGAAATTTTAAGGAATGAAATGACGTATCTACCCCCCCCCTCTCTCTCTCTAGAATATGGGCCTGGCCCAAGTCACTGAGCTCAAAATATAACGTTAGCCCAATATTTAAATTCTTTCCAAATTAATTTAATCTTCTGAAATAAAATTCTCTCACCACTTTTTTTCTCTATTTCTCTGTGAACTATGGAACTGGCGAACTGGAGATTGGAACTTGAAGCAGCTCGCGACAGTGGAAACATCGAAACGGCGGCGTTTAGGAGGCGACCGGAATTCCGTCGGAGCGGGTAACACGAGCATCGATTTCGTTAACTGTTACTATTATTTGTTTTTTGCTTCCGGTGCATTTTTTCCGATGGTTGGGTTCGTGTGTTTGTTATTTCTTCGCGATCGTTATTCATTCTTCTGATTTCTGTTTGCCGCGCAAAATTTTGAATAATATAGTCGAACAGCTCGGTTTCGTAGCTGGATTGTCGCTACGGCCTTAGCTCTTTGAGATTTCTGCACTGGATAGGTCACGAGCTAAGAGCTGAGGAAATGGGTGATTTCTGTTTTGGTTTAATTTTTTCGTAATCTGAGGTAAAACCGTTTGTGTTTGGGCGGTGTTAGTGTTGATATGTGTGGGAAAAGCATATGTGTGTGTTTGGTGGTGTTTATATGTATGATGAAATCTCTGGTTTTTGTTCTTGAGGTTGGATTAGGGAAGTACGTGACTGGTTTTTCGATGAATGTGTTCTGCATATAGATCACGATTTCCTGATAGGATTTAGTCACATAGAGAAGAGAGAGAGAGGGAGAGAGAGTATTTGGCCAATCACAGAACTTGAGCCCTATTCATGAATATGAGTTCAATATGTGTACTGTTACAGAAGGCCTAGCTTCAAATTAACCATCTCATTTGATTCATGACTTCTAAATAGACAAACTAAATTTCAAATACTTTCTATATTCCAGAGAATCAGTTGAGTTGGGCAAGAGACTCGAACAATAGGTAATGGTCTTGATTCACGAGCTTCTGGGAATCTGCCGGGTGGAGCTTGGATCCTCGTGATGGACCGTATTTGAATTCTGTAAGAAACAAGAATAAGATGAAAACATGTGGTGCCAGTGTCATTGCGATGCAACAGTTATGAATTTAGAATGAACAAGAAAGGTAAAACAATAAAGATGGAGAAAAACATAAAAGACAGCAAACTCATGCTAAGACTAGTATATATGCTTAGTCCAATTCTAGACTATGGAGAATAAGCGTACCTTTCTTCCTGCCGCCCGCTTTTTTAGTTCCCCCTTCTATGACATATTTCCGTAACCCACTCACCATCTTGATGATGCTTCAAGTATATGTCCAGGTGTCGAACAAGAAAGTGCAACTCACCATCTCTCTTTAGTGGATTCACAAAGCCAGGTGGCATGTCTGTCAAACGGAGCTCATTGAGTTGAGTGGCATTGGTAATGCCAGTTGGGATCCTGCTTAAATTCCGACATCGGGTTATCGAGAGTCTTGTGAGGCAAGGTAATGCTCCATTGTCTATCTTGATCATTTGCAGCTTGTCCATTTGCTCTAACTGTAGTATTTTGAGCTTAGGAAACATTCCAGCGCAAAAATCTAAATGATCATCAGTGCAGGCATCAAGCAGCACAAGCTCAAGCAGATTGCTGAGTTTCTCAAGAATTGTTATGGGGTTGTCATTAGCTGCCAGCCTAGACCACATGAGCCGTATTCTAACCAGTTCGTCAAGTGTTGAGATCCACTGAGGCATCATCTCCAAGCGTTCCCATAGATATAAACGCTGGAGACGAGGAGGCTTTTTTATTTCTTGAATTTCCAGAACATCATTCATGTTCTGTGATGCCATAATCAAGGAACGGAGACTTGTTAGCTTTTGAATTGTTTCACACAAAAATCTCCCGCTGCCACTTGGTAAATCGACAATCCCTAGCTTCCTGAGCCTGTTCAGATTTTGCAACTCCTGAATCAGTTTGTGATCTTTATCTGCTCTCACAAATGATAGTTTCTGCAGGTTAGTTAATCTACTTAGACCTTTTGGCACCTTCACACCCTGCACTGCATCAAAGGTCACATAACCATTAATTCTGTAGCGGCCGACAAGCAAGTGTCGGAGTTTTTTCATGCTCAGCAGTGAGTCTGGTAGCTCGGTCACAAATGTTTGCTTCAGGTTCAAGGTCTCGAGGTGCTCCAACCGCCCTGTGCTTATGGGAACCTGCTTGATATTTGTTTCACGTACAGACAAATACTTCAATAGCAACAACTTCTTAATTCCTTTAGGAAGTGCTTCCAGATTTGCTTGATCCAAGTGCAGTATTTTTAGAAGTTTCATACTTGGAATTGTATGTGGCGGGATCCTAATTCCATAAATTGATGAGAAGAAGGTGCGGATGTTATCCAGGTCCTTATCTGGAAATTCGAATTCACTTTTTAGGATCGACACTCTCCGCATATTCTCAGAAATATTACTGGTCACATTACAAAAGTTAACCTCCTTTGATTTGGTGAGCAAAGTCTTATGCACAAGGTTGTGGAGTCGGCAAGTTCGTGGTCTTCCATCAAACTCCAATTCGCTTGCATGTACCAAGTCCATCTTCATTAGCTCTTCTAGATACCCTTCTCCAATATCTTCTGGTTCATTTTGATTCCCTCCTGTTACGAAACCTTCTGCCATCCACAGCCTAATCAACATTCTGCTGTTCACTGGACGATCCTCTGGAAACATGCTCATGTACAGAAAGCAGCATTTGAGATGGTGTGGTAAGTCAATATAACTCGATAGCAGTACTTGTGAGATGCTTGACAAATCGAGCTTGAGCTCATCTTGTAGACTCTTCTCCAATCTTTCAAATACGGAAACACTTCGGTCTTTGTGGCGCAAATGTCTCCCTATTTCAATTATCCCTAGTGGCAGTCCTTCACATTTTTCCAAGAGCTTTTCAGACACTTCATGAAGGCCTGGTACTGAATGATACGTGCCACTTTCAGGGGAGGCTCTTTTCCAGAAGAGCTCTCGAGCCTTTTCAATAGGCAAGGGTGGAATTTTGTAGATATCGACAGATGTATCTCTGCATAAAGAAGCTAGATCTCCTCTTCTTGTAGTGACTATCACTCTGCTGATTTTATCTTTAGGAAATGCACATTTAACAGATTCCCAATCCTTTCGATTCCAATTATCAAGAACTATTAAATACCTTTTGCCTTGCAGATAATTTATCAACATGCCAACAAGTTCATCAGGGGAAGATGTCGATGGAGACTGACCTGTTTGGTTGAGTAGTTTGTCGTACATGGTGGACAGGAGTTCTTTCATGAGCTCGTAATCCGATGCAGTGAGCCAAACATGGCAATCAAAGTCCGTCTTCAGCTGCTCGTACACAAGTTTAACAAGGGTGGTCTTACCAGATCCACCCATTCCCACCACGAACATCACTTTGAACGCTTGTTCCACATCAAGTACCCAAGACGCCAGGTCCTCCCTTGGTCCCTCAAAGCCCACAATCTCTGCTTCTGGGGTGTACAAAGGAGTGATTCCTTGTTGATGCGCAGCTGATGTTGAACTTGAAGCTGGATGAGGCAGGTACTTTTCCTTCTTCTCCTTGATTTTTATGAGCTTCTTCTCAATCTCTTGCATTTTCTTATCAATGGAACGACTCATTGGTAAGGGTTTGCCGTACCAAGGGATGGCATTTCTGGTAGCATTATTGTATGCATACTTAGCAACAACACACTCAATTTCATAATTTATCTCCTGGAGCTGCTGAAACCACACCTTGCCCTGCTCTATGAGGGCATCAGCGCCTTGGAGAACTTCTGATATCATCTCATGCTCACTCTCCAGCTCCTTTATTCTTTCCTTGATGCTCCCACGCAGCCTGAATTCGTTAGTCACAAAGTTATCAATCTTACTGAGGAGATATGCAGTTGATGCATCCATCTCTCACAATGTTTCTCTTGCAGTATTTTCTCTTGTGTCTGCAAACAAATCACCGAGGATCAATATGCTTCGTAGACTCTTCCTCGTTTGATGCAGCCGTACTTTCCTGGAAATCCTCAGGTAAGTTTCCTCTCACCACCCTGCTCGCATTGACTAATCGTTCTTCGTTTGGCTTAGCAACCCTTCTAGAGCTAATGTAATAACAATGAACATCGAATCACGCATACTATTCAGGAGACGAGCATTCAGACGAATCGGTCTTTAATTTTGGTGCAAGTATTGTCTGGTCTGGGCTGAGAATCTTCTTGGTTCACCAGATGCTGGTCCCTAATTTTTGTTTTTTTGGGATTGCGACTTGCGACGTAAGACAATGATATGTGGTTGAACTAACTTATCGAAACTTATAAGATATAGAAAGACCAAGACATCATAAAATAGAGTATTTATTCATTGACGTCACATGGCATGTGTGGATTGCGAACGCTTTTGCTCAGCGCTTGTCTTTCCGCACCAAAACGAATATAGATTCCGTGTGTGCGTGTGTGTTGTCCTAACGATAGAGTGTTAAGTTTCTGGACGTTTGTAGAAAAATAAGTAGATATTTTGTAGCTATATGTATAGTGATTACAGGCATGTTATTTGAGTATGGAACTAAACTACTGTACTTATACTGTGTAGGATTGGGAAGTGCATATAAAATTTATAAAATAAAAAACAAAAAAATTAAAAATTGGAAGCCTTTAGCTGGTAAGTTGGACAATTGCTACATGACAAATATAGTCTTTTCTCTCATTTTACCCGTTTTCTTGTTCCTAAATATATGGAATATTCCTTCCATCGCACCTCACTTGACTTCCTTTTCTGACCGGGGCGTGCTATTTTAATTGGTTGTTTCTTAAGATGGTGAAAAAAAAATTAACCATTTATTTTTTCAATGTGAACCCTTTACATTTTACTTTTAACACCGTGGCTAAAATCTCATGCATAAATGAGATAAGTCAATTCATCTGTGACCGAGGTAGTATTAAATTATTTTTGGGTATCTCAATTTCTTTTGTACTCATTATTCCATAAAAAAAGAAAAAATTATCTATGTGTACTGAACGGTTAAAAAATTATCTATGTGTACTGAACGGTTAATCCTTAGCTTCTATTTGCGGGAATATTATGTATAATTGGCTGTCAAAGTCAAACCATAATGTAAAAAAAATAAATTTAAATGGGCCTTAAAAAGCGAGAGGAAAATAAATAATACAAAAAATGATAGATTATAGTAAAAAATAGTTGAAATAGTCAATTAGGGGAAATAATTAGAAAGGAATCAAACGGCAGAACATATAACAAAAATTAAATGAAATAAAAATAAAAATTAATATCTATTTATAAAAATTAGAGTTATATTCCCCCAGCAATTGCTCCAAAATTATGAGGGGAAAAGATTCAAAAACTACGTATTTTTGTTAGTTTAAGAGATTATTTAATTTACGGCAGTTAAAAATATTAAAAACAAAACTACGTAAGTTTTACTTTGGTCCACGATTGAAACACAAGTTTAAATTACTCCCTTCGTTCCACCCGACTTGGCCACATTCGTTTCGACACACTTTTTAAGGAGGGGCGAATTAGAAAGGTTTGTGGTGCCCCACATCTAACTACTTATCTTGAATTAGTTGTTCCCAATAAAGGAGAACTAGAATTAAGTTGTTAAGTGTCAGTTAAGTGGGCTATGTTGGGTCCAAAAAAGAAACTTGTCAAGTCGACTAGGACATCCCAATTTAGAAACGTGGCCAAGTCGGGTGAAACGGAGGGAGTATATAATTTTGACTTGAGTTTACGATTAAAACATAAGTTTGGGGATTGAGGATCTCATTGGTTGTTTAATACTACAACCATAATTAATTTTATTTCAATTCGGGTCTCTGAAAAATTACAAGATCTTTATTAAAAAGCCATGACCCAAAATAAATCTCTCTCTCTCTAACTCAACGCATTATCTTCCCATGCATGCACGAATACTAGATGGGGTTGAGGTTTGCGCAATGCATTGTAAATTCCCTTTTCCTTTGCTACCCACACACAATGACTCGAACCGATGCAAAACGGCCAATCGAATGCTGCATTATAAGCTTGGAACCCCCTCTTCTTGTGGCCCCACCAAAGATTGCAGAAGAACAGAGTCGAGAACGGCTTCTCGCAGAAGTCGAACTCATACTCTTGACCCGGCTTCAGGTTATGATACCCCAGGTCGTCGTCTTTCGATTTGCATTGCAGTCTGAGATAGTATGGGCTCGTCTTCGGGAGATCGTTGACGATGTGGACTCGGACCTTCGAAGCTAGGAAGCACGACGAGGCGGAGGTGGAGGCAGGGGCGGGGGCGGAGGCGGAGGCGGAGGCGGAGGCAGAGGCTGAGAAGAAGATGAATGTGTACGTGAGAGAGGTAAGTAGTAAAGAACACTTGCATTTGATGGTTGTCATCTTTTTTGCTATGGATCGTTTTTGCTTTCTTCTTTCAATTTAAATTTATAATGTTTGTTTTGATTTGAATGTTTTGTGGTGGTTACAGAATTTATGTGAATTTGTATGTGTTACGTTGGTACTTAATTACTTAATCACGTGGATTATGTGTGGAATCAAATGTGGTTAGATAGTTTTTACCTATTACGTAAATTCAAATTTATGATTAGAACAACAAAAGATTGCAAAATTATGATTAATATCTATGACTTAATGTTTGAAATCAAAGGTTTTAGATTCGAATTTATTGTCATGTGATTATAAAATAATGACACGCGTCATCTGGAATGGGACAGAGGATGCATAGTTTTTGCCACTAATTGGATATGAATACAATGGAGATAGAATATGTTCTCGGACGAGGAATGTAACTATTTCGTATCAAAATATAATATTCGTTCTGTTCAGTCTAGCTAGTAGTCACGCTTTCTGAATACTAGTAGAGATTACGTGCATTCGCACGTAAATACTACGATTGAACTATTAATTAACGCATCTCATCATTTTGTTGCAATATCCTTGTTCAAAATTTCTTTTGCTATCAATCCTTTCAATATTATAAATTCTAATGTTTATTAATAATTTAGAAGATCAATATGTGATATTGCTCCAATTGTTTGAATGAATAAGAGCTAATATTAATTGTTAAATTAAAAAATATGTCAAAACTTCAAATTTTATTTGTATCCTTTTCGTTTAAGCATGGTTTATTTCTCTTTTAAAGAAATAATATTACTTGTATTATACGAATGTTAGGTGTGCGTGATATTTTTTTTAGTTTAAGGGTGTGTTCTCTTTGATGAAAAAAAAAAAAAAAAAAGACAATCACCCGTTAAATCTTTCCTTATCTTTCAACTTTTTTTTTCTCTTTTTTTTTTCTTTTTTTTTCTTTTTTTTTTTCAATTTCACCCTTCATTTTCAGTAAAATGGGTAGAAAATATTATCTTATCAATATGGTGTTGTAAATATTTTCTTCAATTTAAGGAGTAAAATTCTTCATCATTGATAAAATATGAGAAAAATGCTATAAAAAATGTGAGATTCAAAGAGTGATCGTCTATTTATCTGTTTTTCTTTCTTATCAATGAGAGCGCACTCTAAGAAGAAAAAATGAAAGGAAGCTAAGTATAAGAGTAATATATACAATACTCTATAGTACGGAGTAATATTTTTAGAAAAATAAATTTTCTTTAAATTTGATTATTAGTAGAAGTTTTCTTAGTGATGTTTTATTAATTAGAATAACTAATGACATGTTACGTAGCAAAAATAAAAATAAATAAAAATAAAAATAAAAAAAGAAGAAAAGAAAACAACGTTTTCTACAGAATTTGTAAAAAAAAAACAATAAATCTTAATATACAAATTCTTTTTCCAAATAAATCCTAGAGAATTACTATTTTTTCAAAATTACCCTTATGCCCTTAAATTATGTTTATAATAAGGATATAATAGGTAATTCAAATTTTGTCACACAAGACACTTTTATAATAGGTATAGATATAGATATAAGCGATAATGACGAAAGATACTTACTAAGATGGAAAGGAAAGAGTAATGGATTCGGATCTTGTATTGCATTTAGTACGACACTTTCGATTGAATGATATGATCCTTGACGACCGAATACCGAAACACAAGCGGAAGACTTGATAAATGATACACCCTCCGTCCCTTAATAAGTGTCCCGAGCCGTCAAAATGCAATAACCAATGAATTGTATAAATTTACTATATTAACCCCTAATCATTACATTGAAAATTGAAAAAGTGAAAAAAATGTAATGATAATAGGGATAAAATTGGTAGTTTAGCCAAAATTTTACATTAAAATATGTGATAGGACACTTATTAGGGGACAAAAATTTTGGCGGCTCGGGACACTTATTAGGGGACGGAGGGAGTATATTTCATCTATTTTTACATGAAAAATGCGACTTACGAGAAAAAAGATAACATAAAAGAATAGTCATTAAGTTTTATTAATACATGTATCTGAACTAAAAACCCTTTATGAAAAATACGGAGGGAATATCAATTAGGATGTTAATTATCACATTGATTATTGATTAATTACTTGATTGATTGGTATGTGTATATATAGCTTTTAACTAATTATATTGCATTAAGCATTCCTCTAGGCTTTGTGGACACTCAATATGTTAATAAATGACTATCAAGTGCCGACTATTACCGGATGAGATCCTCCGTCTCCAAATTGGTGTACCAATGATGTACCCGATATAAAATTAGGAAAATTTGAATTCTCTCTCTTAGTTGTTATTTAGAGTTTGGTTATTAGTGTATGTCAAAACTTTCTAATTTTATACGGTACACCAGTGATACATCAATTTGGGGACAAAGGATTAAGGATCTCATCCGAACTGTGACACTGTGACAGGGTTATGTCAATAATTTTTTCCATTTATAATTTGATTATTTGTAATAGTCTTTCTTAATTATATTGCCGTCGTGTCAGCCGATGACACGTATTTATCCCTAACTAAGGCAAAATTGGAAAACAGAAACGACATCGTTTAGCGGCGCATGCAGCCATTTCCATTTCCATCACTTTCTTCCTCTCTCTCTCTCTCTCATAAACGCACCTAATGTCTCATGCCAACCGATTTCTCTACAGGAACGGCGTCGTATTACCTGCTGCTGACACTCCTTCAGTCGCTGCTTTCCTCGAATCTCAACCCGGTTCATTTCTGTTCCCGCCTCTTCATCACGAACAAAAAATTGTTCCGTTTCTTGAATTTCTTAAGATTGATTAGCTTCTAAAATTCAGGTGCATACACAACCACGCGCACCCTCAGCAATGCCTCGGAACTCTTATTCTGGGAGAGACATCTAAGTAGGCTATCGAATTCCTTCAAATTACTTCTGAGAGAAAGCCCCCATCTCTTACTCGAGAAGCCCAGAAATGGCAGTGGAAGGTTTCGGGAATTATCGAACCGTTCCGCGATGTGGGACTCGATGATTAGGTGTTTGGTGAATGATTCCATGAAAAAGGCGATGCCTTTTGTTGTTAGAGAGAAAAATTTGGGGGAGGAATTGGCGTTTACGGTGCTTCTGAGTGGAGATTGGGAGGAATTGGAGTTTTGGGTAGGTGGGTTTGATGAGGGGAGGGTTTCTGAGGTTTTGGATGTGTATTTACATATAGGTGGTTATGTTCCAGCTGTGTTTGGTTCGAGAGAGAGTGTGGCTCGTTTGGCGATCGTAGGTCGTGGGAGGGATTGCGCGAATGCTAAGTATGCTGATTGGGTCAGGTACAATGAGAGAGTGTGAAATGGAAGTTGATGGGGTTTTGATGTGTGCATTGTTTGTAGGAAGTCGGTTTCTTCGTGTTTTTGGTTTTGATCGTTTGCAGCGATTGGATTTGGGGTTCGTATGTGTGTGCAGTTGGTGCATTGTTCGAGGGGAAGTGGTTTCATGTTGTTTCAGATTTAGAAATTTGATGGGATTTTGCTGTGTGCATTGTTTGTAGGAAGTCGGTTTCTTCGTGTTTTTGGTTTTGATCGTTTGCAGCGATTGGATTTGGGGTTCATATGTGTGTGCAGTTGGTGCATTACTGCATTGTTCGAGGGGAAGTGGTTTCATGTTGTTTCAGATTTAGAAATTTGATGGGATTTTGCTGTGTGCATTGTTTGTAGGAAGTCGGTTTCTTCGTGTTTTTGGTTTTGATCGTTTGCAGCAATTGGATTCGGGGTTCGTATGTGTGTGCAGTTGGTGCATTGTTCGAGGGGAAGTGGTTTCATGTTGTTTTAGATTTAGAAATTTGATGGGATTTTGCTGTGTGCATTGTTTGTAGGGAGTCGGTTTCTTCGTGTTTTTGGTTTTGATCGTTTGCAGCGATTGGATTTGGGGTTCATATGTGTGTGCAGTTGGTGCATTGTTCGAGGGGAAGTGGTTTCATGTTGTTTTAGATTTAGACTTTTGGTGATATTTGGATTTGGTTGTTATAAGTGTATACATTTGGTGGTTTTGAGAACTTGTAGATGAAGATCGAATGGCCTTTTTTATAGATTTGTGATGTCAGTTTTCTGATGTAGCTTTTACCTGTATAGGTCGAGGAAGCACTTGGAGAGGCTGAGGCCACCTTCAGTTACTGAACTTCTGTTATCAAATGACGGTGAACGAATACTTGAAGGCTGTGTGACAAACTTTTTTGTTGTTAGTCTCAGGGTGAGTGTTCTGTTCTATAGTGATTCGTGTTGGCTTTGTTATTTGGCTTCGTTTAGTAAGTGACGTTTAAGCTGATTCATTTGTATTATGTCATGTTTCAAACGGAGCGAATAGAACCCTTGCAGTTACAGTACTATGACCATCTGTTTATCAATTAGGCTACTTTCTTTAGTTGTAAAGTGATGATAACAAGTTCGTATCACCGATAATGTTAAGACGTGGATGTTTGTGTGCATATTTGGTGGCTTGTACACGCATGAACTTTTTGTATATTCGTAGTATTATTCTTGGAAATTCAAGTAAAAACAACAGTTGACTTGCTCTTGAATTCTTCAAGAATTTAAGTTGTATTTTCTCTTTCGATATGAAGCTCAATCGTCATTTGCAGGAGGAAGATGGGGATATTAGCACAGATGAGCGGAATAGCTTACAAAGTTCGGGTAGTATAGAAGTTCAGACTGCGCCATTGAGTGACGGTGTTCTTCCTGGAGTCATACGACAAGTAATTAAAGAGTAAGTCCATTCCTCTCTCTTTCTCGCATGTGAATTGTGATAGATACGTACATGCACACACGTTTTCTCTCAACAATTCTCGTAGCGCATTAAATTTTTAGCAAGAACTCATATCTTTAAGTGTTAAAAACTCAATTTTTGCAGTGCTTGCTTAAGAATCGGAATTCCTTTCCGTGAAGTTGCACCAACATGGTCGAAGCGTGAACTGTGGAAGGAGGCGTTTGTCACAAGTGAGTTTTTCAGCGTTCGGTTATGCAACCTTTTCCGATCATTACTTCAATATTAACTCTGGCTTGTGTTCATCAACAGATAGTCTTCGGGTTTTACAGCACGTGGAAACGATTCAAGCTCCAGATTCTTGGAAAAGCTTAGAATCAAGTAGTTGGGAGGAGATCTCATGGGTGGAGAAACGATTTCAGGTGAGTAAATCTGCAGTGGTTGTATAGAACTCTGGATTCTGGGCTATTTTGAGGACTGATTTTTTTGCGTTTTGTCGTTGAATCAGGATGGCCCCGGGATGATCACATCGATGCTGCAGGTATTCTATAGCTCTCATCTTGCCATCGTATCTCTGTTTCTATTATTTTGGTACGGGGTTATTGCAGCAGATAACACTACATATACCCGAATTCGCAACTTTCACATGCAGACTCGGGCAAATGTTGTGTTATTTGCAGCAATTCACGAACCAACCTACGAAGAATTGGCTCTACATCTCTTGTAGATGAAATTCGTATTTCCTGTAATACGAGTGTCAGATTATAGACATAGTATATTGCTCGTGATCTCCGAATCACGTTTGCCTGTTTTTACGTGTACTTTCACTGTTTCACCGCCATTTCCAACAAGAAAATGAAAATTTGAGTTTTCTTCTGTGGCAGAACGAGATTTTGCAGAGAGCCAGCATGGAGTCGTATCCAGTCGCTTCCTTTGATCAAGCATTGCCCATTGCGTGATCTGTGCTTCCTCGAGAAACGGAGGGAGTTTTCATGCCACAACTCCAGAAATCACAGTTACTATAGACAGGTTCTTTACCCCACTCCCTTTACTGATTAAATTCTCAAAAGCCAGAATGAAAGGGTTTCATTTCGATAAAGCTCTCTTCTACAACCACGACGGGACCATTGCTCCTTTCGTTTTTTTCGTTTCTTGTCATCAAATGTAGAATGCGCGTTGTCCCTGACAAAATCGCACACTTTTGTGCAGTTTGCAAAGGCGGGGCATGCCTAGACCGCGATGGAGAAGTCCCGTGTTTCGGATTCTTTCTCTGTATAATCTTGAAGAGAAGAGAAACAGGGGTGGAAGAAGAAGAAGAATAACATTGATGAAGCAAGAAGAGAAAACTTTGTTCTAAGTTGTAAATTGTTTTAAGTTAGCATGAAATTAATAGTCAAATTGAAATTTGTGTATCCTCAGAGTGGATTAAATTAAGCAAGTGATCTTCGATTATCTATTGCACTTTGGTGTTGCATCTTCTGTTTAGTCAAATTGAAATTTGTGTATCTTCAAAGTGGATTAAATTAAGCAAGTGATCTTCGATTATCTATTGCACTTTGGTGTTGCATCTTCTGTTTAATCGACATATGATTGTTTTGTGAAAATAATTACTTCGTAAAAAGGTTAATATTTTTATTTATAGAAATATTTTTAAAATATAAATCGGGACGAAGGGAGTATATAATACGTATAATTAGAAGGCGCTTCCATTCTTAGTAAAGAAGTCTCCTTTCTCATCTCTCCGTCGTCCGATCTTCCCCTCTTCAGATTTCTCCAATCCCATTCTCTCTCTCTCCAGCGCGCCAAATACAAATCCGCCATTCCAACAGCTGCTACTCCGCCTTCTACTAGGTACACTTTCACCTCACGAACGAGCTCGCTGTGCTTCTAAATTTACGCGTTTCTGACTGTTGTACCGGTGTTTATCGAGCTGGATTAACTGGATTTGTTCGTTTGTTTCGATCTCTGTTGCTTGAATTTTTGTAGTGTTTGTGCTGCGAATTTTTGCTTCGGAGGTGAGGGAGTGTTGTCGTTGTGATTGTTTTGTTGATGTAGTTTTGTTTATTTTTGTCTGTTGTTGTGTGGAGCTAGGGTTTCTTTGCTCGGTGAACGGATGGCGGACAGTCCTGGCGGCCACGGCGGTGCCGACGGCGGCGGGGACCAGAGCCCGCCGTCGAACGTGCGCGAGCACGATCGGTTCCTTCCGATTGCGAACATCGGACGGATTATGAAGAAGGCGCTGCCCGCTAATGGGAAGATTGCCAAGGATGCGAAGGATACTGTTCAGGAATGCGTTTCGGAGTTCATCAGCTTTATCACCAGCGAGTACGCTCTGAAACTCTATTCATATCTTAGGATGTTGTGTTCTAATTGGGTTATTGGCCTGGCTTGGATCTGCTTGAACTGGTTGCTCGATTATGTTTTGATTCTCTCCAATTTGAGCTTCATTGGTTTGGATTCTCCTCTATTTAGCTGGAATGTCATTCTTTGGCATGTCTGCGTGTTTACTACTATAGACATCGAAACTTCTTTGTGAGCCCGAAGAGGTTATATTAATTGTTCGGTTTGGTTTTTAGTCATAGCGCTAATGTCGATTTGCTTTGAGTTCTATCTTTGAAGTTAAATGAGTTAAAACTTCTGTGTTCATTGCTTCATTGGGGATGGGTTGGAAGAGTTAATGTTACCCTTGTCTACTAGTATAATTGAGGACATGGGAGTAAATGATTCATTTTTGCCTTTTGAAGGATAGCGATCACAATAATATTTATTATTATTCGCTGTATATTATAGCACCGGTATGTCAAGTTCGATAGCTTACCCATTGGCAAATGTGGCGTTCTTCTAGAGAATGCTGACATATACGTCGTTATATGTGTCATGCATATAAGTTGATAATTCACTTTCTTTACACTATTAAACTGAAATTTGTGAACTGGAATAACCTAGATTTGTTTATTTATTTAACTACATTATGTGTGGATAACTTGGTATTTGCACTTAGTCAAGCATGTTCTGCATGTACTAGTTATGAAATCCGTTATGATATCTCTACATGTGATGAGCTTTCACGATCTTATAGGATCATAGAGGAGTAGATAGTTGAACTTTTAGTATGTAGTATACTTGCTCCTGCTCTTCCGCTGTATGTGTTTTGGTAACGTTGAGAAGTGTTTGCTTTTCTTCCTACTTATGATGATACACCCGTTCAGACATTCCATTCTTTTGATTCTGTTCTTATTGAACATCTGTAGAGCTGCATGCATATACTGGTTGTATCCATGCCTCGAGGTTCGTGGAAATGCCCTAAACAATAAACATGAAGCTCTTACAACTCCGTAGCCTAGAAAGTTGATTGTAATTGGCAGTTACAGTAGATTGCATCATACCCATCCTATAGACGGTTGCTACAAGAATATTAATTGACCAGCGAACTTTTGAATCTAGGATTTGGCAACATGATATAGAGGAATATAGAATAATAGAAGAAAAAGGAATGTGATTGTACCAGTTCATTGCTCATGGAAACATCAGAAATCACTATCATCTTACCCTCTCCCCTGAATTTTTTTTGATCTTTTTTTCATCTGAAAATGATGGATATTCCTTATGGCATACAAAGGTTCATGAGTATTATGCATCTTCCAGGTCACCATAAATAAGTATTTGTACCTCAAGTTGGAGATTACTCTTGCACTTCCCCTATACCGCATCTTCAATTTTAATGGACCCAGAGGTGAACCTTTTGTACGAGGCTGATTTCCTACATAAATGTTGGGTCAGAGGTACAACAGTAAGCAAATAAATTTAGTGTACATATAAATGTCTTGGTAATTTTTGTCTGGGTCCATAACCTGTTACATTGGATGTTGACTTGTTATAATCGGAATTGCTAAGGATACAATCTATTTGAATAATATTAATAGTATCAACTATCTGTTATTTGTCTCTTGCTTATTTAATTGACGGATTAATTTACTTTTTGATGACAGTTTATGTTTGAGATGATTCTAGGTATATCATATACTTAGATTTTCTATGTGCACTAGTTTCTGATTTAATTAGCTTTTTTAAAAGCTTCATTTTTACTTTGACGCTTTACCGGTGCTTTATCTTGGTTAAAGGGTAATATTGATTTTTGTCATCTCATCAATGGAGGTTACTGTGTTCAGAACTCTAGGTTTTCCATTTTGTACTTCTGCATATAATAATTTAGTTTCAGCATTTCACAATGATCAGCTTCATTTATAGCTACAGAAAAATTTATGGGGCTCTTATAATTGGTTATGAGGAAAAAATATTGGCTGATATTTTGAGATTTCCATGTATTGTGGATTGTGGCTCACTTTTCTTTTTTGCGGTAATTGTTGATTAGAGCAAGCGATAAGTGCCAAAAGGAGAAAAGGAAGACGGTCAATGGTGACGATTTGTTGTGGGCAATGGCAACATTAGGTTTTGAGGAGTATATCGCCCCACTAAAGGTCTATTTGGCTAGGTACAGAGAGGTACGAGAATTTCCATTTTCAGTTTTCGTTTCATGTTGTACCTTTTAACTCCCCCCCTTAGGAAGCTATTTCAATCATAAATCTTTCCTGTTTAGTTTTCTGTAGGAGATAAATTCAGAAATAATTATACCAACACACACTCACTTAATCCTGCTTTGCCCCTTTCTTCTAACGTTTTCTTGAAAATAGCTGAATCTAATCTCCATCTCCTTTCTTGTCCAATCTGTGTCAATATTGTGGAACGGCTTCAAAATTTCAGTTAGAGGTAAGAAATTTACACAGTGTAATTCTGTCATTACATGGTTTACTTTTAGATGATGTGATGAATTGTGAGATATACACAGGGTGATACCAAAGGACCTGCCAGGGGTGCTGATGGTATACCTGCGAAGAAAGATTCAACTGGAGCTCAGCTGGGTTCTGATGCACAGGTAACTTTGAATTTAGTCGCTCTTTAGTTTCTTCAGACTTAAAAGGCCTATTTGCAGCTTATATATCCTAGAAATATTACTTAGAAGTATCTCATTTTGTCTTGTTCTCCTTGTGGTTAACTTATTGCAGTTTGCTCATCAAGGTTCTTTTTCACAAGGTTTCGGCTACTCAAATCCTCAAATTGAATATTAAGTAAGTTTGGCCTTTCACCCCTCCTTTTCCAAGAGAAGAGTATAGTTTCTTTTACGAACATACCTTACTAAGAGGCAATAGCTGATTGAAGCTTACAATATTATCGTCTATTCGTTCGTTTATCTTTACCTCAGGGTTCGAGCAGAAGAATCCAATTTGGGGGGAGGGGTTGGATTAGTTAGTCATGTTGGTTAAGCCAGTGAGAAGTCGACGATAAAATCATAAAATTCATAATCAATATTAATAGTTAACTCATGCATTGTATATCCTCTCCTTATTGAAATAATTTACAATTGACTGATGATCATCAAATCAATTATATTTCACTAATGTTTTAGCTCTTATATTAGTACCCTTGCTGAAAACTTTTAACTTCACTCGACCTTTTAGTTGTGATGACATACGTATATGAATTGTTCTGACCTAATGATATGATTAAATGAGAAACAATTGAATGCAATCACAGAAACACCTTTTGTGTTGCACCTGGGTGGTGCTGTTTAATATTAGAATAAATTTAACTGGTTGGGATTATCTTTCCCAGCTAAAGTCTAATGTTGAGTTCTCCACTTCTAGAAATCGAACTACGATTGCAATATTATCTAAGCTTTGTATCTTTGAGAACTTTGCAGTCGGACAACTGAATTCGGTTTGGCTTTCTCATGAAGCTAAATGCTGGGACAAGTTCGTCACAGGCTATAGCGGTCAGTTTAAATTCGTGAATGTACCTTGAATATTTTAGGCGCTTGATTGTTGTTGGAAGGAAGCTTATTTATGTGATATCTATTTGTAAATCCTAAAGTTCAGTCACAATCACTAAAATTTTTGCTCATTTGTTGCTTCGAGTATTTGACACTGGGACGGGAGAGTGAGCCACGACTTCTCTTGCATAACAGATACTACTATAATCCTTTTGTTTTTTTGTCGGGCCAAACATTTGATCGACGGCTCAGTCTCCGGCATCCTAGTAAGTTAAGAGTTGCAAGTTGCTTGATTGTTATGCTGTTTTTTGCTTTATGTGTGTGTGTGTGTGTGTGTGTGTATATATGGACACTGAACAGCTATATATATGGTGATATACTGTTATTAAGGTTGGATCTGTGTTTGTGTGTGTGTGAATGATTAGTGAATAATGGGAATCTGTTATTCTTTGACACGTGAACTTCACGTGGGGCACGTGAGAGTCACGTGAGGTGATTAGATGAATGTAATTTGAGATGATAATAAGTGTGATTGGGGGAGTATTCTTTTAAGCTAAAAAGTTCCTTCACGTCGGAGCCATCATTTCTTCCCCGCACCAGCTGCCACCCCTCACCTCACACTTTGTGTTTGGGGGGCCTTTGATATAATTTTAATACGTTACCTTCGTCACTTTTAAGTTGAGTCGTTTCTTTTTGGCAGTTATGGTATTTTTTTTTTACCTTTCTTGGTGATGAGTTTTAACATAGATTTTTGAAGAATTTTTTCTTTTAGTACTATCTCATAAAAGAAAAAAATTATTTAAAAATTCATTTTAAAAACCATCAAGAATAGTCTAAAATTGTTGAAAAGAAACAACTCAACTTCAAAGAAACGACCCGACTTTGTTTTGGACTTTAGGTTCTAGCTCTAATTATGATGTGATTGGATCATCTGTCTCTAAATTTGTGTTACAATTGTGTACGCAAGTCAAAACTATGTAGTTTTGATAGTTTAAGAGATTCTTGAATTTGCGGAAGTTAAAAATATTAGAAAAAATGGTAGGTAGTTTTGATTTGGATACACAATTGGAAAACACAAATTTTGGAATAAAGGATTCCATCTAAATTGCTATCGTTTGTCTATTTGTACGGTTTGGAGCTTATCAAACTGTCATGGAATAACTTAATGTTGTTTTTAAACATCAAGGCAAATCCGTTGTTTAGTGCTACTACTAGTTAGTACTTTGTCTATTTCTTTTAGAGACGACAAGTTCTATTATTTTATACTTAACATATTTAAGAAACGAATCATTTTTAAAATGACGATTATATTATAGTAATATTCTCTTTTATAAGTGATGTGCTACTGTATATTGTCATCCTTTGGTACAACTGTTAGCTAGGCCCATATGAGTATCATTCTATAGATTTAATTATCCTGTGTTGATGTTGATCACTGAGAATATTTGCATGCAGAACTTTTATAACAAAAATATGCTTTTAGTCTGAAGTGCTGGTTTTTGTTTTCGATAGCTTAACTAGATAATGTACAATCGACTAGCTCTTTATCGATGCGATCGGATGAACGGGGTATTAAAAACTCATAAAAACCAAGAACATGGTTTGTTAAATAAATAATTCAAAGCAAAATCAGTTTAATAAAACATGAATGCTTTTCTATAGACGTTTTCTTATTCGTCTTCTAAAAGAATTCTTGGATCGTCAGTCTATAAGATTTGACCTCTGCCACATTCTTATAAAAATCTTGTACTTTCATTTTTCAAAAAATTAGCAGGATTCGTACTTTAATCTTAAAATTGCAATCATGTTTTCGTTTTTGGGTGTCCCGGGTAGATTAATGTATTCTATTCTTGAAAACAATGAACCTTTTAAAATCCGTGGGCGGGGGCTCTAGTTTTTCTTATACTGTGTCAAAAAGAATTAAGTCGGATAAATTGAAACTACGCGATATATCATCTGTGATCGTGAAATATGCCCTAATCGAAAGTTTAGAGCACGGATTTGAACATTGAGAGGAGGTGAAATTACCAAAATACCCTTAGCCACTTTGCCAACTAAGAGCATGAGGATTTCCAGCTAGCAACACCATTATCCATCCCTGCACATCCTCACTCCACACTGATTCCAGTCCAGCCCAGCCCAGATTTTCCTTTCACCTTTTTTTTATTAATTCTTTTTTACAAATACATTTAAATAATTATTTTTGTGTATTCTATTTTTATATACAATCGGTCAACGGTCAAAGGGAATTTGGTGAAATGGCGAAAAAGCCCTGGGTTGGCAAACAGCTGGCCACGTTACGTTTTCGAGGAGACAAAGCATGGAGCATATTGTTCTGTGCAACCCCTTCATCATTCTCACGTGCCCTTTTTTATCCATCTTTTTTATTAAGGAAAAAAAAAAAAAAAAAAAGAAGAAGAAGATCGAATTTTTCATTTGCATGAGATCGTGTTATTGTTCTGTCTAAATCTTTCTGTTCTGAGGATTTGTAATTACTTTAATTTTAAATTGAGCGATTTGAATAACTAATTTTTTTTAAGCTTTACGATATAAATTTTAAAAGTCGCACCACAGAGGACTCGAACTCAAGACCTTTAGATACTAATACGTTAATCTTAACATCTTACCGCTAGGCCGACACATGCACACAATTTAAATAACTGTTTATTATTAGAGGGAGGAGAGTAGTTGTAACTAACTATGGTTTAATTTTAGTTCTCCCAATAACTCAACGTAATTTTCCAATAAATAATTATTTCTATAAAAAATATTACTCTCCCTCTATCTTCATATCATAAGTGACTCATTTTATTGTTATATAATTCACATATAATTAAAAAATGTGTCACTTAAGGTTAGATATTGGAAGTACTCTTCTGGTCCACTTCACAAGGCTTGTTTCATTTCGATACGGAATTTCATGTATAATGTTAAAAGCAAAAAAAAGTAAAAGTTAATTCTTTTTAATTAAAAAAAAAACAAATGAAATGAGTTCCGATTAGAAAATGAAGCTAAGTGAAACGGGATAGAGAGTATATACTATATACTGGAATAAGAAGATATTGATGGGCTAACTTTAATTGTTGGGCCCATCTTGTAGTGTTGATAATGGGCCGGGCTTTGAATTACGGGCCATAGCCCAAAAATGTTGCTTCTCCATATTAATTAAAATATCGTAAAAAGGAAAAGGAAAAAAGGCAGGGTCGAAGTGGAATTGGGTTGCCACGTGGAGTGGTATTGTTGGTGGATAAGGAAAGCCAATAGGAGACAGCTAAATGGAGCCGTACCATGAAACGACGCCGGATCGTACACCACAGCACAACGTGAACGCCTTACACTCGCCCCATGCCACTGTAGATTCTCCGCCGGCATCATTTTTTATTTATTAATTTAATTTCCCAATTTGCTAAATAGTAATATTATTACTACTAATTTAGAAAATTCCAAATCAAATTACAATCAATATTTTTTTGAATATTTGAGTCTTTATTTGGAAAATGAACTGTAAAAAACTGGATTATGGATTTTTACAAGGTGCAATTAATGTTAATTACAAATATTTATTCAAAAACTAAAATTTTATTTAGTTATTTCATGCATCGAGTGTATATATAGGATTATTTAATGGCTATAACATTCTCTATGTATAATTGAGAGAATACCACAATACATGAATAATTTAGGAACGAATGAAGTTCATGTAATATTTTACCTAAGGTTTATGGCATGCATTCTCTTTACAAAATAAAATAAAATAAAATACGATCCGTGTAATTATATCGTAAAAATCGATAATTCAATATGCTATAGAATACGAAAAAAGCAACTTCGTTACCCTAGCAATTAGTACTACATTGATATCGTTCAGTTTTTAGCAATCGGATCCGATATCTATTAGTGAAAGCATCGATATAAGTTCTAGTAACAGAGACCGTTCAGTTTTTAACAATCGAATCCGATATCTATTAGCGAAAACATTGATATAATTTCGAGTAACATAGACGTACGGAGTACATCTTACGTGAAGTTTAATACTAATACGGAGTATATGTTAGTGAAAAAACATAATTTTACAAAAAAAAAAAAAAAAAAAAAAAAAAAAACCTAGAAACATAATTACACATAATATTTCTCTTAACATGGCAAGTGATGAGAGAGAGAGAGAGAGAGAGAGAGTTGGCCTTAACCCAAAATCCATCTGTCAGCCTCTCTGTCAATTTTTAGCCTTTATATTTTACACCTCCTGCATTACTTCCTTATATTTCTTCTCCTTTCTCATCGACTCTCCTCCTCCTCCTCCTCCACCACCGCCGCCTCCGCCTGCAATTAATGACGATGATCACCACCGCCACCACCACCACCACCAACAACAACAACAATGGCGGCGCTCAGAACTTGGGCGACACCTCTCTCACCAAAGTCTTCGTCGGCGGCCTGGCCTGGGAAACCCCCAAGGAAGCCATGAGAGACCACTTCGAGAAATACGGCGACATCCTCGAGGCCGTCATCATCTCCGACAAGCTCACCGGCCGATCCAAGGGCTACGGCTTCGTAAGTACCGACGAATCGATTCTCCGATCAACCTCGATTAACGAATTCTGATCGATTGATTTTTTTTGAATTTTAGGTCACTTTCAAGGAGGCCGACGCGGCGAAGAAGGCGTGCGAGGATCCGACTCCGATCATCAACGGCCGCCGCGCCAACTGCAACCTCGCCGTCCTCGGCGCGCGCCGCCCTAGGTCTTCCTCCACCGCCGCCAACAACCCCCCGCCTCAACAAGGTAACTGCTTATATACAGTTATTCATTCTCTTACTAATTTCGGTTATTTTTATTGATTTTTGAGGAATTTTTATTGGTGTAGGAGTGAATGTGGGGCCGAGGGCTGCAGCTTCAACACCGCCGCCGCCGCCACCGCCGCCGCAGCAGAATCATGTGCAGTGGTACTACCCGCCGGCCGCCGCCCCCGGCGCAGCCTTCCACCACCACCACGGCAACCAGCACCACCACCAAGCTGTCCCTATCTATGGATACTCGCCAACCTACGTTGCTGCACCTGAAATGAACTACAATCATGTGAGTATTCCCCACTACTATTAGTTTCGTCTCGTTTCAGTTGGTCTACTCATCGAGTTGTTAAATTACGAGCTGCATACATATTTTCAAATACAACGTCTGGATTTTATCATAACTAGGTATGTATCTTAATTATAACTTGATTTATATTTAAGCTTTTGCATTTTTTATCCTCGTTTTTCAACGTGATATACATACTTTCTCTGTCCTATCTAATTAATTTATCTTTATTTTTCGTCTATCCAGTTTTCTAAAAAAGAAACAAATTAACAGAAAAAACACATTTTAAAATTATTCTATCACTATTTTCCTTAATTTCTATGTCACACCATGAGTGGACTAATTAAGTGGATCGAAGTATAAAATTAATTAAATTTAGGAATAACAGAATTATAATCATCACCAATATTTAATTACCTACTTGTAACGATTCAATGACTGTGCATAACGTGCGTTTTTGTCTATAATCACAATATTCATTATATTTTTTTTAATTAAAATTTTATAAAGATTATGAAACTATTTCTATTTATTTAATAAAACTAATTAGTGATAATTAATTTAATTGTATGGAAGCAGAAGGTGGGATACATGAATGGGCATTTCGGTCAAATGCAAGCGGGGGGGCAGGGACATGCTATGGTGGGTGCAGGTGCACTGATGCCGATGTACCCTTTCTATCACGTCCACCAATCACAGTCCATGGGCCTACCCGCGGCCCATTTATACTACCCTACTCCTGCAGGCCCAATCCCAACTCTTCCTGCCCTCATCTCCAAGCCCACCCCTCCAACCGCAGGTACTTCGTCCCTCCCATTTTATTTGTCTTGCTTTCCCAATCGAAAACTATCGTGTTTCTTAAAATGGATAAAATGAGACTTTACTTTTCTATATGATCTTATTTTTTCGTATCGAGATGAAACATGACGAGTTAACCTGAACGGAGAGATTATTTATTTGTAGATTTGGACTAGATTATGCATGGTAAAGAAAAGCTGATCTAATCAGCATGCTTGTTACCTTTATTTATTATATTAGTTTATACAGTTATTAAAATACATTAAAATAAAAAGGAATCAGATCAGAGGTAAGAATCTTTGAATCACATGCTCCCTAGTGTGACCATGTGAGATTATATTGGTATCTTTAGATGAAAACATTATTAAATTACTTATATGCAACTGTTATTTACGACCTCCGTTCCACTCCATTTAATTCATAAAAGGCCAAATAAAGTGGAACGAATAGAGTATCATGTCTTGGTTTTTTTCTTTTTTTTTTGTTGTTGGGTGAATAATTAATGAAATAGTGAACTGATATTATATGTCACAGTTTGTTTGGCTGTGGAATGAATAGGTACAAGAATTGGCCTAAAATATTGAAGATAGGCAGAGGAAGAAAAGAAGAAAAAAACAGAAAAAAGAAAAGAAAATAACAAAATATGGAGAGGCTGAAGAAGTGAAGGCTGCTCAGAAAGAAATTTATTTTATATCATCTCTGCAGTGGCTGAGACTTAATTTTCCCATTTTTAATCATTTTTTATTTTATTTTTTGGTTTTGTAATTTTAGGAATCTAATTCATTCATTGTTATTATAATTATTATTATGATTATGATTATTACTACTTCTACTATGTGGTTCTCTAACCTACATGATGCATCTTCTTCCCTAGAGAAAAACAATAATTTTAACCTTTGTGCACATGTAATGATGCGCTCTCTCTCTCTCTTCATGTATTGATCTTACATGGCTTATATTCTTGAAATTGAATCGAGATCCTTTTGTCCTGTTAATAACGAGTAATTTCTTTTATACGCACGCGTATGTTAATATTTCAACAAGTACTATACGAGCGCATCATTACATTTTTCAATGAAACGAAGAAAGTGTAATGAGGGATCCCATTCTAGTGTTTCTTTAGAGGTTGAGTGTGTAATCTCAAACTAGGTTTATGAGCTGTTAGATCTCTGTAACCATCGTTTGTTGTAGGATAATTCGCGTCTATGTTCAAATTTTTTATATTTTAATTTCTTGTTTTTCCATAGCAAAAGGTATGATTATGCAACGCATGATCATGTGAGTCTTAGTCATGATTTAGGTGAAATAAATTCCTAGGAAATAGTAGTAATGATCATGGGCAAGGATCATTGCATATTAATTAATTAACCTTGTACTAAATTAAATGATTGTTGGTACTTTAATATCACATTTATTTCAGTGCACACACAAAAGTTTAATCAAATACCTACTACTACTAATTAATTATGGAAATCAAGTTTCTATACTAGCTCATGACAATTTATATTAATGTTGTAATACGTATTGTAGCATTTTCAATAGAGTACTATTTATTTTATTGTATTTATATGTTGGAAGCTAAATACTATCGAATAGTAACAAATACGTAACTAATGAGTTAACTATTTCGACAAAACGAAGACGAATGTCTACTAGTACTACTAGTTGGTAGCAAGCCCATTGAACTACCCAAATATAACGGGCTTTGATGAATAATAAGCCCAAACATAACGGGCTTTGATAAAATAGTAAGCCCAGGCCCGTTAACTGCCCAATAAATGTGGAATATAATAAAGTAAGAAACATATTAATTTCTTTTTTCCTGTTTCTTTTTTATTTTTTCCATTTTCGGTGTTCTGCAAAAATTTGGAGAGAGAGAGAGAGAGAGAGAGAGAGAGAGAGAGATGAGTTCATCGACGGCATACAGGAATCTTCTCCGAGCTGTAAGGAAGCACGTCGGAAAAGAGGATCGGAAATCGCATTTCACCTATTTCATCAGAGACGAATTCAGGAAAAACGGTAGCTCCCAAAACCCTCAGAATTTGAAGCTCGCCGAGGATTATGCTTTCTACCTCAACAGTGTTCACCATCAGAAGGTGCTGCTTCTTGTTCCAATTTGGGGATTTTTATATTAATTTTATGTATGGTTTGATTTGATGCGAGGAGTGAATGTTGAATTTGGTTTTGATAATGATTGTGGACGCGAGTTGTTCTCTACAAAATTTTGAGAAGTTCTTTGATTAGGTATTCGATAATCATTTAACTAGGTAGTATTGTCATTGGATGAGAGTTTAATTGGACCAATTCGAGCTCAATGTTGGAAATTTTGAGTTCATCTCCTCTACCATGGAGTTGAGCTTGAGCTTAATTTGCAGAAAAATGTTGTAGACTCGAGAGTTCGTTTGAGCTCGAGGGAAGCTAGACGAGCGGTGTGGACAGATATTGTGAATTTAAACATTCTTCATTTCTTGTTTATGAAGAATATAATGTGTATGTTAGAATCCATGATTTTATCATACTATTTCATAAGTGTGTTTGAGAATTAGGCTTGTCGTTACTAGGAAAAGTACGAGGTATAAGGAAAAATATCAAGCTAGCAGTTTATGTACGTGAGCTAGTTCTCGAGCTTATAGAAAATTTGATCACGAGCTAATCAGTTGGATGTCGTGGAACTCAATCATAACTTGCTTCGTTTAGGTACTACCTTGTAACATTAGCTCGAACGAGCTTTGTTGAAGAAGATGTTCTGAATAACTCATGAACATCTTGGCTCATCTACAATCTTATTTTGGGGGCATGATTCAAGTATTGGTGCAAAAGATCGAATATTTATGGGATTTTTTAATCCTTCAAGTTATGGTTCTCTGTAGAAAATGGTACTCTTTATTTACGTTGCTGTGGCTTGAAAATAATTGTTCTCATAATAGCAGCATTAGTTTGATATGGCTTGTCTGTACCTTGAATACGGCCAATGGCAGTCGAGTAATGTTGAAGTCCTCTTGTGGTTGTGTTTCGGAGTAGTGCAACTTGATTAGATATATGGAACTTATCTCTTAAAAATACCATGGTTGATTTGCAGGAATTGCTCTTCTCGTACAATATCGCAGTGGATAGGACTGCTGAGATGAAGAGAGTGCTCGGAAAATCTGCTGCAAGTGTCGGCCTCCAGCTGCCTGACGTTTATAAGGATTAATACTTGGTAAGAATGCTCTCTCAGTTGCAATCTAGTAGAAAGTTAACCATCGGATTCTGTAGCATTTCGAATTTTGAGATGTTGCACTATTTTGACGTATTCATCTGTCTGTGGTATGGAGGATCTAAATTTATCAATCTAGGTTAAAATTTAGCTTTCGAGTTGTAGTTGGCCATGAGAGGAACCTACTAGACTTGTTCATCATAGTTACCGGCCATGCTTCTTCAAGTCTTACGTACAAATCCGACACAAAAAGCACATATACTTCATCAAAATCATAAACTTGATTTATATGTGTAGCAAATTTCTTAATAGTGGATTTATATGTGGGATTCTTGCTTGCTGAGTAAAAATTTCGATGCTTATAGTTTGAGACAGTTGCATTTTTGGAGAAATGATGTGGATCGACTCTTTATTATGCGGAACTCTGGTTTGAAGTGGGAACGATTCGAATTTGCTTTCACATTTAAATGCCTAAGTTCGTTATTTTGGCAGTATAAATTTGAAAAAGGAGAGCCATGATCTTGATTTTTTTCTGCAGACGAGTCTTGCATAGCAAGGCTGATGCATAGGGTCGAGAACCGAAGTTCTCGTTCTTGCAAGAACTCGAGCCTTGTACTGAACCATCTTTTTATTCAGCAATTTTGGATTTGCTATAGCTATATTAGTACATGTGACATACTATGAATTTGAATCATAATGTATGAAGTCTATCACAATTTTAGATGCAAAATGACTGCTTTTCTTTTAACAAACTAAATCCTGCATACATCCATGAGCTTCAAATAAGAATCTCCCTGAGAGAGAGAGAGAGAGAGAGAGAGAGAGAGAGAGAGAGAGAGATTTATTTGCCTTTGGCTGAATATTCAAGTACAGAGGCTAAATAACATGCAACGATACATCAATGGCTCCGATGGAGGAGGAGGAGGAGCTACTCATCGAAGGCGAAGATTACGTTATCCTTACCGGCAAAATTATGCGTAGTATGATCGACAACCTGCACACATACACGAAACCACATCCCATTCTTCAATAGCTACAAATATATGTCGAACAAGTTAGTCAAGTATGCAATGGCTCACGTTTGTATTGCTGAGTTCCAGATTGTAGAAGTCCATCGCCTTCTCAAGAAACAATGGGCCAGCATGCCACGTGCCTCGGTCGAGCTTCAGGAACTTGGGGCCCGAGACCTTGAAAACGCACACTTGCTCAACAGCCGGAGGGACGAAAGAGTGTCCACAGCGTGACTTCACTGCATTTTTAACTTCATCCGGATTTTCAACGAGAGATGGCTTCGCCACTCCAAGATACCAGACGTGGCCACCGATGGAGCCAAGGCACTGGGTGACGTTGGCATGGTGGGTGATCGTCGAGAACTCGAGAGGTCTATCCTCGAGATGCATAACGTAGAATCTGATCAATGATGTAGAATCGGGTCGAAGGCAAACTTGAATTAGCTCTTTATAAGTGGCACATCAAATTCCGTTCCAACGAAGATGAGTCGTTTAATTGTTTATTCGCAATTAAGTAGCTGGGGATTATCTAATTGATTCGATATTTGCCCTAATTTACACCTGGAAATATCTCCCAAAATTCCTTTCATTCATCATTTTTTCATTTTTGGAACTCAATCATTCAAGCATTAAACAAAGATTTTCAGCTTCGATTAATCGAATATTTAGGCATATCAAAACCAATAAGCTCTAAATTTCCAATTGAATTCAATGAGAGAGAGAGAGAGAGAGAGACCTGGGAATTCCGCGGGAAAGGTCGAGCTGCGCGTCTCGAGGTCCGAATTCATCGCCATCCGGCAACGCCTCGATCACTTGGCCGAATTCTCTGAAGCTCTCCGGCGTCGCCTCAACCGCCTTCAGCTTAATCACCTCCGGAGAAGAAGACACCGTGCCCCCGCCGGTGGCTGTCGCCGCCATCTGCCGACGATGCGAAGAGGAACAAATCGATTGTTTGAAATCAGCGTTACGCCCAATCGTCGGTGCACCGAAAATACGGGGATAAGACTGTGTATAGGTCGGAAAAAATGCCAAGCTCAAGGAGACGGCGGCGGCGGCGGTGGCAGAGGGGGATTTGGGCGGCAGTTGGGGAAATGGCAACCACTTCATATGGGCTAACTGCTCTCCTCTGCCCCACTGTTCACATACCATTTTTACACTAGTTTTTTTTGGGCCGGGCCTAAAATTGGGCTGGGCTTTGCCAAACTTTTTCGGGCCTAAAACTTCTACTACTACTTGTTGGGTTGGGCCGTGCTGATCTTTACATATCATTAGTAAATACTCTCTCCGTTTCTTTCAAAATGACAATTTTTTTTGCTTATGGTTATATAATGATGGTGGTCTGCATACTTTAAATGAAGAATGTATGTGGGATTATTGGACCAAAATAAAATACTGGCCGTTTCGAATAAAACACTCCCAAAATAGAAACGTAGCCGTTTTAAAATGAACGGAGAGAAAATTAATATTACAATCATTAACACCATTATTTGGATAAGAAATATGGTTCCATTTTTTCTTTAAAAAAATAAAATAAAATCAATCAATTCACAACATTTTTTGTTGGACTAATTTAAATGTGAAACAAAAGAAAGTCCATACTCCATTCCGCATGGCAATTTTCTTCTAGTCTAGAGAGGAAATAAACCAAGTTATTTTGTGTAGAATGCATAAAAAAATGTTTTTATTTATTTACACTTTCATCATTTCCAATTTTCCATAAAAAAATAGTATGATTCGAAGGAAACTTATTAATTCATTTAAAATAAAATTTATTAAATTCACAATTCCATGATCCCTAGATTTGTTTATAAGAAATCGAGAAGTTATTTTAGAATATAGCACACCGTTGAAGAAAACACTGCATAAATAAAATTAGGAGTCACGCCGGACACGAGCCACTGCCACTTTTCAATCGTCGGTTAGGAAAACGGCGTCGTTTTCCGGTGATGCTGTTCATACAGTTACTTCTAGAATATATGCATGTTACTATTGGTTGTACATTTGTTTCACGCAATTTAGGTGACTACATTAATATATTAATGACCGTTTGGTTAAGCTCGTTAAAACAACTTATAAGTTGTTTAAATGCTTATAAATTCTTTATAGTTATAAGCTCTTTTAAATAAGTTCAACCAAACACCCACTAAGTAGAGCTGTAAAAATGATGTCATGTAAGATAGTAGTAGATGATTATATCATGACGACGAGTCTATATTCATCCTAGCTTATCAAGTTCGTACGAATTTCGAGAATTTCGATACATATGAATTAACATCTCTTTTGAACTTAACATAGTCTTTTGACCGGTTGTCCAAAAATGCACATGGTATGAAATAATAGTGGTGTATCATAATTATTTTGGAGAAAATAAACAACATGTGATAAACGAACAAAAACAAGATTCTTTGAAAGGCGTGATAAAACTTTCAGATCGAATCAATTTGACGGTTCTATCGAATTATTTAACCGGATACAATTCAGAGTTTCGAAGTTTTGTATGGAAAATGTTTTGAGAATCCAGAACCAGAAAAAACGAAAATTTGATCAAATTAAAAACAGGAAAACTGATTCGTCAGTTTCAATGCAGTTATGCAATTTAAAGATTGCAAAATAGTCCTTCGAAATTCCGGAAATTAAATTTCTGATGAATTTTCTACACAACCATTTAATCAGAAATAAAAAAATTTCAAGCTGACATGGCAGCTCGACACCAGCCAGGGGCTCTGCCCCTTGGACCCCGCTACCGGGGACGCTGCCCTCGAACCTCTGTCCTTTAGGGGCTTCGCCCCTAAAATCATAATAAATTTATATAAGCGTGCACTCCGCACCGCCAAACTCATATGATATATTATTATAACAATACTGATCAAACATGTCAATTCAATTACATTAAAATATCCAACAAATTAGAGCATGAAAGGCAAACAATTAAGAAATATGGGATTGTTTAAGAAAAGGACAATTAATCAAGAGAGAAATGAAATTAATAATCAAAGTTAGTTGTAGTAGGAAAACATGTGAATCACTTTGTTGTGCATTCATATTTGATATGTCTACTTTTTCAAATTCTAGTTGTTTGCCCCCTTCAAATTACTATGCAAAAAAAATTGTCAACCAAACGCAGTCTAGTAGTAAGACGTTCTCCATTCAATCAAGAAGTTGGACGTTTAAAATACCTCGGATACGTGTGGAGGTAAGTGTTGTGTTTGCTTGATAAACGAAAAATATATGCAAAAGGTTATAGACTTGATTATTTTATTTTTCTATAAATTCAACCATTTACATGCATGCTATAAATAACCATATATATATTCCTCCCTATACACAAAACTCTCTTTAAAAGGAAAAGAGAGAGTTCTGCCACCAATGAATCACACCACCACCACCACCACCTCCTCCGCCGCAGCCGCAGCTTCATCGAAGGCGGGAAGTTGGCCGTCTCCCGTAATTTCGGCATCACCAGCAGCTTCGTCCTCTCCGGTGCCGGTGATTCAGAGTCCATGCGCTGCTTGCAAGACCCTCCGGCGCCGGTGCGACGAGAAATGCATGCTGGCGCCGTACTTCCCTCCGAACGAGCCGCTCAAGTTCGCCATTGCTCACCGGATTTTCGGAGCTAGCAATATTATCAAACTCTTGCAGGTATACTCCTTTTTTCTTTACTAATAGTAAGAATTAACATTATTTTGTTCGATTGTTTCATATTATACTCTGTTAAACATGAATATTGAAATTATAAAATTCAAAAAATATGTAAAAATCGAGATTCAATTAGTGTTTTCTATCTATTTTTTTAAGTTAGAGCCTAGGGGGCAAAAACTCATGAATTCGAGTCTCGATCTCGTTTTTTATACATTTCGTAAACTTAATGTTTTCAATACTAATTTTTTAGGTATTAGGATATAAAATAATCAAAAAAATCGTTAAAGTGAGCAAACGGCAATCGGTGCCCACAGTGGTGTTCACAGAGTGAGGAGCGACATATCATTTCTCTTTCTTTAAACACATATAAAGTGAGCAAACGGCAATCGGTGCCCACAGTGGAGGAGCGGCATATCATTTCTCTTTCTCTCTTTCTGTAAACACATACTCCCTCCGGTCTTTTACAGTTGAGTCAATTTCTCAATTTCTCCATTATCGCCATTGCCGTCTCTCTCGAAATAATTTTAAATTAATTTAAAATAAATCCAGAAAAGTTTTAATTTTATAAAAAAAAAAAATCCAGAAAAGTTTTTTATTTTTATTTTAAACATCAACAATAATTTTATAAAAAAAAAAATCCAGAAAATTTTAAATTAATTTAAAATAAATTCAGAAAAGTTTTAATTTTATATAAAAAAAATTCAGAAAAGTTTTTTATTTTAATTTTAAACATCAACAATAATTTTATAAAAAAAAAATCCAGAAAATTTTAAATTAATTTAAAATAAATCCAGAAAAGTTTTAATTTTATATAAAAAAAAAATCCAGAAAAGTTTTTTATTTTAATTTTAAACATCAACAATAATTTTATAAAAAAAAAATTCCAGAAAATTTTAAATTAATTAAAAATAAATCTAGAAAAGTTTTAATTTTATAAAAAAAAAAATCCAGAAAAGTTTTTTATTTTAATTTTAAACATCAACAATAATTTTATAAAAAAAAATCTAGAAAATTTTAAATTAATTTAAAATAAACTGAAAAACAAAAAAAATATTAATTAATAAAAAACATTTTTTTTATTAATTAAACAACTCTTCTCAATTATAAACATAATCTCATTATCTTCTCAATTACCAAACATACTTAAAGTACTAAACAACTCTTCTTAATTCCCGTGTCGAAAAGTTTCGACTCAACTGTAAAAGACCGGAGGGAGTATGATAGGTTGAATATTTGATTAAATCGTTTATTTTCTCCTCAATTACTTAAATGGGAAATAAAAGATATTGAGAGTTGACTAACAATAGCTAACAATAGTATTCCTCAACCGTCACGTTTGAAAATTTGAAAGGGATATATATGTAATTTTCAATGGGGAGTTGGCGCCCAACTATAGTGACCGGCATAACCATGAGAGAGAGAGAGAGAGAGAGAGAGAGAGAGAGAGAGAGAGAGGAGTAATGTAGAAAATTTTGATGTTTGTAGGAAGTTGGAGAAAGTGAAAGAGCAGATGCAGTAAACAGCATGGTGTATGAAGCCAATGCTAGGTTAAGAGATCCCATCTACGGCTGCGCCGGCACCATCTGCAACCTCCAGAACCGGATCGACGAGCTTCGAGTCGAGCTAGCTAGAGTGAACGCCGAAATCTTGAACCTGCAATGCCAGAATGCAGATTTGCTCCATCTTCTCTGCACAAAGAATATAGCAACACAAGCAAATTCCACCTTATTCTTTGACGAAGAAATCAATCATGGTGATTCCCTTTGGACGTGATGGAGAGAGAGAGAGAGAGAAATTATTCATGCAATAAACCTGATTATTCATCATGTGAATTTCTTTTTTAATTATTATAGAATTATATTACATTTTGCCCAAAAAATATAAAGAAAAAAGAATAAAATAAATGCACGAAAAAAAGAAAAAGAAAAGAGAATTTTGGACGAATTAATTTCATGATTATATATTAGCCCATGGCCTTTCTCATGAGCTCGTAGCCGGCGAAGTTGATGGCCCCGAGAGGGGCCACCCAGAAGAAGCGCGGAACGGCCCCTCGGAATAGCCCGAGAGGCCCTTCCTGGCGCAAGATGGAGAGGGCGACGACGGACATCGTTGCTGCCTCTCCTGGAAGAGCCGTCATCATCCTTGTCTTGATCACATCGAACGGAGTTGTCATCACTGCAGTTAGTCCCCCGGATATGGCTCCGACTACGATGGTTTCCCAAGGCTCGAGCTCTCGTCTAAGAATCTTCTGGACTGCCTGAAACGGAACAAGGGGTTGTAAACGAGTCGAGCGAAACAGTAGCAGATACAAACTCGCCTCCTATAGACTTTCACTGATCGGGCTCAAGCTTGGCTAGCATACAAACGATCAGCTCTCGACAATTTTTTATCGAATTGAGATTCAAGCAACTTTGCTCATTTACAGTTCTAGTCATAATGGTAGGAAAGGTATCCGAGTTTGAAGATGAATCGTACCTTCTTGGATTCGGCATAAAGGCTGGAACCAGCAACGTAGAACGGTAGCTCTCGACAGAGAGTCATGCCAGTTCCGCGAAAGAAGCCGCTCATACCATCCTGTTGCCAAGTCCCTATCAGAGCTTCACCGACGTGGTTGTATTGACCAGCCTGTAATCTTTGTTTCAAAACCTCAAACGGTACGCGCATGGTTGTTCCGAGAAACGTGCCCAAGAAAGATCCGAGGGATTCAACCTAAAACAGAATGCTCGACGATAATCAGAAGAAATTTCTCTCGTTAAAATATTTATTGACAACACAACATCGTCGAGATGGAGATTGGAAGACCGAAAGAAACATAATCGAAGGAGAAGATGGGCCATTATGGCCCTTACCTGTATATCTGGGAGCGATGGTGCGACGTTTACCAAGGTGATCTTCGTCACTTCACAAATTCCAGTTCGCAAACCATGACTGCAATTTTGAGTAAAGTTAGCATCCAGAAACAGGACACAATCGAGTACAATATTAGAGAGAAACGAGCTTAAATCATACCTTAGAAACTGGCCGACTATAGCTGGTATGGATCCCATGTATAGTCCACGGAGTCCAAGCTGAGGTAGCTTCGACAGAATCTCTGTGAAAGAGAGCGTCGTCGAAGCTTGAACTTGTGTCTGTTCAAACAAGTCGGGACAGAGAATTCAGACGAACTTCGGATGTAAAGACTGTTATATCGAGCTAAGAACACTCTATAGAAGCAAAGCACTAAATACTCGACTAAAAGATAATATCAAAATATCCATTCAAAAAATCGGAAGCAGGCTAAGTGTGATACCTTAACCGTATCAATCGGATGCATTAACAATGTAGAGAACGAACAAGAAATCCCTCCAGCCAATGCCGTTTTTAGAACACTGTCCCTTTGTATTTCAACTCGAGGAGGATCACTAACGTTGCCTCTTCTAGATCTGTTTCTTCTGTAAATAATCGCAACACAAAGCTTAGTTTTACGAAACGTAAGAATGCCATCATTTCAAGAATATTCAAAAGGAAGGATTTAGCCTTATATTACCTCGGCTTTCGTGGAAGGTGATTCGATGGGAGCAAAGCCATAAAACTTCGAAAATGCGCATAGGATTTTGATTCTCCGTCGTTTGCATTCAGATAATGCATAATGGCCACTGCATTATCTTCTGTAGCTGAAAGTCCTGCATTCTCCAGTGAGGCCAAGATCTCATCTTTCTGGAGCATTCCGGATTTGCTGAGACGTAAACTAGTATAAGCTCGAAGAGATGTTGATTCTTTCTTTTCCATCACTGACAAGAACTCATTCCACCCGAACGATTTTGAGAACAGACGGCTTTTAGTATTCTGCATCAACTCCCTAGCGTATCTCCTAGGTAGGTTTCGGTTTATCATTGCAATTTCAAGATCTTCCATGGTAACTTGCCCGTCGCCATCTCTGTCCAACTCGTGGAAAAATCTTCTTCCTATGGAAACGGAATTCAGTATTATTCCAAATCACTTCTTCAAGCTAACTTAGCTGAGCTAGTAAGAAAAGCTCAAACACAACGTGCAGCAAAACAGGAACGAAGCAAAATACTTCGACTTTTAGCTATTTTTTGAACTTACTCACAGAATACGATTTATTCAGCAAGTTTGATTAATTAGTCTAACATTCCCAGCCAAACTGGCTAAACTAAAATCACCCTCAAGAAGGTCTAGCATTCGTGTATTCTGTCACTCGATTCTAATTGAGTTACTACTCTAACAACGAGAGGGTTCGACTAGGAAACAAGCAAACATAGAAAAAGTGCATAACTCTTGAACCTAAACATCAACATAACAACATAATATCACATAATATAGACAAGTATGTATTCTCAGTCGAGTAAAATGTGAGAAGTCGAAATGGAAGACATGCCTTCAGCCTCAGTGTATCTGAAGAAGTCCTGCACCGAAAGCAGCTCCTTCTCGTCTGGATGCTCTTCCTTCGACACTCTCCCTATCCGAGGCAGAAACTCAACCAATCCTTTTAATGACACAGTTCTGAAAAACCGAGTTCTCAACAGCTCGTTCCGATCAACTTCCTCTCCCACATCCTCTCCAGAAGGCACTCCTCTCACTCGAGCAAACCTCGAGCTCTTACACTCATGATCTCGAACAAACACATCGAATTTCGGGAAACGGCTCAGCTGATCAAACAAGAACTCCTTCAAATGCTCAAATGGCAAATCTTTACCTTCAACATTCAATTTCTTGGGCTTAATCCCACCAACCACTCTCTCTCCTCCTTCCACTCTCGCTCTAGAATCACTAAAACAGGAACCATTAACCAAAAAGGGCAATGCCACCTCAAAATGCAAGAGATTCTCACTCCAACTCACTCCATTATCACTTCCACACCTCTCTTGAATCAAATCAACACTGTTCTTATCATTACATCTAAAATTCTCTCTCATCTTCCCCTCAAGAAACTTAATAGGAAAATTCCCTTTTCTAGAACCCTCATTCCTCACAACCCCATCAAAGCAATGCTCAAGATTCATGGCTAAATTCTGGAAATTCGACCCAAGAGGCGAAAACGCTACCTGAACAGAGCTCAAAAGCGACTTCAGTCGATCATCGTCCGCCGCCGCCATAGCTGAACACTCAAGCTCAAATACAATCAAGCAATCATGAACGAGGGTTTGGAGCTTTCGGGAAATCAGAGATGCAGTCAACGCACTGTGAGACTAGATATGCTCAAATGATCGATTCCTCGTTGAAAATAAGCAAACACATAAATCATTTGTTTATTAGCTAGAGAGAGAGTAGAGAGAGAACATGCGGCGGTAGTGATATTCTTGGATTTCTATCAGCTGAAGAATGCAAATTTACAGCAAAGCTCCTGAATTTCGGAGTAAGAACTTCTCGAGTGAAGGGCTTTTGAATCATTGATGATTTCGAGTTCAATTTTCTAGAAGAATTCGGAAAAGGATGAAAAGATCGAATTTTTTCCCCCAAAAGTTGAAGAAAATTGAAAAAACAAACAAAAGAATCTCCACAGATTTATTCAGAAATTATTTTACTATTCAAAAGAAAAGAAAAGAAAAAGGAAATATTCTACTCCCTCATTCTCGTTCAAATTGATGTGTTCGTTGAATATATGAGACGGTGGAGTATCTAATTTCATACACCAACAAACAAGCTTCCACCTCTGATCCTTTGAAAAGATTGAAACTTCATACTATTTGTTTTACTACAATTTACGAAAAACATACTCCAAATTATGAAGACTATACAAAGATTGCAATCCATTTCAAGTTTACTTGCCTCTCTAGTTCCTCATAAGGCTCAAGCGAGGCTAAACTTTCAATACCATCGACCGATAGCCGCATTCAGAGTAGCTCAATTTCGATACTGTTTTAAAAGTGTTTTAATAAAAATACAACCTTTGAAACAGGTCATTCGTTTGGCCTCATCGGTTCAAGGTCAAGGGAGACTAGACTTTCAGTGTAGACATCGGCCTCAAGAAATGTGTCGAAATTTCTAATCTTCGGGCGCCTCAACGAGCCCTCTCTCGGATCATAGACGACGAAACTCGACCCGTAAGCCAACAAGATCTCACCTTTTGCTCCAATGCACAATGGTGTTGAATAAGGCCCTTTCCATGGATCATCAAGGTATGGAACAACCACCACTTTCATCCAAGAATCCCTCATTCCATAATGCTTCAAAATCCACACATCCACACTCACTTTAGGGTAATCACACATCACACATAGTTTCCCCTCAATCGCCCCCAAAGACGGGGCGAAACCGCGATCCAAGTAGCTCGGCTGGTTTACATTCCCTCGTTCCTCGTTTCCCAAGTCGAAGGAAACGATGTCCCACTTCGAATAGTCCATCCCAAACCTCCTCCCCCAATGAAGCTTCCCGCTCACAAACTTGCCATTATCATCGAAAGGCAAGCCATCGTTAAACACGTCGATCGCCTTCCAAGAATCGAGCCTCAAGCTATAGATTTTCACCACACTCTCGTAGCTCCCACTGCAGAAACCGGAGAAGATTCCGACAACCTTGTAATCATCGTTGGCCTCGTCGAAGCCGAATCCGTACTTGGTAATGAACATCCCCTTCTCCATCCGATCATCGGCATCGGGCAATTTCTTGTGCCGTTTGGTGGAAGGGTTCCACAGGAAGAAATGCTTGCCGTTGACGGCGACGCACACGAGGCCATTGCAGCAGCCGACGACGCGGAGGAGGTTGCTCGGGTTCTTCATCGGGTAATCGAGATCGGCGGCGTCCGCCGCCGGCCCATGAAGCAGGGAGCGGAGGGAGCACTGCTTCAGGGCGTAGAACGGTAAGAGGACGGTGGCGATCGCCCGTTGGCGGGAAAAGTCGGAAGCTTCCGACGAGATCTTGAGGTGGGCCCGGCGGAAGTGGCCGGAGGCGATGAGGGCGCGCCATGATTTGGAGACGGAGCGGAATTTGAGGAGGGATTTGACCGGGAGCCTCGAGAGGATTACGTGGATGATTTCTTCGGGGAGGTTGAGGGTTGTGTCGGAGGCGGCGGCGGCGGAGGGTTGGATTCGGCGGCGGACTCTGGCGTTTCTGGGTTGATCGCCGCCGTGGGTGGGTGATTGGGAGTTCGAATTGGTTTCCATTTTTCTTGAGAGTTGACTGTTGGATCGAAGCTGATGAGGATTTTCGCTTCTTTCGAGGTGGGATGGGATTGGTTCGTTCGGTCGTTCGTTCGGTTGTCTTAAAATAGAGACGGATAATTCTATTTTATTGTCTTTGGAAAATGGAGATTTGATCCTCTGTCTTGAATTTTGTGTTCTAATTGTGTACCCAAAATAAATTAAGGGAAATATAGGAAAATAACCACTTTTAAATCAAAATAATAGCCACTATATAAATACAAATAGTAGCCATTTTTTGTGTTAATTGTTCTATATACCCTTAATTATTTTAATTATCTTATCTCTATTCTTTTCTTTTATTCTCGCTTGCTGCCTTCTTCTTCTCCCTTTTTTATTTTTTATTTCTTTTATTTCTTTCTTTCCCTTTTCCCTATTTTTAATCGCCCCCCTCCCATGCTCCTCCTTTTTTTCTTTTCCATTTTTTTCTTTTGCGTTTTTTCCATTTTTCTTCATTTTTTTTCTCTTGTATAATTTTATTTCATAATACATGAATACACAAGTTTTGTAATCATATATTCACGTATTTGTCAAATGTTTGTACTCATGTATTCATCAAATTTTATTTCATAATACATGAATACACGACTCATGAATTCGTATATTCATGTATTGGTTAGATTTTATTTCATAATACATGATTACATGACTCATGTATTCGAATACATGAGTCATGTAATGTTAATCATGTATTGGTGTAAATTTATTGCATAATACAAGAACAAACAAGTCTTGTATTCATGTATAAGGGTAATTTGGTAAGAGTGGCTAGTTTTTGTGTTTTTTATATGAGTGACTATTATTTGTGTTTGCTATATCAGAATGACTATTTTAAGGGTTGCCCCAATAAATTATGTAATTTTAATAGTGTAAGATTTTTTTTTAAATTTGCGTCAATTAAAGATATTAGAAAGAAACTGCGTAATTTTGATTATGATACACAATTGAAACACAAATTTGAGACAAAGGATCTCATCTCTGGAAAATGCCAATAAAAAGAACTGAGAGTAGAGCGGTTCAGACTTCAGATCGAATCTTCTATTGCATCTATAAATAATTGAAACGTGACATAATCTCTCAGACTTCAGATCGAATCTTCTATTGCATCTATAAATAATTGAAACATGACATAATCAAGAGACGTGATTTAGGATCCATTCAAGAATCAAGACCAGTTTTAGTTTTTTTTTACTTATTCAGGTTTTTAAGTTTTACTTAAGATTAACCGAAAAAAGGAATAATGAACATGATGTTTGCGATAAAAAAAGTACACATAACACATTTTTTGTGGACAATCGAAAAATGAATTAAGCGTGCATATATCGTGAACGGATGCAGTATGGTATTGAAAATACAATGGTGTTAATCTATTTGCATGTATCTTTTTAGTCATTCATATAAGGTAGAAATGTTTGGACAATCAAATTTTCACAAACAAAAGCTCTAATATTGTACAAGAAGCATAAATGAGTGACATGTTCTCACACATATATAAGTAAAACAGCATGTAAAAATCAACACAAATCACAAATAAGCTCACAAAAAACACTCACCATTTTGAGTTAGTTGGTAATGGACATCACTTACACTCATATGGAGGAGAAACAAAACATATTGAAGGCCAAAATAGTTATGAGTTCATGGTGATGCCGTTCAAGAACTAGGATCGGGTTCTCGTGGGAGTCGAGTGCTTCTTAGAACGAGCCGGTGAACCGGAGTACGACAATCGTTTCTTAACATAATTGTCTGTCTCCGACCCGTTCGGGCTAGGCACCCTCGACCTGGCCCGTGCGGACTCTGTGTAGGCCATGTAGCCCGGGACGGCTGGCGAGCTGGCAAGGCTCTCGTCGTCTCTCACCGACGAGCCAGCACAGCTCCGCCTCCGGCATTGCTCGGATTGGGTGCTTGTTAGGCTCTTCGAGTCGTCGTCAATGCACATGCCACCTCTAGGGCTTTGAGGCCTAATTCTGCTCCCTGCCCTCGACTTTGGAGTCGAGGGCGACTGCCTGCTGGGAGGCCTGGTACCTCCCAGCAGGGTCGGAGGCTGAGTCTTCGTGTCCCCACGAAGACCAGCAGTATCTGGAGAGTCAACCGCGTCGCCCTTTTCCCAGGAGCTCGTGGCCATCCACCTCTCCAGCCAGCTCCATCCCCAACCGGGATTGGTCGATTCCACGAACGGGACGTTTGTGGAATTCGACAGAGTCTTCAATCTCTGCTAAACAACATAAACACAAAACTACTTAGACTAATGCAACAAGTGAAAGGAGATTGGAAAAGGGATCAATGAAAGTTCATTACTTGATGTGAGTATGAATAAGCTAAGGCTCTCTCTCTCCTCATTGAAGCTTCTTTCCTATAATGAATGTCTGCTTCAATCTGCTCTTTCGATCTCATGCTTTCGTCCCAGTTTTCTTCCTTCTGTTGCATAAAATTTATGTGAGATTCTTGCAAGAAAAATAGATGTCGAAATCAAGAACTTACGAAGGTCGTCGACTTGGCAAGATCGTTGTCGAACATCTGCACGATCTGTGATGGATTCTCTTCTACCAATCTGATTCGCCTCACGCGAATCTCCGACTGCAGACGAGCCATCGTCTGCATACGCTTCAGGCTCGCCGCCGCCTGCCGCTCGACTGACTTCCCTCTCACCACTGATTCCAGCCTCATTAGGCCTCTTAGAGCTCTCAGAACTCTCCTTGCCTGAATTCAGACAAAAAAAAAAAAAATGAGAAAAAATCCTCTGTTTTTTTCATAATCTTGATGGAGTGAAACTATGATCGTACCATGTAGCCTCGGAAAGCTGCTTGAATGGTGATGGAAGCGATCTCTTCCTTAGTTTTGGGCGGGGCGTACGCTGCTGCTCTGAGGCGGACGACCTCTGCTGCAGCGTTGGCCGCTGCAACGGCCGCCTCGGCGGCCATTGCAGTGACGATGGCGACAGAATAGGCTTGCCTATTCTGCTCGCTCTCTGCTTCAAGCAACTTCGTCGTTGAAGTTGCTTGAAGCACGATCGCCTTCTCAGAGGTCGTCGGCACCTCTTTTAGTGTCGACGGATCTAGATTTACGCTCCTTTGCCTCCGGAAACATCCTCTTCTTTTTTTTAGCTTGTTTTGGTTTTGTTTGGATTTTTCACAAGTGATGGCTTTCTTGAGTGCAGAAAATAAGGAGCTTCTCTTCCCCATTTCTTATTGCAGCATTTCTTCAAACAGAAACAGAGTTGAATTAAGTTTTACTAATTTGAGAAAATTTTTGTGTAGTAAGTATTCAACCAATTTCTTGATTCTGGAAATTTTCATTCCAAGAATTCATCTACACAAATTAAAATGCATTGATGAAGATGAAGATAGAGTTATTAATGGCAAAGCAAATGTGATGTAACTTCTGCCCCCCACCCCACGAAACTCTCTCTCTCTCTCTCTCTCTCTCTCTCTCTCTCTCTCTCTCTCTCAAACACACACACAAAAACACACAGCTGAGCAGTGAACTGTTGAAGAAAATTGAGAGGCTCAAAACACAACTGAAAATTAGATACCTGAAACAGAAATCTTGACACGTGGCAGCTGCTTCAAATCTTCAAGCTTTTCTTCAACAAACATGAAAAAGTTGGGAAGTAACATGCACGAGTTGCATATGAAAAATGTGATTTCTGAGGTTGAAGAAAGTGTCTGAGTTTTGGAAGAAGAAATGTTGTAGCAGACAGGAATAACGAGCAGGGGCAATTTGGGAATTATACAGACGGCCTGCACAGGAGGTAAGGTAATTGGTGGGGGAACTCATATATGCGAAGAAATGGAGATCGATGGAGTTGTGCTGGCCCACTCATGATTCCGACTCATCACTCTAGAGAGAGAGAGAGAGAGAGAGAGAGTTGATGTGTTCATGTTCATGTTAGCAGGCAACAAGCAAGCTACTTATATTCCAGATTTTGGTGTTTTCCTATGAAATGATCAAACTACTTACTCCCTCCGTCTTTAAATAAGTGTCCCCGATGTAGTGCATTGCACTACATCAGGGACACTTATTTAAAGACGTAGGGAGTAATTTTTATATGTCTCAACGAACGTGAGTCGTTTCATTATACAGTATTACATATATTCATGACATGTTTCAAGTTCGTTGCAACGAGGGAAAAGAGAATAATAAATACATATGATAGGATAGAGGAGAATATTTATGAGATTTGGTGTATTGGTTGTGAAGCATAAAGAATCCAATGACCTTCTCACATAAAATCTTTGTCCAAATAATATTATTAAGCTTTCTAAATTCATATAAAAAAATTACTACTCCTAAATTTTTTGTAATTATAAAAGAATTGTAGAACATGAATATGTAGCATTTCTTGTTCAAAATACTACATAAATTAAATGTTTTTTTTAAATTTCTTTTGTGAAGCATAATATATTTTCTTGTACAAATTTTTACATTTATTCACATATTTATTGGAGTGAATAATGAAAACAAGAATTAAAAACAGTTGCCAGTTTAGTTGGCAAATATAAATGTCCTCACATGTTGTATTTTACCAACTTTGCCCCTCTCTCTTCTCCTATATCTGTATTACATCCCGTTTATAACGAGCCTACCAAATACTGTTATTCTAATATAAGTGTGCTCGTTATCAACGAGATAGATGTAACATTAATTATGTATATACGACTCTAGTTATTAATGTACAATTTTCTTTATTTCATCACTGAATGGGCAATTTTTGTAAAATAAAGCCCAACATAGATCATTTCAATGTTCTTTAAAGGGCATAATTGTCCTTTTTGTCCACATGCAAATTTTTTGTACTTTATTTTAATATATGAGTTGGAGAAAACGACTTCATACCTTTTTTTTTTTTTTAATCTTTTTTTTTTCTTCAAAATAAATAAATAAATAATTATTGCCATTCAATAAAGGGCAACATGATAGTCACTACTTTGACAATCACAGAAAGCTTTCTCCGTCTACCATCTCTGTGCTTCGACTTTTTTTTAGCACGCATTTCAATGTGCTTAAAAGTAGATGTTACAATAAAGTTTTGATAAAGTTTCAATCGAACTAGTATAGTATAATATACCTATATCAAATTTGACCTAAACTTTATCGTTCATTGACTTTTCAACACATTGAAATGCGTGACAAAACAGTCAAAGCACAAAGACGATGGACAGAGTTCCGGCTTTATATAATCCATGCATTAAAGCTTAGTTTCATTTCATCACTGAGAAATCAAGATTTTGTCACTTCTCCCTCCCTAATTATCATACACATAAAGAAGATTTTAATGGAACTATATTTCATTGTTATCTTTGAAAACATTACAACAAAAGCTAAAAAATATACAAACATATAAATGAGAATATGCTGAGAATCAATACATTCACAATCTGTAGACAAATACCTACACATATATGTAGTAGTATATATAAATGGAAACAGATTCTGATTCTTGAAAATACCTCAAACTGTGAGATCGACTCTCGTCTCGGTTCCCGTTTCGTCGGTCTTGGCTCGTTTCGGAGGCGGGCTGCATCCACCTGCGCTTGGTTCGCGGTCCTTGCAGCTTTTGGACGATTCTACTTCTTTAGTGTCTCGGTTTTCGAGAGGTGGGGTGTCTTTCGGGCTAGACTGATCATGATCATGATCAGGTGATTCCGATTCTTCTTCTTTTGTGTCTTGGTTTTCGAGAGGCGGGTTTTCCTTGGGGCTAGACTGATCATGATCATGATCAGGTGATTCCGATTCTTCTTCTTTTGTGTCTCGGTTTTCGAGAGGTGGGGCTTTTGGGGGGCTCGACTGATCATGATCGGGCGATTCTGACTCAGTTTTACTGACACAGAGCTGCGTTTCAGAAGTCTGTGATTGAGGGTTTTCGTCTCTGTTTGATGAGGAGGCATTGTGCTTTCCTTCTTCCATCTTCCTCTGCTGTTCGAACATCATCTCGAGGTGCTTCCCTTGCTCTTCGATTCGAAACTGTAGATTCCTTTGAATCTGAAGCAACAGAGGTTTCATTGATTAAGTGAACTCTCATATTAGAATGAGAGTTGATACTCTAAAGAGAGATTATGATCCCTTCATGTAAAAAAGCTTGATCTCGACTCACAAAGCAGTCGAGCTTGTTAAGCATAAAATTAATGAGAGATGAAATTATGAAGCATACAAAATGCAACGGAGAAACAACTAGTCGAACTCAGACTGGAGCTCGTGATTGGGCTTAAAAGTATACTATTCAGCAACCTCAATGAGATCAGACAAAAATGTTGTGTTCTCAGTTGCAGAAATCAGAAAGAGACTTGAAGAAGCATACCTCAAGCTGTTCGTGGAGCTGCTTCTGGACTTCCATCTGCAACCTAAGCGCTTCGGTTATCCCAATTGCACTGCCATCAAAAGATGAGGTTTAAGGTTACATATAATGAACGAAAAGTTAATTACTTCGACTAGGGAGATTGTACTATTGTACCATGCCATTGCGTATTTGGCTGATACAGAATAATTCGTAAGCTAAATCTCGTAACACCTACATTTTGTATGTTTGCAATCTAAACGTATTTAGTGCGTCTCAACTTAGGTCTTCGAAATGGGTGTACGTTTAGAGGAATTGAAGAGATGAAACGTAGAAAAGTAGGTGAATACAACACCGAAAAGTATGGGAAACCAGACTTACGTCTTCAAGTCCATGGATGTCATGTCAGCAACATTTCTCGATTTCTTCTCTGGTGTTCCTAGATCAAGAACAGGAAAATGTAAGTTCAGAAGAATCGTGATAATGCCTTGTAGGATACCAATCAAGAGGCTAATATCACTTTCTAGCACAAAGTATGGTTTAGTTGATCAAATACGTCATATATAAAACACAACTAGAGTGGCAATCCGAACCTTCTGATGACTCTGGCTTGTGTCTCGCTGTTCTGTATTTCTGAAATTTCAGAGGCGTGATGAAGTGAGACGAATTTCGGCTTTTAAATCAAAGAAACTATGGTTTTGTAAGCAAGAAATTCTCGTTACCTGCAAGTGGCTCTTTACGTGGTAGATTGTAAGGCCATCGACATTCATGAGTTTCAACACAGCTTTCGGTGTAGCTCCTGCATGGTCGATTTTCATCAAGTTTCGACAAGAGCATGATTACAGTTTTCAATCTCATCGATATGAAATTCACAAAACAAAAGAGAAAGAGCTTACGTTCACCACCACCGAGTTTATTAACAGACTCGATAAATGCTTCGTGAAGTTCAGGAGTCCAACGCATCCTTGCTTTGGTTGCTGGTGAAGGACAAGGAGAGGTAACTACAGGAAGTGACTGACAACTTGGAACTGAAGGAAGTCGATGCTGATGAATTTGCGGATGGTATAACGAGTCGGGTGGAAATTCCAGCAGCTGTAGTACCAATAAAAATTATTAATCCATGGTGGAAATCAAGATTTAGATATGTGCATAAGAAAAGCTACCAAACGACGACTAGAATCTTGTTAGACATGAAACAGTAAATCGAGAATGAAATATAGGCGAGAAGCAAACCTTGGCATCGAGATCTGGAACATTGACATCAACGAGAAGATCACTCAAATTCAAATCAAGTGAATCGTCGACTGTGACTAACTGATCAGCCCACTCCCTCCAGTCTGTTCTCCTAGCAGTTTCTTCCGATGAAACAAAGTCTCTACAGCTTTCCACTTCATTATAATGGAACTGGTTTTCTCTAGAAACCGAAGGTGAAGGTTGGCTTGAGTAAGAACCTCCCTTATCGTTCAGCGACTCAGAAATGAAAGGTGGGATTTTCAATCGGCTTAGATTAGGCGACATGGAAGAATGACAAAGACTGGTAGGGGAATTGGAGGCAGACGAGAACAAATGCCCAGCATTTCTGCTGTCGATCGATAGTACACTAGGAGAAGAGGAAATTAGAGTTGTGGTTAGTTCTTGAGCTAAAGTAACCTGAGGTGAATCGGGAAGTTTGGGATACTTTTCTTCGGATAGCGTAGGTAGAATATGCAAAGATCTGGTTGAAGCTCCAGAGGCTTCGACTTCTTTTGAACGAGTTCCACTAGATTTCTTCTTGAATAATGCAGGAGCCATATTCGGGTTTTTCCCCATCAACAGATGAAAATCGAAGGATTGCTCCTATACGTTGATCAGCTGACAGTTTAGCTTAAAAGCTAAGAGAAATCTGTAACCATGCAGCAACAATTCCACCATCTGGAAAAGAAAGAATCGAACTACGAAAATCATTATGCGATATTAACAAATCTTTGGTGATTTTTTTGCCATTTTGGCTTGTGAAGAGATGTTTCTACCCTCTCCATCAAAGTGGTGAAAAAGATTGAAACATGGCTAGAAAACATCTTCTCACAAACCAAAAGGCGAAAAACACGTATATTAACTTATAATAACACGATACTCTTTTGCATCATCGAAGTATATGCAAACATATTTCAGAAACTGCATACTCACATACAGGTAAAGTCTAACCTCTCCCACACAGATACAATCGTTATACTGAACATAACGTAGGTTCGATTAAAGGACTGCTACTTTAGAAAACCGCAGCCATCATAGGCTGTAATCAAGCATGATATAGCATATACAGAAACTACACAGTACTTAAGCTCTTCCACATTCAACGGGACGGGATAGAGTTTATGCAAACGAGCCACACTTAAGTTCAAACCTCACAACACCACCAAACCTTGTGCAGTCACAAAGGTTCGCCTCGAAATTCCTCGAATATCTAACAATCATCACTAGATTTGCAGAATTCTAAGACCAGATTCCTTCCATTTCATAAGAAACTCAATCTTAACTTCCACAAAGAATCCCATTTCACCAAAACAAGAAAACCAATTATCAAAAGACAGCTAAACAACCTCAAACTATGGAGTTACAAACATATTCACGTAACTATGGATATTCAAAGTGGGCCCACCCCAACTATTATCCTCACATTCATCACTTGCAGAAAAAAGGTAAAAAAAAAATTCACATTTTTTTGTTGGGGGGGTGAAAAGCTAGCTCACCATCTACTCTAATTTCACCATCAACAACTCTCCCAACAAATCCAAGCCCAGAAATTCAAGAAATCAGCAACATTCGACAAATCAAACCCAGAAATCAAGATTCAAAACCACATTTCACCCAAAACTGCAAATCAAAACATCAAAACAAAAAAACAAAAAAAAACAATCTTTGCATCAAACAACACAAACCCATCTCATTCCAACCAAAACCCACCACGAAAATGGCGGAAAAACTGAAAAATGTAAAGTGGGAAGAAATCAAGAAACACGAGGAAAGAGCAAACCTTTTTGAATCCGATCCGTAGATGAAACTATGGCGGCTAAATATATAAATCAACAGTGAGGAGAGTGGGAAATTTCTGGGGATATTTTTCCCAAAATAGCGACTTTCCAAAACAAGAAGAGAGAAATTATTGGTGATGTGAATGAATGAATATGAATTTGCTGGGTGGGGTGGGGTGGGGTTGGGTGACTGCAGCTACCTGAATCTGAATGATTGTTGGGCGCTTTGAGTAGAGAAAGGGGTGAGAAATTCTTGCCGTTTTTTGTCGGATTCCAAGTTAGAGAGCTGCTGATTTGGAATCTCACCATTAGTGAGGTGAAGGTTGAATTTCCTTTTACAGTAAATGTAAATGGATAGTGGAAGAAGAAGTACAATTTTTAACTGTTTCTTGATTTTGATTTTTTCAAGTAATACTATTCTGCAAGTTTTGAGGGTTAGTTATTTTAGTTACCACAACTGTTTATTTCCTAATATATCAATGATTATGTTAAAATTTGAGTGTTTGTTTTGGTAAAAACTTCAAATGTTAGGGTCTATTTATTTTCTTGAAATTCAAGAGTAAATATCAGGACTTGTGGAATTGATATTATCTAGTTAATTATCGGACTTATTCTTACATAAGTGGACTCATTAACAACGAGAGTGAGCGTAATCATGCAGATGTGTCATCTAAATCATTTTCTAGTCAATCGCCAGACTTATTCTAATATAAGTGAGCTCGTTATCAACGAGAGCATAATCAATTAGGTGGAATGTCATCTAAAGCATTTTATGGTCAATTATCAGACTTTTTTTTTTAGTGGAGTCAATTATCAGACTTATTCTAACATGAGTGATCTTGTTTACAAGAGTGAGAGTAGTCATGTGAAATGTCATCTAAAACATTTTCTAGTCAATCATCAGACTTATTCTGATATAATTGGACTTATTATCACAGTCGAGCATAATGTCATCTAAGAATGTAAAAATATTGAGTTGGTATAAGTACTTCTAAGACCAATTCAATCAATGTAGGAATCTATAATTTTGCCCAAAAGTCTAGACAAGCAAAAGCTTGATTTATTTAGAAATATTAACATTTGAATCACTATAGAATAAGTATTAGCTCATCAAATTTGTCTTTCCTAGGATTCATTTGTGGTGTACAATGCCCTTTGTCCATATTATATGTACAAAGAAATAATGTAGTACAAAAATTATTATATAAAAGGTACTACAAGTGGCGAAAAGAAGATTATACAAGTGGGAATTAAAATAATTTAATAAAGTAGCTATCCTTGTCAATATTTTCTTTAGATATTTATATTCAATTCTCTTTCCAGCCCAATCATTTCCCAACAACGCATATAATCATGATTTTCTTTTCTAGAATCAATATATATATAATACCGATACGGATCCCGATCCTACGTGGCATCGCGTATGATTTTCTTGAATATTTTCGAATATTCTCATTGATTTGGCTTATTTTATATTTATTCACAATGAATTCTGTCCCACATCGATTTTTTACAAGAACTTAACAATGGATTACCTATATAAATAGATCCATATATTTCCACCAAAATTTATCTTTAATTTGAGAAACTACATAATTAATGTAAAAATCTCAAAAACAACCTATATAAATAGATCCATATATTTCCAACAAAATTCATCTTTAATTTGAGAAACTACATAATTAATGTAAAATTCTCAAAAACAAAAATTAAACGATTTTTTTATTTGTGAAAAATTACCCTATTTTTTATTTGAGTAACGGGTTGCTTGAAATAATTAATTTATTATACAAAATTATGTATTTTCATTAAAATTTTATGTAAAATCACGAAATAAAGTGAATCCCGTCAAATTTCGAACTACCCTAATTTTTTAATTACCAAGTAATAATCATGAATTCTGTCCCACATCGATTTTTTACAAAAACTTAACAATGGATTACCAATATAAATAGATCCATATATTTCCACCAAAATTCATCTTTAATTTGAGAAACTACATAATTAATGTAAAAATCTCAAAAACAAAAATCAAACGATTTTTATATGTGAAAAACTACCCTAATTTTTTAATTACCAAGTAATAATCATTAAATCTATTCACTATCAATTGTCCCACATTGATTATATAGGATTTTTACAAGAATTAGTGACAAAGTACATATATAAATAGATCATGTATCTTCACCAAAATTCATATTTGATGTGAGGAAATGCATTACTAATTCATGCTAACGTTATATCGAACATCGGGCTAACGGAAAATTTAACGGGCAGATATGCACTATTCATGCTAACGTTATATCGAACAACGGGCTAACAAAAAAATTAACGGGCAGATTTGCACTATTCATGCTAACGTGATATCGAGCAATGAGCTAATCGAAACATTTTTAAAATAACGGGCAGATTAAAATAATTTATAAGAATTCGTAATAATCTATTTCTCTGAGTTTATATATTTTGAGGAGAATAACTGTTATAATAAATAACGGGAGGTTTGACATTCATACCACATATAATTATTTGAGAAATGTTAGCCTTTATCAACACATTTTTATTTCAATATACATGTTCGACAGGTGCTTTAGATATAAAATAAATACAACTTTTTTTTATCAGTTTCATCGAAACAAACAACGGGTGACTTGATATATTTTGATATTTTTCTTTATATTTTGCCTAAAATTAACAATATAGAGTCGAATTTTGGCGTGACTTAGTAAAACTATATAGTTATTTCAGAAATGTTAACCCTAACTATCCCTTTTTATTTGGTCAAAAAGATCCATCTGAAGGGTGCTTTAGTTAAAATAAAAACGGGGTGGCTTAATATATTTTATTTAATTTTATATTTTGATTAAAATAACATTATAAAGTGATATATGTCACATTTTGACGGGATGAAATAATCGTAAAAATATTAATTTACTAACTCATTTCATATTACCACGAGTAACGGGCTGCTTGAAATAATTAATTAATATACAAAATTATGTATTTTCATTAAAATTTTATGTAAAATCACAAAATAAATTGAATCCCGTCGAATTTCGACGGGTATTGCACTAGTTTTGTATTAATTTATTCTCAACTTGCTCTTTGAGGAATGATGGAGATGGGTTTAAAACTGTAAATAGGAATACTTAAATTGGAAAGTGATATAGATTTAAATGAAATGAAAGGAGTTAATTATGGATATATTGAGAAAAAACAATAATGGATTAAGGTTATTATATTTCATGCAACATAACTTTTTAGCTTATGTATCCTTTTTAATTATCCGTCCCTTTACGGACATAACGTTTCTAATATAATATGTAAATATAAAATAATAAAACGTAACAACTAGACAAGAGAAGTAATATACTGATGAGAGTTTTATTTCATCAAAATGAAGTCCCACGTATATTTAGATGCTTTACCAATCAATATTGAAGAGAACAATTCACTTTAATATTTCATATAGATTTAAAATAATTAATGATAATACTATTTCAAGATAGGTTAGTAAATTATAAGAAAACTAAAAATAAAATAAATCATCAAAGTGTAATTTGAAATTGACAAGAACAATTATTGGATTTGGACCTAATTCTTCTTAGTCTAGTCTCTTTGTAATGATTTATGACACAATATTTTATCAGTATAATATACTACATTCGTCCCACTTCATTTACTGATGGAATCCTCTGTCTCCAAAATTGTGTATCAATCGTGTACCAAGTCAAAACTACTTAATTTTGTTCTTATATTTTTAATTGTTGTAAATTCAATAATTTATTAAATTGACAAAACTACGTAGTTTTAACTTGGGTACACGATTGATACACAATTTTGGAGACAGAGGATCTAATCCGCTTCATTTAACTTATAGAGTGAATAAATGTAAGATATAAATAATATAACAGATTAATTAAATAGAGTGGAACGGAGGGAAGAGATTGGTAAACAATCAACAAGTTGTCAACTTGGTTAATAATATATAATCAACTTGCCTTTTATTTATGTAGTAAGTATATTAATTTTAATCTAATTTAATTTGGTCACTTATTAGCTGACAAAATTAACGTTGTTTAGAGCTAAAAAACTTCATAATTTAGTGTCACCTCCCACATGAAAATTCACTACATATTTTTATTATTTTCATTTTTGTAGGGATGATTTGTGTATGAATATATAGGGCAAAAAAAAATATTTTTGTTTATAATAAGTAATTTAATAATTATTAAGCATCTAATTAAAAAGAGATATGTGTGTACAACATAAAAAGTAGGGAACTTCTATTGAAATATTGCTAAATTGAGGCCAAAAATTAAGGGACAATTCTCAAACATGAAGAAGAAATTGAATGGTCGAAAATCATCGTCGACAACAAAAAAAATAACCCCCCCAATAACTTGCAAAACATGCATATTGAGCAAAACAACCTAGCCTCTACTCGGCGTCTCTCATCCCTCTCGTCTCCGATTCGTGACCCGTTCCCCAGTGTCACGAGCGGAGGATGGAGCCCTCGGCGCCGAACGCGGCTGGCTCTTCCACTATGATGGAATCGTGCATCTCCGGCCAAACACCTGTTCCGACCTCCAAAAACTCGTACGCCCTAGAGATCAACCTAATCTCCGCCCAGGACTTGGCCCCTGTGTCCAAGTCCATGCAACCCTACGCGGTCGCATGGATTTACCCTAATAGGAAGAACATAACCCAGGTCGACCAGGAAGGGCATAAGAACCCTAAGTGGAACGAGAAATTCAACTTCCGCCTTAAGGACGACCTGCCTGAGGACGCCACGGTGACCGTGGAGATCTACACGCTCTCCTGGTTCCGTGACGTCCTGATAGGCAGTGTGAGCGTCCCCATCCATGACCTTGTTGAGCCATTGGCCCAGAGCCCGACCGACACCAATAAAAACACGCGTTTCGTCACGCTCCAGATCCGGACCCCTAATGGCGCCCCGCAAGGCATACTCAGCATCGGGGTAACCCTGCGGGACGGGACAGCGGTCAAGAGCATGCCCCTCAACCAACCGCCGCGCAAGAACCTCCTGACCGAACCGGTCGACAACGAGAAGATAGAACTCATCTCGAAAATCGAGATGTGGCGGTCCATGAGCACCGGATCGGGCCTCCCGAACGACGAGGACTTTACATTGAAACCCGGGTCCATCGTCAACGGCTCAATGTGCGAGGCCGGGTCCGAGATCTGCTCCGACATCGGACCCTCCGCCTCCGTGGTGGCGGCGGAGCTGGCCATGAAGATGATGCCACCGCCGCCACCGCCCAAGAAAAGGGCTGCCGACAGCGACGACTCTAGCTCAATCCTAGGGGACATGACACTCGAGCAAGCTCAGGCTAGAGGGTACAAGGTGACCACCAAAGACAGGTGGCGGAAGGGGATGGCGGCGGCGGCGGCCAACGACGGCGAAGACTCGGAGCTTTCAGTGAGGAACGGCGGCAAACGGAGCGCCGAGGGCAGCCTATTCTCTTGCTTCGCCGCCGGCATTGAGTTCACGATAGTCTGCGGCGCCGCCAGCAAGAAACCGAGCGGCGGCGGCGGCAAGAAACCGATCAGCAGGAAGAATTAAAGATTGCAAAAAATTTGGAAAATTAAATTCGATGAGTTGCCGAATTTTTTCCTTTTCTTGTTTGAATTAAATTTTTTTACAAAAAAAAATGGTGATTAAATTAGCAGCCATTTCTTGTTTGATTGATAAGAGCAGAGATTGTACTCTTTCTGAACTGTGAGGTGTTGTTGTTTAGAGGTAGACTCGATTGATCGATTGATATTGTCTTTTTTTTAACCGGTTCGTTTCAGATTCCGTCGTACTGTACTTTTCGATATCTCTCTTCAAATTTCGATTTCTTGTTGCTTAATTTCATGTATGTATGTTTGTGATGTGCGAAATTAATGTTTATAAAAATTGAATAGTAGTTAAATATTCATTATTGGTTTGATTAATTTTTGATAACGATATGGATTTTTGTTTTTAATGGAGGATATAATGGAAGCATAATAGAATATTCTTACACTTTGTCACTTTCGATATTCATAATTGAATTTGAGCATATTAATATTTTATTAAAAATTATGGATATTATACATTGTCCAATCCTTGATTAAGTATTTAATATATGTAGGGTATCTTATTAAAAAAAAGAAAAAAAAAAAAAAACAGAATTCGTATGTCCCTCTGATTATAGGGACATTTCGTAAAATTGAAATTTCTAATTCAATAAAATTCAAACACATCCCTTTAACTCACTAACTATCACTTTAGCACATTATCATCACTCCTGTCTTAATTATCGTAATCGGAAAAAAAAAAAAAAAAAATCCTCTTACTAATAGGACATGACGCAAGGAGTATTATTTAAGTAAACAAACTAAAATTTGGAATTGACTCGTTTATTTTTTTCACTCTTACGATCTTTATATCGAATCGAAAGTCCGATGCATTTATTGTTTGGACTTTGTAAAGGATTTGAGTACTCCTAATAGTCGTGTTTAATTTAATACTCAAGAAGAATTACATCAGACGAAAATATAATTACATAAAAGGTTGGGGATCAAAATGTAATTTAGTTATAAAGTTATGCCGAACTTCAACTTTTCCCCCCCTCTCTCTCCTCCCTCTCTCTCTCTCTCTCATCTTTGCCGTCTTCTAACTCAACCTGAACTAAAAGCAAACACCTCCAGCTTTCATTCCTTTTTTCTAACTTTTTAATTCATTCTTTTGCCTTCAAAGGAATAATAAATTAAATGTATAATTCTGCATTCTATTCATAATTTCATATCGGTGGGTGTTGGGAATTTCACATACCTTTGAAAAATTCAAAAAAAACTCAAAAAAAAGTTCAAGAGAGAGAATGTTTGGATTGTTGGATTGTTGCAACTCAGATTCTGAGAGAGTGTTTGAGGAATTTGAAGAGGAGTTCAACACTTTTTCTTTGCCTTCACCCCTTCCACCATGGCCTAAAGGTTTGGAGAAATTTCCAATAAAGATTCCATTTTTATCTCTAATTTATGCTTCAATTTATGTTATTTGTAGTCTAATTCTGCTTCTGCTTCAACCCTTTTCTGTTCTTGATTTTTTATTTATTTTATATGTATATAATTTCAATTTTTGACTGTAATTTCTGCTTCATTTGTGTGTTCTCTCATCGGATTCTAGTTATTTTGACCTTACATTCTTGAAGAAATCGAACACAAAGAAGAAAGAAGTACTCCCTCCGTTTCTTTCGAAATGGCCATTTTTTTTTGGACACGAAGTTTAGGATATGAGAGATTGGAGTAGTTAAAGTGGTAGTCTAGGTGCTTTTACGGTTGATTAAGTGTTAATGGATGCTTAGCTTGTGAAGCACATGGCCTTGTTGGGTCGAACACATAAAGTGGTCATTTTGCAAAACACACCCCTAAAAGGAAACGTGGCCGTTCGAAAGAAACAGAGGGAGTAGTTAAATTTCTCTAGTTATTCTGTTTTTGCTCTAAGAATTTTGTGTTTATATTTGGGATTTGATATTGGTTGAGTATTGTCAAGGTGTGAAACCTTCTATCTCCTATCGTGTTTCAGTCTCGTATTCGCCTTCAAAGCACGTTCGAACCCGAAGAACCTTTCGTTTTCGGGTGAAATGGGCTAATGTTTGTTTCGAAGTTATTGTGGAATTTCTTGCTTTCAAGTATGCTCTAATTTTGGCCAATGTGTTAAAGAGATATTAGGTCTATGAAAAAGATTGGATTTTTAAGTATATATATACTTTTGCAGGTAGAGACTTTGCTCAAGGGAAGATATCCCTAGGAGAAATCGAAGTAGTAAAAATCAAGAATTTCGATAAGATATGGAGTTGTAGTCCGTCTCGTGGGAAGGCGAAAGGGGTGAGTTTCTATAGTCCCGTTGGCATCCCAGACGGCTTCTTCAGCCTCGGTCACTGTTGTGTGTCGAGTGACAAGAAGTCGAAGGGATGCTACGCTCTAGCAGCCAGATCTGTATCCGTAGACGCTGAAGGAGATGTCTCGAAATACGAGTCTCCACCTCTTGAGAAGCCTCTAGGCTATAGTCTAGTTTGGAGCTCAAACTCTAGTAGTGATGGAAGTGGTTATATTTGGATTCCAAATCCTCCGAAAGGGTATAGACCTATGGGGTTCGTAGTTACAGTCGAGCCTCAAGAACCCGACACCGAAGAAGTACGATGTGTCCGAGCTGATCTAACCGAAAGTTGTGAAGTTAGTGAGGTTATATTTGATAATAATTCACTCCTGTCTAAGGATGAGTTCTATGTGTGGAGTACAAGGCCATGCAAGAGAGGGATGCTTTGTGATGGTGTGCCTATAGGTACGTTCTTCTGCAGTCGAGACAGGAGTCGGGGAGACGAGGAGATGAGCGTCTCTTGTTTGAAGAATCTCGACTCTTCCCTACGTGCAATGCCGACTTTGGAACAGATTCGTGCGCTTATAGAGCACTACGGCCCGAATCTCTACTTCCATCCGGACGAGGCCTATTTCCCCTCGTCCGTTTCTTGGTTCTTTGAGAACGGAGCTCTTTTATACGAACAAGGGAAGGATAAGGGCATAGCCGTAGATTCGGAAGGAGCGATTTTGCCCCGTGGAGGGGAGAACGACGGAGAGTTCTGGCTCGACCTGCCAGACGTTGGTGAAAACGGCGACTATGTGAAGCGTGGCAACATCGAGAGCGCTGAGCTTTACGTTCACGTGAAGCCTGCTTTCGGAGGGACGTTCACGGACATCGTAATGTGGATCTTTTGCCCGTTCAATGGTCCCTCGGCGATCAAAGTTGGTCCGTGGAGCTACACGTTCGATAAAATAGGCCAGCACGTAGGCGATTGGGAGCATTTCACCCTCCGTGTGAGCAACTTCGAGGGAGAGCTCTCGAGCGTGAACTTCTCCGAACATAGCGGCGGAGGATGGATCGACATCTCCGATCTCGAGTTCTTCAAGGGAAACAAGCCGGTCGTGTACGCCTCAAAGCATGGACACGCGAGCTTCCCTCACGAGGGATGCTACGTACAAGGCTCGAGCAAGCTAGGAATCGGAGCGAAGAACGATTGTGCAAAGAGCAAGTTCTCCATCGACTCGAGCACCCGGTACAAGATCGTTGCAGCCGAGTACCTCGAAAACGACGTCGTCTCGGAGCCGCATTGGTTGCAATACATGAGGGAATGGGGCCCTACTGTTGTTTACGACTCGACATCTGAACTGGAGAAGATACTCAACCACCTACCGTTCTTCATTAGGTTCTCTGCCGAAAACCTCGTAGAACTGTTCCCGACCGAGATCTATGGCGAGGAGGGGCCAACGGGGCCGAAAGAGAAGGATAACTGGTGCGGGGACGAACGGTGCTAGCCACCTGTTGCTCTCGCCTCTCGCGAACGATGTTCAAACACTCGAATCATCGGAGTTTTCGACTGTAAGATGGAATGGATTCTTTAACATTCTACTACTGCCTCTAGATTTTGATACTTTAGCATGCAAAATTAGGGGAGAAAGGCATTAGTACTTTGTAATATACATCTCAAATAGAATTTTCTTGTTCCGTATAGAATTTTCCCATCTCACACTGTAACAGAATTTTTCATGTTATTCTATCAATTTCAAGAGTTGAGCAAGCAGGGGAAGATAAGTTTTGTTGGGAAAAAACCAATATATCATCAATTATCCCTTAGCACAGCAGAAACTAATCACCCAAGAGATATATGTTTGTAATCGAAAAACTCAATCCAAAGTTTCACAATCAACCAACAAGCTAATGACTAAGCAAGTAATCGAAAGCAAGTAAAGATAACGAACACGAGATTTACGTGGTTCGGCAACTTGCCTACATCCACGGAGGTCTACAAGATATTCCACTAGAATAGAGAAACACAACTCCTTGCACAAACCGCAAGTTCGTCCAGTGTAGAGCTACCGATTTTACCCAAGAGAATAAATCCTTAATCTCTTGTACAATCTCTCTCTCTCACGCTCTCTTGTTTCCCACCCCTCTCTAGCTCTCTCACGCTCAAAGATATGAACCCTAACTATTCTAACACACAAAAGTGAGTTAAATAGAATAAGACCCGTCAAACAGAGTCCAACGCACGGACCGTGCATGCGGTATGCCCATACCGCACGGTCCGTGCCTGAAACGGCCTCCAAATGACAAAAGTCTCTGCATGTTTAGCACGGTCCGTGCTCTTCATGACCTTGCCATGCACGGTCCGTGCATGGCCCCAAGACATACCCACAATTCTTCACCTCGTACATCATTTGATTTACCTCAAATTTTGGACGAATACTGAACTGCAAAATGCCCAACCAGCTGCACCATTACACCATGGCTACCTACATACCCATACCGGGATCAAGCTGATGTAGTTCAAACCCCGGGGAAGATCTCCACCTCACCCGATACCGCCCCGAAGGGCTATGCCCTCATGGACATCAACAAGGGCCAATATTAAGCAAGTCCAAGCAATGTTGGAACTTGCTACTTGTCACCACCTTTGTCAACATGTCCGCCGGATTCTCATTTGTGTGCACCTTCATAAGAGAAATATCACCTTCCTCTATGACATCCCGCACAAAATGATACCTGACATCGATATGCTTGGTACGAGCATGATGAACTTGATTCTTTGCCAAATGAATCGCACTTTGACTATCACACCACAAGTTCACACAATCTTGCTCAATCCCCAAATCCTCTAGAAGGCCCCAGAGCCACACTGCTTCTTTCACACCCTCTGCCATGGCCATATACTCGGCCTCAGTAGTAGAAAGAGCAACTGTAGGTTGTAACATCGATCGCCAACTAACTGGGGCACCATGTATACTGAACACATACCCAGTAGTAGATCTCCGCCTATCTAGATCACCTGCATAATCGGAGTCAACAAACCCGCTAACCTGACACGTATCTCCACCAAAGCATAAACCCCTGTCAGTGGTACCCTTCAAGTACCTTAGGACCCATTTCACTGCATCCCAGTGTGCCCTTCCCGGATTCGCCATGAATCTGCTGACAACACCTACTGCTTGTGAAATGTCCGGACGTGTACACACCATTGCATACATTAAACTGCAAACGGCACTAGCATAATGAACATGCTCTATCTGTGCCTTCTCTTCACTTGTGGTAGGAGATTGCTTACCAGAGAGCCTGAAGTGTGGAGCCAACGGAGTCACCACTAGTTTCGCATCTTGCATCCCGAACCTTCGAACAACCCGCTCAATGTAGCCTTTCTGGCTCAAGAACAATGCCCGGTTCGACCTTTCTCTTCTAATCTCCATACCCAAGATTTTCTTTGCAGCGCCCAAGTCCTTCATCTCGAACTCTTTACCAAGTTCGGATTTCAACATATCAATCTCCACCTTGCTCTTCGAGGCAATAAGTATGTCATCCACATACAATAGGAGATAGATATAGCCACCCCCACGAAGTTTCTGAATATAGACGCAACAGTCATATTCACTTCGGGAAAAACCATGCTTCAACATAAAGGAATTAAATCGCTTGTTCCACTCACGTGGAGATTGCTTCAATCCATACAAGGATTTCCTCAAGCGACAAACTTGACCTCCTTTACCCTCAACCTTGTAGCCCTCAGGTTGATGCATGTAGATTTCATCCTCCAAGATCCCGTGCAAGAAGGTTGTTTTGACATCGAGTTGCTCTAGCTCAAGATCACCCTGAGCAACAATACTCAATAGCACCCGAATGGAAGTGTGCTTAACTACAGGAGAAAAAAACTCGTTGTAGTCAACTCCCTCTCTTTGTGCAAAACCCTTAGCCACTAGCCTCGCCTTGTACCTTGTATCACCTTTCTCGGAAGAATCATCTTTCTTCTTGTACACCCACTTACAACCGATAGCCTTCTTCCCTTTGGGCAATGGGACAATCTCCCATGTTTGGTTCTTCCGAAGAGACTCCATCTCTTCTTCCATCGCAGCCAACCAACTCTCGCTATTGCAATCCTGAATAGCTTCCTTGTAGGAGACTGGCTCGTCATCCTCCACCGAGAGTGCGTATTCAACCAAATTAACCTGCCCAAAATGCCTCAGAGGCTCATCGGATCCAAACTTTTGGACCTGCTTGTACGCTCGCTTTGGCCTAGTGGAAGCCAAATTATCCACGAGCTTCTGCTGTTGTAAGACCTGTACATTCTCCTGCTGAACCGCCTCATGCTCAAGCACATCATCACTCTCATCCGGAGTGGTTCCATGATTCACCTCTTGAGCACGACTAGAACCTGTTTGGTCTTTAGGTTCTATTTCAATAACCTGAGACGTAGAAGTCTCATTCCCATCAACACTGGGCACCGTAGCTTGTGGAGAAGCTACCATGGAATTTTCATCAAAGACAACATCCATGCTGATTATAAACTTCGAATCTTCTAAACACCAAAGGCGATAGCCTTTTACACCGACCGCATACCCCAAGAATATTGCCTTCTTGGCCCTCGCGTCAAGCTTTCCCTCGTTGACGTGATAGTACACTGTGCAACCAAAGATTCTGAGCCTTTCATAATCTGCATGCTCTCCTGACCATAACCTATAAGGTATGTCTCCATCTAGTGTCGAATGTGGAGATCGGTTGATAATATAGCAAGCTGTAGCAACCGACTCTGCCCACCATTCCTTGCCCAACCCAGCATAGGACCGCATACACATTGCTCGCTCTCGCAATGTGCGGTTCAGTCTTTCCGCGACGACCCCATTCTGCTGTGGTGTTTTCCTGACAGTCCAATGCCTAGCAATTCCCTCCTGATCACAGAACTTCTTGAAGGCACCATCTGTGTACTCTGTACCATTATCAGATCGCAGTGTCTTCAATCTCTTGCCCGTTCTGTTCTCAACCATTGCTTTCCACTTCTTGAACGTGTTAAATACCTCATTCTTATGCTTCGAGAAATAAATTCAATCATATCTAGAATGATCATCAACAAATGTGACAAAGTACCTGGAACCTCCCTTTGAAGCGACTGCAGCCGGACCCCAAACATCTGTATGCACGTAGTCTAGAATGCCTCTGCTCCTGTGTGTACTAGTCTTGAATTGAACCCGGTGTGCTTTACCGTACACGCAATGCTCGCAAAAATCCATGCAAGGCTTTTTCAAATTCTTCAATAGACCTTCCTTCCCGAGCAAATCTAAACCCTTCTCTGACATATGCCCAAGCCGCCTATGCCATAACTGAGTGTGCTCCGATGGGTCATCGCCACTTCCACCAGTTCCAACTGCTGCACTTCCTGTCACTGTTGTGCCCAACAGGGCATAAAGGTTTCTTTGCTGGATACCTTTCATCACAACTAAAGAACCCTGAACAACCTTCTTTACTCCATTCCATGTAATGATTTTACATCCACTGGAGTCTAAGGCACCAATAGAGATAAGATTCTTCCGCAATTCAGGGACATATCGTACATCCATCAAGGTTTGAATCACTCCATCATGCATTCTTATTCGTATTGAACCGAGCCCCACCGTTTTACAAGAATGGTTATTCCCCATCAACACGGTTCCACCATCAATGCTCCTATAGGTAGTAAACCACTTCCTATTTGGACACATGTGGTAAGAGCAACCAGAATCAAGAATCCACTTACAGAAACTAATCACCCAAGAGATATATGTTTGTAATCGAAAAACTCAATCCAAAGTTTCACAATCAACCAACAAGCTAATGACTAAGCAAGTAATCGAAAGCAAGTAAAGACAGCGAACACGAGATTTACGTGGTTCGGCAACTTGCCTACATCCATGGAGGTCTACAAGATATTCCACTAGAATAGAGAAACACAACTCCTTGCACAAACAGCAAGTTCGTCCAGTGTAGAGTTACCGATTTTACCCAAGAGAATAAATCCTTAATCTCTTGTACAATCTCTCTCTCTCACACTCTCTTGTTTCCCACCACTCTCTAGCTCTCTCACGCTCAAAGATATGAACCCTAACTATTCTAACACACAAAAGTGAGTTAAATAGAATAAACTTGTCAAATAGAGTCCAACGCACTGACCGTGCATGCGGTATGCCCATACCGCACGGTCCGTGCCTTAAACGGCCTCCAAATGACAAAAGTCTCTGCATGTTTAACACGGTCCATGCTCTTCATGACCTTGCCATGCACGGTCCGTGCATGGCCCCAAGACACATTGCTGACCTTAGAAGCAAATCAACGGGATCGGACACTTGGTCCGCCCCATTTGAGAGGCCTAGCGCGATAGCATCCCAAACGAGCAATGTCACCAACAGCACCACACTGCCTAGAACGAGTGAAGCTCGTATACGTGCAAGATCCCCTTCGAGATAGGCACATAAAAGATAAAACTGCAATGAGGCCAAGTAAATAAGAACAGAGTGCAGTCAAAAACCATCATATATCTCGATCTGAGAAATTACCATTTTGGCCTTTGGGCTTAACCATTACTCGAATGGGCTGATAGGATATTTTAGTCCCTATCAATACACATTAAAAAAAAGGAATAAAAAAAAAATTAAATGTGCAACGCACATGATCTTTACTAATTAAATAGAAACATCAAAAGGTGGCCGTTTCTGAAGAATTTCTAGTTTTGTAATCAAGATATTACGTTAGCATTTCCATCGAACATATGGAGCACTTTTAACAAACCAAGATTCCGTAGCATTTCTTCAAATAGTACGTTAGAGCCTAGACATATCTAGCCTTTAGCGGATCGATTCCAACTTCCCTATGCGGTGCCACGACACTCAAAGTACTCATCCAATTTACACGTAGAGTCTAATTCTTTCCCAAATCGATATGAGATAATTGTATGACACTAACGAAATCAATATTAGAAATATACAAGGCACCATTCTCTTATAAAGTCATAAGATTGCAGTTTATTTTCAAGTTTGACGATAAGAGAGAAAAGGTTTGATGGAATTAATTAAGGGTGATTCTAAACATAACCCCATTTTACTATTCATAGCCCCTTAATTAACTATTGGACGAAATTATCCCTATAACCCCATTAATACCTTTTAACCTCCTTAATTAACTATTGGACTAAATTATCCCTATAACCCCCACTAATACCTGTAGCCCCCATCCAAAAAAATTAGAGACAAAACTCACAAAATTGATTTTACGCCATTTTAAAATCATCTTTATACCCATCACTAAAAGGTGAAAATCATAAAGTCGAGAATCAATCTATATATATAGAGTCCCCAGTTAATCAATATAGCGGATCGATCCTAACCTCCCTATGCGGTGCCACGACACTCAAAGTACTCGTCACCCCTTAAAAGGCCCTTGTAAGTAGAGGTGCCCACGGTTCCGGTTCCGGTTCTAACCGGAACCGAACCGCCGGTTCCGGTTCCGTCGAGGGAGGAACCGAAACCGAACCGCAAACACACGGTTCCGGTTCCGCTTCCGGAACCGCCGGTTCCGGTTACGGTTCCAGTTCTAACCGGAAAAAATCGGACAGTTATTATTATTATTATTTTTTTAATTTTAAACTTTTTTATTTCATAAGGCTTTGAACATTCTTTCAATTTTATAGGTGTTCCTCATGCAACTCTTCTCATAGTTTGGGATGTGTTAGATATCACATATCAAATAAATAAGAAGCTTGAAAAGTGTAATACTCTTATAAAAACAATAAACAAATCTCACAATGAAGAAATAACAAATGAGTGTTTGAGAGTAACACTTATATAATTGAAAAAAGTCCAGATTATATATATATTTAGTTATTATTTATGAAGTTTAACAAATAATGTTATATTTGTTTATAAATTATATTTAAGTAAAAAAATAAAAATAATAGAATTATATAAATTGGACGGTTCCAAAATTTGGAACCGCCGGTTACGGTTCCAAGCCTTAGGAACCTTAACCGAACCGCCGGTTCCACCGGTTCCTTTTCCGGTTCCGAACCGCCGGTTCCGGTTCCGGTTAAAAAACCGCCGGTTCCGGTTACGGTTACGGTTTTAACCGCCGGTTCCGGTTCTTTTGAACACCTCTACTTGTAAGGGGATTATGAATAATTCAATCTATATGTATAGAGTCTAAATTCTTTCCCGAATCGATATGAGATAATTGTATGACACTAACGAAATCAATATTCGAAAAATACAAGGCATCATTCTTTTATATATTTTCCTTTTGAACCAAATCACAAGGCACTTATAAAGTCACTAGTAAATATAACGTGCGTTGCACGTTTGACCTATTTTAATTTTAAAATCTTCATTTTTAACTAATTAATATTGACACGTGCACCTGCATATATACAATATATATATATATATATATTATTATTTTTAATTTATAACTAATGTTTGCTATTACTTCGAGTCTTGTTAACATTTCTCCTTTCATTTCTCAAGAACTTGTAACAAATTAACCATCAAGAATAAAATTAAGCACTCTAGTCACAGAAGACATGCACAAAATATTAGATGAACAATTTATTTTCTCAACCTTTATATTAATTTTTAAAAAAAATGTTTTAGCAACCACCACTTCTTTAATTTTTGTCTTTTCTAACTCAAATTACATAAAATAATTTCTCCTTAAAAAACATTCAAATATAATTTAAGTCAAATGATTATCGATTATCTAACCATTTTCTTGAAAGCTTTAATATCTCGATGTTGCTCTCGGCCATAAAGATTTTGATAATAAGTGTCTAGCCATATATGTTAATTAGAAACTTAAATTATATACTTCCTCTGGCCCAGGATTTCTTGTGCGTTTCTTTTCGGCACGGGAATTATGGCGTTTGTGTTTAGTTGTTTAAGTATGTTGTTTATGGATATTATTTTGTTAATTTGTTTTGTAATATATATAAATATATATATAAATTATAATAAATATTAAAAATAATGTAATTTTTTTTTTTGTTATTTATTAATCTGCATTTCCGATTTATGCACAGTATTTTTTTTTTTTTTTTTCACTCCATTCAACTGCCATTTCATTCCATTCATCCATTCCATTTTCCTTCACTCCATTCAACCAAAAAACAGAGCAAATGAACTCCAAAACAGAAAATGAACAACAAATTAAACAAAAGAACAGATTTTGCCATTTCATTCCAACAAACTACAATCCATACACTGAGATTAAATCAATTGTTTTCCAATTAGTCACATGGGTTTAATCACCCAATAAAAAAAAGAAAAAAAATCAGAAGAGAGGGGGAAATGGAAATGGCGCCCAATTCAAATTTGATCAACTTGTGCAGCATATCCCCCTCTTTCATCTGCATTTCTGTTTCTTCATCTGCCCAAAAACAAAAAAAAAAAATCAGAAGAGAGGAGAGAAGAGAAGAGTCAGATTCCAGCAGAGAGGAGGACAAGAAGAAGAAGAAGAAGAAGAAGAAGAAGAAGAAGAGAAGAAGAAGAAGAAGAAGAAGAAGAAGAAGAAGAAGAAGAAGAAGAGGGCCAAAAACCTGACAGATGAAGAGCAGAACTTGGTTGTGCAGTTCCTCCTTCAAGATACAAAGAATGGGAAGCCAAAACGAGGTAGGATGCTTGAAGCGCAACAACATTTCCACATCCATCGTAACACTGTATCTAGGCTCTGGAAAACTGCAAGAGAACAGCAAATGCAAGGGTTAGCTATACAGTTAAAATCACAGAAAAAAGGGAGAATAAGAAACCATAACCTCAAGCCCAACTACGCAGTTCTTAGGGGAATGGATTTCAGTGAAAGATCATGTTATAGATCGATGGTGGAGAAGATGGGAGTTAGCAGATCTACCTTGCAGAGATGGGGGAAGGCAGGACTTTTTAAGATATTTGCAAGCTACATTAAGCCTTCCTTAACAGCAGATAACAAATTCATTAGGTTGAGGTTCAGTTTGGAAATGCTCCAACTGGACAGAGTACTCAACACATTGAAGTACTCATCTATGCACAATATAGTGCATATTGATGAGAAGTGGTTCTTCATCACCAAAGGAAAAAACAGGTACATGGAGGGACTGACCTCAGTAAAGGAGATATACATCATTGGTCATCAAACAACATCTATACTTACCTTTTACATTTCATATTACAGGTATTATCTTGCACCAGGGGAAGATGAACCATACAGAGCATGCAAATCAAAGAGGTTTATTGGCAAAATCATGTTTTTGTGTGCAGTGAGTAGGCCAATACTAAGAGATGATGGCACAGTCCTATTTGATGGCAAAATAGGATGCTTCCCATTCACCACTCAACATAAAGCAATCAAAAACAGCAAGCACAGAAAAAAGGGCACACCCTATATCAAAGCAGTTGACTCCATCACAAGAGAAGTGATGAAAAGATGTCTTTTGAATGAGGTACCAGCAATCTACTGCCCTACATGTTTGTAAATGCAATACTCATGCTCAGATATACATCATAGCACTACTAAGTTGTCTCATAGAATTGCTTTTTCATGAAATATGACACTAGGTTGTCCCTGCAATAAGAAACAAGTGGCCAGCAACAGCAGATAAGAACATTTTCATCCAACAAGATAATGCAAAGCCTCATATCACTGATTCAGATCCAGATTTCAGATTAGCTGCAAGCACAGATGGATTCAACATAAGATTAGTTCAACAGCCACCAAATTCCCCAGACACAAACATAAATGACTTGGGATTCTTCAATGCTATTCAATCACTGCAGCATAGAAAAGTATGTAGAACAGTGGATGATCTAGTGATGGCAGTGCAAACTGCATTTCATGATTTACCACCAATGACATTGAACAAAGTATTTCTCACACTCCAAGGCTGCCTAACAGAGATCATGAAGGTCAGAGGCCACAACAATTACAAGATACCACACATGGGAAAGGACAGGTTGATTAGAGAAGGGAGATTGCCAATTAGTCTAACAATTCCAATGGAATTAGCAAGGCAAAGCATAGATTATCTAGTAGAGAATGGCCAAATCAGAGGAATTGAGCATCTGATTCAAAGATTGGGAATGCAGCAGCTGACAGGGATTGAAGAACAGTTGGCCATGGTTGCAATTAGCTAGGGTTCATCACATGTAACAAACACTTTTTTGCAGAAGCATATAGACTAATCATAGTTGTTGTATATGTTAGCATTTGGGATTTCAAAAGACTAGTGTACTTAGCATCTTTTGAAATGGAAAATGCTACTCTTGTTCTACCACTGTCCCATTTTCAAATTGATCAAAAACTTTGTCAATTAGAATCAAAACATGCAACAAAGATCAGAGATCACATAACATTCAACTGTACATACACTCATACCACAGAAACCCCATCAAGAATCAAACCAGTCACACAAATTCAATGGAACAGTGGCACATTAACTTCATATCAGAGGGACAGAAGAACAGAGATCAACCAAACCATATACTGGCCATAACAAGAAACCATCAGATTAGTTCAACCTCCTCCTGACCCGAATGCCCTTTACAGACTTCATCTGTAAAGGGCATTCAAGTATGAAGGAACCACCAATTGACAGGGATTATTCATCTGCATTTCCACAACCCATTCTTACTCAAAACCCCACAGATAATTCAAGAAATTCCTTACCCGGATCCCCTTTACAGACTTCATCTGTAAAGGGGATCCAGGTCGAAGGAACAAAGATGGGCGGCCGGACGGAATGGAGGAGAGAAGAAGAGATTATTCAGCGGCTTTCCGATCAGCTTCTCCGTCATAAAAAATCCCACTCTTCTGTGGTGGGATGGAATGGGAAGTAGACTGGAAATCCATCACGATAGTAATACACATGCCTCTTGGACAAGGGATCACTGTCCGTGAGGCCTTCCTCCTCAACAGCGGACGGCGGCGGCGACGGCGGAGGCTGCTCAGAAAGTTGGGGGGACTCTTCGACGCTTGGGGCGGCTGAAAACGGCAACCACCGCGCCAGCCTCTCCGTCGTTTGGTGAGGGGTTGCCCAACGGAAGGGAGGACGTACACTCTCATCCTCGCGAGGCGGCGACGGCGTAAGTTCCTCAAATCGAGGGACATACACATATCCCTCGCTCACAGGCGGCGGACCGGTCCAGGTTGGAAGGCTCCGCACTGTCGGTGGTGAGCGGAGGGTGCCGTAGCGCCTGGGTGAAATGGGCGTTTTGATTCGAGGAGGAGGTGGAGGAGGGCTTGGGCTCAGTTCGGAGGAGGAAGCCCAACGGCGGCTAATACGGCGGCGACGCACCTCGCAGCCTGTGAGCCCGCCGCCGCGGGGATTCACGGCGACGGGTCGGTTGCGGGTTGATCTCCATTCCGATTTATCGGATGGGGTGGATCCATGGCGACGGCGGGGGGATGGGAATTTAGGGTTTGTCGATACGAACGAGAGGAAGAACAGCAAAGTAGAGGAAGAGAGAGAGTTGTTGTGAGAAGATAATGAATTGTGTGGAATAAATTTGGTGGGTGGAAGAAATTTTATGGTAGGAAAAAAGAAGTGGTTTTTAATTTTTGTGGAAAAAAAATTTTATTGTTTTTTCTGATTTTTTTTTTTTTTATAAATTATTTGTGAATTTTTTTTATTTATTAGGGTTTTGTTAATTGTAATAAGGGATCACTAATTGTGTACTTAAATTGCTAATTATTTCCCAAAAAGGAAACGCACAAGAAATCTTGGGACGTCCCAAAATGGAAAACGCACAAGAAATCACGAACCAGAGGATGTATGTGTTTTAAATGAAATTAAATATATATGTTAAATCATTGTGTATTGTTGTTGTTAATTAAAATATAATATAATTTCACTTTTACATAACTAATTGAAATAGTTATGTATATTGCACTATACATGCCATCAATCTTAAGAAAAAATACAAATGTGTTAGCTTTAATAAATAAATAAAAATTGAGAAACCTTTTCTTCCATATTAAGGGTGGGCGTTCCTTTATAATGGATATTTTTCTCGAAAAGGAGAAGAAAAACTTTCTATGCACAAATCACTGAAAATTAATAATATTATTTTCTCTCCAATTTTGAGTTATAATATTTTCTTAGTTGTTAAACATTATGTGTGGTACAATTTTGTACGTAATACTTTCTTATCTCACTCTTTCCCTTTTATCAATAGAATACACCCTAATTGTGTGATGAGGATAAAGCTAAGACACATACAAAGAACATGTCATTAATCCATACACATAGATTATAACATAATCAAAATCATGATATAATTATAATTCACATTCAAAGCTATTTAATTATAAAGCCAAATTCATTAACAAACTTTTTAATAATTTTAATTTTACACTTATATTTATTTCTTATTCTATTAAAATATGATGTGATTTAAGATCATATTATAACCAAGACCTTCACATATTATAATAAATAAGCTCTAAAAATGATCTAAGGATTTGATATTCTTGCATATCTAGTTCTAGAGTAAGGAAATGCAGGAAAGCTTGAATGTGATGAACTTGAACATATTGAATCTTGTGTTTTGATTTCGAGCAGTCTAGCAATCTAAACCTTCAATATTGATTGTTGAACTTTATCTACTTATATGGTAGACTCGTAAAACTATTTATTGTAGAGATAATCATTTGAATATCTCCTCTAGAGTGTACTTTAACCGCAACAAATTAATGTTGTTTCGATTTTTTGCTAGGTTACAAATATTCTTTTCAATTAATTATTGTACATATAATTTGTTTGCTTGTTCTAGGTAGTACTTATCACCTTAATAGGTTTTTCTTTTATTAGGGTTATATTGTGCAGAGAAAAGTTAATTCTCATTAGCTCAACACAAATTATATTTACGATAACTATTTGACTTGGTAGCTTTAAGCAATTGCAAGGTCGATCGATTGACATGTGATAAGTCTGTTTAAATACTATTATGTTCTCTTACCAAACAGGCCATCTCGCTAAACTCGTTGACTTAAATAGTTGATTTGGTCCATTCACCAATAAACGAAGTTGAACATAATTAGTCAAGTAAATTAATTAATCAACAACACATTTAATCTTGAACCAGTAAATTTATAATAAAGTATAGATTCTTAATTAAAATTTTGAGTTATGCTAACCTATAAGATAACGATGAACATCATATTTTAAACGAATTTTTTCATGGTTTTGTAACCAGACTGAAACATATGAATTCATAAAACATAAACGATACCAAAGAATTCCCCTTCACAAATTTCCTAAACCCAACAATAAAAAGAAGACGTCTAAACGTGCTATTTACAATTAAAATATTTTACTATTCCTTATTTTTTTAAGCTTATTAAAAATCGTAAATAGAATATTTATAAAAAGTTGATCGGGAGAATATAATAAAAAAATTTATTATTAGAGATAATGTATACTCGTCATACATTATTTAGTCATTTTTTTCTTTGTACAAAATAATTTACAAAAGAAAATAAAAATAGATCTTTTGAATTAAGACCTAATGTGAGAAATGATCGCTTATTTAACTATATAAGGTTTAAACATACATACCCAAAAAGAAAAACAATCAGTTATTTAACTATAGAAGGTTTAGACATACATACCCGAAAAGAGAAACAGTCGTTTACTATTAACTAAATACGCATATAATAAAATTATTTTTTACTTCCCCTCTCTCCCATTAATAGACCAAAAGTTTTTGGGTGCGAGGATAAATTTTAATTTAGAGTAATTATGTATTTTAGATGGTAAGAATGTAATTTTATTTTATGTATTAAAGTGAATATTTTGATAATTTTGGTTATACGTAAAACAAAGTGTATAAAATGATGAAATCTTTATTATTGGATCCAATACCCGAAAAATAAATAATCTTAAGATGTTTGTGAATGGAGAATATTATATTTATTTATGAAAGATATTTTAATAATTTTAAAAATAATTAATCTAATTTTAATACGTATTGCATAAACTAAAAAACCTTACTAAATAACTTGCGATAGAAAATAATTTGATTATGACTTATGGAATTTCAATGTAAGACTTTAAAATTTACATATATTTAAATTTGACTTCAAAGTATACATATATTATAGGGGTAAGGTCAGTACAAAGTAGGTTTTCCCGTGAAAAATATCATTTTGTACACATGTATAATGCACGATATCAACTATTATAATGCATTGTATATACTAACATTTTTTTTGTTCAATAAAGAAAATTTATTTCATCAAAGTAAGGGAAAAACATACAGATCCGATCCGATGGTATAAGGAGTGCCAATCAACAAATTATATGTTGCCCAAAGCTCACTCACGCAACTCAAGCATTGTGTTCACTACCATTGCATCACTCATAAACCATTTTCAGTGTAATTATAATGCATCTTAATCTGTGTCATAGATAATACTAAGTTTACCGGTCAAGATCACTTTTTCATTTCTTACATGACTTCCGTGTTCTTTTTGCTATATATATAACATACCTAAGAATAGAGGTGCCCACGGTTCCGGTTTTGGTTCTAACCGGAACCGAACCGCCGGTTACGGTTCTGTCGGGGGAAGAAACCGAAACCGAACCGCCAATTTTGATAGTTTCTAAATTTGGGATAGTGATATGTACTATTCTTCTCATAGTTTGGGATGTGTTAGATATCCCACATCGAAAAAATAAGAAATTTGAGAAGTGTAATACTCATAAAAAAAAAAAAAAAGATATAAGCATACCTCACAATGAAAAAAAATAACAAATGAGTGTTTGAGAGTAACACCTATATAATTGAAAAAAATCCAAATTTTATATATATTTAGTTATTATTTATGAAGTTTAACAAATAATGTTATATTTGTTTAGAAATCATATTTAAGAAAATAATAAAATTAATAAAATTTATACAAATTGGGCGGTTCCAAAATTTGGAACCGGCGGTTCCGGAACCAAACCGCCGGTTACGGTTCCAAGCCTTAGGAACCTTAACCGAACCGACGGTTCCACCGGTTCCTTTTCCAGTTCCGAACCGCCGGTTCCGGTTCCGGTTAAAAAACCGTCAATTTCAGTTACGGTTCTGGTTTTAACCACCGGTTCCGGTTCTTTTGAACACCACTACCTAAGAAAGATAAAATATCTCTACTTTTAATTATATTATCTCCATCCCACTTATTAGACATATTTGTTATTTTCGTTCATCGCATTTATTAGGCACAGTTCCTTGTATGGCAAAAAATATTTAGATACAATTAACTCTATCTCCTTAAAATTGATTTTAGTCACATATCGCCCCATTTCTTGGTTACTTTGCTCAATCCATAAATGCCTAATAAATGAGATTTGAGTAATATTTCATTCTTTCCATTTATAAAGAGTAATATTTCATTCTTTCCAGACTGGATTTTATCAAATTGAACTACTATCATTCTATCAATAAGAAAAATCAATCACTAACTAACAATAGAAAGACTTGCCAACACTACTGAGTTCATTCTTTTATTTATTTTAAGAAAACGCTTTCTGTTTCAAAAAAAATTCACAACAGAATAGGGTAAAACAGAGAATAAAACTAAATTAAAAACTCATGTCCAAACTAATGGTTCTAATAACAATTAGGTTGCGTTCTCTTTGATGCGAAAGAAAATGAGAGAAAAGAGAAAATTACCTTATAAATTTCACCAAATTTCTCACCTTTTCTCACCTTTTATCAATGAGGGGGGATTTTACTCCTTAAATTGGATAAATTATTTACAACACCAAATTAGAGAGATAATAGTTTATCTCCATTGTAGTGCACTGCAAATGAAGGGGAAAAAATAGAAATGGTGAAAAAATGTGAGAAAAAATGTGGAATTTATAGGGTATTTTCTCTATTCCCTCATTTTATTTATTTATTTATTTATTTATTTATTTATTTATTTTTTGCATCAAAGAGAACGCAAACTTAGTAAAAACAATAACAATTCAATCGGAAAAAAAAAACAAAACAATAAAACAAAATACAAATTCACGTCCAATCAATTAAGAAGGTAAAGACGTCAAAATCAAATAATATCAAATTTGTGTGGTTGAAATAGAGGTGCCCACGGTTCCGGTTCCGGTTCTAACCGGAACAGAATCGCCGGTTCTGGTTCCGTCGAGGGAGGAATCGAAACTGAACCGCAAACATACGGTTACGGTTCCGGTTCCGTAACCGTCGGTTCCGGTTACGGTTCCGGTTCTAACCGGAAAAAACCGGACAATTATTTATTTATTTTTTAATTTTAAACTTTTTTATTTCATAAGGCTTTGAACATTCTTTCAATTTTATAGGTGTTCCTCATGCAACTCTTCTCATAGTTTGGGATGTGTTAGATATCACATATCAAATAAATAAGAAGCTTGAAAAGTGTAATACTCTTATAAAAACAATAAACATACCTCACAATGAAGAAATAACAAATGAGTGTTTGAGAGTAACACTTATATAATTGAAAAAAGTTCAAATTATATATATATTTAGTTATTATTTATGAAGTTTAACAAATAATGTTATATTTGTTTATAAATTATATTTAAAAAAATAAAAAAAAAATATAATTTATATAAATTGGACGGTTCCAAAATTTGGAACCGCCGGTTTGGAACCGGAACCGGAACCGAACCGCCGGTTACGGTTCCAAGCCTTAGGAACCTTAACCGAACCACCGGTTCCACCGGTTCCTTTTCCGGTTCCGAACCGCCGGTTCCGGTTCCGGTTAAAAAACCGCCGGTTCCGGTTACGGTTACGGTTTTAACCGCCGGTTCCGGTTCTTTTGAACACCTCTAGGTTGAAATACTTAGACTTTAATTATTTTGGGAATTTTAAATTAAAACTAACATGTAAATCTAATCAAACAAAATTGAGTTAGATTTTTAAAAATATGGAATTATATGAAACTTATTTTAAATTACGTAAACATGGTAAACAGTTTATATAAGGAGATATGTTTTATTTTATTTTTATATCTTTATTTTAATTAGTGTAAATCGACTTATATTTTTATACCTTAATTATAATAATACTTTATTACTTAATTATCCTTGATTTTAACTAAATTTAAAGGACATTATAGGCAATACATTATTTTGTAACATAAGGCTCTTTTTAGTAAGGTATAGATAAATACGTACATTCACCTTGTATTTTTGATGTGTGAACATGTTATTTGTCCTAACATTAATATTAGGAATTTAAATACCTCAGGTCAATCTTCGTAAATCACAAGGCACCGTTTTTCTGTTTTTGTTTTCGAATCAAATCAAAAGGCAGAGTCATGGCCATATAAAATTGCAATATTTTCTTTTCTACATTGGAAATAAGAAAAGTCTGAGGAAAGTTTGAGTCCATACATTTATTTATATTATCTGCAGCAAGGAATAATTGTAGATTTTTTTCCAAATTATTCTCAGTGAGGAGAAGAACTCAAGTCAACATTTTTGCTTTTTTTCTCCTAATAATCCATAATTAGTTTCGTTTCTTCTTTACTACAAATTGGAATAGTCTTCCAATTAAAAATAAATGAAGAAAATAGGAAAATAATATCAAAATGTTTAATACTCCACTATAAAGCCATATCATTAGCTGCAAGTTTCAGTACACAAATCCAATCCAATCCAATCAGTCTTCATTTCATCATGTTTCCAAATTATTTGTTCTTCATTTCTCTGCTTTTTAGCTCCTTCATCTTCACCCATTCTTACCATAATACCCAGTGCCTTGACCATCAGAATAAATTGTTGCTCCAATTCAAGAATGAGTTGATATTCGATTCCTCTCTTTCAACAAAGCTGGTGCACTGGAATCAGACAAACAACTGCTGTCACTGGTACGGTGTGGAGTGTGACGTTGCCGGCCACGTCGTAAGCCTGCAGCTCGATCACGAGTCCATCTCCGGAGGAATCGGGGATTCTTCGGCTCTGTTCGGACTAAAGTATCTAGAGAAGCTCAACCTTGCCTACAATCACTTCGACTCCTCGTTGATTCCAAAAGGTATTCACAATCTCAAGTATTTGACGCACTTGAATTTGTCATATGTTGGTTTTGGTGGGCAGGTTCCTCCTGAAATTTCTTCATTGGGGAGATTAGTCAGCCTCGATATCTCCTATGATTATCCTTTGTACATTGAGCACCCGAATTTGGAGATGCTTCTTCAAAATCTAACGGGGCTTCGAGAGTTGTATCTCGATGGTGTAAATATTACTTCCTCTCGTGAAAGGAGTAATTGGAGCCAGATAATATCATCACATTTACCCAACCTCACTGCTTTGAGCTTACGTTATTGTGATTTGTCCGGCCCTTTGGCTAAGTCCTTTGCCAAACTCCCTTCCCTTTCTGTTCTTATACTAGACGGCAACAATCTTTCAACTGCAAATCCAGACTTGTTCGCCAACTATTCAAGCTTGACAACCTTAAGTCTTGCGTATTGCAGGTTGAAGGGTTCTTTTCCCCATAAAATCTTACAAAGACCTACTTTGCAGTATCTTGACTTATCTGAAAATTTTGAGCTCAGTGGAAGCTTGCCACCGTTTCCTCACTCTGGATCTCTCAAGTCTTTAAGGCTTACCAGCACCAACTTGTCGGGGTCGATACCAAGTTCAATTGGCAATCTCAGAAATTTGTCGGAGATAGACTTGGCTCATTGCCGATTCGGAGGACCCATTCCATCCACCTTCGCTAACCTAACCCAACTCACTCATGTCGAATTGGGATACAACTTGTTCACGGGCTCCCTTTCTCCTACCATGTTTGATGGTTTTTCCAATCTTGTTTATCTAAGACTAGAAAACAATTCATTCACTGGTAAAATTCCCAACTCCCTCTTTCACCTCCCTTCACTGCACACACTCAAGCTTAACACCAACAATTTTAGCGGAGTGATTGAAGAATTCCCCACCATAAATGTCTCTAAGATTGTTAGTTTGGATTTGAGTGATAATCGACTGGAAGGGCCTTTTCCCGATTCATTCTTCCAACTTCGGAGCCTCGAGGAACTGCTTCTCGGTGGAAACTTGTTCAATGGAAGTTTCAAATTAGAAAAGATTCTAAGCTTTGCCAATCTTACGACCCTTGATCTGTCCGGCAACAATTTATCGGTACATGTCAGCAAAGACAATTGGAGTAGCTATGGACTTCCCATGCTATCTTACTTGTCCTTGGGTTCATGTAACATGCAAGATTTTCCTCATTTCATAAAACAATATTCTAATGGGTTGCAAATACTAGACCTCTCAAATAATCGGATTTCCGGAGAGATACCTAATTGGATTTGGGGAACACAACTTGAGTTTCTGAACATCTCCTTCAATCTTCTTACACATGTGCAAAAGCCTTACAACATCCCTCCTTTTCTTGAACAACTGGACTTGCAGTCTAACCAGCTCAGGGATGAGCTGCACCTTCCTAACAACACATCTGATCTTAAGTACTTGTCACTTGCTAATAACAGTTTAAGTGGATCGATTCCGACCTCCCTCTGCACAGCCACATACCTTAGAGCTCTTGACTTGTCTATGAATGAATTAAGCGGCACTATACCGTCTTGCCTACTTGATGGCACCATGTATACAATTACTGTGCTAGATCTGGGGCAAAACAACTTCAGCGGCCACATTCCCGATAGTCTTCATCTCTACTGCAACCTTGAATATTTGAATCTAAGCAACAACACTCTACAAGGGATAATCCCAAAGTCCCTCAAAAGTTGCAAGTGGCTAGAGTTGATGAACCTTGGTAACAACCTCATCAACGATACCTTCCCATGCATGCTGCCATCAAGCTTGCAAGTTCTTGTTTTGCGCTCCAACAGATTCCATGGAGAAGTAAAGTGCCACAGCAACGACACCTGGCCGGAGCTTCAAATCATAGATATATCTTCGAATGATTTCAGTGGCTCTCTGAAATCGGTGAACTTCTCTAGTTGGAGGGGAATGGTGCAGGGGACCGATCCGCAAATTGAGCGCACCGTGTTAAGCTATGATTCTCAACAGGATCCAAAGGCTGGGGTTAGAATAACCATGAAAGGGCTAGAGGTAGAGATTGTCAAGCTCTATTCGGATTTTACGGTCATTGATTTCTCCTGCAACAATTTCCATGGAGAGATACCAAAGGCAATAGGCGATCTAAGCTCTCTCCGTCTTCTCAACTTCTCCCACAATGCCATCAACGGAAGCATCCCAAAGTCATTTGGAAAGTTGGGGGAGCTCGAGTCACTCGACCTCTCAAGGAACCATCTAACAGGGCATATACCAACAGAGCTTTCAGGACTCACGTTCCTCTCGGTGTTGAATGTGTCCTACAATGAGCTGATTGGAGAGATCCCAAAAGGAAGTCAGTTACAAACATTTCCAGCCGATTCCTTCTTAGGAAACCCGGGGCTCTGCGGTTTCAATCTCAACAGAAGCTGCATTGTACATACAGATGATGGAAGCGATGAAAACGAGAAAGAGAAGAAGGGGGAGATAGAGTGGGAATACGTATCTGCTGCCCTCGGATATGTTGTGGGATTAGGAGGCTTTGTGTGGGTACTAATATTCTGCCGAAGCTTCAGATACAGATACTTTGGGAAAATAGAAGAGGTTGTTGAAGAGATGTTCGATGCAAGAGACAGAAGACGAAGAAGGAGAAGATCAGAAGCAAGAAGAAGAAGAGCAGTGAGGGATCGAGAAGTGAGGAGGCATTAAAAGTACTGATTGCATGCATGTATTAAGTTTTATTTGATACCAGTATTATATAAGAAGGTGTGTAATGTTGTCTAATAATCAGTGAATTAATATATGCACAAGTTGAATCTCGGGTGGAATCAGGGATTCCTCAAGTCTGTTCAAGCTTAAATATATGCACAAGTTGAATCTGGCATACAATAGCTTCAACTCCTCTATGATTCACCATCTCACGTATTTGACACACTTGAATTTGTCGTATGCCGGTTTTAGTGGCCAGGTTCCTATGGAAATCTCCTTCTATTCATATCGGTGAGTTTTGGGAATTTCACATACCTTTGAAAAATTCAAAAAAAAAAAAAAAATTGAAGAGAAAGAATGTTTGGATTGTTGGATTGTTGCAACTCAGATTCTGAGAGTGTGTTTGAGGAATTTGAAGAGGAGTTCAACACTTTTTCTTTGCCTTCACCCCTTCCACCATGGCCTAAAGGTTTGGAGAAATTTCAAATAAAGATTCGATTTTTATCTCTAATTTCTGCTCCATTTATGTTATTTGTAGTCTAATTCTGCTTCTGTTTCAACCCTTTTCTGTTCTTGATTTTTTATTTATTTTATAGGCATATAGTTTCAATTTTCCACTGTAATTTCTGCTTCATTTATGTCTTCTCTCATCGGAATCTAGTTATTTTGACCTTACATTCTTGAAGAAATCGAACACAAAGAAGAAAGAACTACTCCCTCCATTTCTTTCGAAATGGCCAGTTTCTTTTGGACACGAAGTTTAGTAGGATATGAGAGATTGGAGTAGTTAAAGTGGTAGCCTACGTGCTTTTACTGTGCTTTTACTGTTGATTAAGTGTTAATGGATGCTTAGCTTGTGCACATAGGCTTGTTGGGCCGAACACAAAAAGTGGTCATTTTGCAAAACACACCCCTAAATGGAAACGTGGCCGTTCGAAAGAAACAGAGGGAGTGGTTAAATTTCTCTAGTTATTCTGTTTTTGCTCTAAGAATTTTGTGTTTATATTTGGGATTTGATATTGGTAATTGAGTATTGTCAAGGTGTGAAACCTTCTATCTCCTATCGTGTTTCAGTCTCGTATTCTCTTTCCAAGCACGTTCGAACCCGAAGAACCTTTCGTTTTCGGGTGAAATGGGCTAATGTTTGTTTCGAAGTTATTGTGGAATTTCTTGCTTTCAAGTATGCTCTAAGTTTGGCCAATGTGTAAGAGAGGGATGCTTTGTGATGGTGTGCCTATAGGTACGTTCTTCTGCAGTCGAGACAGGAGACGAGGAGATGAGCGACTTTGATACTTTAGCATGCAAAATTAGGGGAGAAAAGCATTTGTACTTTGTAATATACATCTCAAATAGAATTTTCTTGTTCTGAATTCTTCTCTTAGAGAGAGAGCATAATTTAGCCAGTTCTAGTAAAAAAAATGGCAGTGCCAACAGCTCCAGTCCAATCAAGAACTTCTAATTCAAAAATTTCCCACCAAAAAACCCGAATCTGCAAAAAAAGTTCGACGAGCATCGATCATTTGACGCTATCCCAGCTTACTTCTTGGCCGCATTCCTCACAGATGGTGCTACAGCCTACCTTTGTGCCTTGACTCCTCAATGTTAGCAGATGCGAGAGCTTCGTGCACTTCTTATGGCAGTTCGTCGTTGCTCGTGGTGGCAGGTGATTCTCAGGTTTCTTGACTGAGGAAAGCATTGGCTTCGGATCAACTGCAGGCACAGCCGTTGAAGTTAGTTTCTGACTCGGTGCAGATGGATCCACGGAGATCTTATGCTGATAAGATAACGGATCAATTGGAGGAAGACGTAGAGCTGCCTCCTCCAACTTGCTCGACTTCTGGTACGCCTCCCAGGCCATGTCTTGCTCCTCTTTCGACAGTCTTTCATCTTCGTTCTCTTGTAAAAGAGCCTCGTGTTCGTGATAGCTCAAAATCCATCTGAAATGATGTATAGTCGGAACTCTGAATTTGGAATTCGATAATCTATGATTAGAAATTAGGAATCATGCTGTCTCAAAACTTACTTGGGCTTATGTTTGCTGATCAAGGTCTGCATAACTTTGTCGGACGAAGCTCCGGCAGAAGGCAGCTGCCGCTGCTTCAACATATCTCCAATACTAACTGTCGTCTCTCGTTTCTCCACGACTTGCTCCTGTCCCGACTCATGCAGTACAAGAGCACTTTCATCGTCTACAAAATCAAACAAGTCCAGCATTTCTTCTCTCGAAACTGTCCTGTGCACCTGTTGCCTGTCGACTACCCGTGCTGCAAGGCCTTCCTTGTTCACCTGTCGAGCTACACGTATTAAAATTTCATCCCCAAAAGGCCCGGTGATTCGACACCTTTAGTTACAGCCATCTTGAGATCTGCCTACCTGGCGCTTGTAGATTTTTTCCTCCATTGTCGCGTGTGCCATCAACCGGTATGCATAGACGGGCTTCGTTTGGCCATACCTATGATAGCATAGGGACGCTGGAGTTTATTTGTTATTTTATTTAAGTAGTAGTTTTGGGCTTTAGTTAGGGTTAGAATAATAGTGGGCTCTAGTAAGTATTTACTTAGGCCCCAAGTAAGTAGGTATATTTATATGCAGTCATAATTTAGGGTTAGGCATCGATAATTATTCTTAGGGAAGCAGCGTACGCTGTGGCTGCAGGATTCTGTCCTGTGAACCTCTTTGAGGTGTTCTTTTATCGTTCAATCTATTCTACTATTTTCCATTCGCCTTTACTCTATCAACCTATACATAATGAGAACGTACGGCTTTGAAGTATTCGAAAGTTGGTACCTACTTTTTATGTATATGAAAGGGTAGTATAAGGGGGTGTTTGGTAGATAAGATGAGATAAGTAAAGATAAATAAACTTAGGATTAATAGTGTGAATAGTAGTAAGATTATTAATCCTACACGTTATTTGGTAGACGAGATAAAAAAAGTCGGATAACTAATCTAGCGTTTGGTAGGCAAGATTCCAACCCTAAATTAAAGTTGTAAAGACAAAAATATCCTTGTAAAATTCTAATATTTACACTAGTGTCCCTCTCTCTATCTCTGAAAAAATATTCGACTCCAATTTCTCTCACTTCTGTAAATGGAGAAATGGGGAAAGCTACAAAGTGGTTGAAGGACCATTTCTCTCACTTCTGTTAATTTTTCAAAGTGGGTACCTCAATTATTCCCTTCTTTCATAGCCACTCTCCAATTTTTGTAGAATAAAACCAAATTAATAATCAATTCACCATAGAACAAATTAGCTAATTTTCATGTACCCAGAGTGACCACCTCCATCGTGGCGTGGGTTAGCGAAAATGGCGGTTTGGCCACCATCCACCTTCCTTTATTTCATTCTCTTATGCCGGAAATTCAAGGGTCATCCGACGAAAAGGTTTGAGGCTCATCCATCCCCTCCTTCTTTGGGCCCTCTCTTTGAATTGATATAGCTGACAAAAATTTACCGTCGCCGACTCGTCGGCACCAAGCCGCCGGCCCTTCACACCCTAATGCTTCAGATCCCGTCGTCCAACAAGAGAGAGAATAAGAAACAAAAATCACCTCCTATTACTTCAATCCTTGTCGACGATGAGTCATCGTCCGGTAAGAAAGAAAAGGAAATAACTCACGCAGTGAAGAATTTTGACATAAAGAAATGAGGGCAGAAGGGGAAAATAGGGATATAAATGAGCTACTGTTTTGTTAAGATTACTTATCGGAGGGGTGGAGGCCAGTTAAGTTATCATAAGGAAACAGTAGAATAGCATTGGGCCCTTCTCTTTATATCGGGCCCCCGATATAGTCTATATGGGATACCAAACGCCAGTTAAGGTAAGATTAAGGTAAGATTAATTATCTAATCTAGCTTTATCTTGCCTATCAAACACCCCCTAAGTTTATACATACCTCCAAACGCGATATATAGCCTGAAGATCGTAAGTCGGGTTCCAAGAACCATCGACTATGATGACTCGATTAGCTGAGTACAGGTTGATGCCTAGAGATCCAGCTCTTGTAGAAATCAGAACACATTTCACTCTACCATTCTGAGGATCATTGAAATTATCCACCAGTTTCTGTCTCTCCAAACTTGCCACACTTCCATCGAATCTGTTACGACAACAACAAACTATCATCTTTTAGAATCCATCCACTTCATGCCCTCCGAACAAGTGCATCAACGCTGTTTCAAAAAATGAACGTTAGACGAACCTGTACCAGTCCTTCCCTTTTGTCCAGGATTGCAATCTTGAGAGATAGTATTCGATAAGGTCCAGAGTCGACAGACTTTGGCTAAAGACAAGTGCTTTATCACCCATATCCGAGCAGATCGTTAGAATATCAAGTAGCAGGACCATTTTACCACTATAATCCACGTCTTTGTAAGCGTTTTCCTGCAAAAGGCCTCTCCACCAGTCCTGCTATCGTATTGGGGAAAATCGAACTTCTCAGAACATAATCATAACATAAAGATAACATGAGTGTATAGAACACTGTAAGATCTAAGTTGTTTGTATTCACATTGGGTTGGATATTCTCATCACCGGAACCTTCTTCCACAACACATTTTTCTACTGCTCCAGATTTGCTTCCATCTTCATTTTCTTTCCCCACTTGCAAAATGCCAGGATGGTTCAATATCTGAAAAGTACACATAAAATGATTCAACCCGAGAAAATTCGTTTGTCTGTTCAGAAAAGAAGAAACTATCGAATTCATGCAACTCTTATTACCTGAGCTAAGGCCTGGTAGCCTGCAAAAAAGGACTTCTTCTCACTAGATTCTCTGCCCTTTCTTAATCCATGAAAGTCGAGGTAGCTTTTGTAGAGTTTCCTCTGTAAAGTTGATAGCTTCACCGCGATTACGAAAACAGTTTTGGGGGGTAAATCTTTTTTGACAATACCAGCTCCCATCCTATGAACGAATCCTTTTAATTGTTCGTATAGAATATGAGATCTTTGGTTCATTATCTTTACGTCTTCCTTGGTAGCATCAGTGTGCTGGCCATTTTGTATCGGATTTTGGAAACTGCAAAATGGCACGAAGGATTATATATGAGCCAACAAAAGACGAAGGGAGTGTAAGAGGAAGAGGAAGAGGAGAAGGATGCCCGTTTTTAGAGTCTCACCGGTTTCTAAACTCATTGCAGCAGCCAAGAAACCCTTCTCTAACGAAATCAACCATCTGCGTGAGATAAAATGCAGAATTAGCTGAGTGCATGACTGACTTATCTCGATTCGAAATCAAAATAGTCTAGATTGAGAACCATACACAATAGTACTCCATGAGATTGTTTTGAAGAGGCGACCCTGTTAATGCAATCCTTCTCTGGCATTTCACTTGCTTCAGTGCCCTCGTTGTGTCAGACATTGTGTTCTTGATAATGTGGCCCTCGTCACACACAAGGATGTCCGGTCCCACCTAAGAAAAAGGAACAATTTTAAGCTTCTCTCGTTTCATGATTCTTGTCTCAAACAAAATGAGACGATCCTCACCTGAAGTGTGTAGCCGATTTCTCTTGCCACATTGGCATCCTTCGTGTAAGTCCCCAGGGATAAATTACGGAATGCAGTGTAGCCAATCAAGAAGACGCCGCCTTCACTTTTCCATTTCTTCAACAATTCAAGCCTTCTCTCTCTAAGCAAATGTAAATGGGAAGATTATATCAGTATGATGCTCTAACAAACTCGATGATCGCTAGCACCAACTTCATATCAATTCATGCGTTAAGATAGCAAGTAAACAAGAAAGACGAACTTTGTTGCATCTTGAAGCATGAAGATCTGCAGAGGCTTTAGCTCCGATGGTCTCCATTTTGAAAACTCATGACGCCAGTTATGTAGAACGCTCACAGGAGTCACGATGAGGGCCGTTTTTAGCCCAAGATCAACACATCTCATAGCAGTGTACAGAAAAGCAATGACCTGCATCCATTAATGACACCTTAAGACTGTTACGCTGCATAAACAGTTCGTCTAATCCTAAGATAGAAAATAGTAATTTTTGTAAGGTTACTATCTGAAAATTGCATGCTTCCTAAGAAGTTTTACCTGAAAAGTTTTACCTAACCCCATGGTATGAGCCAGAATGCAACCGAGGCCTTTGTCCCCGGATTTCACTTTCCTCACCGACTGGATAATATTTTCCCACATGAATCGGACCCCCGAAATCTGTAGAGTAATATAATGACTTGTGAGTATGTGTATGTGAGTGTATAGTGTCTTGTTTAATGAGAAATGAACATTGAATCATAGAGCAGAAATTCGAGAAATACAAAATGCTGCATTCGAAGAATTGTGAAGCAAAAGCAAGAAGTTAAAATACAAACCTGATGGGATTTTAGGTTCACTGAGATGCTTGGAGGAATCCTCACAGCCTCCTCATCTCCCTCTCTTAGCAAGTTGATAATGTAACCAGTAGAGGGATTGTCCTCGACTTCAACTGCAACGCCTTTTTCGAACATAATGGATTCAGTAACCTCCAATGATCTAAGGCGTTCTTGACGTTCCTGTAAAAGTGATGCAGATATAAATATAATGAAGTATTGCAATGTACGAAAGCAGCAGCCAGATTCTTACCTTTTCAATTGCAAGTTTTTTCTGTGTCTCTTCCCCTAGTTCAGCATCATCAAGGATTCTTCGAATCTTCTTCCGTCTTCTCAAAATGCTGATGCAGAAAGAAAATGATAATGAATTAAGAGAGAGGGGTAGAAGGAAAAGAGAGAGAAACATTGAGACATTTGCATCTGAGCTTGCACCTAGAGTCGATATTTCCATCAACATCCGAATCAGAATCAGAAACCGAGATGGTTTCAACTTCAGATTCTAACAAGTTGCGCCTCCCTTTGACGTTGGCATCAACATCTGAACCAGATTCTGAACTAGAGGATATGACTACTTCAGATTTAGTAGCATTCTGTAATTCTTGGTGTTTGGGAACATCCTCAGTAGAGCCATTGTCATGAACCATGACGAGATCCATCTGGCTCTCCTCGTCTATTACAACAAGCTCTCCCTGAGCATTGTCGTGACCACGAAAAATGCAACAGTTCAGAGTGTCAGAAAATGCATGAAACTATAAATGTAGCTCATGGTAGCAAGCAACATTGAGACTTTGTTAGTGAGCCCCAAGAAGAACACAAGATCAAACATTAAACGATCATTATATTGGATTTCCTACATTTTTCTTACAAGTCTCGTTGATTCAAAATCAAAGAGGAAACCAGAATAAAGAAAAGCTTGAAAGCATACCTCTTTGTTCTGCTTTCTATATCTCATCTGTTTTCGATGAATTCGAAGATCGTCCTTTGCATCATCTTCCTCTTTAATCTGCCAAAACAGCATAGATGCAAATCAAGAGCAAAGATTTTGCCATTCCTAAGATGCAAATAGCTCACGAAATATCGACAAAGGCCAAGTTTAGAGTTGATCAGTTGAAATAGCTGTCTGACCTTCTTGATGTTCCTCTTTTGCTCTTCAGTAAGACCAAGATCCTTCTCATTTTCTATAGCATCCGCAACAAGGTAATCACTCGAAGCTCCATCGACATCACCAATCTCCTCCACCTGCCCATTGATTCACTACATTATTTCTGCATTCTTGAAAATGTCTGAAAACTATGATTTTCGTGAGCATCAATCATATAAAGCGGGAAAGAAACGTAAACTGCGATAGAGTACACTTAAAGGTATGAAATCACAAAATGGAAAAGAGACTACGAAATTCGGGTGCCACCTCATCAACTCCAGCACATTTCAAACCAAGTGCAGCAGCTTGCAGTGGGGTGTTGGCCAAGTAAACTGAAGCCCAGTGTTTGCAATCTTCCATGGATGCAGTCTTCGAGCACAGTTTGTGGAAAGCTTCCCAATCTTTATCTGTAGTTTCGTTCCCTGCTACACTGTCATCACACTTTGCGATTTTCTTCCCCAAGAAACCACTGGCACCGCACCATCTGCTCCACAACAACTACTTCAGAACAAGAACATGAAATCTAACTCATGACTGATATTGAAGAGACTATGTTTTCGAGCAATAACCTTTTCACAGGCCTGTTCTTTCTTAGATACTCGTCAGCCTTTGCTACGGACTTTGTAGCTTCCTCGGGTATTTCAGCCCCGAACCAGTGAGTTCTCCCTCTCCAAGCTTCTGTGTTACAGCTATTAGGAACCTCCTTCTCGATCAACTTGTAAAGACTGGAAAGATCGATTCCAGCACCATCAAGTTGTTCCTACTCCAACAAAACAGGAACCAAGAAAGCAGCATAAGTATGTTCTTTGCATTCAACTTAACAGAAAAGGCAAGAAAGAATGTAGAGTTAGTTATCTATACCAATAAATAAGCAATCTCCTTCTCAAGCTCGTCGAGCTTCACCTCCCACTCTTCCTTGTACGATGCCATCTCCTCGTAAACAGCCTTCTCCAACTGTCCATCCATCGAGAAAATATCACAAAATGGAAAGATTATACTAAGTGGCAAGGAAATTTATAGGTGCATTGGATGAAATGCTATGTACTTCAGCACCGGAGAGCGACTCAGCTAGTTCTTCCCAAACATCCGCCTCTACTTCCACCAACGATTCCTCTTCGAGCGCCTCCTGCGCCTCTGCTGACTAAACATACATCAAAACTTTACAGGGTCAATAAGCTAATAACAATCTGTTTTTCAGTATCATAGAATGGAATGTAGAAAATCCACCTTCTTCTCGATTTCGACAAGCTCCTCGACTAGATCTTCGACCTCCTCTTCGGACAAAGGCTTCTGATACCATACAAGTAACAAAAGGTAAGATCACATTCTGTAAACACAAAATAGGCAAAAGCTACAGAGCAAAGCTTTGAATGATACACTCTCACACACATACTCTCTCTCTCTCTCTCTCTCACACACACACACACACGCGCGCATACCATATAAGAAAGAAGTCTTAAGCTTTAATGGAGTATAAATGCTGAAACGGAACAACGTCTCCGTACATAAAGCCATCGCTTTCCTTAAAAATGGTCCATGAAAAAGAAGAAACAACCTTCGACAACATTAACTACATAGGTATACGCTAACAAAATCTTGCAAAAATTTTTAAAAAAAAAAACCCTGCAAGCATGAACGCAGTGTACACCTGGGGAAACGATTCCTCGTCTTCTTCGTCGTCGTAATATTCAGCAATATCTTCATCGTTTTCCAAATAACCATTCTCCTCCATTCTTGAACTGGGTTTTTTTTTGTTTTGGCGAAGAAGTACGTAGTTGTTGTGTGCTGCTGCAGAAATATCGAAATGGGGTTTGGAGGGGGGAGTGGGGAGGTGAAACGGCGTCGGATAATTCAAATCTGTGGAGGTGGAACCGTGGAATGCGTGGCGGCAAACTCAGTAATCACGGTAAGAGAGAGAGAGAGGGGGGATTAAACGTTTAAACCTTAATTCTTTAATATTTGATTTTGAAATTAATTACTACTAAACCTTAATTTATGGGTTAATGGGGTTGTGTTTTGTAGTGTAAGAAAACTGCCACGATCTTCCCCCCCTACTTCACTACCTAAGTACTCCCTCCGTCCATCTTATAACGGCACTTTACTATTGGGCACATAGTTTTAGGAGCCATTGTTTAGTTGAGATTAGATGTGGGACCTCATTTATTAATTGTCATTCCATTTTACTGTTTTAGTACTTAATTAGGTTTAATATAATATTAATAAACCTGTAACTTTTTTTATATATATCTTTTGCTGAGTTATTTAATTTAAAAAAAAAAAAAAAAAAAAACGAAACTGAATATATTGACGGAAAATCTAAATGAAGTGAGAAACAATTTCAGAATTAAAATATTTACATATCCATTCATAGTGGGATGATCAAAGTCAATGTACAATTTCTGCCAAAATTTTAGAGGAGGGAAAACCAATTTCTGCCATCCATCGCTCCTCCGCTTCCTTCAGCCACTGGTTGCGTCCGAGCACCGGAGCCATCCATCGCTCCCTTCTCCTTTCAGTTAGAACTCTGATTTTTTCTTTTTTAGATGTAAAGTCCTTCAACCATTGGTTGCGTCGGAGCACCGCACACTTGCGTCGGAGCATCGCACAATCACAGTCATCCTCGCTATCGGGCACAATAGAAAGACAAAGATCGTATGGATCTTCACCCTCCGACTCAGAATTCACCGGCACAAAAGATTCAAAGTATTCTAGAGGGTCGAAATTGGGATTTTCATTTGGGATCGAGGAAGGAACAAATCGTTGGGACAAATCCATAAGAAGAGAGGGTAAAGAAGGGAGTTCAGATCGTGCTCAGGCCGGCGGAGAGGGGTTGCGCCGGTGTAAGAGGGGTGGGAGGCCGAGCAGGTTCTTCGTAGAAGAACAGAGAGAGAAAGGGGCAGGTCTTAGAATGAGAGAGTGGGTTCATAATTTAGGGTTTGGGAGGGCGTCGGCGGGTTGGGGAGGGTGTGGGGGTAATTAGTAATTAATTTAGGTATTATTTAATTAGGATTAAGAAAACTAATAGGGGCATGATTTTTTCTAAAAAGGGAAAGTGTCATTATAAATTGGACAACTCAAAATGGCAAAAGTGCCGTTATAAGATGGACGGAGGGAGTATAATTTAAATTAAATAAAAGTGTAAATTAAGTGGCCTTTTATCCACTTTCTATGCAACATGTAACAACGTGCGATAATTTTAGCTTGTTTTGTTTTTATAGTTACTAGTTTTGCCCACCCGTCTTCGCTCGGCAAATTTATTTTGTTATTTTTGTTAATAAGTTTGTTTATAAATATATTTATGGTTTCTTATTTATTCAATTTTTTTATGATTTCTAAAGACCGTTTGTCATCTCATGATGCTCGTGGTAAAAAAAAAATTATCATACACAACAATATTGTAGAACATAGTGAATGTACGAATTTTAGACATGTCCTATATTGGTGGAAGTACCCAAAACTCTTCTTAGTGTGATGTTCGCGATTCAATTTACACTACAAAGTGTGTAATACTACCTCCATCCCATTATATTAGTTCACGTTTCCTTTTCGGTCCGTCTCATATATTAGTCCACTTTCTAAAAATGACAAAGAATATGTGGCCACAATTAACACTCTCTCCTTACAATTAATTATAGCCACATATTCCTCTTTGCATTGGCTATTGTGTTCATCTCATTGTGGACTAATATAATGGGATGGAGGTAGTATATTGTATATAGTATATTGTATAACTTTTCTCATATTTGTGTGAAATAAGAGTTCCACCAATGTATAGAAGAAATTTTATATCATAAGTAGATAGTTTGTTTTAATTGTTAAACATATATTCTTTCTTCATTACTAATTTACAATTAATTTAGGATAGCTAAGCACTAATACTATGACAAAGAAAGGGAAAAAAAAGAAAATTTATTTAGGAAATTTAATAATAATAGCACTCCAGAAAGAAAGAAAGGGCAAAAAAAAAAGCATAGAGAAGGTAAAGAAAAAGAAAAAAAAGAAGTGGATAATTAATTAAACATGATAAATATGTGCTAGTAACTAAAACCAATATAGTGGAAGAAAATTGATGTACATTTTTTAAAAAAAAATATTAAAAATTTTATTATTAACTGAATCCACAAAATTAGGGGAAAACTGTTGGTGTCCCTTGTTTATAGATTATCAATATTACTATTACTCCGATGTTAAAATTAAATAACTGTTTTTTTAAAAATAACTACTCATAATAAAAGACAATTATATCCTTAATTTGGAGGGAAAAATAACTACTTTTTCGTTTTGTTTTAATATATTATAGACTAGTACAGTGTCCCGCCCGTGCAATGCACGACAATAATTATACTTTCTTCATCCGCGATCCACGCGCTAAGACTATTTTTGTATGAATTTCAATTTGTCAAAAAGTTTAAATTTCACATAATACATAACTCGTAGTAGAACAAAATACTATAAAAGTAATCTTGAACTTTATCTTACTATTCATATTCGATTAATTGAAATATATGTTGAGAGATTCTAAGTATGTAAGTCGGAAGAAGTATTTAATTACAATGAAATAATCAAACATAAATTCTAAAATATTTTGTATTAAAATATGAAACAACGGATAAATATTTCTTTTGAATTGAAAATGGAAAAAAATTAGTGATTGAAATACACGAATTAGATGGAACTTAATATTAATAACTTAAAATGCTAGACAAATACATGTAATACAATCATTAAGGGGAAAAAAAACTAATATATGTCCAAAAGAATTGTTGGAAAAATATAATTGCGTAACAACAATTGATCCGGGTAAACACGTTCAATAACCTTTATGAAATAAAAGTTACAAGATCTGAACTATAACACACTCATTAGAAATTACAATGCAACAAAATAAATTGAATGCATAATTAAAGGGTAAAACCGAGTCGAGTAGAACTCTTCCCGCAAGAAGCTTTACGCCCCGGTATAGAGTGCTCTCGGAACTGGCGTAGCTTCCCAAAAGGTAAAACGGTTTTCGTCTTGATAGTAGTAGCACCACAAACTATCAAGCTCCGGCGAAATGGATGCAGACGAGGAACTGAGCTCGAAGAAAATGGATGCAACGAAATGCTCGGTGTTCGTATTGGTGTTGGTGTTCGATATGTTAGAATGCATCTAAATACGTCTATTTATAGGCTACGTCTCAACCAAGAAATTAATGAGCCATAATGTGTCGGTGGAGGTTACGTGAGTAACTCCTGGCTCATGAATGTCTCGTTGGGGGTTACGGGATAACTCCTGGCGGTTACTCCCAACTCATCATTGCGTTGGCGGTTATGAGTGTAACTCCCGGGGGTTACTCTCAATTCATTAATATCGTTGGAGGTTACGGATGTAACTCCTAGCGGTTACTACCGAATGCACGTAGACACGACACTTACGGACGCACCTGGACGAGATGCTCACGTATATTCGTTCGAGAGACGTATCTATACGACTTTTCCAACCTCCAAAATACATATATCTCACTCACCGGAAATTGGTCTTTTGATCAAATAAAAATAATTTATATTTAATTTATTATTATTATTATTATTATTATTATTATTATTATTATTATTATTATTATTATTATTATTATTATTATTATTATTATTATTATATCACATCTGAACAATCTGCACCAAACGCATATATCGGATATCAATTTCATACCTATACCTGATATCTGATACCCATACCCTTATCTGATATCTGATATACTGGTATATTGATACCAAACGAGCCCTAAGGGCTCGTTTGGTATCAATATACCAGTATATCAGATATCAGATAAGGGTATGGGTATCAGATATCAGGTATAGGTATGAAATTGATATCCGATATATGCGTTTGGTGCAGATTGTTCGGACGTGGGATATCAAAACTAAATTTAAAAAAAATAAAAAATAAAAAAGAATAATAATAATAATAATAATAATAATAATAATAATAATAATAATAATAATAATAATTCATTAGTTAATAATAATAACAATAATAATAATTAATAAAAAATTTAAATTTTTTTATTATTATTTAATTCTAATTTTAATTACAAAATAAGTCGTTAGTTAATAATAATAATAATAATAATAATAATAATAATAATAATAATAATAATAATAATAATAATAATAATAAGTCGTTAGTTATTATTATTATTATTATTATTATTATTATTATTATTATTATTATTATTATTATTATTATTATTATTATTATTATTATTATTATTATTATTATTATTAGTGCAATGGAGATATGAGTGATACCTCTATAAAAATTAGTATATGAAAAGAGTTAAAAGAGAGGATATCAGGATATCAAAGATATCAATTTGATATCCATATACTGATATGCAAACACATGGTATGGGTATGAGATCTTTTGATACCCATATCTGATATACATATATGGATACCAAACGGCCCCTAAATTCTTTCCCAAATCGATATGAGATAATTGTATGACACTAACAAAATCAATATTAGAAATATACAAGGCACCATTCTCTTATAAAGTCATAAGATTGCAGTTTATTTCCAAGTTTGACGATAAGAGAGAAAAGGTTTGATGGAATTAATTAAGGGTGATTCTAAACATAACCCCCATTTTACTATTCACTAGATTTTGCACCCGTGCGATGCACGGTAAGGTGTATGTTCATATGTACTGATTAAAGTTTAATATTCTTTACCTTTTAAACATTATGTCATTAAGTTTGGGCGTCGCCTTATTCCATGTAGTGGTATAATCTATTGACAAACGTTAATCTACACTTTATGAACATTTTAATGTGCTTACGGCTCACGTGATGGTGATATAATTAAGAAGAATTTTACAAATATATACACTGAAAATAAACACTACCACAATGTCACATCAACCTAAGCACATTAATTGTGTTCAAAATGGATAGGCGGACATTTTTTATAGCTTATCACGATACGAAGAAATTCCAATTATAAAATTTGTTTTTTATTTTTACTCTTTGAGCTTTACAACAGAAATTGTAAAGGTCACAACACGGGGGACTTAAACTCTCCCGATATATTAATCTTAACCCCCTATCGCTAAACCGACACACAACACACGCACCATTTATAGAATCTCTGTGATCTTCTTTAAGCATGGGCCAAATATATGAAAAACATTCAACTTTGTTTTAAATCTATAAATTCAAATTTTATTATTGTATCAGCATATAGAATAATTGTTCAATTCACCTACAAATTTCTTTGTATGTCACTTTTTTTTCGTGTATGTAATATCTAAAATTATAATTGAAATCAATTGATAATTTGTTTTTTTATTATTATTTTGTAAATATTTAATTATAAATATCTATCTTAAATGTAATATACAAATTAGATTATTATTTTTTTTAAAGTGAAGTATATTGCATATAAAAAGATAAAAGATGAAATTAGATTTAGAAATATTATGTGAGGAGATTTCCATAATTTACGGATGGTGGAGTAATTTTTAATTTTTTTATTCCAACTCTTTGAAAATATATACTTTGTATTTATAAAATTTATCTTGGATATTTAAAATGACTATAAATTATTTATATTTTTTCTTATTTTAGCAAATAATATATCAATTTAAAGATCATTTTATACTCTTTAATTGAAGATACATATTCTATATATTATTCATATTGAAATTGCAAAAGTATGGCAAGAAACACAATAATGAATAAAAATTATAAATAAAGAGAGAAAAAATATTATTTTTTTTTTCCAAATAACCTTACATATGAAAGAAAATGTATTGTTTCTCACTAATCACAATTAATAGAAATAGTGGTTGTTACATAACCGCCTATAGCATATGAAGAGAAAATCAACATTTCCGATATTTTTAACCTTTTTAAAGTTGAAAAGAATTACAAAATTTTCATTTTAAAATTGATTTGAAATTGAATGTTTCCCTTTTTATATATATAGATAATTGGCAATATTAAGGGCATGTTCAATGCTAGAACCCCAAATGAGGTTCTTAAAGGTGCCACATAGACAAGATCTCATTCATATTAAAAAATCACAATGGTAAGGTTCTAAATAAAGGTTCTTATCATAATTAAAGGGTCGCACTAATTTAATTATTTGAGAAAATAAGAGAGAGAGGAAAAAAAATAAAAAGGAATGTGGGCCCCACTTTTTCTTAAGAACCGATATCTTATATAAGAACCCGAGTTCTTATTTAGGGGATCTCCAATGGGGGTGCTAATTAAGGTGTGGGTTCTTGTTTTTGCCACATAGACAAGAACCACCCCATTGTACATGCTCTAATAGAGTTTAATTATCAAGTATGAACATAATTAAATATGTATATCACTACAAGAAACACGCTATTTAACGACCGAATTAACAACCGAACAAATTCGGTAGTTATTTAACTACCGATTAGCGACTATTTCACAACTGAGTGCACTACCGACTGAATAACGACCGAATCGGTCGTAAAATACAACGACCGAAATTTATCAGTCGTTATTTAACGACTGAAATATTATTTGGTCGTTAGAATTCGGTCACCAATCAAAAATAATTCCTTAAAAAAAATAATTATTTAACGACCGAATTTCGGTAGCTAGTGTTAACGACTGATTTTATTCGGTCGTTATTTACTGACTGATAATAATTTCGGTTATTATTTACCGACTGAATGTATATTCGGTCGTTAAATATGAATTTTCAATGATAAAATAATTCAATAAGAAATTTAAAATTTTGACGACAGATATTTTGGTAGTGATATTCAGTAGTTAACCACGCGCCCTGCCACCGTCGACGTTCATCCTCTGCCGCCGTCGACGGCGCGACTTCCGTCCTCTGCCGCCGTCGATGTCGCGTCTACGTCTATCCTCTCTTCTATCTCATTTCTGCCACTCTATTCTCTCTCAATTTCTCTCTCTCTCTCTCCCTGCTATCCCATTCTCACTCGCTAATTTCTGATTGCAGTGTTTCTCGGTCGCAGAGGGAGTAATTTATCGTCGCCGGCCTCCGCCCTTCGTCCTCTTCTTCCGTCTGGCACTGAAAGCTGAAAGGTAACTCTCTCCCTCCTTCAATTCTTCAAGTCATGAATCTGCCGATAATTCTTCAATTTTTGTTGTTATTTGTTTATGGATATGATAATACTATTAGAGAGAGAAAGAGAGAGTAGATTTACAGCTGAGCTGGTGTACATGTTTTTGATTTACTACTAGGAATCCTGAGGAGATTACATGGGCAGAAGCTGGTGCTGAGTTTGTAGTTGAATCTACTGGTATCTTCACTGACAAAGATAAGGCTGCTGCTCACTTGAAGGTCTCTTTCTCTTTCTCTTTTACTACTTCACTACTATTTTCTCAATTTTGGATTATGATCGAGTATCATTGATGTTAGATCAGTTTCAATGTTCATTCTTGTTTGACTTAGATTGATTGATTAGTTGATTGGATTGCCATTAAAACTATCTCCTACTAGTTTTGATCCTCTATTCCGAAATAGTATTTTTGTTGTTATTCTTCAATTCTTCAAGCTGAAAGATGAATCTTGCCCTTCAGAATCTTGGTTATAGTCTGTCGGTGATCTGTTGTAAGAAGTAGTATTTTATATATAGAAGAAAGAGCATGAAAGCAAAATTTCGGAATTAGCTGCAAGATTGGCCTTTGTGTGAACAAGATTTAAGTAGAGAGCCTTGGTAATGACCTGAAATATGAAGTTATAAACTAATTATGCAGTGGGAAATAAACTAATTTAAGAGCCGATGGTTATGCTTCTAATTTGGGGAGGTGTGTGAACTTGAGAACACTACAAATGTTTGGATTAAAGAGTCACGATTGTCATGTAATGTTGCAACGAATCTTGCCCGTTGCTCTTCGAGAGCTTCTACCACAAAATGTGTGGAATGCAATCACGTCAATGTCTTTGTACTTTCGAGATCTTACATCGCCTAATATCAAGACAGAGGACATTGTTGTTCTAGCTTACTTTTTTTTGCATATTAGAAGATGATATACAAGAATGTTACTACATTAGTCTCCAGCTTTGCCTTACCAGGTGAAATCAAAAGGTTACTAGTGAGGTAACAGGTCCACTCTTTGCCTTCTTTACCGCGATACGTTAGAATCCATTAGCTTGTTCATCCAAATATTCTGGTTGAGGATCTATATGGATATTCTTGTATGATTACATAATGTGTAATTCTAGTAAAAAAATCCACTGAAAACTTTTAGCCACGATGATGTCTAGGTCTGAACATAACAAAAACAGAAGAATCTGAGCAATTCTGTGATGATATAGAGCCAACCTGATTTCTTTTTTTAAAACAGCCGTAAAAGTGACGTGTTTGCTATCTAGTGCATCAGTATTTTTTTTTTTCTTTTATCCTGAGAAAATAAGGTAAGAAAGGTAGGAGCTGAGTGTAGTATCTTTTCTTTTGTTTACCATTTCAAACATATGGTACTTGAGTTCCTCACTTGTTGCTGGTCCAATGAATGTCAGTACGTTTTTGGATGAATCTGGAGTACGGGCCGTACGGCTATTGGAATTGTGACCTCTGCATAAAAAGAATGGATTTCTATTGTTTGCATTTGTTCTTCCTAATCAAATGATTCTTATGTTCCTTATGTTTTCATTGTCTATGTGCAACTAATGTTTACCTTGTGCTCATGTAAAACTAACCATGGCCCTACAGTTTGTAAGCATCAGTTTGCAGTTGTAGTTTGTTTGGCATCTTCACTCATTTTCACCCAGATATTATGATGTCATTTCTTCAGATTGTTGGTGTACTTACAACTAATGTTTATTATCTATTTTATAGGATGAGACCATCCGTCGCGTCAATGAGGAAAAACGTCCACTCCCCGGCGAAGTTGAAGAACGAGAAGTCCCACACCTTCTAGAGTGGAAGAGATTTATAGAGAAGTATCAAAGGTGGATGCAAAGGGAAATATGTTTGGGAAGGGAATCCTCTCGCGAATGTATGCCAAGCAATGTGGAAAACGTCGTGGTGGCTCGTCTTGTGCACATACTTATTCACATCACGAGAGTCGCGTAGTTGAGTTGGAGATGAGGTTGTTAGCAAAGCAACAAGAGATGGATGAGCGATTGAAAGCCCAAGAGGAAGAGACGGAGGCACGATTGAAAGCCCAAGAGGAAGAGACGGAGGCACGATTCAAGAAACAAAAGGAAGAGACGGAGGCACTATTCAAGAAACAAGAGGAAGAGCGTGTTGAGAAGGAGGCCGACTTAAAAAAACAGCTCTTAGCCTTCCACAAGACTTTGGAGAGCATGGGGAAGTATTTCTCGGAGTCTCAAGGTCATGCTAACTTCGATTTTTCCTTGCCACCACCTTTTTAAGTTTTATAAGACTTCAAAATGTTAGATATACTTGAATTGATTAATCTGGATTAATTTTTTGAACTTTTAATGACAGTGGATCATTTGATATTTGCACTACATTTTGTTCTCTTGAGTGATTATGTATCTACTTATTAAATAGGGTAGGATATAGTGGTATTAGGGACTGCCTGAATTTACATAAAATAACAATGACTGAAATCAACGACTGAAAATAATAGTAGTAAAATATGGGTTTAACTACGGATTTAACTACTGAAATTTCGGTAGTTAATTACATTTTCAGTCGTTATTCTTAAATTCCTAGATCCAACATAATGACTGAATATTCGGTCGTTAAATTTAACGACCGAAATTTCAGTAGTTATATTCGTAACTAATATCAACTACCGAATATTCAGTCGTTAGCAGTGATGTTGACCATGTTGACTAACGACCACGTAACGACCGAAATTCGGTCGTTGATTTCTGTAGTTAAAATTGCCGACTGAATTTTCGGTCGTTAACTATTTAACGACGAGCGTTTCAACTACCGGCCCTTTCGGTCATAATTTCAGTCGTTATAGCATCTAACTACCGATTTCATGTTTTTAACGACCGAAAAGCGTGCTTCTTGTATAAATATATATTATTCTTCAGATTTTTTTTTTTTAATCTAAATACCTTTATAATGGAAGAACTCAATTAAAACAAATCACAATTGTTTGTTGCTTTAATTTTGGCTCAAGTAACGTAATATAGTACTATGATAAAATAATAAAACGTAATATTAATATTTTTTTAAATCAATATTTTGTGCTAGATAAAAAAATATATTGATATCAATACTTCCGATTTTTTTTTCCTCTTAATATACTTCTAAAACCAAGCCACTACTTTATTTCCTAAATTTGTGGAATTTTATTTTAAAAAACACGTCTCATATATTTATACCCTAAAATTGTGGAAGTTTTGCAAAACAAACAAACATGTCCTTTTATGTTAATTACAAAATTGCCACCAATAACTACTGTAATTTGCAATTGATTTTCAATTTCAAACTCCCTTTTTTATTTGGAACCGTGCGATGCACGCTTTAAAGTGCGGTTCGAGTAAAAATAAAATTGAATTGGATCAATTGATATTTTAAAATCTAAATTGAAGACCAAGTTGACCAAAACCCTAAGCAAATAATACTCTCAAAAGAGGATTTGAACATACTCCTCATATTCCTGAAAACTCTTTATATAACTAGTTTACAGCCCGTCGAAAATCGACGGGTGCTAATTATGTTTAGCATTCAGATTTTTATCAGTAAAATTTATTTTAAAATAATTCATAATATGATCTTCGATTTCTATGTACTTACAAAAAATAAGAGGAAGTTAAGAGTAATAAATGCGAAAATCCAATCCATTCACGATTCATATTATATTTAAATCTTCGACGTTTACAAATTTATAAAGCAACTTGGTGCTAAAATCGACAAAGCCAAGTTCCTCGTGAAATTTTAAAAAAAAGAATTAAAAGTAATAAAAAAATTTACTAAAAGTAAATGAAACAATATGAAAACTAAAATAATTAGCTCAGCTCCTCTTCTAAGCGTAGGAGTCAAGAATTTAATCGTATAAAATAAGATCCAAATATAATAATTTTAGGGGCAAAGACAAAATTAGCCACTTTGATAACAAAAAAGTCTTTTTTAGCCACATATAATAAAAAGGTCTTTTTCTAGCCACTTTAGACCTAAACTACCCATTATACCCTTACTACCTAAAATTAAAAAAATATTTGAAATACAAAAAAAATGAAAAACCCTAACCCCCAATTCCCACCCCCCACCCAGCGGCTCTCTCTCTCTCTCCTTCCCTCCTCACCTTCTTCTTCATCTGCTCTCTCCCTCTTCTCCCTCTTCTCCCTCGACCGTTCCGCCGTCGTCGTCGCTCGGCTGGGGAAGAAATGCTGCGACCCCTGGCTCAACCAATTCGACCTTGTGTACACGGATCTGAAGCTCGGCGTCCTCGATTTCGGGAAATTGGAGTACGGATCTCGGTATTCCGAGAAGAGGGTGATTAAGATGGTGAAATTGGTCGCCGCGACGGCGAGCCTGCACGCGGCGCTGGCGGCGCTGTCGGAGATGGAGACGGCGGAGAGGAAGATGAAGCGAAGGAAAGAGGAAGCGAATTCCGATCTGTTCAACCAGAAATTGGAGAATCAACGGAAAGAGGTGAAATATCTAAAGGAAACCTCCCTCTGGCGAAAATCGTGCGATAAATGCGTGAGTATAATGGCTACCGTCGTCATCATCGTCTACATCAGAATCTGCTCTGTTTTCAAGCCTTACATCTCGATTCTTCCGACGATCTCGTTGCTCAACGTCGTCTGCTTCCAGCAGCTACAACAAATCACATGCACATTTCTCGATCTCTCCCTCCTCCCTCCTCTCTCGATCTCTCCCTCTCCCTCCCCTCTCGATCTCTCTCTCTCTCCCTCCTCTCTCTCTCTCTCCCTCTCCCTCTCTATCTCACACACATTGCATAGCAACCATTGCCGCCGTTGTCACCACCGGACAAGGTCAGTTCGAGCTCCATATATAGCAGATTCTTCGACATCAAATCGGAGAAGACGACACGAACACGAGCGAAACAGTCGTGAATACTCGATCGTGCACACGAACACGAACAAAAATGTCGTGAATATCTGTTCGTGCACACGAACACGAACAAAATTGTCGTGAATATCCGTTCGTGCACACGAACACGAGTAATCCTGAATTCGGGTAAATATTTCATTAAGGGTATAAATGTCATAAAATATGTAAAGTGGCTAGAAAAAGACCTTTTTATTATATGTGGCTAAAAAAAGACTTTTGTATTATAAAAGTGACTATTTTTGGGTATTCTCCCATAATTTTATGTATAAAGTATAAATATTTGAATTGGTAATTACCTAACAACTTTTAAAATACTTCCGTATGCACAACATTAGTCGTGGTGTCGAAGTTATTGCCATGTTCTTCATATATCAAAATTTTGAGACTTTTTTTCCTAGTGACTCTCGATATCGCGACGTAATATGTCCATGGCTGAAAGCCTGTTTTGGTAGGTACAACACTACGTTAGACAGAGATTGTCCTTGACTCTTATTTATCGTCATAGCAAAACAAACAGAAAGTGGAAATTGCCTCCTCTGAAACATAACCGGTGACTTAATTAGATCTGATGCAGTCATTGTCATTCTTGCAATTGGAAACTTCTTGCCATCATTTTTTCTTGAAAGCGGATTCACTTCCACGGTCTCCAAATTTTGTTACCATCATCCTTGTGCTATTGTAAAGTTCATTCGATGTATTAATGTTTCTCAGGAGCATGATGATGCGCCCTTCTTGTCAAAAAGAGTTTGTAATAAAAGGAAAATGACAGTTATGTCAAAATATGCCAAGCCGCCAGCTATTTAGTTTTATCAAACAGAAAAAGTCAAAAGACTCTCACGTAGTCCGTTGTTTATTGTAATAAAAACAAAATGTCAATATAGAGTCTCTTGTTACTTGTGTTTATAAAAAAAATAATAATAATAATAATAATAAGTTTAAAAGGAAACATTTTGATGATAGGTGCATTTGTATCCCATCGAAATTCGATACATATCACTTTATAACGTTATTTTAAAGTAAAATATAGATGAAAAATATTAAATTGTGTCAAGCTACCCGTTGTTTATTTTAATAGAAAGAAAATGTCGTAATATCAAAATAAGTTAAAATGCTTGTTTCGAACCACCACGTCAATCGGCATGCATACGTGTCAATTCCTACATCCGCCATTCTTATTTATCTAAAATACATATATTTGTAAATATTAATTATATAATATACTATGATAATGAAAAATATTAAAATATGTCAAGCCACCCGTTGTTTATTTTAATAAAAAAATAATAATATGTCTAAGGAAATCTCACATAGTTATAATCAATTTTAAAGTCAAAAAAATAAAATGTCGTTACATCAAAATAAGTGAAACGCCCGTTATTTATTTTAATAAAAAAATATGTTAAAGAGAGTCTTACATAGTTATAATCAATTTTAACGATATATCATAAAAACTATGATATATCTACTTATATAGTTATTTTAATGATAGTTATGTATAGGTATTAATAATGATAGTTACAATATCTACTTATATTTACTTTTATGTTGTATACTTGTAAGAAAATAGTTTTAAAGGAATATTTTGATGATAGATGTATTTGTCTCCTGTCAAAATTTGGTACAAATCACTTTATAACGTTATTTTTAAGAAAAAAAATATGAAAGAAATTATTAATATATGTCAAGCTGTCCGTTGTTTATTATAATCAAATATAAAAGAATAATATTAAAATAAGTCAAGTCGCTCGTTGTTTATTTTATATCGGTTTTATCTCGACGTGTCATTATTTCAAGCCGCTTGTTAATTGTGATAATAAAAGTAGATTTATAAGAGTGTCAAGCTGCCCGTTGTTTATTATAATCAAATAAAAGAAGAATATTAAAATAAGTTAAGTAACTCGTTGTTTATTTTATATTGGCTTTATCTCGTCGTATCATTATTTCAAGCCGCCTGTTAATTGTGATAATAAAAGTAGGTTTATAAGAGTGATATTTAAAATAAAATATTTTTTATTGTAATAAAAAGAAAATGTCAATTATATCAAAATAAGTCAAGCTGTCCGTTTCCGTTATTTATTTTAATAAATAAAATATGTCAAAGGGAGTCTCACATAGTTATAATCAATTTTAACGTTAATATTTAATATGAAGCACTTTATACAATTTATATAAATATATAAATAAATAATATAATTATAATTAGATAATATTTATAATTATATAAATTATTTATAATTAAATGGAACGTATCTAGGTATAAACAGAAACCGCATAGATAATTAGATATAACATTAAATATTAGATACAACGTACTATTAGATGGTATAACATATCTAGGATGAGGGATTACGGGATTTTTATTATATATAATTATAATAATATCAATTTAGTTATTTATTGTTTATATAATTATTTATAATAATAACTATCAAATAATTTGATAATATTTTTATTATAAATAAATTAAATTTTTAGATAAATAGGAATGGGGAGCATAGGATGAGCCACGTAGACATGTGAATGAACGTGGTGCTCCGAATCCGCATTGCTATTATATATAAAAGGACCAGCATTTTTTCGTAGTAGAATAACACATAATTATATAAAGTCATTCGTTACTCGTGTTTATAAGAAAATAGGTTTAAAAGGGAATATGTTGATAGTAGGTGCATTTGTATTCTGTCAGTATTCAATACGAATCACTTTATAACGTTATTTTAAAGTAAAATATAAATGAAAATGATTAAAATGTCAAGTAGCTCGTATTTACTGTAATCAAATATAAAAGAAAAATATTAAAATAAGTCAAGTCGTCCGTTGTTTAAATAGTTATATTGATTTCATCTCGTCGTGTCGTTATTTCAAGCTGCCAGCTAATTGTGATAATAAAGTAGGTTTATTAGAGTAATATTTTGATAATAATATAGTGTATCCCGTCAAAATTGGACATGAAAAATTAATTGTTTAGTGTTATTTTAAAGCAAACATAAGATAAAAATTTAAGAGGAAATGTAGTGTTTTACCTATTCCCTTAAGTGTTTTAACACTTTTGTGCAAAATATAAAAAAAACTCCAATATACCCATTTTTTTAACTTTCTTCCCAATTTACCCCTACTTTTCCGACCCTCCTTCCTTTTCTCTTTCCTACACATGCACATGTCAACATCAACTTTTACTTTTTCCTTTTTCTTTTGTTTTTTTAATATCCATCAAGAACCATATGTTTTATTTATTTTTTTATCTAATTTTTTATTTCAATTTTCGTGTTCAGTTTTTTTTTTTTTTTTTTTTTTTTTTTTTTTTTTTTTAAGTGTTCCTTGATAAGAAAATGAAATAATTTAGTAAGAATCTGTCAATTTCTTTTACAATCTTACTATCTTATAATGGTAGGAAATCATGTACATATAATATGTAAGAAACGTCATTGTGTTTACAATCTTATAAAATGACTCATTATGTAATATGTAAGAAACGTCAGTTGGTTAGAAAATGACTCATTCTTACCACGAATGGTAAGAAACAATGTATAATCTTATAAAATGTTGTGCAAGAAGTCATGTTCATTCTAACTATCTATCTTACGAGTGCTTCCGTAAAACTTGCTAAGTAAGAAACAAACTCGTTCTTATTTACAATCTTTTCAATCTTATTATATATTGTAAGAATCCATGTACACTCTTACCACCTGTTGTAAAATATCATGTTCATTTTGTAAGAATCCATGTACAATCTTACCACCTATTATATATTGTAAGAATCCATGTACAATCTTACCACCTATTATATATTGTAAGAATCCATGTATAATCAAGAACCTTTTTATTTATTTATTTTTCTAATATTTTATTTCAATTTTCAAGTTCATTTTTTTATTTAATTTTATTAAGTAATGCAAAAGTCAGTTGGTTAGAAAATGACACATTCTTACCACGCATGGTAAGAAACAATGTATAATCTTATAAAATGTTGTGCAAGAAGTCATGTTCATTCTAACTATCTATCTTACGAGTGCTCCAGTAAAACTTGCTAAGTAAGAAACGAACTCGTTCTTATTTACAATCTTTTCAATCTTATTATATATTGTAAGAAACAATCTTTTCAATCTTATAAAATGTTGTGTAAGAAGTCATGTTCATTCTAACTATCTATCTTACGAGTACTCCAGTAAAACTTGATAAGTAAGAAACAAACTCGTTCTTATTTACAATCTTTTCAATCTTATTATATATTGTAAGAATCCATGAACAATCTTACCACCTATTATAAAAGATCATGTTCATTTTGCCTGTGCAAAAATCTTACAACCAAGTGCTCCAATAAGACTTGTTAAGTAAGAAACAAACTCATTCTTACTTTTATTCTTATTAGTTACGGTAAAAATCCATTTCTTACAAATTTTTTACAACCAAGTGCTCCAATAATATATGCAAATTTTTACATTGTTTTTTTGTTAAGTAAGATAGGTGGTAAGATTGTACATGGATTCTTACAAAATAAACATAATATTTTACAACAGATGGTAAGAGTGTACATGGATTCTTACAATATATAATAAGATTGAAAATATTGTAAATAAGAACGAGTTCGTTTCTTACTTAGCAAGTTTTACTGAAGCACTCGTAAGATAGGTAGTTAGAATAAACATGACTTCTTGCACAACATTTTATAAGATTATACATTGTTTCTTACCATGCGTGGTAAGAATGTGTCATTTTCTAACCAACTGACTTTTGCATTACTTAATAAAATTAAATAAAAAAAAATGAACTTGAAAATTGAAATAAAATATTCGAAAAATAAATAAATAAAAAGGTTCTTGATTATACATGGATTCTTACAATATATAATAGGTGGTAAGATTGTACATGGATTCTTACAATATATAATAGGTGGTAAGATTGTACATGGATTCTTACAAAATGAACATGATATTTTACAACAGGTGGTAAGAGTGTACATGGATTCTTACAATATATAATAAGATTGAAAAGATTGTAAATAAGAACGAGTTTGTTTCTTACTTAGCAAGTTTTACGGAAGCACTCGTAAGATAGATAGTTAGAATGAACATGACTTCTTGCACAACATTTTATAAGATTATACATTGTTTCTTACCATGCGTGGTAAGAATGTGTCATTTTCTAACCAACTGACTTTTGCATTACTTAATAAAATTAAATAAAAAAAATGAACTTGAAAATTGAAATAAAATATTAGAAAAATAAATAAATAAAAAGGTTCTTGATTATACATGGATTCTTACAATATATAATAGGTGGTAAGATTGTACATGGATTCTTACAATATATAATAGGTGGTAAGATTGTACATGGATTCTTACAATATATAATAGGTGGTAAGATTGTACATGGATTCTTACAAAATGAACATGATATTTTACAACAGGTGGTAAGAGTGTACATGGATTCTTACAATATATAATAAGATTGAAAAGATTGTAAATAAGAACGAGTTTGTTTCTTACTTAGCAAGTTTTACAGAATCACTCGTAAGATAGATAGTTAGAATGAACATGACTTCTTGCACAACATTTTATAAGATTATACATTGTTTCTTACCATTCGTGGTAAGAATGAGTCATTTTCTAACCAACTGACGTTTCTTACATATTACATAATGAGTCATTTTATAAGATTGTAAACACAATGACGTTTCTTACATATTATATGTACATGATTTCCTACCATTATAAGATAGTAAGATTGTAAAAGAAATTGACAGATTCTTACTAAATTATTTCATTTTCTTATCAAGGAACACTTGTTAAAAAAAAAAAAAAAAAAAAAAAAAAACTGAACACGAAAATTGAAATAAAAAATTAGATTAAAAAATAAATAAAAAATATGGTTCTTGATGGAAATTAAAAAAACAAAAGAAAAAGGAAAAAGTAAAAGTTGATGTTGACATGTGCATGTGTAGGAAAGAGAAAAGGAAGGAGAGTGGGAAAAGTAGGGGTAAATTGGGAAGAAAGTTGAAAAAGTGGGTATATTGATGTTTTTCTTATATGAGGGTATATATTAGTCTTTCTCTTAAGCATAATAGGTAGAAAGATTTTTGCCCCAAAATTTAACATGAGTAAACGTAAGAGAAAAATATTAAAATAATTCAAATAAACAGAAAATGTCAAAGAGAGTCTCACATAGCCCGTTGTTTATTGTAATAAAAACAAAATGTCAATATAAAGTCTCTCGTTACTCTTGCTTATAACAAAATGTCAATATAAAGTCTCCCGTTAGCCCGTAGTAGCGGCATTTGTCTCCCATGGAAATTCGATACGAATTACTTTATAACGTTATTTTAAAGTAAAATATAAATGAAAATTATTAAATTATGTCAAGTCACCCGTTGTTTATTTTAATAGAAAGAAAATGTCGTTATATCAAAATAAGTTAAGATGTCCGTTTCGAACCACCACGTTGATCGGCATGCATACGTGTTAATTCCTACATCCGCCATTCTTATTTATCTAAAATACATATATTTGTAAATACTACGATAATGACAAATATCAAAAGGCAAAACTTGGATAGGCCGGGCTAACATGAGTGTGACCCATATTAAAATATATAAAATACTACGATAATGACAAATATCAAAAGGCAAAACTTGGATAGGCCTGGCTAACATGAGTGTGACCCATATTAAAATATGTTAAGCCACCCGTTGTTTATTTTAATAAAAAGACGGTCTGTTAATGGTGATAGTAAAAAAATAGGTTAATAATAATAATAATAATTCGATAATAGTTTAATTCATATGATAATAGGTGCATTGTTAATAGGTGCATTGTTTATTTTTTTTTTATTAACGTGGAGGTTTTATTAATTTGTTAATTTATAACAGGTGCATTGTTTATTAATTTATAATTTTTATGATAATTTATAATTCATATGATAATAGGTGCATTGTTAATAAGTGCGTTGTTTATTTTTTTATTCACGTGGTGGTTTTATTAATTTGTTGCAGATTTTTTTATAATTCATATATACAGATGATTTTTTTTTATAATTCATATTTATAGTGGATATATATAGATTTATTTAATAATATTTTTTTTATGATAATCGAAGAAAATATGTTTCTATGAATTATTTTTATAAGATTTTTTTATAAATAAATTGAATTTTTAGATAAATAGTAACGGAGATCATAGGGAGCGCCACATAGGCATGTGAATTAACGTGGGGCTCCGAATCCGCTTTGCTATTATATATACATTTTACGTAAATTACATGATAAATACATACATGATTTAAAATATATTATATATTCTATTATATTTTTCTATATATATAAATAAATTATTAATCTATTAATTATGAATTACATGAGATATACATAAAGTATTTACAATATTATATACATGATATATATACACTTTACGTAAATTACATGATATATACATATATGAATTATTATTACAATATTACAATCTTCTATATATATTATATATACATTTTAAGTTAAAAAAAATTAGATTTTTAGATAAATAGGAACGGGGAGCATAGGGAGCGCCACGTAGGCACGTCGATTAACGTGGGGCTCCGAATCTGCATCGCTATTATATATAAAAGGATTTTGTTTTAGGTTGTCTTCAAAAACTCTTTACTCTCTATTTTTGGACATATACTCACTATCACAATACATATTACTACAAAATTTTAAAATAACATATTTATCATTTTTACCTTTCACATTACAGTAAAGTGGTGAGACTCAATATTCATTATTAGTAACCAATATAAGTCAATTATATCATTTTAAAGCATGTACAATAAAGAGTTTTGGAGGACATGCGGTGTATAATAAGGTTGCATATATAGTATATATCGAGAGATAATATATTTGCCACCTCTAGTTGGTAATCACTCAAATCAAATCAATTTTATTTTCCCTTTTTGTATTTTTTATTAATCTTTTATTGTAACATTTGAAAATTTTTAATGCATTATTAAGTTCACAAATCACATAGAAGATCAAATATTTGTTTAACTTTTGAATTTTAAATAAAATAAATTAAAACAAAAAATAATAATTTATTTTTTTATAATTTGTGAATTTAAATAATCTATATTTTGATGAGTTGCCTAACTAAAATGAGCGACTCACATAATAGAGAGAAATAGCTTTTATTCTTTTAATTAGGTTAGAATTTTGATACTAAAAAAGATTAGAAAATTGAATTACCAACCCAACGATTTTTGTGGATGATGGGTTTTTTTTTTTGTTTTTTTTTTCCTTTCAATCCAACTCACCATAAATATACATATTAAAAACTAGTGCAGTACCCGTCGAAATTCGACTGGTTTCAAATTATTTTGTAATTACAAATAAAGTTTTAATAAAAATTAAATAATTTTTTATATTAATTATTTCAAGTAGCCCGTTACTCGTAGTAAATATGAAATGGGTTAAGAAATTAACATTTTTACGATAGATATGTTTTATATTTTATCCCGTCAAATTCTAACATGAAAATGTTATTTTAAAACAAAATTTATAATAACATAAAAATATATTATGCCTCCCGTTGTTTATTTTATCTAAACACCCTTCAGATGGATCTTTTTTGAAGGAATAAAAAGGGTTAACATTTCTTAAATAACTATACGATTTAAGTCACGTCAAAATTCGATTTGAATCACTTAATAGGAATGTCCATAGTAAATATCAATTTTCGACGGGATTTAATTTATTTTGCAATCGTGCATAAAATTTTTAATCTAAAATACATAATTATCTATATTAATTATTGTAATTCGCACGTTACTTGTAACAATAAAAAAATGTTAAAACGTAATATTATAATCTCATGTTAGCCCGTTATTCGACATAACGTTAGCACGAATAGTGCAAATCTGCCCGTTAATTTCGTTAGCCCGTTCGATATAACGTTAGCATCTATATTTAATTATTGCAATCCGCCCGTTACTTGTAACAATAAAAAAATACGCTAAAGTGTAATACTATAATATCCTATTAGCCCGTTGTTCAGCATAACGTTAACATAATTAGTGCAAATCTACCTGTTAATTTACGTTAACATAATTAGTGCAAATAATATAATGTAGTTCCTCAAATCAAGTATGATTTTGATTAACACATATAATCTTTTTATATATGTACTTTATCACTAAGTTCTTGTGAAAATTCGATGTGGGACGGGAATCCTTATTATAATATAAATGAAGTAAATTATCGATGAATATTGATTTTTTGTTTGTAGGGATAAAAATTGAAGATAATATATATATATATATATATATATATATATATATATATATATATTTATTTATTTATTTATTTATTTATTTGAGGGCATATAGAATAATCGTAATATATATCAATTAATGTATGTGATATATTTAATTAAATTTTAATCTTTAATAAGTTAAATCAATGAGAATATTGGAAAATATTCATAAAAATCATACGTGATGCCACGTGGGACGAATAGTTTCTCAAATAAAATATGGATTTTGATGGAGATATATGATCTATTTATATAGGAATTTTGTTGCTAAGTTCTTTTAAAAATTCGATGTGGGACGAAAATCCTAATTATAATGATTTAAATCTTTAATAAGCCAAATCAATGAGAATATTGGAAAATATTCATAAAAATCACACGCGGTGCCACGTAGGACGAAGATCCGTAACGGTATTATATATATATATTGATTTGTCTTCCTACGTCTTTAAAATAATTATAATTTATTTATGTTTAATCTATTGTTAACTAATATATTACTACTATATTAATCTAAAGAAAATTTTATGCTCATTAATTTAAGATACATATTGCATATGTTATTTTCATTAAAAGAACTTCAAAAAGAATTGCAAGAAAAAATGTTATGAATAAAATTGTAAAGGAAGATATTGGGAAAAAAAAGAAGTTGATACTTTTGGAAAAAAAGGATCACGAAGAACAACTTTATATTGTTTGCATTACTTACAAAATTGCCATTGATAACTACTTTTCAATTGATTTGAAATTGAAAAACTCCCTCTTTATATATACTAGATTTTGCATCCGTGCGATGCACGGTAAGATATATGGTTATGAATTATTAAAAAATAATATACTTAAAAAATAAGTTATGAATATTAAATAACCCTTTATGCATAATCTTCTCAATAAAACTTGTGACATACTCCCTTCGTCTCATTTATAGAGGGATAAGTTCTATTTTCGTCAGTCACACCCATATAGGGATATTACCTTAAATAGTAAAATTTTAACTCAATAAAACATATTCATTCTACTTTATCCACCACTGTCACTTTCGTCTTAATTCCCGTGTCGAAAAAAATTTATCCTTTTCTGACTCAGACCGATGGATTATTAAATAGAGGCAATTTGCATACAAATAGTTTCATTCGAAGTATTTTAAAAGTTTTTTTTTCACCAATTATATAAATAAAATATACTAGCTAATTAACTTTGTTTCAAATTCATAAATTAAACTTTCACTATTTCATGCGAATTGAAAATATAGTTATTGTTCAATACGTACAAATCTCTATTGGAGTATATGATATTGTATGTATCTTTTTTTTTTTCTTTTCTTTCTTTTACTCTTCTATAATAATGTTTCTCCATTTCCTTCCTCTTTGACTGTTTTTAACACCATTTTTTGTTAGTTGTATGGAAAACTTCTTACCAGTTAAGAGTACTTTGTATGTCTCATTTTATAATGTTAAATTTCAATTATTCTACACACATATATTTAAGAAAGTAATATTGGAGAAATGTAATACTATAATCGAAAAACATATATTTGAACTAATGAGTCAAATTTATAATATTGTAAAAAAAAAAAAAAAAAAAAAAAAATTGGAATTGATTTCTAGGCAAAAACATCAATTTCTTGTAGTGAAAAAAAAAAAATTGGAATTGATTTCTAATAAATATGTAGAATTAAAAATATGTCGTTTTTAATATAATAACCAAATCTATTTTCAAATAAAAAAAGTAGAATTATAATTTAAATATATTTAATATCACAAACCCTAAGTAGAATTCGTGGATTTAATTTATATTAAAAATAACTCTCTATAAAAATAATTTTTATCTCGGTCATAAAATGATTATAACGTAATGACTTTTATTTCATTTTATATATATAATATACCAATTTAAATACTCCCTTTGGCTCAAGATTCGTGACACGTTTTTTTTCAGCATTTGCGGCAAGCGTTTTCGAGCGTCTTGACGACGAGTTTAAAATTATATTTTTAATGAATTTCTTCTTTTACGGGATACCTTGATATTTGTAGTATCCCGTAAAAGAAAAAATTCCTTAAAAAGATATTTTGAAACTTATCATCAAGACGCTCGAAAACGCTTGCCAAAAATGTTAAAAAGAAACGTGTCACGAATTTTGAGCCAGAGGGAGTATCATATTGTGCTCTTTAATTTAAGATACATATTGAATGTGTTATTTTCGTTAAAATTGTAAGAAAATTGCAAAACAAAAAAATTAAAAAGTACAATCAAATACTGTCAAAAAAAAAATTAAAAAGTACAGAGAGAGAAATAGGAAGTAAAAAAATTGTCGATACGTGCTATTTTGATAACCGTCAAAATCTTTAGGTAAAATAGTAGTAGATATTTTTTAACAAAAATATTAAAACTACTTTTGTTGAAAAAATAAAAAGAAACGTGAGTTTAAAAGGTAAAAATAGATTCCCCTCTCTAATTACAAAATTGCCACTTTAACTACTTTTCAATTGATTTGAAATTGAAAAACTCCCTTTTTATATATATATAGATAGCCCCTTAATTAACTATTGGACGAAATTATCCCTATAACCCCACTAATACCCGTAACCTCCTTAATTAACTATTGGACTAAATTATCCCTATAACCCCCATGCACTAATACCCGTAGCCCCATCCAAAAAAATTAGAGACAAAAGTCACAAAATTGATTTTACGCCATTTTAAAATCGTCTTTATACCCATCACTAAAAGGTGAAAATCATAAAGTCGAGAATCAATCTATATGTATAGAGTCCCCAGTTAATCAATATAGCGGATCGATCCTAACCTCCCTATGCGGTGCCACGACACTCAAAGTACTCGTCACCCCTTAAAAGGCCCTTGTAAGGGGATTATGAATAATTCAATCTATATGTATAGAGTCTAAATTCTTTCCCGAATCGATATGAGATAATTGTATGACACTAACGAGATCAATATTCAAAAAATACAAGGCACCATTCTTTAATTTTCCTTTTGAACCAAATCACAAGGCATTATAAAGTCATAAGATTGCAGTTTATTTTTTCCAACTTTGACGAAAATGAGAGAAAAAGTATTAAAGTTGGATCGGCCCATAATTCACGATTCATTAACTTTTCCAAATACTAATTCTTAGTTAGGTAGAGAGAAGACCTCACGTCAACTCCACTTCAATGTTTAGTTTTATATAAAGCCATTTGTTCAGCTTCAAGTTTCACTGCACTAATTCAATACAATCCAATCTTTTACCATGTTTCCGAAGTACTTGTTCTTCATTTCTTTGCTTTTTGGCTCCTTCTTAATCTTCACTCATTCTTACGACAATAGCCAATGCCTTGATCATCAGAAATACTTGTTGCTCCAATTCAAGAATGAGTTGATATTCGATTCCTCCCTTTCTACAAAGCTGGTGCAGTGGAATCAGACAAACAACTGCTGTCACTGGTACGGTGTGGAGTGTGACGTTGCCGGCCACGTCGTAAGCTCGATGACGAGTCCATCTCCGGTGGAATTGGGGATTCTTCGGCTCTGTTCGGACTAAAGTATCTGGAGAAGCTCAACCTTGCCGACAATTCATTCACCTCCCTTCACTGCACACACTCTATCTTGATAGAAACAATTTTACTGGAGTGATTGAAGAATTCCCCACCGCAAATGTCTCTAAGATTGTTACTTTGGGTTTGAATTATAATAGACTGGAAGGACCCATTCCCAATTCATTCTTCCAACTCCAGAGCCTCGAGGAACTCTATCTAAGTGAAAACTTGTTCAATGGAAGTTTTCAACTAGAAAAGATTCAAAGCTTTGCCAATCTTACGTTCCTTGATCTATCCAACAACAATTTATCGGTACATGTCCGCAATGACAACTGGAGTAGCTATGGACTTCCCAAGCTAGAAGAGTTGTACTTGGGTTCATGTAACATGCATGATTTTCCTCATTTCATAAAAAAATATTCTAATCAGTTGCAAACACTCGACCTCTCAAACAATCTGATTTCCGGAGAGATACCTAATTGGATTTGGGGAACACAACTTCGCCAGCTGAACCTCTCCTTCAATCTTTTTACACATGTGCAAAAGCCTTTTAACATCCCTCCTTCTCTTAGGACCCTAGGCTTGTACTCTAACCAGCTCAAGGGAGAGCTGCATCTGCCCTTTCTACCTAACATTTCATATGCTCTTGAGTACTTGTCACTTGCTAATAACAGCTTAAGTGGACCGATTCCGACCTCCCTCTGCACAGCCACGCACCTTGTAGCTCTTGACTTGTATATGAATAAATTAAGCGGCACAATACCCTCCTGCCTACTTGATGGCACCATGGATCTAACTATGCTAGATCTGGGGCAAAACAACTTCAGCGGCCACATTCCCGATAGTTTTCGCAGTGGCTTCCTACAATATTTGAATCTTAGCAACAACACCCTCCAAGGGAAAATCCCAAATTCCCTCAAGAGTTGTAAGGGGCTAGAGTTGTTGAACGTTGGGAACAACCTCATCAACGACACTTTCCCATGCATGATGTCATCGAGCTTGCGGGTTCTCGTTTTGCGCTCCAACAGATTCCACGGAGAAGTAAAGTGTCACAGCAACAGCAACGACATCTGGTGGTTGCTTCAGATCATAGATATTTCTTCGAATAATTTCAGTGGCACTCTGAAATCAATAAACTTCTCTAGTTGGAGGGGAATGGTGCAGGGGAGCTCTCCGCAACAGAGGCGCACCGAGTTAAGGTATTATTCAGAGGCGCCAAAGGCTGGGGTGAGAATAACCATGAAAGGGCAAGAGGTCGAGATTGTCAAGATTTTCCCATATTTCACCACCATTGATTTCTCATCCAACAATTTCCATGGGGAGATACCAAAGGCAATAGGCGATCTTAGCTCTCTCCGTCTTCTCAACTTCTCCCACAATGCCCTCAACAGAAGCATCCCAAGGTCATTTGGAAAGTTGGGGGAGCTCGAATCACTCGATCTCTCCCAAAACCAACTGACAGGGCATATACCAACAGAGCTTTCACGCCTCACGTTCCTCTCCGTGTTGAATGTGTCCTACAATAGGCTGATTGGAGAGATCCCAAAAGGAAGTCAGTTACAAACATTTCCAGCTGATTTCTTCTTAGGAAATCCAGGGCTCTGCGGTTTCAATCTCAACATAAGCTGCACACCTCATACCGACGATGGAAGCGATGAAGAAGAGGAAGAGAAGAAGAAGGGGGAGATAGAGTGGGAATACGTATCTGCTGCCCTCGGATATGTTGTGGGATTAGGAGGCTTTGTGTGGGTACTGATATTCTGTCGAAGCTTCAGATACAGATACTTTGGGAAAATAGAGGAGGTTGTTGAAGAGATGTTCGATGCAAGAGAGAGAAGACGAAGAAGGAGAAGATCAGAAGCAAGAAGAAGAAGAGCAGTGAGGGATCGAGAAGTGAGGAGGCATTAAAAGTACTGATTGCATGCATGTATTAAGTTTTATTTGATACCAGTATTATATAAGAAGGTGTGTAATGTTGTCTAATAATCAGTGAATTAATACTTTCCTCATTAGTTTTCCCTGATTCTCTCAGCCACTGTCTTCACCATCAGAAAACATTGTTGCTTCAACTTAAGAATGAGCTGATTTTCAATTCTTCCATTTCAACAAAACTTGTTGCTTAGCTTGTGCACATAGGCTTGTTGGGCCGAACACAAAAAGTGGTCATTTTGCAAAACACACCCCTAAATGGAAACGTGGCCGTTCGAAAGAAACAGAGGGAGTGGTTAAATTTCTCTAGTTATTCTGTTTTTGCTCTAAGAATTTTGTGTTTATATTTGGGATTTGATATTGGTTGAGTATTGTCAAGGTGTGAAACCTTCTATCTCCTATCGTGTTTCAGTCTCGTATTCTCTTTCCAAGCACGTTCGAACCCGAAGAACCTTTCGTTTTCGGGTGAAATGGGCTAATGTTTGTTTCGAAGTTATTCTTGCTTTCAAGTATGCTCTAAGTTTGGCCAATGTGTTAAGAGATATTAGGTGTATGAAAAAGATTGGATTTTTAAGCATTCTTCACTTTCCAAATTTCTCAAGATTTAAGTGTGTATATATACTTTCACAGGTAGAGGCTTTGCTCAAGGGAAGATATCCCTAGGAGAAATCGAAGTAGTAAAACTCAAGAATTTCGATAAGATATGGAGTTGTAGTCCGTCTCGTGGGAAGGCGAAAGGGGTGAGTTTCTATAGTCCCGTTGGCATCCCAGACGGCTTCTTCAGCCTCGGTCACTGTTGTGTGTCGAGTGACAAGAAGTCGAAGGGATGCGACTGTAATGCCCGCAGTTTTTCTTAGTGATTAATAAAAAATTTCGGCATTATTATTATTATTATTATTATTATTATTATTATTATTATTATTATTATTATTATTATTATTATTATTATTGTTAGTGTTATATTTGGTATATTAATATTGCCCAAACGAAAAGTCAAATTATTTAAGGAAGGCCCGATAAAACGAATCGATTAATTTTTATTTAAGGGCCGAAGCCCACTTAGTGATCGAGCCCACTTCACGATTAATTGTGCGATTTTATTCGACCAAGAAAGAAGCCCATCAGAGATTAAATATCCAACAACATTACAAAAGCCCAAGGCCCAATTATCAAGCCCATAGTATGTACATGTATAATTATGAATACATAAAATAAAAAAAATAAAAAAAAAAATAAAAAAAAAAAAAAAATAGAGAGAGGAGAATTTACAGATTCGCGCCTACAGGCTAGGCGAGTTTTCCCAACACAAATCTGGAAATAAAACACCTCATTAGAGTCCCTAAGTACAATTAGAAACCTTAATCATTTCCATAATTACAATTTAGGAGGGGATTACTTGAGCAATTAAAAATCCCATCATTTCTTGCATGGGGACAGCCGAGGCATGCATTGGCAGCAGCCTCCCTTGCCTCCTCCTTCACTCCACCACCTGCAAATCCATTCTTGAGAAAACACCCCACCAATGCATGCCCTTCTTTATTCTCCCTTGCAATAATGAAGCCTCCAAACCCCTCATAAGGATAACCATTCTCTGCAACACCTTGATATAAGAATCTAAAAACAACACTCTCATTTTTCCCCCCCTTGCAAGAGAGAGAGAGAGCAGCCTTCAACTCTCACAATAGCCACCATTACCTAACCGAAGAACTCACAAAAATCAGTCCATAAGCATTCAATCAAGTATTCACAACAAGGGAGCAAGATAGAAAGCAAATGGAGAGCAAATACAAAGCGAGGAGAGGAGGCTGATTTTTCCAGCCAAGAGAGCGGCCGGAAAACAGCCCGTCGACACTCGTTCAAGCACCGAATTCCTGCGTTTTCTCCTAGGTAATTTCCTCTAGTTCTTTTCCTTCAAGGACCTAACTTGTGCACACACTAACTAGGACTTTAACCACTACCTCTAGGAAGGGGAAACGAAAGAAGACAAGGGCTAACGGGGCAAGATAGAGAGAGACCAGCCCTTGCTCGGAAGTCGGAGTTCGTTTTCGGTTCCACTACAACAAGTAAGAACCTCTAACACTCTATTAGAACGACAAATCGGGGTCAAGAACGCATAGAGATTGACTCTTTACTCTTAGGTTACGAACTACCGGCTTTGGTAAAGGAAACGAAGGAGAAAAGGGCTCTCGAGGGTCACACCAAAAAGGGGACAGCCACCACCAAGCCCGAAAACCCCAACTCTCGACGTTGATGCGAACCAAGTAAGTGCTCTACGCTCTCCCTAGGACTTAGATGAACAACAAGCATGAACTCCCTCCCTAAAATGACCTCAAAGCATGTTACAAGTAATTCAAAACGTTTAGAACCGAAGCATAAGCAACATAGCAACCGCACACTCACAATGCATGTTCATAGAAATCAAAAATCAGACTTAGACTTTCCAAAAATCATGAGATTTTAGTTTCTAACAAGCCTAAGCAAGGGTCCTAACATGCTTTCAAAGCTAACCATTCAACCCAAATTGGAGGCTAACTCGAACATGTTTAAGAACTACAATTGCACACTAATTTCCCATAACCAACCCCTATAAGCTCCCTAATCAACAAACATGAGTCATAATCGAACCTAGCAAAATGAGAGAGAAGGGAGGACTGAGAATCGAACCTCGACGGCATCACCAACGGTGACGACAGGCTGCCCGGAAGAGGAGGAGAGGCCGAGAATGGCTTGGGACGACACCGGGACACCCTAATATCTCCCGTTCACGGGCAGGAGGGCTGCCACGGCCGACGACGGTTACGTCGGTGCCACTGCAGCACTGGAGATCGCTCGAATCGGCCTGCAATACAAGGACATGAAGGAAGGTCAGAATGGGAGATGAGGAAAAGGAGAAGAAGAAGCCGGTGACGGCATCACCGCCGGCGCCAGAAGAAAGAACGCAGAAAGAGAGAGAGATGGAGAACGGCGGCGACTGATGGACCGCCGGAGGCTGACGGGAAAGAGAGGGCAGGCCCGCGGCCGGGCTGGCGGAACGCCGCCGGCCAGAGACGGCGCGGCTGCTACGGACGACGGCAGCAGGGGCACAGCGGCTCGATGGCAGGGACGAGCGGCGCTGCTGGTGGAGAAGCCGCGAGTGGGGAGGGAGATGCGGTCGGCGCACCGCATCGACGGAGGCGAGGCCGGCGCCGGAGGAGTTGAAATCCGGCGGGTTTCCCGATTTACCCTAAATCTGCAAAATCAGGACCTCCCTTGCAATTGAATGGGAAACTGGCAGAGGAGACGTCGATCAACGACGGAGAGGACCGCCGGCTGACGTGAACCGGCAGAAGGGCGGAACGACGACGGCGACGGGAGAAGGGCTGCCGCGAGAGAAAGAGAGAGAGAGTTCGCGATTTGGGGGAAATCGCGACTGGAAGAGAGAGTATACCATAGAAGGACCGGGCCGGGCTCGGAACAGACGGGCCGGTCTAAAACCGGGCCGGATTGGATGGTTGGGCCGAGCCTCATAATCGGAATGGGCCGAGATTAAAAGAAACCTATGGGCCGGACTTTTTCTCCTTGGGCCAGAATTAATATTCAGTTGGGCCGAGATTAATTAATTGTCGAGCCGGACTTTTAGTTATTGGGCCGTATTTATTTCTCAGTTGGGCCGAAGCTTCAAAATCAGACGGGCCGAATTTTATTCATGGACCGAGAATTATTTATTCAATTGGGCCGAGGATCATTTATTAAATTGAGCCGAGAATTAATTATCGTTGGGCCGAAATAATAATAATAATATTGGGCCAATATTTTGACCAGAAGGCGTGGGCCACTCGGGACAGTTTTACGAGCTCGATTTAATATTTCATCAGGCCTACGTTATTGGGCCTAACTACCAAAATTCTATTGGACTCCTTTAAATTATTAACCTTAGATTTAATAATAAATCAAGCCCAATTTTATTAATCTTATAAGTGTAGACCACTTATATCCTTTAATAAAAATCACTAAGCCTTATTAATGGCTTAATCGAATATCCTGCGATTTCTGTCGAGGATGAAAGGACTGTAAGATACAAGAATCGATCGAAGTGATCGATTTCAAATGAGAATCGAGAAACTCTCGATTAAAAGAATACCCATGATAGCGCTATCAGTAAAAGAGATCATAACCTCGATAAAAGACAACCTTCGCATAGATCGATAAGATTATCGATTTCATTTCAAGTCTCTTATTTCACGTTCTTTGAACGAGGTTAGGCGAAGGAAAAGGCCGAGACTAAGGCGGCGCCCAGAGTTATTTAATTATTTCCAGGAAAGCTATCGAGGTGGGCTTTCGTACAACTAAATGTTTATTTATGCTATAGTTCTTTTCTTTTAAAGAATTGTCATGCCATAAATGTTTTGTTTTGTATGAAGTCTATCAGTGAGAGGGCTTCGGCCAAATGTTAACAGAGACGAATCCGGGCCTATCGGGGTTACACCTCGATGGGTTAAGTGCACTTAGAGGACCGTGAGCCGACGCAAGTTGGCCGGTCAGGTATCCGGGGAGGGTGGCCACCCTTACCGGATACACCCATAGCTCATATATGACGGATTACACCAGAGAACTTAGCCTGCGCAGGCACTCTTTTACAAATGTTTTAGTGAGCATAGGTTTTTTCGAAAACCCCTATGTCTCGCTTGAATGGTTGACAATTAAATGTTTTGGCATGTGTTCACTGAGTACTTTTGTACTCAGCCCTGTACATATTTCCCATGTGCAGGTTGAGCAGGATGAAGTGAAGTTGCCGGAGGAGCTTTTATCGAGCATGAAAGTGTTGAAGCCTCTTGGTGGTGCATGTCTTCATACATGCATCTCACGTTCTTCCGCAATGATTGTTATGTAGCCAAACTCATTTCTGTATTGTTGTATCGTCGCCATGTATTGGCTCTATCGTAGACAATGACTTATTTCTTGAACAACGCTTCCGTGTATTTCATGTTACATTCTCCTTTTGTTGGACAACATTTTTCTCCATTCATTCTCGACGAATGATGGAGAGTTCGGATTGAATTAAAAGTTATGTCTTCACGTCGTTTCACCTTATGTCGTTTGTTTATTTTATTTCATTTCCCTTTTTCTTGAGTCGCGACCTCGCTTGGCTAGTCTTAGCGGGGTGGGGTCGTGACAGCGACGCTCTAGCAGCCAGATTTGTATCCGTAGACGCTGAAGGAGATGTCTCGAAATACGAGTCTCCGCCTCTTGAGAAGCCTCATGGCTATAGTCTAGTTTGGAGCTCAAACTCTAGTAGTGATGGAAGTGGTTATATTTGGATTCCAAATCCTCCTACAGGGTATAGACCTATGGGGTTCGTAGTTACAGTCGAGCCTCAAGAACCCGACACCGAAGAAGTACGATGTGTCCGAGCTGATCTAACCGAAAGTTGAGAAGTTAGTGAGGTTATATTTGATAGTAATTCACTCTTGTCGAAGGATGAGTTCTATGTGTGGAGTACAAGGCCATGTAAGAGAGGGATGCTTTGTGATGGTGTGCCTATAGGTACATTCTTCTGCAGTCGAGACAGGTTTCGGGGGGACGAGGAGATGAACGTCTCTTGCTTGAAGAATCTCGACTCTTCCCTACGTGTAATGCCGACTTTGGTACAGGTTCGTGCGCTTATAGAGCACTACGGACCGAATCTTTACTTCCATCCGGACGAGGCCTATTTCCCCTCGTCCGTTTCTTGGTTCTTTGAGAACGGAGCTCTTTTATACGAACAAGGGAAGGATAAGGGCTTAGCTGTAGATTTGGAAGGAGCGATTTTGCCCCGTGGCGGGGAGAACGACGGAGAGTTCTGGCTCGACCTGCCTGATGTTGGTGAAAACGGCGACTATGTGAAGTGTGGCAACATCGAGAGCGCTGAGCTTTACGTTCATGTCAAGCCTGCTTTCGGAGGGACGTTCACGGACATTGTAATGTGGATCTTTTGCCCGTTCAATGGTCCGTCAGCGATCAAAGCCGGTCCGTGGAGCTATGATACGTTAATTTAATTATTTGTTGGGTTTTGCCCGTTTATTTATTTGGGTCGTTCCTTTTCGGGTTTTCTTGTTGGGTCTTTCCCGAATCGTAGGTCGAATCAACCCTAGGTATTTAGTATAAATAGGTGGATTGTATCTTATTTCATAATCAAGAAATATAATACAAAACCCTAGTTTATTTATTTGCCGCTTTTCCTTTTCGTATCGTAATCTGGCGTGTACGACGAGCAAGGTTCTTGCGTCTGTCGTTGTATCTTTTATTTCTTTTCGTTTCTAGTAGAGGAAATCGCCCCATCCTCTATCAATTGGTGCTTTCTTTGAGAGATTTCGAAGGGGGCAAAACATCGTTTCGAAATTGCTTCAACTGCTTGTGATTGGTAGGCGTCGATTTGATTTCGGACGGAGATTTCTTTTTGAGGTATCATCTATCTTTATTTTTTCGTTTTTGAGAAGAAAAAAAAGAAGTGTTCGAATTGCTTCAATTGCTCTCGGTTGGTATGCGCTTGCTTGGGCTATTATGGTTGTCGTATTAAGTTGAGAGCTTGAGATTGAATTTGAAAATTGTGTGTGTGTTTGACATATTGTTGGCGGCTTTTGGCGTGAGTGTTTTCATGGAGTACGCTTATCCAGTTAGCAGACAACGGAAGCAAAATCAACAAGAATTGTTTGTTAATCCTTCTCTCGATGCTCAATTTAAGTTATCTAAGTTATCTCAAGTTGGTTCTGTTTTGGATTATCAAATTGAATTTGAGAAATTGAGTAGCAAATCCACGGAGACGCGGATATTAGTTTGTCTTTTCATCTTTGGATTGAAACCTGATATCCGTTGGGAATTGGAACGCATTCGTCCGTCTGCATTGAAGGAAGCTTTTGCATATGCTCAAAGTTAGGAATCAAGATTAGAAGCTATTAGATTGGCAAGGAACAAAGTTGTTGAGGAATTGGCAGAGTATGACGTGACGGGAGAGATCGGGGAGAATGTTGATATGCTACCCGACTATGAGGAGTCAAAAGCTATTGAGATAGTTGAAACCAATCAAATTCAGGAAATCAAAGAAGTGCAAGATGCCATAGAAAGTTCTCAGAGCCAACCGGAGCTGCCTCTGCCTATCGAGTGTCATCAAGTCAATTAAATTCAAGGATTGGTTTGTCATGCTCTCACAACACCACGTTCAAAGAGCCAGATTGCTAGCGTGTTTGCTAAGTTGAGATTTACTTTTGTACATTTATCAAGCTCGCAAAGAAGAGAGATATGGCATCAAGAGGATTTATGGATTGATTCGTCCTACAAGATGGCCAAGCTGATTTTTGGTCACTTCCTTCCGAATGTGGCTCAAGGAGGGATTGCTTTGAAGTTTTATGCACTTGCTGAAGTATATAAAGATCTCCACCTTGAGGACAAGGTGATTTTCAAGGGTGGGGGAGTTGATACGTTAATTTAATTATTTGTTGGGTTTTGCCCGTTTATTTATTTGGGTCGTTCCTTTTCGGGTTTTCTTGTTGGGTCTTTCCCGAATCGTAGGTCGAATCAACCCTAGGTATTTAGTATAAATAGGTGGATTGTATCTTATTTCATAATCAAGAAATATAATACAAAACCCTAGTTTATTTATTTGCCGCTTTTCCTTTTCGTATCGTAATCTGGCGTGTACGACGAGCAAGGTTCTCGCGTCTGCCGTTGTATCTTTTATTTCTTTTCGTTTCTTGGTAGAGGAAATCGCCCCATCCTCTATCAATTGGTGCTTTCATTGAGAGCTTCCAAAGGGGAGTCTCTTTGAAGGGGCGAAACATCGGTTCTTGAATCAACGGGCCGAGGATATTGATTATCAATTGGTGATAATCGGGTTTTCATTGAGTGCTTTGGGTGGAGTTTATCAAATTGGTGGTTATCCACAATTCAACCAACGTCAAATATATTGGGGGTTTCCATTGAATTTGGACTATGTGGATACCCAGAATTCAACCAACGTCGAGGCCTTCAGCAACCTTCACGCCGACGATGGTGCCTCACCCCCAGCCGAGCGGCTGGATTGAGACTACAGCGGGCAGCACACAACCGCTCCCTCCGCCGAGTCCACCGGCGTCATCCACGGCGTGGTCGTCGTCCTCATCTCCTCCAATTTCAATGGAAGCCATTCTAGCAAGGATTGCTCGTTTGGAGGCTCGACTCGAGGCGAAGGAACAACGTTGGGCCCCGGCGTTTCCTCCATCGCGAGCGGAAGCCGAGCCGCTGTTCGGCCTGCCCGATTGGCGCCTTCAGTCGTGGGATCCCGGCAGCCACCCGCGCCCCCAATCGTGGCGACCGCCGCTGCCCCCACAAGCACCATGGGACTCTCCATGGTTGCGCTCCAATCACGAGCCGCCACGCCCGGACCCGGATCCGCTCTACGGCATGCCTACAACGTGTCGATTATCGACGTGGGAGACTCAATCGACGGGGTTATACCAGCCTACGTTCGCGCCCTCTGACGTGGTGCAACCTCCGCTAGGTTTCCGGCAGCCTTGCCCCGCGCCCCAGCCATCGTTGGCGGATCCCCACGTCCCGTGGGAATCTACATGGCAGCCGAGCCACGCCCCACCTTCTCTCACGGAGACTGTACCGTGCCCCGTGGCAGAAGAGGCGGCAGACTCCAAAGGGCTTGGGGCCACCGAGAACCAAGACCCTAGCTTCGTCCATGCGACGAGTGGCTCCGGCATCGGTGACGGCGATGCCAACAAAGCCGCTCAAAGCTCCGCCGCTGATACCAACGACAATGAGTTCGAGAAGACATTTGAAGGCACCAACCGTTGATGGGTCGAGGCTCGAAAGTGGCGAAGGAGCGCGATTACCGTGAAGCCATTGAACGCTATCGCCGTGCCCTGGAAATTGAGGAAGTTAAAGGTGCTTTCATGGCGCCTGCGTGTGTTTGTGAGTGTGCCTCTGCACATTACAAATTGGGATGGGCCTTGCTGTACCAAGCCCAAGAGGAGGTTGATCCATTTGGTTTTATACCAAATAAAAAAAGTGAAGGCTTGGGAAAAGAAAGGCTGAAGTCACGAGAAGTTTCCCGACGATCGGTTGTTTTTGGCTTCTATGCGCTTGAGGAAGTCTATAAGGATCTATCGAATCTTCACCTTGAGGACAAGGTGATTCTTAAGGGTGGGGGAGTTGATACGTTAATTATTTAGAATTAATTATTTGTTGGGCTTAGCCCGTTTTAATTATTTGGGTCGTTTCTTTTCGGGTTTTCTTGTTGATTCTTTCCCGAATCGTAGGTCGAATCAACCCTAGTTATTTAGTATAAATAGGAGAGTTGTATCTTATTTTCATCAACAAGAAATATAATACAAAAACGCTATTTTATTTTGCCGTCTTTTACTTTTCCTTTCTGCCGTATTTTATTCCTTTCGTTTCTGCTGACATGATCGACGGGGAAAGCCTGCGACTGTCAATTTATCTTATCGTATTCTTTGTGGCGTGAACGACGAGCAAAGTTCTCGCGTCTGCCGTTGTATTTTATTTATTTTCGTTCGTTTGATAGAGGAAAATCGCCCCATCCTCTATCAATTGGTGCTTTCATTGAGAGATTTCAAAGGGGGCGAATTATCGAATATTGAATCGGAGAATTGGTGAAGGGTTTTAGAGATTGAATTTTTGGAGCCAACAAATTACCATGAATCCGCATCCAATTAGGAACACGACCTCGGCGCCGTTGACTTCCTCTACAATTCCTCCATCATCATCCTTGGCGCAATTGCCGATAGCGGATTTAACATCAACTATGGCTTCTATACTTTCCACACTACAGCGTTTGGAGAGTCGTTTCGACGCGGGAGAGCAATGTGTGATCAGAAAGAAGGATGAGAAAAAGGAAGGTGAGGTTGAAGAGGTAATTCTTGAAGTTTCACGGCGTTTGGTTATTTTCGGCCTCTACGCGCTCGCGGAAGTATATAAAGATTTCCACCTTGAGGACAAGGTGATTTTCAAGGGTGGGGGAGTTGATACGAGTTTTGTTAATTAATTATTTGTTGGGCTTAGCCCGTTTTAATTATTTGAGTCGTTTCTTTTCGGGTTTTCTTGTTGATTCTTTCCCGAATCGTAGGTCGAATCAACCCTAGTTATTTAGTATAAATAGGAGAGTTGTATCTTATTTTCATCAACAAGAAATATAATACAGAAACCCTATTTTATTTATTTAGCCGCCGTTTTTCCTTTTCTTTCTTCTTCGTAATTTTGTGGCGTGTACGACGAGCAAGGTTCTCGCGTCTGCCGTTGTATCTTTCTTTTCATTCGTCTTGATAGAGGAATTCGCCCCATCCCCTATCAAGCTACACGTTCGATAAAATAGGTCAGCACGTAGGCTATTGGGAGCATTTCACCCTCCGTTTGAGCAACTTCGAGGGAGAGCTGTGGAGATTCTAGTGTGAAGAAGAAGGTTGCTGCTGCAGTGATGAGAGGAGAAGAAGAAGTTGGCGGGTAGTAGTTTAAATTTTCCGTTATTTCCCCATTGGTCCACGTGTCACGACAAGTGGATTAGTTAATAAGGGCAGCAATAAATCGTAGCCGTTGTTTGCATTCTTATGGTAGGGCTATGATTAAATCGCAGTAGTTTTACAAAAGCGTTTACACGCTTTTGTTAGTTAAAAGTTGAGTATAGGTTTTACTATAAATAGTTGGTGATGTACTGTACTTGATTGTAAGCTTTACCAATATTTTGAATAGAACATTTGCTTCTCCCTTACATGAGCAACGAGAGTTTCTTCCTTCTCTAGAAATTCTACATGGTATCCAGAGCATAGGGTTTTTCTATCGAAATGGTGAAGCAACAGAGAATTGATTGGCGTGCACGAGCTGCAGAAGAGACTGGAGTTCCAGTGGTTGAAGAGGATGTTACTGATGAAGATACGCATGAGGAGAAGCCAGATCTGCAACAGAACGGAGATCCGTTTGCAGATCTGCTGAATGGACGTAATGGTGGTGTTCCACCGGGTGGAAGAGGACCAGATGGAGGAGATCCGCCGATCAATGATGGAGGGGGTGAGGATCTGCCTCCAGGCTTCACCGCGTTTCAGATCCGAGAGATTCTCTCGCTTCCGCAGTCGGATCACCCCGGTATACAGCTGGTTTCAGCTCAGTTAACAGGTACGAACTTCATTAACTGGAGTAAATCAGTTAGGAGAGCTTTAGCTGCGAGAACAAAATTGGATTTCATAACTGGAAATTTGCCTCAACCACCACCTACATCTAGATACTATACGCAATGGCTTAAGGTTGATTTTATGGTATCTACGTGGATTGTGAATTCGATATCTAAGGAGTTTGTGAATGCTTTTACTCATATTGAGAATACTGCACGTTTGTGGAAAGCAATTACATTGCGTTTTGGTCGTAGAAATGGACATAAGGTTTACAGATTGCAAAAGGAAATATTCAAATACAGTCAAGGAAATCAGAGTGTATTGGAGTATTTCAACAATCTAGTTGCGTTATGGGATGAACTAGATGTTGTACTACCTCCATTAGATTGCTTATGTAATGCTAGAGGAGCTGCTAATGTGAGAGAAGAACAACAACGTTTGATGAAATTTTTGGAAGGACTAAATGAGAATTATGAGTCTGTTATAGATCAGATTATGATGCTCGATCCATTACCATATTTGGATAGGGCATATTCTCTTATTGTTCAGGTAGAGGACAAAAAATTGATGAACAATGGTTCAGAGAATAGGTATGTGATGAGTATGAATGTTGGTCAAAGTATGGTTCATCTGCTGGGGGAAAAGGAGGTCAGTTTAAGAAGAGGTTAACTAAAGAGCAGAAGAAGAAGTTGAAATGTAGTCACTGTATGGCTTCAGGCCATGAAGCTGATGAATGTTTTAAGCTTCATAGTGTACCTGATTGGTACAAGAAGCTTAAGGAAAATAGAATGAGTGGAAGAGTTAACATGGTAGAAAGTGAGGAAAAGAGTACTGTTTCTTCACATTCATGTTTTGATCAGAGAGAGCAGAAAGATGGAGCTACAGATCTATCAAAGATGATACAAGCAGAGATAGCTAAATATGTGGGAAGCTATTTACAGCAACATGGTAGCACTACAACCAAGACTGATGTCAACTTGGTGACTAATGCTCAGGTGAAGGAATCACCATTTGAGGGACATTATGCCTTTAGTGTGGTTGATGAGATTGAGAGGTCCATTTGGGTGATAGATTCTGGAGCCAGTGTGCACATATGCTGCACATTGGATCAAATGTACACAACTTACAAATTGGATAAGTTGATTGAAGTTAGATTACCAGATGGAACTACCATTGAAGTGGGAATAGCAGGGACAATCAAGCTAACTGAGGATATTGCACTTATTAATGTGTTGTATATTCCTAGATTTACACATAATTTGTTGTCAGTGGCTAGACTTGTTCAGGATTGTGGAATTAGGTGTGTATTCTACACTTCACATTGTGTATTTCAGCAGGAAAATACAGACAAGATACTTGGTGTTGGCAAGATGGAGAATAATTTGTATGTTATGCAGCCAGCTGTGGAGGTTCATGCAGTGCACTCTTCTAATTCTAGGGAGTTATCTTTAGCAGAATGGCATGTGTATATGGGGCATCCATCACTCAAGACTATGAAACACATGAGAGTTTTGAGTAAGGATCAAGTAATAGATGTGGAGAATTTCATCAAAGACTGTGAAGTTTGTATGAAGGCTAAACAGTCAAGAGACAGTTTTCCTATCCTTAATAGAAGAACTGAGGGATTGTTTGAGTTGGTTCATGTGGATATTTGGGGGTCATATTCAGAGGAGAACATTTGTTCAGTTAAATATATGTTGACTATTGTAGAGGATTATAGTAGGATGGTGTGGATTTATCTGATAAACAGCAAGGATCAAGTGGCAGGGATACTCAGGGACTATGTGGTAATGGTGAAGACTCAATTCAACAAGAATGTTCAGAGGGTGAGAAGTGACAATGGAACTGAGTTTGTGAATAAAAGAGTTCAAGAGCTGTTTGGACAGTATGGCATTTTGCACCAGAAATCATGCCCCTACACACCACAACAAAATGGTGTGGTTGAAAGGAGACATAGGAGTTTGATGGATATTGCTAGGGCTCTTATGTTTTCAAGTGGGCTTCCCATACGGTTTTGGCCATATTCTTTGCTTATGGCCACTTGGTTACATAACAGAACACCAAGCAAGGTGATAGGTTGGAGTACACCATATGAGGTGTTATTTTTGGAGAAGCCAGATTACTCAATGTTAAGGCCATTCGGATGCTTAGCTTATGCAGTGGATTTATCTCCTTCAAGAGGTAAATTTGATAGTAGGAGCATCAAATCTATATTTCTAGGTTATGATGTTTCTTACAAGGGATTTCTTCTCTATGATATTGAACAAAATAAGCCTTTTGTTTCCAGAGATGTGAGATTTCTCACACATAAATTTCCCTTCAAATATACTACTCTCATATCCTCTCCCATATAGCTTGACCCTACTCCCAATGATTCTTCATTACCTATTGTTTCCATACCTTTGGATAATGATGAATCATTTATTTCTCCTGTAGGAGATATGGATGAAGTAACTTCATCCATTGAGGATTGTACTGAAGAAAGGGATGAAGATGATTCCTCTACTCCATTGATTGTTTCACAGCCTAATCTTCCACCTGTACCTACTGGGAGAGAGGGTAGAATTCGAAAACCCCCTTCTTGGTTGAATGATTATGTGTGCAACTTCACTTCACTTTCTTTCAATCTACCTCCTGCATCAATCAGTTTAACACCTCCTACCTTTCCTTTCATTGTTTCTCCAGTATTATCACCATCATATACTGAATTCCTATTCAATCTCTCAGTGGTTAAGGAACCTACTTCATACAATGAAGCTATAAGATCTGGTGACTGGGTTGAGGCAATGCAGAAAGAACTTGATGCTTTGATTGCCAATAAGACATGGATACTAACAGATCTACCTAAAGGGAAGAAGCCAATAGGCAGTAAGTGGGTTTACAAAGTGAAGTTGAATCCAGATGGGACTATAGAAAGATACAAGGCAAGGTTGGTTGCTAAAGGCTATAATCAAAAGTATGGAGAGGACTACACTGAGGTCTTCTCTCCGGTTGCTAAAATGGTAACAGTTCGTTTTATGTTAGCTATTTCTACTGCTAAGGACTGGCATGTTCATCAATTGGATGTGAACAATGCTTTTCTACATGGTTTTCTTCGAGATGATATATACATGACTGTGCCTCAAGGGTTTAAGGGGGCTAAGCCTGGGCAGGTATGTAAGCTTGTGAAGAGTCTCTATGGGCTTAAACAAGCTTCTCGTGAATGGAACTTGGAGTTTACTAAGCAACTTAGGGTTTTTGGATTCAGTCAATCCCAAAGTGATCACTGTTTGTTTGTGAAAGGATCTGGAGATTCTATGCTTTGTTTGCTCATCTATGTTGATGATGTGCTAGTGTGTGGTCCTTCATTGGACTTAATCACTGAATTGAAGGAGTTTCTCCATGCTATTTTCACTATCAAGGATTTGGGAGAGGCTAGATATTTTCTGGGTATGGAAATAGCTAGGAGTGATGATGGGATTGCTTTGAATCAACGTAAATATGTGCTGGATATTGTAGCTTCTGCAGGCTTGATGGGATGTAGACCTGCACAAACACCATTTTCACCAGGGTGTGTACTTTCAAGGAAGGATGGGGCTTACTTGGATGATGCTGGACCCTACAGAAGAGTTGTTGGGCAGTTGCTATATCTTAATTTGACACGGCCGGATGTTTCCTTTGTTGCTCAGCAACTGAGCCAATTTGTGGCTAAACCCACTATCACACACTGGAATGCAGCCATGCATGTGCTACGATATCTAAAGGGGTGCCCTTCTCTTGGAGTTTTCTACTCGGCACACTGTGATTTCAAGCTCCGAGCTTTTTCAGATGCTGATTGGGGGACGTGTGTGGATACACGACGCTCATTAACAGTCTACTGTGTTTTTCTAGGTGCTGGGCTTCTTTCTTGGAAATGTAAGAAGCAGACAACAGTGGCTTCATCCTCTGCAGAAGCGGAGTATCGTGCTATGAACATCACAACTCGCGAGTTAGTGTGGCTCGGTTTTCTCCTTCGGGATTTCCACATCCCTACTGCTCTTCCGATCCCTCTACACTGTGATAATGAAGCAGCGGTCCATATTATGAAAAACAATGTTTTTCACGAACGAACGAAGCACATCGAAATCGACTGCCACATCGTTCGTGAAAAATATGCAGCAGGTTTTTTGGTTCCAGTAGCTACCACTTCTCAAGCTCAGTTGGCAGATTTCTTCACGAAATCACTTGCTTCTCCTCGGTTTCTTGTTTTACCCTCCAAGATGGGTTTGGTTGATGTGCACCAAATCCATCTTGAGGGGGGGTGTGGAGATTCTAGTGTGAAGAAGAAGGTTGCTGCTGCAGTGATGAGAGGAGAAGAAGAAGTTGGCGGGTAGTAGTTTAAATTTTCCGTTATTTCCCCATTGGTCCACGTGTCACGACATGTGGATTAGTTAATAAGGGCAGCAATAAATCGTAGCCGTTGTTTGCATTCTTATCGTAGGGCTATGATTAAATCGCAGTAGTTTTACAAAAGCGTTTACACGCTTTTGTTAGTTAAAAGTTGAGTATAGGTTTTACTATAAATAGTTGGTGATGTACTGCACTTGATTGTAAGCTTTACCAATATTTTGAATAGAACAGTTGCTTCTCCCTTACATGAGCAACGAGAGTTTCTTCCTTCTCTAGAAATTCTACAAGAGATCTCGAGCGTGTACTTCTCCGAACATAGCGGCGGAGGATGGATCGATGCTTCCGATCTCGAGTTCTTCAAGGGAAACAAGCCGGTCGTATACACCTCAAAGCACGGACACGCAAGCTTCCCTCACGAGGGATGCTACGTACAAGGCTCGAGCAAGCTAGGAATCGGAGCGAAGAACGATTGTGCAAAGAGCAAGTTCTCCATCGACTCGAGTGCCTGGTACAAGATCGTTGCAGTCGAGTATCTCGATAACAACGTCGTTTTGGAGCCGCATTGGTTGCAGTACATGAGGGAATGGGGCCCTACTGTTGTTTACGACTCGACATCTGAATTGGAGAAGATACTCAACCACCTACCGTTCTTCATTAGGTTCTCTGTCGAAAACCTCGTCGAACTGTTTCTGATACGGGAGAGCTTATAGAAGATGTGGAAGTAATGTCGAATTGCTCGAGGAAGGAGAACAATGGCGGAATTGCAGCGAACAGGCCTCGTCGCACAATCTCAAAGCCCAAGAGATATACTTAAATTATGTTTAGTAGTTATGCAGTTATTTAGCTTAATTATTTTGTTAAGTGGACTTGATATTTTGTAGCAGCCCATGGGCCTTACAGAAAGGTTGTAGAATAGGTTTACTGTGTAGCAGCGCCGAGTTATAAGGCGGGAGTCGAACGTTTCGTTTTCCATAGAAGAATACTCTGGAAGTTTGCAGAAAACTTGTGTTCGATTTCGCGTGATCGTGGAATCGAGTCGGAGTTTCACGTTCTCCATAACGTGACTGTAATACCCATCGTATTATTGGTGCTTTCATCGACTCACACCGCCATGGACAACGGCGTTGGTGATTTGGAGAAGAAATTTGGTACCCTCTCTGCGCAGGTCGACGAGTTCGTTCTCAGCAACCGTGAAGTCAAAGAAGCTCAAGCGTCACTGCAACTACAACTCAACGAAATCATGAACTTGTTGCGGGCAACGCAGCCGCCACCAATTTCCCACACACCACCAGCCGCCGGAATAGTTATTCATCCAGAAAATCAGCCACCATTTCGCGGCCCACCTGTTCGTTTGGAGGTACCTCGTTTTAACGGTGATGACCCTTATTCGTGGATCTTTAAGATCGAAGAATATTTTTCTTATCATAACATTCCGGATCCACAACGTCTCGAAATCGTTGCATTCCATCTTGATGGGCCAGCATCGACTTGGTTTCAATGGTTGAAATCTCAGCATATGCTCTCTTCGTGGACCAATTTTCTGGAACGCGTTAAGTCTCGTTTTGGTGCTTCTCAGTTTGATGATCCTGAAGGTCGGTTGGCAAAATTAACTCAAGAAGGTTCAGTAGTAGAGTATCAATCGGCATTTGAAAACCTCATGGCTCGCACAAAAGGTGTCTCTGAAGCCTTGCTGATTTCTTTTTACATCTCTGGCTTGAAATCTTATGTCCGTAGAGGGTTACAGCTGAACCGTCCAGCAACTTTGGATGAGACGTTTGCGTTAGCACGCGTGTTTGAAGAGAAATATTCTGATGCTCAATCTGATATCCTAACCATGTCTCGTCAAGTTTCCAGGACCTCCTTTCCTCCTTCAGTCGGTCATCCCACACGCCAAGGCTCAACTCATCTCACCACGGGTGGCTCGACGGCCATCGCATCCCCCCTCACCAACACCTCTCAAGTGCAGCCACTGCCAAAGCGTGATTCTCCTGCCCCAATACGTCGTTTATCAGCTGCGGAGACACGTGAGCGTCGTGAACGTGGTCTTTGTTTCCACTACGACCAACGATGGTCACCTACTCATCGCTGCAAACAGCGTGGCACGGTGCTTCTGTTGTCAAGTGATGATCCTGTGCTCGACGAGGAGGAAGAAGATGAGACGGAACACTTTGAGGAACCCCAACCTGAAGTTGTACTTGGGGATATTTCGAGTTTGAACTCCTTATCCGGTAACAGCCAACCCCGCTCCCTTCGTATGTATGGCAAGAAAGATAAACATACTTTTCAGGTGATGATTGACAATGAAAGCACTCATAATTTCATACAGTCGGGACTTGCTGAACGTTTACAGTTAGCCATTACTCCAATCTCTGCATTTCGTGTTTATATAGGCAATGGTGATTCTCTTCTTTGTCAACATCAATGCAAAGGCGTATCGCTTGATCTTCAGGGTAATGTATTCTCTCTTGATCTATTTGTTCTGCCTATAAAGGGACCGGACATCATTTTGGGGATCCAATGGCTACAAGATTTGGGTCCTGTGACCCATGATTATGGTCGTTCTTGTATGAAATTTATGTGGAAAGGCAAATCAGTTACTCTAAGGGGCGATTCCACATTGAGTAACCAGGAGATCAGCTTCAGTTCACTTCACACATGGATACGACAACGAAAAGTGGCTGAGGTTTTTGAGCTACATCTTATGAGCGCAGATTCCCAATCTACGCAACCAAATTTTGAGGTCTCTCTTGTTGCTGTACCGTCATCTTTACAGCCTGTGACCTCTGAATTTGCAGAAATTTTTGCAGAACCATGTGATCTTCCTCCACGAAGACTATTCGATCATCGCATTCATTTAGAACCCGGCATTAAACCTGTTAATGTTCGGCCATACCGCTACCCCTACTTTCAGAAAAATGAGATGGAAAGATTGGTGCGTGACATGCTCGATAAGGGCCTTATTCGACCGAGTCAAAGCCCTTTTTCGTCTCTAGTGTTGTTGGTGAAAAAGAAGGATGGTTCTTTTCGTTTCTGCGTCGATTATTGGGCCTTGAATGCAGTCACTATCAAAGACAAGTTTCCTATTCCAACTGTGGATGAGTTACTCGATGAGCTTGGCCAGTCCGTAATTTTTTCAAAATTGGATTTACGTTCTGGTTATCACCAAATTCGTGTACATGCTAAAGATGTTTTTAAAACAGCATTTCGCACTCATGAAGGTCACTTTGAATTTTTGGTTATGCCCTTTGGGCTTACTAATGCTCCCTCTACGTTTCAGGCTACTATGAATCATTTTTTGAAGGCCTTCTTGCGCAAATTTGTGGTTGTCTTTTTTGATGACATCTTAATATATAGCCCTTCCGAGGCGGAGCACGTGCACCATTTACGCCTTGTGTTGAGTTGCTTGAAGTCGAATCAATTCTTTGTAAAGTTGTCTAAGTGTTCTTTTGGGACCTCCTCTGTGGAGTATCTGGGGCATATTGTTACTGCAGGAGAGGTGCGTGCTGACCCTTCCAAAGTCGAGGCTATGCTATCTTGGCCTCTACCTAAATCCCTCAATCACATTCGTGGGTTTCTTGGTCTCACAGGCTATTACCATAAGTTTGTGAAGGGATATGCGAGTATCGCTGCTCCTCTAACAGATTTGCTTCGCCATGATCAATTTACATGGACCGAGTCTGCTGCTGCTGCCTTTGATGCACTGAAGGTGGCAATGGCATCGACACCTGTTTTACGTCTCCCTGATTTTAGTAAGCCATTTGTCGTGGAAACGGATGCATCCGATGTTGGTATTGGCGCTGTGTTACTGCAAGAGAATCTTCCTATTGCTTATTACAGTCGTAAGTTGGGGCCACGTTTACAGGGTGCTTCGACTTACCTCAAGGAACTTCATGCCGTGGTTGAAGCTATTGGAAAATGGCGGCAATATTTGTTGGGCCGCCGATTTATCCTTCGTACAGATCATCGAAGCCTACACCTGAGCAGCAAAAATATATTCGCAAATTATTGGGCTACGATTTCACCATTGAATATAAACCGGGGAAACAAAATGTTGTTGCTGATGCATTATCTCGTGCTTCCGAAGTCTCTGACTCTTCCGCCACTTCAGGTTTGATGCTCCAAGCTTCTGCTCCTACTCTTACATCAAGTGTTGACGACTCCATAGTGTTTGTCCCTCTCTGTTTATCAATTCAATCTAGCCCGGTTGCAGCGTTTCTCACTGATTTGCGTAGGGAAAATATTGAGAAGCCTGACCTTATAGAATTACACCAGAAGCTTGCTTCCGGTCAACTTTCCGTTGATTATACGAATGTTGATGGGCTTCTTTTGTTTAAGCACAAATATTATGTGTCAGCTGATTCTCAATTAAAAGCCCAATTATTGGAAGAGTTTCATTGTTCTCCAGCTGCAGGTCATGGGGGAATCAAGAAGACTTTGGTCGGACTCTCGGCTCTATTTTTTTGGCCCCACATGCGTACCGATGTCGAGAAATTTGTTAAATCTTGTGTTACGTGTCAACAAGTGAAAAATTTGACAGTAGCTCCTGCTGGTCTACTGCAGCCGTTACCAATCCCATCTCTGATCTGGAACGAAGTGACCATGGATTTTATCACTCACTTGCCTACTTCTCATGGTTACTCGGTAATTTTTGTTGTTGTGGATAGGTTGAGCAAAGCTGCACATTTTGGCCCTTTAACAGCCCATTTTACTGCAAGCAAAGTGGCGCGTCTTTTCTCCGATATAGTCGTCAAGCTTCATGGGTTCCCTTCTTCGATCATCTCCGATCGCGACCCAATTTTTTTGAGCCGTTTCTGGAGTGAATTATTTAAGTTGAGCGGCACTACACTCAAACACAGTTGATGCCACGGGGTTGCCAACCTTGATACCGTTGGCTGTGATGTCTAGTCGCCGCATCTTGCGAGCAGGGAAAGCCGAGGACCAAGTGTTAGTTCAATGGCGCGGGTTGCCTCCCGAGGCTGCCACGTGGGAGTCCGTGCCTTCATTTCGTGAATTATACCTTGAATTTCACCTTGAGGACAAGGTGGCTTTGCAGGAAGGAGGAGTTGATACGGGAGAGCTTATAGAAGATGTGGAAGTAATGTCGAATTGCTCGAGGAAGGAGAACAATGGCGGAATTGCAGCGAACAGGCCTCGTCGCACAATCTCAAAGCCCAAGAGATATACTTAAATTATGTTTAGTAGTTATGCAGTTATTTAGCTTAATTATTTTGTTAAGTGGACCTGATATTTTGTAGCAGCCCATGGGCCTTACAGAAAGGTTGTAGAATAGGTTTACTGTGTAGCAGCGCCGAGTTATAAGGCGGGAGTCGAACGTTTCGTTTTCCATAGAAGAATACTCTGGAAGTTTGCAGAAAACTTGTGTCGATTTCGCGTGATCGTGGAATCGAGTCGGAGTTTCACGTTCTCCATAACGTGACTGTAATACCCATCGTATTAGTTTCCAACCGAGATCTATGGCGAAGAGGGGCCAACGGGGCCGAAAGAGAAGGATAACTGGTGCGGGGACGAACGGTGCTAGCCATCGTTCATCGCCTGTTGCTCTCGCGAACGATGTTCAAACACTCGAATCATCGGAGTTTTCGACTGTAAGATGGAATGGATTCTTTAACATGTTACTACTGCCTCTAGAATTTGATACTTCAGCATGCAAAATTAGGGGAGAAAGACATTTGTACTTTGTAATATACATCTCAAATAGAATTTTCTTGTTCTGAATTCTTCTCCTAGAGAGAGAGAGAGAGCATAATTTAGCCAGTTCTAGTAAAAAAAAAAATGGCAGTGCCAACAGCTCCAGTTCAATCAAGAACTTCAAATTCAAAATTTTCCCAGCAAAAAAACCCGAAGCTGCAAAAAAGTTCGACGAGCATCGATCATTTGACGCTATCCCAGCTTACTTCTTGGCCGCATTCCTCACAGATGGTGCTACAGCCTACCTTTGTGCCTTGACTCCTCAATGTTAGCAGATGCGAGAGCCTCGTGCACTTCTTATGGCCGTTCGTCGTTGCTTGTGGTGGCGGGTTATTCTCAGGTTTCTTGACTGAGGAAAGCATTGGCTTCGGATCAACTGCGGGCACAGCCGTTGAAGTTAGTTTCTGACTCGGTGCAGATGGATCCACGGAGATCTTATGCTGATAAGATAAAGGATCGATTGGAGGAAGGCGTTGGGCTGCCTCCTCCAACTTGCTCGACTTTTGGTACGCCTCCCAGGCCATGTCTTGCTCCTCTTTCGACAGTCTTTCGTCTTCGTTCTCTTGTAAAAGAGCCTCGTGTTCGTGATAGCTCAAAATCCATCTGAAATGATGTATGATCAGAACTCGGAATTCGGAATTTGATCATCTATGATAGAAATCAAGCTTACTTGGGCTTATGTTTGCTGATCAAGGTATGCAAAACTTTGTCGGACGAAGCTCCGGCAGAAGGCAGCTGCCGCTGCTTCAACATATCTCCAATACTAACTGTCGTCTCTCGTTTCTCCACGACTTGCTCCTGTCCCGACTCATGCAGTACAAGAGCACTTTCATCGTCTACAAAATCAAACAAGTCCAGCATTTCTTCTCTCGAAACCGTCCTGTGCACCTGTTGCCTGTCGACTACCCGTGCAGCAAGGCCTTCCTTGTTCACCTGTCGAGCTACACGTATTAAAATTTCATCCCCAAAAGGCCCGGTGGTTCGACACCTTTAGTTACAGCCATCTTGAGATCTGCCTACCTGGCGCTTGTAGATTTTTTCCTCCATTGTCGCGTGTGCCATCAACCGGTATGCATAGACGGGCTTCGTTTGGCCATACCTATACATAATGAGAACGTACATCTTTGAAGTATTCGAAAGTCGGTACCTAGATTTTATGTATATGAAAGGGTAGTATAAGTTTATACATACCTCCAAACGCGATATATAGCCTGAAGATCGTAAGTCGGGTTCCAAGAACCATCGACTATGATGACTCGATTAGCTGAGTACAGGTTGATGCCTAGAGATCCAGCTCTTGTAGAAATCAGAACACATTTCACTCTTCCATTCTTAGGATCATTGAAGTTATCCACCAGTTTCTGTCTCTCCAGACTTGCCACACTTCCATCGAATCTGTTACGACAACAACAAACTATCATCTTTTAGAATCCATCCACTTCATCCCGTCCGTACAAGTGCATCAACGCTGTTTCAAAAGATTCATGCTAATGAAAAGCACATTAGACGAACCTGTACCAGTCCTTCCCTTTAGTCCAGAATTGCAATCTGAGAGATAGTACTCGATCAGGTCCAAAGTCGACAAACTTTGGCTAAAGACGAGTGCTTTGTCACCCATATCCGAGCAGATCGTTAGAATATCAAGTAGCAAGACCATTTTACCACTATAATCCACGTCTTTGTAAGCGTTTTCCTTCAAAAGGCCTCTCCACCAGTCCTGCTATCGTATTGGGAAAAATCGAACTTCTCAGAACGTGGTCATAACATAAAGATAACATGAGTGTATAGAACACTATAAGATCTAAGTTGTCTGTATTCACATTGGGTTGAATATTCTCATCACCGGAACCTTCTTCCGCAACACATTTTTCTACTGCTCCAGATTTGCTTCCATCTTCATTTTCTTTCCCCACTTGCAAAATGCCAGGATGGTTCAATATCTGAAAAGTACACGTAAAATGATTCAACCCGAGAAAATTCGTTTATCTGTTCAGAAAAGAAGAAACTATCGAATTCATGCAACTCTTCTGCATCCAAATTAATTAGCACAGATAGACTATTACCTGAGCTAAGGCCTGGTAGCCTGCGAAGAAAGACTTCTTTTCACTAGATTCTTTGCCCTTTCTGAGTCCATGAAAGTCAAGGTAGCTTTTGTAGAGTTTCCTCTGTAATGTTGATAGCTTCACCGCGATTACGAAAACAGTTTTTGGGGGTAAATCTTTTTTGACAATACCAGCTCCCATCCTATGAACGAATCCTTTTAATTGTTCGTATAGAATATGAGATCTTTGGTTCATTATCTTTACGTCTTCCTTGGTAGCATCAGTATGCTGGCCATTTTGTATCGGATTTTGGAAACTGCAAAATGGCACGAAGGATTATATATGAGCCAACAGAAGACGAAGGGAGTGTAAGAGGAAGAGGAAGGGGAGAAGGATGCACGTTTGTAGAGTCTCACCGGTTTCTAAACTCATTGCAGCAGCCAAGAAATCCTTCTCTAACGAAATCAACCATCTGCATGAGATAAAATGCAGAATTAGCTGAGTGCATGACTGACTTATCTCGATTCGAAATCAAAATAGTCTAGATTGAGAACCATACACAATAGTACTCCATGAGATTGTTTTGAAGAGGCGACCCTGTCACACACAAGGATGTCCGGTCCCACCTAAGAAAAAGGAACAATTTTAAGCTTCTCTCGTTTCATGATTCTTGTCTCAAACAAAATGAGACGATCCTCACCTGAAGTGTGTGGCTGATTTCTCTTGCCACATTGGCATCCTTCTTGTAAGTCCCCAGGGATAAATTACGGAATGCAGTGTAGCCAATCAAGAAGACGCCGCCTTCCCTTTTCCATTTCTTCAACAATTCAAGCCTTCTCTCTCTAAGCAAATGTAAATGAGAAGATTATATCAGTATGATGCTCTAACAAACTAGATTAAGATAGCAAGTAAACAAGAAAGACGAACTTTGTTGCATCTTGAAGCACGAAGATCTGCAGAGGCTTTAGCTCCGATGGTCTCCATTTCGAAAACTCATGACGCCAGTTATGTAGAATGCTCACAGGAGTCACGATAAGAGCCGTTTTTAGCCCGAGATCAACACATCTCATAGCAGTGTACAGAAAAGCAATGACCTGCATCCATTAATGACACCTTAAAACTGTTATGCTGCATAAAATTTTCGGTTCGTCTAATCCTAAGATAGAAAATAGTAATTTTTGTAAGGTTACTATCTGAAAATTGCATGCTTCCTAAGAAGTTTTACCTGAAAAGTTTTGCCTAACCCCATGGTATGAGCCAGAATGCAACCGAGGCCTTTGTCCCCGGATTTCACTTTCCTCACCGACTGGATAATATTTTCCCACATGAATCGGACCCCCGAAATCTGTAGAGTAATACAATGACTTGTGAGTATGTGTATGTGTGTCTAAATATGACGAAACTGAAGAAATGCAAATCCATAAAGTGTCTTGTTTAATGAGAAATGAACATTGAATCATAGAGCAGAAATTTGAAAATTACAAAATGCTGCAATACGAACCTGATGGGATTTTAGGTTCACTGAGATGCTTGGAGGAATCCTCACAGCCTCCTCATCTCCCTCTCTTAGTAAGTTGATAATGTAACCATTAGAGGGATTGTCCTCGACTTCAACTGCAACGCCTTTTTCGAACATAATGGATTCAGTAACCTCCAATGATCTAAGGCGTTCTTGACGTTCCTGTAAAAGTGATGCAGAAATAAATATAATGAAGTATTGCAATTGTACGAAGCAGCAACCAGATTCTTACCTTTTCGATTGCAAGTTTTTTCTGTGTCTCTTCCCCTAGTTCAGCATCATCAAGGATTCTTCGAATCTTCTTCCTTCTTCTCAAAATGCTGATGCAGAAAGAAAATGATAATGAATTAAGAGAGAGGGGTAGAAGGAAAACAATTGTAGCTTTGAGAGATTTGCATCTGAGCTTGCACCTGGAGTCGATATTTCCATCAACATCCGAATCAGAATCAGAAACCGAGATGGTTTCAACTTCAGATTCTAACAAGTTGCGCCTCCCTTTGACGTTGGCATCAACATCTGAACCAGATTCCGAACTAGAGGATATGACTATTTCAGATTTCATAGCATTCTGTAATTCTTGGTGTTTGGCAACATCCTCAGTAGAGCCATTGTCATGAACCATGACGAGATCCATCTGGCTCTCCTCGTCTATTACAACAAGCTCTCCCTGAACATTGTCATGATCACGATAAACGGAACAGTTCAGAGTGACAGAAAAATGCATGAAACTATAAATGTAGCTCATGGTAGCAAGCAACATCGAGACTTTGTTAGTGAGACCCAAGAATAACACAAGATCAAGCATTACACGATCATTACATTGGATTTCCTACATTTTTCCTACGAGTCTCGTTGATTCCAAACCAAAGAGGAAACCAGAATAAAGAAAAGCTTGAAAGCATACCTCTTTGTTCTGCTTTCTATATCTCATCTGTTTCCGATGAATACGAAGATCGTCCTTTGCATCATCTTCCTCTTTAATCTGCCAAAACAGCATAGATGCAAATCAAGAGCAAAGATTTTGCCATTCCTAAGATGCAAATAGCTCACGAAATATCGACAAAGGCCAAGTTTAGAGTTGATCAGTTGAAATAGCTGTCTGACCTTCTTGATGTTCCTCTTTTGCTCTTCAGTAAGACCAAGACCCTTCTCATTTTCTATAGCATCCGCAACAAGGTAATCACTCGAAGCTCCATCGACATCACCAATCTCCTCCACCTGCCCATTGATTCACTACATTATTTCTGCATTCTTGAAAATGTCTGAAAACTATGATTTTCGTGAGCATCAATCATATAAAGCGGGAAAGAAATGTTAACTCCAGCACATTTCAAACCAAGTGCAGCAGCTTGCAGTGGGGTGTTGGCCAAGTAAACTGAAGCCCAGTGTTTGCGATCTTCCATGGATGCAGTCTTCGAGCACAGTTTGTGGAAAGCTTCCCAATCTTTATCCGTAGTTTCGTTCCCTGCTACACTGTCATCACACTTTGCGATTTTCTTCCCCAAGAAACCACTGGCACCGCACCATCTGCCCCACAACAACTACTTCAGAACAAGAACATGAAATCTAACTCATGACTGATATTGAAGAGATTATGTTTTAGAGCAATAACCTTTTCACAGGCCTGTTCTTTCTTAGATACTCTTCAGCCTTTGCTACGGACTTTGTAGCTTCCTCGGTGATTTCAGCCCCGAACCAGTGAGTTCTCCCTTTCCATGCTTCTGTGTTACAGCCATTAGGAACCTCCTTCTCGATCAACTTGTAAAGACTGTAAAGATCGATTCCAGCACCATCAAGTTGTTCCTACTCCAACAAAACATGAACCAAGAAAGCAGTATAAGTTTGTTCATTGCAATCAACTTAACAGAAAATGCAAGAAGGAATGTAGAGTTAGTTATTTATACCAATAGATAAGCAATCTCCTTCTCAAGCTCGTCGAGCTTCAACTCCCACTCTTCCTTGTACGATGCCATCTCCTCGTAAACAGCATTCTCCAACTGTCCATCCATCGAGAAAATATCACAAAATGCAAAGATTGTACTAAGTAGCAAGGAAAATCATAGGTGCATTGGATGATATGTTATGTACTTCAGCACCGGAGAGCGACTCAGCTAGTTCTTCCCAAACATCGGCCTCTACTTCCACCAGAGACTCCTCTTCGAGCGCCTCCTGCGCCTCTGCTGACTGAACATACATAAAAACTTAACCGAGTCAATAAACTAATAACAATCTGTTTTTTAGTATCATAGAATGGAATGTAGAAAAAATCCACCTTCTTCTCGATTTCGATAAGCTCCTCAACTAGATCCTCGACCTCCTCTTCAGACAGAGGCTTCTGATTCCATACAAGTAACAAAAGGTAAGATCACATTCTGTAAACATAAAATAGGCAAAAGCAACAGAACAAAGCTTTGAATGATACACACACACACACACACACACACACACACACTCTCTCTCTCTCTCTCTCTCACTAACACACACACATACCATAAAAGAAAGAAGTCCTAAGCTTTAATGGAGTATAAATGCTGAAACAGAACAACGTCTCCGTACATAAAGCCATCGCTTTCCTTAAAAATGGTCCATGAAAAAGAAGAAACAACCTTCGACAACATTACTACATAGGTATACGCTAACAAAATCTTCAAAAAAAAAAAAAAAAGGAAACCCTGCAAGCATGAACGCAGTGTACACCTGGGAAAACGATTCCTCGTCTTCATCATCGTCGTAATACTCAGCAATATCTTCATCGTTTCCCAAATAACCATTCTCCTCCATTCTGGAACTGGGTTTTTTTTTTTTTTTTTTTTTTTGGCGAAGAAGTACGTAGTTGTTGTGTGCTGCAGAAGTATCGAAATGGGGTTTTGAGGGGGGGTGGGGAGGTGAAACGGCGTCGGATAATTCAAATCTTTGGAGGTGGAATGCGTGGCGGCAAACTCAGTAATCACGGTAAGATAGAGAGAGAGAGAGAGAGAGAGGATTAAACGTTTAAACCTTGTTTTTTTAATATTTGATTTGGAAATTAATTACTAAACCTTTATTTATGTTTTGGGTTAATGGGGTTGTGTTTTGTAGTGTAAGAAAACTGCCACGATCTTTCCCCCCTACTTCACTACCTAAGTATTCCCTCCGTCTCTTCCTACTAGTATCCCGTAAAAGAAATAATATTTCAAAATTATATCGTAAAACTCGTACTACGACTCGATGGAAATGCGTGCCGAAAAAGTCAAAAAGCAAAGGGGTCACTTAGGAAGAGACGGAGGGAGTATAATTTAAATTAAACTAGTAAAGGTAACGTGCGTTGCACGTTTAATCAATGTTTTTTCCTTTTCATGATAAAAGTCACTATGGATAAATTATGAAGTATGAGCTATAAAAATACTCTATTAATTATTCAGATAAATAATCTAAATAAACTAAGCTATTCAATTGATAAATTATATATTTTATTATTTTGCTTGAGTAGCTATGATATTATATAGTTGAAGAATGCTCTCATATTCATCGTGGACATTCTTAATGTGTCCGTGGATGATGTGACACACTATTAATGAATAAAATATTCAAATATACACGCTAACATATCTAAAAAGTAAATCCTATTATTGTCACACTAACGGTGGATACATTAAGAATGCCCACAATTGGTAGAGATTTTTGCTATATAGTTTACGTTGCAAACAATTTTGATTGAAAACTCAAATTCAAAGGAAAAGCAGTTTCCTTATTTCTAACTTCAATTTTAAACATTTTTATTTGACAGTAAAGATTACACACAAAATAAAATACGTTTCCTCCAAATACCCAAGATATATCAAAATTTCTAGAGTAATATAATATTAAACTTCCTTCTTCGATTCAAGAAAGAGTGCATTTTTAACAAATAAGACATTAGTTTCGCATTTGAAATCATTTCTTTATATAAATTATACCCAAAACGCATGAGATAATTTCATATCCTATGGTTGCATTCTCTTTGATGCGAAAGAAAAGAAGAGAAAAGAAAAAATCACCTTTTAAATCTCACCGCCCTTTTGTCACCTTTTATCAATGAGGAAGAATTTTACTCCTTAAATTGAAGAAAATATTTACAACACAAAATTGGAGAGATAATATTTTATCTCCATTGTAGTGCAAATGAAGGGGGAAAAATGTAAGGAAAAAAGAGAAGTAAGGAAGCTTTAAAGGGTAAATATTCATTTTCTTTTGCGTAAAAGAGAACGCAACCTAAAATATACTTATAAATCTCAATCTTGTAAATGATCTAAATATGGAGATCCATTATAGTGTACTAAATATTTTCTTGCTTAATTTAACGAATATAGGAATTTCTTCTTCTTATTGAATTCAAAGTTCCTTTTAATTAAAATTCTTTTTTTGTTTTCTTTCTAGAGTTGGTTCTTGAATAATTTTTTCTTCAACAACCTTCAGTGCGTGTTATTTTTGTCACTCTTTCATTTTAAATACTTTCTCACCATATATATTGTGATTTTCTTTCATTTTCTATTAAGTATATTAATCTTACTTTGCATATAATTAGTTTGTCTATATATATAAGGGGAGCCTCATATACATGAGATAAGTATGTCGATGTAACCAACTTACGTCGATACGCGTTATTGACATTCTTAATGTTTTTCCTTTTATTTTTCTAATTATAATGTAGAAAATGAAAAAGATCGATCTCTCTCTCTCTCATCTTAACATAATCATTTATATATGCCTATAAAATGTGAACAAAGCAAGTTGAAGAGTAATTTTTTAACCAAAATAAAAGAGGCACGATCGAATATAAGCCAATTTTCTATATCATAAAATAACATTAACTTAAAAATTATGTGTTATATATACATTCTTATCTTTGTGAAATTGTCTATGTACGTAATATAAACTTTTATCCTAAATAAAATAACGGAATAAATACATCTTGTATCAATTATATAAACATATAAGGGTAATTTAGTGCTATAAAATAAATCTATTTCATCCGCTATACTTCATTTCTAACTATCAATCATACGAATGAAATCACTCAAAAAATATTTCATTCATTTCATATTGTTTATGCATACTAAGTACTTGAATTAATCATTCCGTTTTATTCTATTCGTACATTCATCTTATTCAAGCATTATTCGTTTTATCACACCAAATATTGCCTTAGATTTTTTAACTAATAAAAATTATCATATACTTACCTATGATTATGTCAATGTGACATATTATATAGCACAAAAAATGGTACAATAAAGTTTGATCAATGAAATAATTTCTTTCTAAGACACCAATTAAATTACAGTAAATTCCATATGGCTAAGTGTATATTCAATGAAGAAAAAATACATGAAATATTTTTTTAATCTAATAATGGTTATTATGTATATTCTTTCAAATGAATTTTCAGCATAAATTACAAGAAAATGTGAAAGAAGACTAATGAACAAATTAAAGTAGTTAAGGAATAAAAAAAATTATCTCAAAGAAGGTATAAAGTACTTATATACACAAAATTAATTAATATCGTCGTAAAATAAATGAAAGATTATGATCTTACCTCTCTTTTCGTCTAGAATGTATGGCCGCCTTTTATCAATTCTGATTACTTAAAACATTCCTAAACTAATATCCTTTTTTCATGAATAAAAGTGAATTGAAACTTTAAAATAGTCAAACGTAAAATTATGATTAATTTGTAAAGTAAATTGCGAGTGAGAGTTAAATGAATATATATGGTCTCACCCTATTTATACATTTCTGTCAATCTAAAATATAAATGTCGAAAAATATAATTAATGGTACTTGCATCTTAGCTCAAGTTGTTCTCTAATGCTTATTTACAATGTTGTTATAATTGCTTATTAGGTATTAGTATAAATTATTAGCCGAAGTTAAATTGTTTAAAGCGACTCTTCTAAAAGTTACTCCTTCGTTCCATTGACAATTTTCCAGCACATAATTTAAGACGAAAGTGATAATGATGGACCAAAATAGTTTGAATGAGTTTAGTGGGTTATTTTTTTTTATTTATTTTTTTTCATTTTAGGTAATATTTGTTTATCAATGAGATAGACAAAAATGGAACTTATCCCTTTATAAGTGGGACTGGGGTAGTATCTAGCACTGAACTTTACTAAATCTAATAGTAATAGTGATTTGATGTTTGTGATGTTATTAATGCATGTTCAAACATTTTTAAGATACGGAGTGTGAATTGCATTTGAGCTATATACATCATCGAAACTTACTATCATAAAGTTGAATATCATGACATTCTATATCTTATCCCAAAATTTCTCAATTCTCAAATTAAACTATCCATCAAAGTATACTTCGCTCAAATAATTCAATTAATGATGATTATGTTAATGAGTTGAAGTGGTAAATAGAGTTTTATACTACCTCCTTCCATTTTATTATTATTTTTTTTAATCTTAGGCTATATTTTTACTCTCTCCGTCTCACACTAATTGTCCATGTTTCCTTATTGGGACGTTCCATTTAATTATCCACTTACCCAAAATAGACATTCTATGCTCTTACATCTAACATAATATAAACCCCTCTATCTCTTCTTGCGTTGGTTACCGTGTCATTTGTCTAGTGGACAATTAACATGGGACAGAGGGAGTATTACAATGAATCTATTATGCACAAGATAAAATGGACATATGTATAGTAATATTTTCTTACCATCCTTTACGTCCTTTCAAATTAAAGTAGACAAAACATAATATAATAATAATAATAGATAATAATGCATTTAACAAATACTCCTTCTGGCCCACTGATAAAATGACATCTTTCTTTTTAGGACGTCCCACTCATATAGAGACCATTTCGAAAATAGAAAATACTAACCAAATAAAATTCAGACACATCACTCTAACCCACTACATTAACACACTATCATCACTTTAACTCGCGTAAAAAAAAAAGATCTCTTTCCCAATGAGACGGAGGGAATAATATGCATTATACTTAATATCTCCATGGTATCAAAATTTGAAAGAAGACGGAGTATGGATTTGTATCCCCATGGTATCAAAATTTTATGTTTACAGAATATATTTATTCATGCATATCATTGCATACGAACTATTTATGTTGATCATATGTAGCTATAATTCTGATTTCAAATTTAAATATTCAGAGTAAGAAACCCATATATTCATGAATAATGAAATATATTAAATCAATCACGTATTTTGTTAAAGGTCTTAAATTGTTTTAGGATGAAATTCTCTAGAAATTTGAATAGTTTAATTAATGAACACGTTTTTAATTATAAATTTTTAATACTTTTTTTGAAGTTACCCTTGTTATGAAGTAAGGATACGAATTATAAATTAAAACGCTTGAACAAATTAAAAAAATAAATAAAAAGAAAAGTTGATGACGGAACTATTGCTAATAAAATCAAATATGAGAGTTATAATACACTATTATTGTTTGGTGGAATTTTCCAATTTGGTATTAATCAATTAAATAGTACATTAATATTAATTGTTACTACCGTCAATTTGTTGACTAAGAACATAAGAACATTAAAAACATTAAGGTTATTAAAAAAATAAATTTATAAGGCAATTTTTATAAATAATATAAATAATATCTTATTACCATAATATAAATAATATCTTATTACCCAATTACCCTTAAAAATAAATTTATAATAAGGATATTATAGGTAATACATTATTTTGTAACATAAGGCTCTTTTTAGTATAGGTATAGATAAAAGTGTAAATTAAGTGGCCTTTTATCCACTTTCTATGCAACATGCAACAAGGTGCGATAATTTTAGCTTGTTTTGTTTTTATAGTTACTAGTACATTGTCCCGTGCGATGCACGCCAATAATTATACTTTCTTCATCCGCGATCCACGCGCTAAGACTATTTTTGTATGAATTTCAATTTGTCAAAAAGTTTAAATTTCACATAATACATAACTCGTAGTAGAACAAAATACTATAAAAGTAATCTTGAACTTTATCTTAATATTCATATTCGATTCATTGAAATATATGTTGAGAGATTCTAAGTATGTAAGTCGGAAGAAGTATTTAATTACAATGAAATAATCAAACATAAATTCTAAAATATTTCGTATTAAAATATGAAACAACGGATAAATGCTTCTTTTGAATTGAAAATGGAAAAAAATTAGTGATTGAAATATGATAAACACGGATTTTCTACGTGTTTCGAGAGCTTATGGCTATATTCTAGTGCTATTATCATGAACAAGTTCGATACTTTCAATACATATTTCTTATATTCTAGGATAGTGCACTTGATCTTGGTCTCGTTGAGTTTTGTAGGCGAAAAGGAGTAAAAGGGAGCAACAATCCATAATTTGGGCCATGGGCCATGAGTTAACCATGGCCTAAAGTGCAGCCCAACAACAATAGATATGCAACGCGGCAGCACAAGTCAATTCATGCATGAGTTGCATGCAGCAGCCGCGCTCCCCTCCACCCAGCCGCGCCTCCACCTTGCTCCTAGCTGACGCGGCAGCGCCTTCCTCGCCTCCTTGCCGCGTCTAGGAGCCGGATCTCCGCGCCTCTTCCCAGGCCCGTCTCAATGAATATTGAGGCCCTGTTCTAATTATAAACTGGGCCCTTAAATTTGATCAAAATATAAAATAAAAATAATAATTATATAAAATAAAAACAATAATTATATTACGATATAATGTTTTACAAAATATTAAACAAATAAGCAAAGAGTTTTCTTTTATTTAAATACAGCCATCCTCCTAGCATTCTTTGAAGCAAAATCATTAATCAAATCTTCACAATCAACTTGTTCCAAAATATCATTCTCAATTGCGACCAGTGCCAATCCGTTAAGTCTTTCTTGAGACATAGTAGAACGCATGTAAGACTTCAACAGCTTCAACTTAGAAAAACTCCTTTCTGCAGATGCAACGGTTACAGGAATAGTTAGCAAAATTCTATATGCAATAATAGCATTAGGAAAAAAGCCTTGACCTATCAAAAACTCCAATATATCTATTGGACCCATATTTTTCGATGGTAAAAGTTCTTGAAGTAACTTTAACTCCACATACAATTCATTTCCATCAACATCGGATTGCTCATTATTTTGAAGTGCAATTTCCAATTGAGCACAACAAGACTTTAGATTTGAATCATCTAGAGATCGTAGTTTCTGAGAAGTAAACAAGAAACCAAAAATATTTTCATATTCTTGATATTGTTCAAATCTCTTTTTAAGAGAAACTATGGCTTGATCAACAATATATAAGAAATAATTCACTCTAAAAGATTCCTCTGCAGATTGTGTGGAAATAGATGATGCATCATTTGTATTTTCATCGAAAAAAATTTTCCTTCGAATTTCACGCCTTTGAGGGAAAATAGGATCAATATCCATATCTATTGCAATATTTTTGGCAGCATCCAAAGCATCATAAAAGCCATTTTCTCTATACCGTTCAAAAAAAGAAACTAACCCCTTTATTTTTTCTATGGCAACATCTATAAGCATATCACTTGATTGTAAATGCTTACTAACCAAATTAACAGCACATAAAATGTCAAACCAAATAATAATTGAGACCAAAAACTCAAAATCACCAAGTTCATTTCTCGCTAAAGATTTAGCTTCACTTTTTATTTTAGAATCATTATCATTTTCTGCCACTTGAAGTAAAGCTTCTCGTATTTCCAGCATTTGAAACCTTATTGCTTTAACACTCTCAACGCGACTCTCCCAACGTGTTGTGGACAATGACTTAAGGGTCAATCCTTTTACATTATCTTTCAAAATTTGCCACCTTTTTGTAGAGCATGCAAATATTGTATAAATGCGTTGTATGATGCCAAAAAAGTCTCTAGCTTTACCACAAGTATTGGCCATATCACACAATGCTAAATTAAGACTATGACAACCACAAGGAGTATAAAAAGCTCTTGGATTTATATCTAATAGTTTTTTTTGCACTCCTTGATGCTTTCCTTTCATATTTGATCCATTATCGTAACCTTGCCCTCTCACATTATCTATATCAAGACCAAGATCTTTCAACTCGTTTTGCATAATATCAAAAAGTCCTTGACCACTTGTATCATTAACAACCAAAAATCCTAAAAATGACTCCTCAATAGCAATAGGACTCGAAGACATATCAACATATCTTAATATGACTGACATTTGTTCTTGATGACTAACATCAGGTGTGCAATCAAGTATCACAGAAAAATACTTAGCTTGGTTTATTTTTTTAATGATTTCAGATTTAATTGCAGAACCAAGCAAAAGTATCAACTCATTTTGAATATTATGACCAAGATAATGACAATGAATTTCCTCATTAGTAATTCGACGTACATGTTCTTGAACAATAGGATCAAACTCAGCCAACATTTCAATCAAACCCAAGAAATTTCCATTACTATTTTGATATAATTTCCCATTAGAACCACGAAAGGCTAAATTGTGTTTAGCAAGAAATTTCACAATTGAAATAATTCTAAACAACACATTTTTCCAGTGATCTTTCTCTTTTTGAAGTTGTTTTTGCGTCAACTTATCAATAGTTTCATTCTTTCCAAATCTTAGACGCAAATCATACCAAGTTGCCATATTCTTAAAATGTTCTAAACTACTCTCATGCTCTCTAATCCTTGTATAAACATGTGACCAATCATTAAAACCTTCATTAACTAATTGACCTCTTCCAAATCCTTTTTTAAATATCTTACAACAAAAGCAAAAGATCCTATCAAGCTCCTTTGAATATACAAGCCACTCTCTATCACACTTCTCTCCATTCGGTAAAACTCTAGTATATAAGCTAGTACAAAATCGTTTTGAAAGTTTATCCCTAGGACCTTTCTCAATAGACGAGTCTCTTTTAGGACCTTTTAATACCAAGACATCAATCATTTTAGAATCAAGACCATCCCAATTTCTTGGATCATAAATATCAATCATATATGTTTGCTCCTTATTTTTAATTTCAACACTATCATTATCATTATCATCCAAATCATTCATGTTATCATCATCGACATTAGTTTCATTAGCTCCATCATCACTTTGATCAATCGACACATTATCATCTATCAAAGTTTTATCTTTATCTAATGACACATTATCATCAAGAATAGTAGAATCATCTTTATCCTGGATAACTTCATTTAGAACATTAGATTCTTTCACAATAAACTTATCAAGAGCTCCCTTTTGGGATTGAGTCAACTCTTCCAATCTCTTTTTTTTCTTTCGTTTTTCATACCTAGATTCATATTTTCTAACTTTAGGAGGCATACTGACAAGAAAAACCAGTTAGAAAAGGATAGATCACACCTGGAATTGTCGGAATTCTGATTTCACCACAAAAAAAAACACAAAATCTGCACCACCAATGCTCTGTCCTGCGCGGCTGCAAGCAATTAGGGGGAAAAAAATCAAGAGAAGAAACATAAAACTCATAAATTAAATATCTAAACAGACTAAACTACAATTTACAACCCAAATCAAAGTATAAACTATAAATAAAAAATCAAATTAATAAATATTATATATTACCAGGAGGGGCTGGCCGGCTGGGGCTGCTGCTGCAAAGCTGCAAATCTGAAATCTCAATCTGCAATTCCACAAGGACCACAACTTTGACGGCAATGTTGAAACAAAGAGGCTGAATAAAAATGTAAAATATATCTTTTGCAGTGATTTAGAGATCAAATTCTGAATTTTGAGTGGATAGAAATCAAAATCACTTGCAAATAAATAGGAAAAAAATTTCCTTTTGAACTCCATTAATCTAGATAGAATTAATATAAGAGAACGTTTGTGTTGGAAAATTGGAACTGAAATAATTATAAGGAGCTTCGATTGAAGAAAAGAGAAGAAAGGGGGAAGAAAAGAGCGGCCGCGGCGCCTGTGAAGAAGAACTGAAATAAATTTGTTTTTTTTTTTTTTTTTTTTTTTTTTTTTTTTTTTTTTTTTTTTTATGGCACATAATTGGGCTATTGGGCTTAATTTTTGGGGCCCTAGTAAATTGGGGGCCCTGTTCTTGAGAACAGGTTAGCCCCCTTCAAAGACGGGCCTGCCTCTTCCACGCGCCTCAGCACTCCGCCGCGCCTCACTACACTCGCCGCCGCGTCTCACCCCGTATGGAAAGAGCGCACAAAGCGCGGCTGTTACGATACGTTTTGAAAGAGCTCGTAACAGAAAAGATTGGAAGAAGAAGGATAAGTAGCGAGGAGGGAAGAAGAGGAAGACATCTCGGCAGCCATCGAAGAACCCTACGGTGGAGTTTGAGAATTAGGGAGAAGAAAGATCGAAGGATTCAATTCGGCGATATTCGGGGCCCTAGTTCTCTCTACGGTTTTCGTTTGTTTTCGATTATGCTTACTTCGAATCTTGGGATTTTTGTCCTCAATATGTTTGGCTAATTTTCTCTTATTCTAGAGTTAGGGAGTAGATGAATATTGTAGATTCGAATTAGTTTTTATCAATCGATCACGACCTTCTATTGCTTCTTATGTTCTTGAGTTTATTGTTTGCTTATTTGATTAGCTACCAAATTCGCATGAATTATTGTGTTGATTCGATAGGCGGAAGATGAGAATTAACACTTGAATTGGGAACATAGGACACACACTTCAATAAAGTTGAGAGATCTTGAGAGTTGTGTGAGAGCTTATAACCTTTTGAACCTTTAGGAGTTTCATGTAGTAGATATTAGTTGGGCACAACAGTTCTTGCATGAAATCTACGGTTTGGGCACTACGGAAGTAGGTTTAAGCTTATTGTGTGGTTGTTCTAGTAATAGTCGAGTATTCTATGTGATTGATTGATTTTGATTAAATTGAATTCGTATGTTCATCGAAACCGAAGCTCTAGAATAATTCTTCTCTTATTCGATTCTCTCATTGCTTGTTATTTGTTTAAGTTCATTTACTTTTAATTAGTTTAGTAAAACAAAATCCAACGATTTATTCGTCTAGATAGAGGATAGGAAATTAGACTAGTACTCGTTAGGTTAATCAGTCCTCGTGGAATACGACCTTGCTTCCCTATCTATAATTACACCCGTACACTTGCGGTAGTAAACATATTAGTGAACAAGTTTTTGGCGCCGTTGTCGGGGACTGATTTTCGTTCCAGTGATATTAGTTAGATTTCTTTGATACTAATTTAGACATTTATTTTTCAGTATTTTATTTTCAATTTTAATTTGTTTGAGTTGTCTAATTGTTCTCTTTGTTGGTGTATAGGTGGTGAATGCGCACGAGGTCTTCAGGCATCACTTTAGATCCTGTAGATCCGGAGATAGAAGCCACCTGTCGTCGGAACAACGCAAAGAGGAACAAGAGGAAAATGGCAACTCAGGAGGAGTTCAATCAACTCAGGGAGCAGTTAAGGATTTTGAGGGAAGCTCAAGAACGAGCAAACATTCAACCAGCTCATATTCAGGCTCAGTTTCAGAATGTGATAGCTCATGGGGGAATTCCCGGACCAGCCATCGAGGCTAACAACTTCGAGTTGAAGACGGGCCTGATATCAATGGTCCAACAAAATCAGTATGGAGGAGGTCCTTTGGAGGACCCGAATGCCCATCTCAGTCAGTTTCTGGATCTCTGTGCCACAGTTAAGATCAATGGAGCACCTGAGGATGCTATCAAAATTCGCCTCTTCCCATTCTCTTTGAGGGACAAGGCAAAGCAGTGGTTCCAATCTATCGAGTTGGGAGGAGATATTACATGGGAGGAACTAGCTCACAAGTTCCTATTCAAGTTCCAACCTCCGGCCTCATGTTCAAATTGAAGATGGAAATCACACACTTCCAACAATACGAAGGAGAGAGTCTCTACGAAGCTTGGGAGAGGTTCAAGGAAACGATCAGAAAGTGTCCAAACCATGGCTTCGACTTAGGTACCCGCATTCCGCATTGTGATCTTCTACAATGCTTGTAATGGGGAATTACGAAGACTCATGGATGCTGCTGCTGGAGGAGCATTGTTGTGCAAAGGGGGAGACGAGGCCATTGATATAATTGAGAACATGGCATCCACAAGCTACCAGTGGCCTACAGAGAGGAACAATCTGAGGAAAGTAGCTATGGCTGAGAACAAAGACCCTCTTCTTGCAATCACAAATCAGATAGCGGCTTTGTCGAGCAAGTTCGAGACTATGATGCAAGCCCGGAATAATCCAACAGCGGAGAAGATTCAATTCGAAGAAGCAAATTGGGTCAACAATAAAGGCTTTTGTCAAAACCAAGGAGGTTATCAAGGAGGCCGTTCGAATCAAGGTGCATACCAAGGCTATCAAGAAATCCCTTCTCACTCGAATCTTGCATATGGGAATCCAAACAATGCCCTTCAACCACCGCCCGGATTTTCAGCATCTAATGGTGTGATCAATGAGCCGAAAAAGCCAAATTTGGAGGATGTGCTCATGAAATACATCTCAAGCTCCGATACAAGAATGTCCGCGATTGAGACGCAAGTGAAGATGATAGAGAAACAAGTGAGCCAAATTGCGAACTCTTTGAGCAACCAACATAATCCGGGGCAATTTCCAAGCAACACGGTGGTGAATCCCAAGGAGCAATGCAAAGCCATCATGTTGAGGAGTGGCACTACTTATGAAGGACCGAAGATGCTGGATCACGAGCCCGAAATTGTAAAGATCCCGGAGGAAAAAGAAGAGCTCACACCGGCCATGAAGGAGAAGAAGGAAGGGAAAATGTCCCAATCCCTACCACCACCTTTGCATGCTCCTATGCCTTTTCCTCAAAGGCATCAAAAGAAGATGGGGGATGAGCAATTTTCCAGATTTTTGGACATCTTTCGGAAGGTCCAAATCAACATTCCATTGGTAGAAGCTCTACAACAAATGCCCAAGTATGCCAAGTTCCTCAAAGATGTGATTTCAAAGAAGAAGAAGTGGAGAGATTTTGAGACAGTGAACTTGAATGAAGAGTGTAGTGCTATCTTACAACGGAAGTTGCCCACCAAGTCCAAAGATCCGGGTAGTTTCACAATTGCTTGTGAGATTGGGGGGATGAAATTTGGAAGAGCGTTATGTGATTTGGGTGCGAGTGTCAATCTTATGTCCCTTTCAGTTTTTAGGAAGCTAAAAATTGGAGAGGTGAAGCCTACCACCATAGCTCTTCAAATGGCGGATCGTTCGGTGGCATATCCTCAAGGCATAGTAGAAGATGTCCTTGTCAAGGTTAATGATTTCATCTTTCCCGCTGATTTTATTGTTCTCGATATGGAGGAAGATCGAAATATGCCCTTGATTCTTGGAAGACCATTTTTGGCGACGAGCCAAGCACTCATTGATGTTGCTAGGGGAGAGCTTACCTTGAGGGTAAATGATGAGAGTTGCACTTTCTCCATCTACAAGCCGTCGAAGTATTCTGAGGAAGAAGAAGTCAAATCGGTAGAAGAGTGCAAAGTGCTTGATGTGTGTGACTCTTACACCGTAAAAAGTTCTATGGAGTCGCCCAAAACTCCTACCGAGGCTTGCATTTCTACTCCTTTCTCTTCCTCAAAATTTTCTTTATATCTATGCTCTAATTATTTTAATGAGTGTACTTTAGAAAGTGTGCAGAAAATTTCAGATCAAGATGCACACCTTTTCGAAAAAGGGAATGAAGAGAATGGAGCTACCCCGAAACATTTGCATGGCCACTTGAAGAATTATAAGAAGAAAAAGAGAAGGGCGTGTGAAATTCCGGGTTAGTACGAAATACTCTTCCACCTCTTCTTCTTTCAAACTTATTATTTTTCTTAGTAAAAACAATAAGTTTGGGGGGATGGCGAAGTGTGGAAAAGTATTTCGATTTTTATTGCTTTCTAGGTCGTTAATTTGAGTCTTGTTTAGTGTCTTATATTAGTTAGTAGAGTCTTTTTGTGTGTTTTTGTTTTAAATTGATGATAAGCATGGTTAGTATTTGTGATGATGAGGCCTATGATGATTTCTTGAAGTTGAGTTTATTGAAAATCTTTCACTTGGGATTACTTCATGAGTTGATTAGCATGATTGATTGATTTTGATTATTTGACCTCTAAGAAGCTTGGATCAAATATTAGCCTTTGTTGTGAGTTTTGAGCCTTGACTATCACATGATTATAGTCTTATCTTCTTTCTTGAGTGTGATTGTTCAAACATTCATACTTGTCTCTAGAACTTGCTTTTCTATCTTCCTCGAGGTTGCATTAGTGTGCTCAATAATTTAGAGATGATCTAAGGCCATCTTTCTTAGCCTCATTCTTTCCCTTTTTCTTGTCCAAATGATACATAATCCTAGTTTAAACCCCTTGAGCCTTTGAGACCTTTTTCTTTGATAAACTTTGGGTTGAGGATTTTTGTCGAGGATGTTGTTAGTTTGTATTGAGAAGATTTGAAAGAATGCAAGAGAGCTTGGAATTGAAAGGATCCCTTTGCTCACATAAGCTCTAGTTCGCTTATATTAAGAAAAGAAAAAATTGAGACAAAGTCTCAAGAAGGGAAAAAAAAAAAAAAAAAAAAGAAGAGGAAAAGAAAGAAGAGATAGAGTCTCAAGAAAAGAAAAAAAAAAGTTGTTGAATAAAGAGCATAAGTGAGTGGAACTAAGATGGTTGAGTGATGAGGATAATTTAGAATAGATGAATGGTTGGAAAGTTTAGCTTCATTGGCTAAGGGCTTGAGTGTTTGTGGGAATTAAGATTCATTATATTTGGGATTTGTACTCACTTAGCCAAATATTTCCTACCTACCAAAGAGCCTACATTACAACCTTAATCAAAGTCCTTTTTGATCTTTATTATGAGCACACATTGAGCAATGGAGAGGTTAAGATGAATTGCAAGCCTATGGTAGATATTGTGTATGCTTTGAATTGAGAGAAAAATTTACTTATCCATACACACTTGAGAGTTGAGAGTGTCACTCACATATACTCGTATGCCGTGAGGATCCGAGTTTCGAAGAGGTTAGATTGTTGATATTTGATCATGATATGCTAATCAATGATGGAGGTGATTTATTTGTGATGATTTTGCTTTTATAAAATTTTTTCTGAGGCCAAAATTCATTATCACTTTGCTAATCCGTGTTTATTGTTGATTGATCTCTTTGCTTCGTTTTTGTGTTTGAGGACAAACATTCACTCAACTTTGGGGGGTTGATAAACACGGATTTTCTACGTGTTTCGAGAGCTTATGGCTATATTCTAGTGCTATTATCATGAACAAGTTCGATACTTTCAATACATATTTCTTATATTCTAGGATAGTGCACTTGATCTTGGTCTCATTGAGTTTTGTAGGCGAAAAGGAGTAAAAGGGAGCAATAATCCATAATTTGGGCCATGGGCCATGAGTTAACCATGGCCCAAAGTGCAGCCCAACAACAATAGATATGCAACGCGGCAGCACAAGTCAATTCATGCATGAGTTGCATGCAGCAGCCGCGCTCCCCTCCACCCAGCCGCGACTCCACCTTGCTCCTAGCTGACGCGGCAGCGCCTTCCTCGCCTCCTTGCCGCGTCCAGGAGACGGATCTCCGCGCCTCTTCCACGCGCCTCAGCACTCCGCCGCGCCTCCCTACACTCGCCGCCGCGTCTCACCCCGTATGGAAAGAGCGCACAAAGCGCGGCTGTTATGATACGTTTTGAAAGAGCTCGTAACAGAAAAGATTGGAAGAAGAAGGATAAGTAGCGAGGAGGGAAGAAGAGGAAGACATCTCGGCAGCCATCGAAGAACCCTACGGTGGAGTTTGAGAATTAGGGAGAAGAAAGATCGAAGGATTCAATTCGGCGATATTCGGGGCCCCCTAGTTCTCTCTACGGTTTTCGTTTGTTTTCGATTATGCTTACTTCGAATCTTGAGATTTTTGTCCTCAATATGTTTGGCTAATTTTCTCTTATTCTAGAGTTAGGGAGTAGATGAATATTGTAGATTCGAATTAGTTTTTATTAATCGATCACGACCTTCTATTGCTTCTTATGTTCTTGAGTTTATTGTTTGCTTATTTGATTAGCTACCAAATTCGCATGAATTATTGTGTTGATTCGATAGGCGGAAGATGAGAATTAACACTTGAATTGGGAACATAGGACACACACTTCAATAAAGTAGAGAGATCTTGAGAGTTGTGTGAGAGCTTAAAACCTTTTGAACCTTTAGGAGTTTCATGTAGTAGATATTAGTTGGGCACAACAGTTCTTGCATGAAATCTACGGTTTGGGCACTACGGAAGTAGGTTTAAGCTTATTGTGTGGTTGTTCTAGTAATAGTCGAGTCTTCTATGTGATTGATTGATTTTGATTAAATTGAATTCGTATGTTCATCGAAACCGAAGCTCTAGAATAATTCTTCTCTTATTCGATTCTCTCGTTGCTTGTTATTTGTTTAAGTTCATTTACTTTTAATTAGTTTAGTAAAACAAAATCCAACGATTTATTCGTCTAGATAGAGGATAGGAAATTAGACTAGTACTCGTTAGGTTAATCAGTCCTCGTGGAATACGACCTTGCTTCCCTATCTATAATTACACCCGTACACTTGCGGTAGTAAACATATTAGTGAACAAAATACACGAATTAGATGGAACTTAATTTTAATAACTTAAAATGCTAGACAAATACATGTAATACAATCATTAAGGGGAAAAAAAACTAATATATGTCCAAAAGAATTGTTGGAAAAATATAATTGCGTAACAGCAATTGATCCAGGTAAACACGTTCAATAACATTTATGAAATAAAAGTTACAAGATCTGAACTATAACACACTCATTAGAAATTACAATGCAACAAAATAAATTGAATGCATAATTAAAGGGTAAAACCGAGTCGAGTAGAGAACTCTTCCCGCAAGAAGCTTTACGCCCCGGTAGTGCTCTCGGAACTGGCGTAGCTTCCCAAAAGGTAAAGCGGTTTTCATCTTGATAGTAGTAGCACCACAAACTATCAAGCTCCGGCGAAATGGATGCAGACGAGGAACTGAGCTCGAAGAAAATGGATGCAACGAAATGCTCGGTGTTCGTATTGGTGTTGGTGTTCGATATGTTAGAATGCATCTAAACACGTCTATATATAGGCTACGTCTCAACCAAGAAATTAATGAGCCATAATGTGTCGGTGGAGGTTACGTGAGTAACTCCTGGCTCATGAATGTCTCGTTGGGGGTTACGGGATAACTCCTGGCGGTTACTCCCGACTCATCATTGCGTTGGCGGTTATGAGTGTAACTCCCGGGGGTTACTCTCAATTCATTAATATCGTTGGAGGTTACGGATGTAACTCCTAGCGGTTACTACCGAATGCACGTAGACACGACACTTACGGACGCACCTGGACGAGATGCTCACATATATTCGTTCGAGAGACGTATCTATATGACTTTTCCAACCTCCAAAATACATATATCTCACTCACCGGAAATTGGTCTTTTGATCAAATAAAAATAATTTATATTTAATTTATTATTATTATTATTATTATTATTATTATTATTATTATTATTATTATTATTATTATTATTATTATTATTATTATTATTATTATTATTATTATTATTATTATTATTATTATTATTATATCACATCTGAACAATCTGCACCAAACGCATATATGAGATATCAATTTCATACCCATATCTCATATTTGATATCCATACCCTGATATCTGATATACTGATATATGGATACCAAACGAGCCCTAAATTCTTTCCCAAATCGATATGAGATAATTGTATGACACTAACGAAATCAATATTAGAAATATACAAGGCACCATTCTCTTATAAAGTCATAAGATTGCAGTTTATTTCCAAGTTTGACGATAAGAGAGAAAAGGTTTGATGGAATTAATTAAGGGTGATTCTAAACATAACCCCCATTTTACTATTCATAGCCCCATAATTAACTATTGGACGAAATTATCCCTATAACCCCACTAATACCCGTAACCTCCTTAATTAACTATTGGACTAAATTATCCCTATAACCCCCACTAATACCTGTAGCCCCCATCCAAAAAAATTAGAGACAAAAGTCACAAAATTGATTTTACGCCATTTTAAAATCATCTTTATACCCATCACTAAAAGGTGAAAATCATAAAGTCGAGAATCAATCTATATGTATAGAGTCCCCAGTTAATCAATATAGTGGATCGATCCTAACCTCCCTATGCGGTGCCACGACACTCAAAGTACTCGTCACCCCTTAAAAGGCCCTTGTAAGGGGATTATGAATAATTCAATCTATATGTATAGAGTCTAAATTCTTTCCCGAATCGATATGAGATAATTGTATGACACTAACGAAATCAATATTCGAAAAATACAAGGCACCATTCTTTTATATATTTTCCTTTTGAACCAAATCACAAGGCACTTATAAAGTCATAAGATTGCAGTTTTTTTCCAAGTTTGACGACAATAAGAGAGAAAAGGTGTTAAATTAAAGGTGGATCGGCCCATAATTCACGATTGATTAACTTTTCCAAATACTAATTCTTAGTTAGATAGAGACTAGAGAGACGACCTCACGTCAACTCCATTCAAATTAAATAACAAATTAGTCTTATTATATTCCAAATCAAAACTACAGAGGAATCAACTTCAATGTTTAGTTTTATATAAAGCCATTTGTTCAGCTTCAAGTTTCACTGCACTAATTCAATACAATCCAATCTTTTACCATGTTTCCGAAGTACTTGTTCTTCATTTCTTTGCTTTTTGGCTCCTTCTTACTCTTCACACATTCTTACGACAATAGCCAATGCCTTGATCAACAGAAATACTTATTCACATCGTGGTGGCTCGTCTTGTGCACATACTTATTCACATCACGAGAGTCGCGTAGTTGAGTTGGAGATGAGGTTGATAGCAAAGCAGCAAGAGATGGATGAGCGATTGAAAGCCCAAGAGGAAGAGACGGAGGCACGATTGAAAGCCCAAGAGGAAGAGACGGAGGCACGATTCAAGAAACAAAAGGAAGAGACGGAGGCACTATTCAAGAAACAAGAGGAAGAAGAGCGTGTTGAGAAGGAGGCCGACTTAAAAAAAACAGCTCTTAGCCTTCCACAAGACTTTGGAGAGCATGGGGAAGTATTTCTCGGAGTCTCAAGGTCATGCTAACTTCGATTTTTCCTTGCCACCACCTTTTTAAGTTTTATAAGACTTCAAAATGTTAGATATACTTGAATTGATTAATCTGGATTAATTTTTTGAACTTTTAATGACAGTGGATCATTTGATATTTGCACTACATTTTGTTCTCTTGAGTGATTATGTATCTACTTATTAAATAGGGTAGGATATAGTGGTATTAGGGAGTGCCTGAATTTACATAAAATAACAATGACTGAAATCAAAGACTGAAAATAATAGTAGTAAAATATGGGTTTAACTACGGATTTAACTACTGAAATTTCGGTAGTTAATTACATTTTCGGTCGTTATTCTTAAATTCCTAGATCCAACATAATGACTGAATATTCGGTCGTTAAATTTAACGACCGAAATTTCAGTAGTTATATTCGTAACTAATATCAACTACCGAATATTCAGTCGTTAGCAGTGATGTTGACCATGTTGACTAACGACCACGTAACGACCGAAATTCGGTCGTTGATTTTTGTAGTTAAAATTGCCGACTGAATTTTCGGTCGTTAACTATTTAACGACGAGCGTTTCAACTACCGGCCCTTTCGGTCGTAATTTCAGTCGTTATAGCATCTAACTACCGATTTCATGTTTTTAACGACCGAAATTTCGGTCGTTAAAAAGCGTGCTTCTTGTATATATATATATTATTCTTCAGATTTTTTTTTTTAATCTAAATACCTTTATAATGGAAGAACTCAATTAAAACAAATCACAATTGTTTGTTGCTTTAATTTTGGCTCAAGTAACGTAATATAGTAGTACTATGATAAAATAATAAAACGTAATATTAATATTTTTTTAAATCAATATTTTGTGCTAGATAAAAAAATATATTGATATCAATACTTCCGATTTTTTTTTTTCCTCTTAATATACTTCTAAAACCAAGCCACTACTTTATTTCCTAAATTTGTGGAATTTTATTTTAAAAAACACGTCTCGTATATTTATACCCTAAAATTGTGGAAGTTTTGCAAAACAAACAAACATGTCCTTTTATGTTAATTACAAAATTGCCACCAATAACTACTGTAATTTGCAATTGATTTTCAATTTCAAACTCCCTTTTTTATTTGGACCCGTGCGATGCACGCTTTAAAGTGCGGTTCGAGTAAAAATAAAATTGAATTGGATCAATTGATATTTTAAAATCTAAATTGAAGACCAAGTTGACCAAAACCCTAAGCAAATAATACTCTCAAAAGAGGATTTGAACATACTCCTCATATTCCTGAAAACTCTTTATATAATTTTGTTTTAGGTTGTCTTCAAAAACTCTTTACTCTCTATTTTTGGACATATACTCACTATCACAAATACATATTACTACAAATTTTTAAAATAACATATTTATCATTTTTGCCTTTCACATTACAGTAAAGTGGTGAGACTCAATATTCATTATTAGTAACCAATATAAGTCAATTATATCATTTTAAAGCATGTACAATAAAGAGTTTTGGAGGACATGCGGTGTATAATAAGGTTGCATATATAGTATATATCGAGAGATAATATATTTGCCACCTCTAGTTGGTAATCACTCAAATCAAATCAATATTATTTTCCCTTTTTGTATTTTTTATTAATCTTTTATTGTAACATTTGAAAAATTTTAATGCATTATTAAGTTCACAAATCACATAGAAGATCAAATATTTGTTTAACATTTGAATTTTAAATAAAATAAATTAAAACAAAAAATAATAATTTATTTTTTTATAATTTGTGAATTTAAATAATCTATATTTTGATGAGTTGCCTAACTAAAATGAGCGACTCACGTAATAGAGAGAAATAGCTTTTATTCTTTTAATTAGGTTAGAATTTTGATACTAAAAAAGATTAGAAAATTGAATTACCAACCCAACGATTTTTGTGGATGATGGGTTTTTTTTTTTTTTTTTTCAATCCAACTCACCATAAATATACATATTAAAATTTTGTCTTCCTACGTCTTTAAAATAATTATAATTTATTTGTGTTTAATCTATTGTTAACTAATATAGTACTACTATATTAATCTAAAGAAAATTTTATGCTCATTAATTTAAGATACATATTGCATATGTTATTTTCATTAAAAGAACTTCAAAAAGAATTGCAAGAAAAAATGTTATGAATAAAATTGTAAAGGAAGATATTGGGAAAAAAAAGAAGTTGATACTTTTGGAAAAAAAAAAGGATCACGTAGAACAATTTTGGTGAAGCTATGAAATTAAAAAAAAAAAAAAACATCTTTATATTGTTTGCATTACTTACAAAATTGCCATTGATAACTACTTTTCAATTGATTTGAAATTGAAAAACTCCCTCTTTATATATACTAGATTTTGCACCCGTGCGATGCACGGTAAGATATATGGTTATGAATTATTAAAAAATAATATACTTAAAAAATAAGTTATGAATATTAAATAACCCTTTATGCATAATCTTCTCAATAAAACTTGTGACATACTCCCTTCGTCTCATTCATAGAGGGATAAGTTCTATTTTCGTCAGTCACACCCATATAGGGATATTACCTTAAATAGTAAAATTTTAACTCAATAAAACATATTCATTCTACTTTATCCACCACTGTCACTTTTGTCTTAATTCCTGTGTCGAAAAAAAATTATCCTTTTATGAGTCAGACTGATGGATTATTAAATAGAGGCAATTTGCATACAGATAGTTTCATTCGAAGTATTTTAAAAGTTTTTTTTTTTTCACCAATTATATAAATAAAATATAGCTAATTAACTTTGTTTCAAATTCATAAATTAAACTTTCACTATTTCATGCGAATTGAAAATATAGTTATTGTTCAATACGTACAAATCTCTATTGGAGTATATGATATTGTATGTATCTTTTGTTTTTTGTTTTTTTTCTTTTTTCTTTTCTTTCTTTTACTCTTCTATAATAATGTTTCTCCATTTCCTTCCTCGTTGACTGTTTTTTAACACCATTTTTTGTTAGTTGTATGGAAAACTTCTTACCAGTTAAGAGTACTTTATATGTCTCATTTTATAATGTTAAATTTCAATTATTCTACACACATATATTTAAGAAAGTAATATTGGAGAAATGTAATACTATAATCGAAAAACATATATTTGAACTAATGAGTCAAATTTATAATATTGTAAAAAAAAAAAAAATTGGAATTGATTTTTAGGCAAAAACCTCAATTTCTTGTAGTGAAAAAAAAATGGAATTGATTTCTAATAAATATGTAAAATTAAAAATATGTCGTATTTAATATAATAACCAGATCTATTTTCAAATAAAAAAAGTAGAATTATAATTTAAATATATTTAATATCACAAACCCTTAGTAGAATTCGTGGATTTAATTTATATTAAAAACTAGCTAACTCTCTATAAAAATAATTTTTATCTCGGTCATAAAATGATTATAACATAATGACTTTTATTTCATTTTATATATATAATATACCAATTTAAATACTCATATTGTGCTCTTTAATTTAAGATACATATTGAATGTGTTATTTTCGTTAAAATTGTAAGAAAATTGCAAAACAAAAAAATTAAAAAGTACAATCAAATACTGTCAAAAAAAAATTTAAAAGTACAGAGAGAGAAATAGGAAGGAAAAAAATTGTCGATACATGCTATTTTGATAACCGTCAAAATCTTTAGGTAAAATGGTAGATATTTTTAACAAAAATATTAAAACTACTTTTGTTGAAAAAATAAAAAGAAACGTGAGTTTAAAAGGTAAAAATAGATTCTCCTCTCTAATTACAAAATTGCCACTTTAACTACTTTTCAATTGATTTGAAATTGAAAAACTCCCTTTTTATATACATATAGATAGCCCCTTAATTAACTATTAGACGAAATTATCCCTATAACCCCACTAATACCCGTAACCTCCTTAATTAACTATTGGACTAAATTATCCCTATAACCCCCACTAATACCCGTAGCCCCATCCAAAAAAATTAGAGACAAAAGTCACAAAATTGATTTTACGCCATTTTAAAATCGTCTTTATACCCATCACTAAAAGGTGAAAATCATAAAGTCGAGAATCAATCTATATGTATAGAGTCCCCAGTTACTCAATATAGCGGATCGATCCTAACCTCCCTATGCGGTGCCACGACACTCAAAGTACTCGTCACCCCTTAAAAGGCCCTTGTAAGGGGATTATGAATAATTCAATCTATATGCATAGAGTCTAAATTCTTTCCCGAATCGATATGAGATAATTGTATGACACTAACGAGATCAATATTCGAAAAATACAAGGCACCATTCTTTTATATATTTTCCTTTTGAACCAAATCACAAGGCATTTATAAAGTCATAAGATTGCAGTTTTTTTTCCAACTTTGACGACAATAAGAGAGAAAAAGTGTTAAATTAAAGGTGGATCGGCCCATAATTCACGATTGATTAACTTTTCCAAATACTAATTCTTAGTTAGGTAGAGACTAGAGAGACGACCTCACGTCAACTCCACTTCAAATTAAATAACAAATTAGTCTTATTATATTTCAAATCAAAACTACAGAGGAATCAACTTCAATGTTTAGTTTTATATAAAGCCATTTGTTCAGCTTCAAGTTTCACTGCACTAATTCAATACAATCCAATCTTTTACCATGTTTCCGAAGTACTTGTTCTTCATTTCTTTGCTTTTTGGCTCCTTCTTAATCTTCACACATTCTTACGACAATAGCCAATGCCTTGATCATCAGAAATACTTGTTGCTCCAATTCAAGAATGAGTTGATATTCAATTCCTCTCTTTCTACAAAGCTGGTGCAGTGGAATCATACAAACAACTGCTGTCACTGGTACGGTGTGGAGTGTGACGTTGCCGGCCACGTCGTAAGCCTGCAGCTCGATGACGAGTCCATCTCCGGTGGAATTGGGGATTGCCAAACTCCCTTCCCTTTCTGTTCTTATACTAGACCAAAACAATCTTTCTACAGCAAATCCAGACTTGTTCGCCAACTTTTCTAGCTTGACAACCTTGAGTCTTCTCCAGTGCAGTTTGAAGGGTTCTTTTCCCCATAAAATCTTCCAAATACCTACTCTGCAGCATCTTCACTTATCTTTCAATTATGAGCTCAGTGGAAGCTTGCCACCATTTCCTCACTCCGGATCTCTCAAGACTTTAACGCTTTGGGGGACCAACTTGTCGGGGTCGATACCAAGTTCAATTGGCAATCTCAAGACGTTATCGGAGATAGACTTGTATAGTTGCGGATTCGGAGGACCCATTCCATCCACCTTCGCTAACCTAACCCAACTCACTTATGTCAACTTGGGATTCAATTCATTCACCGGTAAAATTCCCAACTCTCTCTTTGGTCTCCCTTCACTGCAGAGACTCTATCTTCATAGAAACAATTTTACCGGAAGATTGTTGGTTTGGATTTGAGTGGTAATCGACTGGAAGGGCCTATTCCCGACTCATTCTTCCAACTCCAGAGCCTCAAGGATCTGCATCTCGGTGGAAACTTGTTGAATGGAAGTTTTCAACTAGAAAAGATTCAAAGCTTTGCCAATCTCACGACCCTTGATCTATCCGACAACAATTTATCGGTACATGTCAACAATGACAATTGGAGTAGTTCTGGACTTCCCAAGCTAGTGGAGTTGTCCTTGAGTTCATGTAACCTGCATGATTTTCCTGATTTCATAAAACAATATCCTAATCAGATGCAAAGACTCGACCTCTCAAACAATCGGATTTCCGGAGAGATACCGAGTTGGATTTGGGGAACACAGCTTTATTATCTGGACCTGTCCTTCAATCTTTTTACACATGTGCAAAAGCCTTTTAACATCCCTCCTTCTCTTACGTACCTAAACTTGCAGTCTAACCGGCTCACGGAAGAGCTTCACCTCTCCACTCTAACTAACACCACATCTGATCTTCAGTACTTGTCACTTGCTAATAACAGCTTAAGTGGATCGATTCCGACCTCTCTCTGCACTGCCACAAACCTTAGAGCTCTTGACTTGTATATGAATAAATTAAGCGGCACCATACCCTCCTGCCTACTTGATGACACCATGCCTCTATGTGTGTTGGATCTGGGGCGAAACAACTTCAGCGGCCACATTCCCGATAGTTTTGGTCTCGGTTGCTCCCTACAATATTTAAATCTCAACAATAACACCCTCCGAGGGAAAATCCCAAAGTCAGTCCAAAGTTGCAAGGGGCTACAGTTGATGAATGTTGGTAACAACCTCATCAACGATACCTTCCCATGCATGATGTCATCGAGCTTGCGGGTTCTCATTTTGCGCTCCAACAGATTCCACGGAGAAGTAAAGTGTCACAGTAACGACAGCTGGCCACACCTTCAGATCATAGATATTTCTTCAAATAATTTCAGTGGCACTCTGAAATCAATAAACTTCTCTAGTTGGAGGGGAATGGTGCAGGGGAGCTATCCCCAAATTGAGCGCACCGAGTTAAGCTATAATGATTCAGAATTAGAGGGTCCAATGGCTGGGGTGAGAATAACCATGAAAGGGCTAGAGGTCGAGATTGTCAAGATTTTTCCAGAATTCACCACCATTGATTTCTCATCCAACAATTTCCATGGAGAGATACCAAAGGCAATAGGCGATCTTAGCTCTCTTCGTCTTCTCAACTTGTCCCACAATGCCATCAACGGAAGCATCCCAAAGTCATTTGGAAAGTTGGGGGAGCTCGAATCACTCGATCTCTCTCAAAACCAACTAACAGGGCATATACCAACAGAGCTTTCACATCTCACGTTCCTCTCGGTGTTGAATGTGTCCTACAATGAGCTGGAAGGAGAGATTCCAAAAGGGCGTCAGTTACAAACATTTCCAGCCGATTCCTTCTTAGGAAACCCGGGGCTCTGCGGTTTCAATCTCAACATAAGCTGCATTGTACATACAGATGATGGAAGCGATGAAAACGAGAAAGAGAAGAAGAGGGAGATAGATTGGGATTACGTATCTGCTGCACTCGGATACGTTGTGGGATTAGGAGGCTTTGTGTGGGTACTAATATTCTGTGGAAGCTTCAGATACAGATACTTTGGGAAAATAGAAGAGGTTGTTGAAGAGATGTTCGATGCAAGAGACAGAAGACGAAGAAGGAGAAGATCAGATGCAAGAAGAAGAAGAGCAGTGAGGGATGGAGAAGTGAGGAGGCATTAAAAGTACTGATTGCATGCATGTATTAAGTTTTATTTGATATTATATAAGAAGGTGTGTAATGTTGTCTAATAATCAGTGAATTAATACTTTCCTCATTAGTTTTCCCTGATTCTCTCAGCCACTGTCTTCACCATCAGAAAACATTGTTACTCCAACTTAAGAATGAGCTGATTTTCAATTCTTCCATTTCAACAAAGCTTGTGCAATGGAATCAAAAGCTGGATGAGTGCTGCAAGTGGCACGGCGTGGAATGTGATGGCGGTGGCAATCAGGGATTCCTCAAGTCTGTTCAAGCTTAAATATATGCACAAGTTGAATCTGGCATACAATAGCTTCAACTCCTCTATGATTCACCATCTCACGTATTTGACACACTTGAATTTGTCGTATGCCGGTTTTAGTGGCCAGGTTCCTATGGAAATCTCCTTCTATTCATATCGGTGAGTTTTGGGAATTTCACATACCTTTGAAAAATTCAAAAAAAAAAAAAAAAAATTGAAGAGAAAGAATGATTGGATTGTTGGATTGTTGCAACTCAGATTCTGAGAGTGTGTTTGAGGAATTTGAAGAGGAGTTCAACACTTTTTCTTTGCCTTCACCCCTTCCACCATGGCCTAAAGGTTTGGAGAAATTTCCAATAAAGATTCGATTTTTATCTCTAATTTCTGCTCCATTTATGTTATTTGTAGTCTAATTCTGCTTCTGTTTCAACCCTTTTCTGTTCTTGATTTTTTATTTATTTTATATGTATGTATGGTTTCAATTTTCCACTGTAATTTCTGCTTCATTTCTGTGTTCTCTCATCGGATTCTAGTTATTTTGACCTTACATTCTTGAAGAAATCGAACACACAGAAGAAACAAGTACTCCCTCAGTTTCTTTCGAAATGGCCAGTTTCTTTTGGACACGAAGTTTAGGATACGAGAGATAGGAGTAGTTAAAGTGGTAGCCTACGTGCTTTTACGGTTGATTAAGTGTTAATTGGATGCTTAGCTTGTGAAGCACATAGCCTTGTTGGGTCGAACACAGAAAGTGGTCATTTTGCAAAACACACCCCTAAAAGGAAACGTGGCCGTTCGAAAGAAACAGATGGAGTAATTAAATTTCTCTAGTTATTCTGTTTTTGCTCTAAGAATTTTGTGTTTAAATTTGGGATTTGATATTGGTTGAGTATTGTCGAGGTGTGAAACCTTCTATCTCCTATCGTGTTTCAATCTCGTATTCTCTTTCCAAGCACGTTCGAACCCGAAGAACCTTTCGTTTTCGGGTGAAATCGTATGTGGGCTAATGTTTGTTTCGAAGTTATTCTTGCTTTCAAGTATGCTCTAAGTTTGGCCAATGTGTTAAGAGATATTAGGTGTATGAAAAAGATTGGATTTTTAGCATTCTTCACTTTCCAAATTTCTCAAGATTTAAGTGTGTATATACTTTCACAGGTAAAGGCTTTGCTCAAGGGAGGATATCTACGCTCTAGCAGCCAGATCTGTATCCGTAGATGCAAAAGGAGATGTCTCGAAATACGAGTCTCCGCCTCTTGAGAAGCCTCTAGGCTATAGTCTAGTTTGGAGCTCAAACTCTAGTAGTGATGGAAGTGGTTATATTTGGATTCCAAATCCTCCGAAAGGGTATAGACCTATGGGGTTCGTAGTTACAGTCGAGCCTCAAGAACCCGACACCGAAGAAGTACGATGTGTCCGAGCTGATCTAACCGAAAGTTGTGAAGTTAGTGAGGTTATATTTGATAATAATTCACTCTTGTCTAAGGATGAGTTCTACGTGTGGAGTACAAGGCCGTGCAAGAGAGGGATGCTTTGTGATGGTGTGCCTATAGGTACGTTCTTCTGCAGTCGAGACAGGTTTCGGGGAGACGAGGAGATGAGCGTCTCTTGTTTGAAGAATCTCGACTCTTCCCTACGTGCAATGCCGACATTGGAACAGATTCGTGCGCTTATAGAGCACTACGGCCCGAATCTCTACTTCCATCCTGACGAGGCCTATTTCCCCTCGTCCGTTTCTTGGTTCTTTGAGAACGGAGCTCTTTTATACGAACAAGGGAAGGATAAGGGCTTAGCCGTAGATTCGGAAGGAGCGATTTTGCCCCGTGGTGGGGAGAATGACGGAGAGTTCTGGCTCGACCTGCCAGATGTAGGTGAAAACGGCGACTATGTGAAACGAGGCAACATCGAGAGTGCTGAGCTTTACGTTCATGTCAAGCCTGCTTTCGGAGGGACGTTCACGGACATCGTAATGTGGATCTTTTGCCCGTTCAATGGTCCCTCGGCAATCAAAGCCGGTCCGTGGAGCTACACGTTCGATAAAATAGGCCAACACGTAGGCGATTGGGAGCATTTCACCCTCCGTGTGAGCAACTTCGAGGGAGAGCTCTCGTGCGTGTACTTCTCCGAACATAGCGGCGGAGGATGGATCGACACCTCCGATCTCGAGTTCTTCAAGGGAAACAAGCCGGTCGTGTACGCATCGAAGCACGGACACGCGAGCTTCCCTCACGAGGGATGCTACGTACAAGGCTCGAGCAAGCTAGGAATCGGAGCGAAGAACGATTGTGCAAAGAGCAAGTTCTCCATCGACTCGAGTGCCCGGTACAAGATCGTTGCAGCTGAGTATCTCGATAACGACGTCGTTTCAGAGCCGCATTGGTTGCAGTACATGAGGGAATGGGGCCCTACTGTTGTTTACGACTCGACATCTGAACTGGAGAAGATACTCAACCACCTACCGTTCTTCATTAGGTTCTCTGTCGAAAACCTCGTCGAACTGTTTCCAACCGAGATCTATGGCGAGGACGCCGAGGAGGGGCCAACGGGGCCGAAAGAGAAGGACAACTGGTGCGGGGACGAACGGTGCTAGCCATCGTTCATTGCCTGTTGCTCTCGCGAACGATGTTCAAACACTCGAATCATCAGAGTTTTCGACTGTATGATGGAATGGATTCTTTAACATTATAGGGGAGAAAGGCATTTGTACTTTGTAATATACATCTCAAATAGAATTTTCTTGTTCTGAATTCTTCACTTAGAGGGAGAGAGAGAGAGAGAGAGCATAATTTAGCCAGTTCTAGTAAAAAATGGCAGTGCCAACAGCTCCAGTTCTAACTCAAAATTTTCCCAGCAAAAAGACCCGAAGCTGCAAAAAAGTTCGACAAGCATCGATCATTTGACGCTATCCCAGCTTAATTCTTGGCCGCATTCCTCACAGATGGTAGAGCCTCGTGCACTTCTTATGCCATGACTCCTCAATGTTAGCAGATGCGAGAGCCTCGTGCACTTCTTATGGCCGTTCGTCGTTGCTTGTGGTGGCGGGTTATTCTCAGGTTTCTTGACTGAGGAAAGCATTGGCTTCGGATCAACTGCGGGCACAGCCATTGAAGTTAGTTTCTGACTCGGTGCAGATGGATCCACGGAGATCTTATGCTGATAAGATAAAGGATCGATTGGAGGAAGGCGTTGGGCTGCCTCCTCCAACTTGCTCGACTTTTGGTACGCCTCCCAGGCCATGTCTTGCTCCTCTTTCGACAGTCTTTCGTCTTCGTTCTCTTGTAAAAGAGCCTCGTGTTCGTGATAGCTCAAAATCCATCTGAAATGATGTATGATCAGAACTCTGAATTTGGAATTCGATAATCTATGATTGGAAATGATGCTGTCTCAAAACTTACTTGGGCTTATGTTTGCTGATCAAGGTCTGCATAACTTTGTCGGATGAAGCTCCGGCAGAAGGCAGCTGCCGCTGCTTCAACATATCTCCAATACTAACTGTCGTCTCTCGTTTCTCCACGACTTGCTCCTGTCCCGACTCATGCAGTACAAGGGCACTTTCATCGTCTACAAAATCAAACAAGTCCAGCATTTCTTCTCTCGAAACTGTCCTGTGCACCTGTTGCCTGTCGACTACCCGTGCTGCAAGGCCTTCCTTGTTCACCTGTCGAGCTACACGTATTAAAATTTCATCCCAAAAAGGCCCGGTGATTCGACACCTTTAGTTACAGCCATCTTGAGATCTGCCAGCCTACCTGGCGCTTGTAGATTTTTTCCTCCATTGTCGCGTGTGCCATCAACCGGTATGCATAGACGGGCTTCGTTTGGCCATACCTACAACATAACGAGTACGTACATCCTTGAAATATTCAAAATTTGGTACAACTTAATATGTATTTAAAAGGGTAGTATAAGTTTATACATACCTCCAAACGCGATATATAGCCTGAAGATCGTAAGTCGGGTTCCAAGAACCATCGACTATGATGACTCGATTAGCTGAGTACAGGTTGATGCCTAGAGATCCAGCTCTTGTAGAAATCAGAACACATTTCACTCTTCCATTCTTAGGATCATTGAAGTTATCCACCAGTTTCTGTCTCTCCAGACTTGCCACACTTCCATCGAATCTGTTACGACAACAACAAACTATCATCTTTTAGAATCCATCCACTTCATCCCGTCCGTACAAGTGCATCAACGCTGTTTCAAAAGATTCATGCTAATGAAAAGCACATTAGACGAACCTGTACCAGTCCTTCCCTTTAGTCCAGGATTGCAATCTTGAGAGATAGTATTCGATAAGGTCCAGAGTCGACAGACTTTGGCTAAAGACAAGTGCTTTATCACCCATATCCGAGCAGATCGTTAGAATATCAAGTAGCAAGACCATTTTACCACTATAATCCACGTCTTTGTAAGCGTTTTCCTGCAAAAGGCCCCTCCACCAGTCCTGCTATCGTATTGGGGAAAATCGGGAAAATCGAACTTCTCAGAACATAATCATAACATAAAGATAACATGAGTGTATAGAACACTATAAGATCTAAGTTGTTTGTATTCACATTGGGTTGGATATTCTCATCACCGGAACCTTCTTCCACAACACATTTTTCTACTGCTCCAGATTTGCTTCCATCTTCATTTTCTTTCCCCACTTGCAAAATGCCAGGATGGTTCAATATCTGAAAAGTACACATAAAATGATTCAACCCGAGAAAATCCGTTTATCTGTTCAGAAAAGAAGAAACTATCGAATTCATGCAACCCTTACGTATCCAGATTAATTAGCACAGATAGACTAAAACCTGAGCTAAGGCCTGGTAGCCTGCGAAGAAGGACTTCTTTTCACTAGATTCTTTGCCCTTTCTGAGTCCATGAAAGTCGAGGTAGCTTTTGTAGAGTTTCCTCTGTAAAGTTGATAGCTTCACAGCGATTACGAAAACAGTTTTGGGGGGTAAATCTTTTTTGACAATACCAGCTCCCATCCTATGAACGAATCCTTTTAATTGTTCGTATAGAATATGAGATCTTTGGTTCATTATCTTTACGTCTTCCTTGGTAGCATCAGTGTGCTGGCCATTTTGTATCGGATTTTGGAAACTGCAAAATGACACGAAGGATTATGCATGAGGCAACGAAAGATGAAAGGAGCCCGTTTTTAGAGTCTCACCGGTTTCTAAACTCATTGCAGCAGCCAAGAAATCCTTCTCTAACGAAATCAACCATCTGCGTGAGATAAAATGCAGAATTAGCTGAGTGCATGACTGACTTATCTCGATTCGAAATCAAAATAGTCTAGATTGAGAACCATACACAATAGTACTCCATGAGATTGTTCTGAAGAGGCGACCCCGTTAATGCAATCCTTCTCTGGCATTTCACTTGCTTCAATGCCCTTGTTGTGTCAGACATTGTGTTCTTGATAATGTGACCCTCGTCACACACAAGGATGTCCGGTCCCACCTAAGAAAAACGAACAATTCTCAGCTTCTCTCTTCTCAGACAAAGACGAGATGATTCTCACCTGAAGTGTGTGGCTGATTTCTCTTGCCACATTGGCATCCTTCGTGTAAGTCCCCAGGGATAAATTACGGAATGCAGTGTAGCCAATCAAGAAGACGCCGCCTTCACTTTTCCATTTCTTCAACAATTCAAGCCTTCTCTCTCTAAGCAAATGTAAATGAGAAGATTATATCAGTATGATGCTCTAACAAACTAGATTAAGATAGCAAGTAAACAAGAAAGACGAACTTTGTTGCATCTTGAAGCATGAAGATCTGCAGAGGCTTTAGCTCCGATGGTCTCCATTTTGCAAACTCATGACGCCAGTTATGTAGAACACTCACAGGAGTCACGATGAGGGCCGTTTTTAGCCCAAGATCAACACATCTCATAGCAGTGTACAGAAAAGCAATGACCTGCATCCATTAATGACACCTTTAAACTGTTATGCTGCATAAAATTTTCGGTTCGTCTAATTCTAAGATAGAAAATAGTAATTTTTGTGAAGTTACTATCTGAAAATTGCATGTTTCCTAGGAAGTTTTACCTGAAAAGTTTTACCTAACCCCATGGTATGAGCCAGAATGCAACCGAGGCCTCTGTCCCCAGATTTCACTTTCCTCACCGACTGGATAATATTTTCCCACATGAATCGGACCCCCGAAATCTGTAGAGTAATATAATGACTTGTGAGTATGTGTATGTGAGTGTAAATACGAAGAAACGGAGGAAATGCAGAACCATCTATGGTGTCTTGTTTAATGAGAAATGAACACTGAATCATAGAGCAGAAATTCGAGAAATACAAAATGCTGCATTCGAAGAAGTGTAAGGCAAAAGCAAGAAGTTACAACACAAACCTGATGGGATTTTAGGTTCACAGAGATGCTTGGAGGAATCCTCACAGCCTCCTCATCTCCCTCTCTTAGTAAGTTGATAATGTAACCAGCAGAGGGATTGTCCTCGACTTCAACTGCAACGCCTTTTTCGAACATAATGGATTCAGTAACCTCCAATGATCTAAGACGCTCTTGACGTTCCTGGAAAAGTGATGCAGATACGATTATAATGAAGCGTTGCAATATACGAAAGCAGCAACCAGATTTTTACCTTTTCGATTGCAAGTTTTTTCTGTGTCTCTTCACCTAGTTCAGCATCATCAAGGATTCTTCGAATCTTCTTCCGTCTTCTCAAAATGCTGATGCAGAAAGAAAATGACAATGAATTAAGAGAGAGGGGTAGAAGGAAAAGAGAGAGAAACATTGGAAGGTTTGCATCTGAGCTTGCACCTGGAGTCGATATTTCCATCAACATCCGAATCAGAATCAGAAACCAAGATGGTTTCAACTTCAGATTCTAACAAGTTGCGCCTCCCTTTGACGTTGGCATCAACATCTGAACCAGATTCTGAACTAGAGGATATGACTACTTCAGATTTCGTAGCATTCTGTAATTCTTGGTGTTTGGGAACATCCTCAGTAGAGCCATTGTCATGAACCATGACGAGATCCATCTGGCTCTCCTCGTCTATTACAACAAGCTCTCCCTGAACATTGTCATGACCACGAAAAATGCAACAGTTCAGAGTGTCAGAAAATGCATGAAACTATAAATGTAGCTCATGGTAGCAAGCAACATTGAGACTTTGTTAGTGAGCCCCAAGAAGAACACAAGATCAAACATTACACGATCATTACATTGGATTTCCTACAATTTTCCTACGAGTCTCGTTGATTCCAAACCAAAGAGGAAACCGGAATAAAGAAAAGCTTGAAAGCATACCTCTTTGTTCTGCTTTCTATATCTCATCTGTTTTCGATGAATACGAAGATCGTCCTTTGCATCATCTTCCTCTTTAATCTGCCAAAACAGCATAGATGCAAATCAAGAGCAAAGATGTTAGCCCATTCCTAAGATGCAAATAGCTCACGAAATATCGACAAAGGCCAAGTTTAGAGTTGATCAGTTGAAATAGCTGTCTGACCTTCTTGATGTTCCTCTTTTGCTCTTCAGTAAGACCAAGACCCTTCTCATTTTCTATAGCATCCGCAACAAGGTAATCACTCGAAGCTCCATCGACATCACCAATCTCCTCCACCTGCCCATTGATTCACTACATTAGTACTCCATTCTTGAAAATGTCTGAAAACTATGATTTTCGTGAGCATCAATCATATAAAGCGGGAAAGAAACGTAAACTGCAATAGAGTACACTTAAGGGTATAGTTTGAGAAAGATCAACATCACAATTATTTCCCAATCAGTTAAGAGATCAAAATGGAAAAGAGACTACGAAATTCGGGTGCCACCTCATTAACTCCAGCACATTTCAAACCAAGTGCAGCAGCTTGCAGTGGGGTGTTGGCCAAGTAAACTGAAGCCCAGTGTTTGCGATCTTCCATGGATGCAGTCTTCGAGCACAGTTTGTGGAAAGCTTCCCAATCTTTATCCGTAGTTTCGTTCCCTGCTACACTGTCATCACACTTTGCGATTTTCTTCCCCAAGAAACCACTGGCACCGCACCATCTGCCCCACAACAACTACTTCAGAACAAGAACATGAAATCTAACTCATGACTGATATTGAAGAGATTATGTTTTCGAGCAATAACCTTTTCACAGGCCTGTTCTTTCTTAGATACTCGTCAGCCTTTGCTACGGACTTTGTAGCTTCCTCGGGTATTTCAGCCCCGAACCAGTGAGTTCTCCCTCTCCAAGCTTCTGTGTTACAGCTATTAGGAACCTCCTTCTCGATCAACTTGTAAAGACTGGAAAGATCGATTCCAGCACCATCAAGTTGTTCCTACTCCAACAATGCAATCTCCTTCTCAAGCTCGTCGAGCTTCACCTCCCACTCTTCCTTGTACGATGCCATCTCCTCGTAAACAGCCTTCTCCAACTGTCCATCCATCGAGAAATATCACAAAATGGAAAGATTATACTAAGTGGCAAGGAAATTTATAGGTGCATTGGATGAAATGCTATGTACTTCAGCACCGGAGAGCGACTCAGCTAGTTCTTCCCAAACATCCGCCTCTACTTCCACCAACGATTCCTCTTCGAGCGCCTCCTGCGCCTCTGCTGACTAAACATACATCAAAACTTTTCAGGGTCAATAAGCTAATAACAATCTGTTTTTCAGTATCATAGAATGGAATGTAGAAAATCCACCTTCTTCTCGATTTCGACAAGCTCCTCGACTAGATCTTCGACCTCCTCTTCGGACAAAGGCTTCTGAATCCATACAAGTAACAAATGGTAAGATCACATTCTGTAAACATAAAATAGGCAAAAGCAACAGAACAGAGCTTTGAATGATACACTCTCACACACATACTCTCTCTCTCTCTCTCTCTCTCACTCACACACACACGCATACCATAAAAGAAAGAAGCCTTAAGCTTTAATGGAATATAAATGCAGCAACAGGCCGAATAAATGAAACAGAACAACATCTCCGTACATAAAGCCATCGCTTTCCTTAAAAATGGACCATGAAAAAGAAGAAACAACCTTCGACAACATTACTACATAGGTATAAGCTACCAAAATCATCCAGCAAAAAGAAGGAAAAAAAAACCTGCAAGGATGAACGCAGTGTACACCTGGGAAAACGATTCCTCGTCTTCTTCATCGTCGTAGTACTCAGCAATATCTTCATCATTTCCCAAATAACCATTCTCCTCCATTCTTGAACTGGTTTTTTTTTTTTTTTTTTTTTTTTGGCGAAGAGGTACGTAGTTGTTGTGTGCTGCAGAAATATCGAAATGGGGTTTTGAGGGGGGATGGGGAGGTGAAACGGCGTCGGATAATTCAAATCTTTGGAGGTGGAATGCGTGGCGGCAAACTCAGTAATCACGGTAAGAGAGAGAGAGAGAGAGAGAGGATTAAACGTTTAAACCTTGTTTTTTTAATATTTGATTTGGAAATTAATTACTAAACCTTTATTTATGTTTTGGGTTAATGGGGTTGTGTTTTGTAGTGTAAGAAAACTGCCACGATCTTCCCCCCCTACTTCACTACCTAAGTACTCCCTCTGTCCATCTTATCATGTCACTTTACTATTCATTCTGTGTCTACTTTATGAAAAAAAAGTGCTATGATAAAATGGACGGAGGGAGTATAATTTAAATTAAAATAAAAGTTTAAATTAAGTGGCCTTTTATCCACTTTCTATGCAACATGTAACAACGTGCGATAATTTTAGCTTGTTTTGTTTTTATAGTTACTAGTACAGTGTCCAGTGCGATGCACGACAATAATTATACTTTCTTCATCCGCGATCCACGCGCTAAGACTATTTTTGTATGAATTTCAATTTGTCAAAAAGTTTAAATTTCACATAACTCGTAGTAGAGCAAAATACTATAAAAGTAATCTTGAACTTTATCTTAATATTCATATTCGATTCATTGAAATATATGTTGAGAGATTCTAAGTATGTAAGTCGGAAGAAGTATTTAATTACAATGAAATAATCAAACATAAATTCTAAAATATTTCGTATTAAATATGAAACAACGGATAAATATTTCTTTTGAATTGAAAATGGAAAAAAATTAGTGATTGAAATACACGAATCAGATGGAACTTAATATTAATAACTTAAAATGTTAGACAAATACATGTAATACAATCATTAAGGGGAAAAAAACTAATATATGTCCAAAAGAATTGTTGGAAAAATATAATTGCGTAACAGCAATTGATCCGGGTAAACACGTACGTTCAATAACCTTTATGAAATAAAAGTTACAAGATCTGAACTATAACACACTCATTAGAAATTACAATGCAACAAAATAAATTGAATGCATAATTAAAGGGTAAAACCGAGTCGAGTAGAACTCTTCCCGCAAGAAGCTTTACGCCCGGTAGTGCTCTCGGAACTGGCGTAGCTTCCCAAAAGGTAAAACGTTTTTCGTCTTGATAGTAGTAGCACCACAAACTATCAAGCTCCGGCGAAATGGATGCAGACGAGGAACTGAGCTCGGAGAAAATGGATGCAACGAAATGCTCGGTGTTCGTATTGGTGTTGGTGTTCGATATGTTAGAATGCTTCTAAACACGTCTATTTATAGGTTACTTCTCAACCAAGAAATTAATGAGTCATAATGTGTCGGTGGAGGTTAATTGAGTAACTCCTGGCTCATGAATGTCTCGTTGGGGGTTACGGGATAACTCCTGGCGGTTACTCCCGACTCATCATTGCGTTGGCGGTTATGAGTGTAACTCCCGGGGGTTACTCTCAATTCATTAATATCGTTGGAGGTTACGGATGTAACTCCTAGCGGTTACTACCGAATGCACGTAGACACGACACTTACGGACGCACCTGGACGAGATGCTCACGTATATTCGTTCGAGAGACGTATCTATACGACTTTTCCAACCTCCAAAATACATATATCTCACTCACCGGAAATTGGTCTTTTGATCAAATAAAAATAATTTATATTTAATTTATATTTTTCTTATTAATTATTATTATTATTATTATTATTATTATTATTATTATTATTATTATTATTATTATTATTATTATTATTATTATTATATCACATCTGAACAATCTGCACCAAACGCATATATCAGATATCAATTTCATACCCATATCTCATATCTGATATTCATACTCTTATCTCATTATCTGATATCTGATATACTAGTATATGGATACCAAACGAGCCCTAAATTCTTTCCCAAATCGATATGAGAAAATTGTATGACACTAACGAAATCAATATTAGAAATATACAAGGCACCATTCTCTTATAAAGTCATAAGATTGCAGTTTATTTCCAAGTTTGACGATAAGAGAGAAAAGGTTTGATGGAATTAATTAAGGGTGATTCTAAACATAACCCCCATTTTACTATTCATAGCCCCTTAATTAACTATTGGACGAAATTATCCCTATAACCCCACTAATACCCGTAACCTCCTTAATTAACTACTAGTAACACACCCACGCGACGCGTGAGGATTTTAAATGATATATGATTAGTTGATTTTAAGTATGTAGAAGTATTTCGAGTCTCACATTGAGCATATTGAATTAGATAGAATATGTTAATATTACCATTAATATAAGTGTCTCCAATTGAACCATGGAGCCGAGCTGACATGAGTACCCCTTAAAATAATATCACATGATTGACCATTGCTAAAAAAAAAAAAGTGCGTATAAGTCTTATGAGAGAGGAAATATTATTTTGCATTAGAAAAAGTTTATAACTAAGTTATTTTTTCTAAATAAAATAAATATTGAACTCATATTTACCATTATTTTCATAACACTCTAAATTATATAAGTAACCGTTAATTTTTCTTATCACCTATATTTTTAATTTCATTTAGCCATTTATTTTGCGCTTCTCTATCATATTTTATCTTACACTTCATGATCAAGGTAGGATCTTGATGAGGTCGAGACTTGAATTCGAGGACGAATTCTTTTCAGCAAGGGGGGAATGATGAGGTCGAGACAAGCATGGACGAACGCAACCCGGAATTGCAGCTTAGGGGTCCTGTGACGAGATTAAGAGCTAAGAAGCTGCAAGGATATCTCCAGTGTTATATTCAGAAGATGCTTGAAGGCAATCGAGCGGAGTTTCGAAGCTACAAGTTAGTGAACTTTGTGGCCATCGAGGAAGACGTCTAGTTTATTAATATTCTATTTATTTTTTATTTAGAGCCCAATTACAACAGACTGTTTAGATGTATTGGGCCAGTTGAGTTATTTATTATATTTCAGTTAGGCCCGATAATTTACAAGCCCAAGTCTTGTAAATTTCGAGTTTAGTAGTATTTAAGTGAATTTTGTAGGTTTTGATATTCAGACTTGATTGAATAAAAAAAAAACAGATTTCTTTTTAGTCTCACCGTATTTTTCAGAAAATACACAAACCCTAGTTCTTGGTAGGATTCGAATTGGCTCTTTGAATCTGAATCTATAGTTCGTTCGTGATCTCTTGTGGGTCTCGGGTTAACTACGCCATCGAAGAATTGCTGCCGTGATACGTGTTTCAATCGTTCGTCGATTTGGGGTCCGTATTGAGGTAAATCTTCAAAACTGTTCTTCGTATATTGTTCTTGCCTTTTTGCCTTCTATCCAGCCTTCGTTTTACCTTCATATTTCGTCCATAATCACCCCTTCCCACGTCCAAGTCCTGATTTCACCTAAATCCCTTCGATTGCAAGATTTAAGCCCTAAAATCGATCTGAATTTGAGTACCGAACAATCCTGAGTTTTACTCGTGCGAATTAGCTGAATTTTGGATATGTTGTTCCTGACTTCGAGTTGGATCTTGTGTTAAAATTTCAGCTTAATCGGAGTTGTTTTGATATAGTTTCTGGTCGTGTTATTTCCGGGTCTGTTTTCGAGTTTGTAATTACGAATTTGGATTGAATTTGTAATAGCTGACGTAGTTCGAGTCTTGAAGCTTCCGCATAGCTTTGATAGTCTTTCGTAGTTCATATCGTGGTCGTATCAGATCTTCAATTGTGATAGAATTCCTCATTATATAAGCAAAAGTGCAAAACTATTGATAAATAAAATTAAAAAAAAATGTTGTCCTAAATTCTAGTTTTATAAATATATATAGCACCAAAAAAAAAAAGTATAATCCTTTTACACACTCAAACCTCAATTGACTCATACCCACAATCTTTCTTTGGTAGCTAAATGCTAGATAAAAGAAGACAAATCAATCAAAGTGTGAATGTGTTGCATAATGTTAGATTATATAGGCACATAATAAATTTGAAAATAAATTAATTTGTTTCCCAAAATCTTATTTTTGTAACCTCTAAAAAGTTAATTGACTTATTACAAACTATTGATGTACATTTATAATATAATTAATTAAATTTATATTTATGATATAATTACTAAAAATATTACAATTATGTGTGTATGAACAAATATAATTAAGTTGGGTGAGTGTTCTTTACAATTTTTTATTTTATATAGGCATAGAACATAATACGAAAATAGGAAAAAGAATTAATAATAAATGTGATTTCCTTGAATCTTGCTTATGTAACATCTTACATCAAAATATTAAGGTTGAAAATAGTTATTTACATTTACGATATAATATACAATGGTTAATTTAGTGGAGAAAAATGCATAAACTAAATGAAAAGGGAAAAAAAAAAAAAAAACAAAAGGCGGCAAAAAAAGAAAAAAACGGAGACATGAATGAAAAATAAAATGAATGAAGAGGCAAAAAATTTGGAGAAGGTAAAGGAAAAAAAAAAGAAGAAGAAGACTTATAAAAAAAATTGGCTTAAAAAGTTCTTTCTTATTATGGTGGGTAAAAAATTATTTTTATGATTGTATGGAAATGGCTAATTTTATTTACTCCTCCCTCGAGTCTTCTAAGTTAATGTTACAATTTTTTTAGTACTCCCTCCGTTCTACATTAATTGTCCATGTATTTTTATTGGAACGTCTCATTTAATTGTCCCCTCTATATCTTCTTGCGTTGGTTATTGTGTCATTTGTCTAGTAGACAATTGTCATGGGACAGGAGGAATATTCGTTGTAATCGTTTTCGAGAGTCTTGACCATGAGTGTTAAAATAACTCAAGTAAGATTCTTTTTTTCTTTTAGAGTTACTACACTAAACTAAAAAGTTAGGTTGCGTTCTCTTTGATGTGAAAGAAAAATGAGAGGAAAAAAAAAAAACATCTTTTAAATCTGACCCTTTCGTCACCTTTTATCTTCAATGAGGAACAATTTTACTCCTTAAATTGAAAAAATATTTACCACCCTATTGGTGAGATAATATGTTATCCATTATAGTGCAAATGAAGTGAAAAAAGGAGTCAAATGTGAGAAAATGTTATAAATAATAATGATTTAAAGGGTGAATATCTCTTTTCTTTCACATCAAAGAAAAAGCAACCTTATTCTAGAACTCATCTAAGCATTCATTCGATCTACTGTTGCAAACATATGTATTATATAATTAATTCCTTAATTTTTATAATAATTTATGTGAAATATTTCTTTAAACATTAAATTCATTATTCACCAAATATAAAACCTCATCCATATTGTCGATAAAAGATATGTCATATTTTACTTACTAAAAAGTAAATATACAATTCAATTTGCCATGTTATATGCAATGAATTGAAATTATTAATTAAGTTAGTTTTAACTAAGTTAGTTACTGTTGTCCTTGTGCATCCATATATATACATCAACATGTGAGATAGATAATAATAATTTAAATGTAATGTATATTGAGATTTATATAAATACTCCTCGTACATTAATCTATATGATCAATGGTATAAATTAAGTACTATTAAAAAAGAAAGCAGATTATGAGCACATAAATAACTTTAAAACATTTTCTCGATTTCAATTGTACATGCAATATCAAGTACTAATAAGAATAACATAATTTTTTTATTTTTTTTTAAAAAGCACTGCTTTAATAAGCAAAAGAACAACCTAATCCATAATAAGGAACACCGTAGTATTTTTACATTAACAAATATAAGCAAAATTTAAATATGCAGCAATTATTAACTCTTTCTCAACATCCTGCTAGTCTTCATCTTTGTCATCCATGTTTTTCTACATCACAATCCTTGATCATCCAAGTTTATCACCATAGTGCAGATCTGCAAAAATATAAGAGCAAATTCAATTAGTTTTCTACAATTGTTAAAACATAAAAAATAGAAATAGAAATAAAATGAATTGTTAAGTGCTTTCGGTTGTAGAATCCTTACTTGATTATATAGACACAAACAATGATAAAATAGGAAAATAATTAATTAGTAGTCCTAAATATTGGTTTTGTAACGTATATAATTAATTGATTGTTTGAAAATCATTAATATACATTTATGAGGGTTTAATGGGTGTGGGTGTACTACACTCACCCCTCACATTATATTATTATATTAATAAAATTAAGGAGGAATTATATTATTATTTTAATTATAATATGAGATGTGAGTGTATTACACTTACACCCACATAAGAATTTCCCCATTTATGATATACGTACTAATTATAATAATCGCTTCAAAATTTGGCTAGTAGAAAATTATAGAAATCTAAAGTTACTAAAAGAGGTAGTTCCATATATGCTATTAGTATATAGATATTCCAAATGGCATATTCAAAATTACTTAATACTAAAATAATTCATAACTTAATCAAATTGTTATTATAAATTTTAGAATTCGAGAACTAAAAAAAAAAATATTTTGAACAAATAGGTCACGTCTGAATACAATTAGTCAATTTAAAGTCATAATACTAATTATTCTTGTATTTTATTTACGATATAGATATAGGATTTTGATATGCTAAGCGCCTAATTGTGGGCGATACTTGAGCGTTCCTGCCACATCATCTAATTAGTTTGATTATTTATTCGTTTTGATTTATTTATGTATTTTTTAATATATATATATATATATATATATTTTGTCTCTAAGTAATTTCTTTTTCTTTCTCTTTGTTTTTAACGTCCGCCGCCTTTGTTTCTTCTTTCTTCATCAATCTCCCTCTCCTCTTTCGGGCTTTGGCAATTATCATTCTTTGGAATAGTTTTAATACTAATTCATGTTAGGGTTCAATAATCCCCCATTTAGGGCTTAGCAATCCTCCAATTAGGGTTTAACAATCCCCATTTAGGGTTTATTTCTACTTAGAACTAGGGATGGCAACGGATCCAGGACCCGGTCCAGATCCGAAGGTCCAGATCCATTTTTCCGGATTTGGGTCTTCAAATTTTGGATCCGATGGATCTGGACCGGATCCGGATCTTATACAAAATTTTCGGATCTGGATCCGGATCTGAAATTTCAGATCCAGATCCAGATCCGGTCTAGATACGATTAGATATATATAATTGTAGAGGTAGAATCTACAATTACAGTTGTCCGGACGGTTCGGTCGATCCGGTCGATTAGGGCACTAGCAACCTGTAACCAACACAAAGGACACGTTAGAGCCCTACCAAGAACACCGGAGGGGGTGTCAGCCGTAGGACCTCCGACGCTCAAGTTAGTACGGTATTCAGATAAACGAACGTAAAAATAAATGAAGACGAATGTAAATAACAAAGCAATTGTGGTGGTCGCGGACGACTAAGAGCGTTCGGTCGGTTAAGGAGGTGACAGGAAGTAACGTGTGAGGGAGGATTGACGGCGGAGGAAGCTTGTTCGGCTTACTCCGACGGCGGCGACTGTTGTGATTGTGTAGAGTGCGTGAGAGCAGTTGAGAGCGAAGTGGAGAGTGTGAATGTGGAATAGATCGTGCTTAAATCGACCTAGTCAGTCGGTATATATACGACGGCCTCCCCCTTAGGGTTTGCGTCCATCTCCCTCGATCCGTTCCGACTTCCGCTGCCGAGTTAACGTACTTTGACTCGGTCTTTAATTTAAATGACGAGTTATACGTACTGACCGTGTTGACCGTCGTGGCTGACGTAACCGGATAAGCTCTAGGGCTAAGTAATTAAATTGGGCTTGTATGCCTTTTCTATTGGGCCGTTTCGACCGTCCAGCCTGGTCCGTTAAGACCGTTGGGCCATTTAATTTGGGTTTACGAATTTTGCCCACTACAGTTTGTCCCCCACTCTCTAGTTAAAATTAATAATTTTAACTGGAGAGTTTGTACAATTATATCAATTACTCTATTCACGAGGTTCAGAATAGGCATAAAATATTTAGCTCTGAGTAAGAGCTTTTTTTTGACCCGAAATCCGGATATTATCGTGCACGTTTAGCGGTTTGCCATTTTGAAAATTGTTAATAAAATAGAAAAACATTTCAAGGCCTTAAGGAGGCCCGCTATGCCACGGCCCAAATATATGGAGGATCAACCGGTGAATATCATCAATCCAATAAATTAATTCACCCAATTGAATTGTGGGAAGGAAAATAGGTATTTGTCCTATTCATTAACTTCTTTGATTTTCAGTCAAATGCCACCAGGCTTCCTCCCTTTTCTTTATATTTTCCTCTTTTCTTTCTGCAAGCGACACAACCCAACATCTCAGCGGGTAAAAGACGCTATTTCAAGAAAATTGGTTGCTAGCTTGAGCAGTCGAAGCAGTTGACTCGGTTAATCTTTCAAGAGGTATTAAGGGATTCGAAGTCTGCCTTGCAGTCGGGGTAGTCGAATCAAGGGATTCGAAGTCTGCCTTGCAGTCGGGGATGTTGTGACAGACGTCTTTCGCCCCTCTCCCTGCTTCTTTTCCTTATTTCTCTTTGCACCCAGTGCAATTCATAGATCCCTCAGTTGAAGATGTTGGGATTTAGCAAATATGTTGCGCCTCTGACCGGTCAAGACAGTCGACGCTTTTTCCCCTCTGAATTAGAAGATAGCAGATTGAAGATTTCCCTTATCTTCTTCTTTCGACTCAAGACCCCTCAGCCTGTCGAGACTGTCGACTCTCGGAGGGGGCGTGTTGTATGGTGGAGATCGAACTACTTCATGTCAAAGCGATCAGTTCACTCGGTCTGCTACGTTGAGAGAGAGTAGAGGGTTATTTTCATTGTTGCTCGAGCTGCTGCTTCTGTCGATTTTGTCTGGAACGAACAACCTGGTCCGTTTCTTCTTACTCGCTCATTAACGAATGTGAGAGGAATCTCGGTCACTTAAATCAAGCAAGTTCTGTCTCTTCGATCGGTAACGATGGCGACGAGAGGTAAGCTTGTGTGCGTCTCTGTGACTTCGTGCCACGAACTGTGAATAATTTCAATAATTTGTCTCGTGATGCCATTATAGTTGTGCACTTGATTAATTGCTATGGATGTATCTCTTCTTTCGCATACATTCTCACCATGAACTCATGGAATGTATTTCTCTCATATCCATGCTTTCACAGCTGCGTTAGTTCTGTCCAGTCAAAGGAGCTTCCTATCAATTCGATTATCATCAAATTTAAATGGCGTGTAGAGAAGGTAGAGTTTATGTCGTCTCATGTAGTAGAAGCAGCTGAGGAAGTCAGAATAGTTCAAATTTTCTCCTCAAAGGTTTGATTTTGCATAAAAGGTTCTCAAATAACTAAGAATATTGAACCCTTAGATGTTTGCCACTTGTCTTCAATCTAAGCCTTCTCATGTCTATAAGTATGGCTTGTTTTGCTCTCACCACATTTCATTTTTCATTTGCTAGCTGTTGAAATTGTTGGAGTTGGAAGCATGAGAGCAAGGTAGAGAGGAGTTGTAGAGAGAGGATTTTGGAAAGCTCTCCAAAGGTTGGTTTTCTCTCTTTCTCATATTCTTATGCGTTCTTCATGTTCTTCGTCGAAAACTTGAAATGTAGATGGTTGAAATTTTTGATTCATCATTGTAAGATGTTTTTGCTAGATCTTCGCTAGTAGGTGAATTTGGAATTCCTATTGTTTTCTTGATTAATTTGGTGTTTTGAGTAGCATGTGATATGCTCTTTGTATGTTCGGTTGAGACGGCTAGGACAGGTTGCTAGGTTACCACCCCGAGTATGCTAGCTTGTTTGATATGTCGATTCAGATCATTCGGTGTGATCAATTGCTAGATAATTGTCTCTGAAGTATCGTATTTGTTTCTTTCGTTACGTCGGGTTGTAGAATTTATTGTACACTTTGAGCTTGCTACTCTTTTGACTATTTGCAAGTCTTGTATGTTGGTTCGGTTTTCTCTTGCTGAATGAATATTGTGGTATGTCCTCATCACCTATGTTGGGTTTGCCTCGTCGGTTGGAGTTGTGTATTTCATTTCCATTCTTTTTATTGAACATGTCTCCCATGCTTGTACTTAGAGAGTGTCGTATTTTAGGTGTTTGCATGTCGGTTTCTAGTCGAGAAGGCTCTACGGCTTCGCCTGGTGGGCTTGCTCAAATATGTGATAATTTTGGTGGTGATGAGGGTATACCTGTTGCTATTCCTTGTACTACCGTGGTGGTTCAGTCTGAGCCGACAGTTGTTGAAAATCATGTATCAGTTGTTGAGTTAAATTGTGGGGGACGTATTGAGGGTAGTTTTCCGACAGACTTTCTCCAGGACGAAAATCCGCCGACTAAGTTTAAGATTTGTGATTTGAAGCTCTTTCGTAAAGAATTTAGTGTCCCTCAAGATGTTAAGCTTCATCTTCCGGCCGAAGAAGTTCGAGCAGATTGGAATTTGCCGGGTATGACGTGTTTGTACGAATACCCTTTTAGGGTGGGTTTCAGGTTTCCACTCCCTAAGTTGATAGGTCAGGTGTGTGCTTACCATGAAGTCGCTCCAGGACAGTTGACTCCAAACACTTGGCGTTCTTTGATGGCTATTGAGGTTCTTGCAACTCTAAATGAGATACCTTTCACTTATGAAGAGGTATTGACAGTCTATGCCTTGAAGAAAGTCAATTCTGACAAGGGGAGATATCAATTGTACTTGAAAAAGCTCAAGTCTCCGCTCTTAGCAAAGCGAAGGGATCCTGATAGGACTTGGAAGCATAAGTATTTGTTCTTCCCGTTTGAAGCGTTGGGGTTGCCACCAAATAGTGGGGTCCCTCGTACATGGCGTGGGGCAAGTGAGTGTACTGCCCGATTGATGAGTTGCAACAGTTTACTTGCCAAGCTTGATTTATTTTTGACTGTCATGTCCGATTGTTGAGTCGAGTAAGTCTGCTTGCATTCTATATCGTTGCTGATTCTTTTTATTTTATTTTGTTTTTTGTTGCAGGTAGCCTTGCGTATTTTGAACCTCGAGATACTTTGTTGACGAAGGACAGGATAGAAAGGTTTCTCCGCATACCGGAGGAGTTGCGTAAGTGTGATGTTATCTTGACTGGAGCCAACCTTCGAGAGAGCGGTTTGTGGAGTTTAGTTCCCCCTCGGCCAGAAGGTACTGAATGCCCACCAGGTTGTTCGAATCCTTGGGAATTGGTACTTCGTAGGTGTGTTGAACAGTTGTATCCCGCGTCTTATCTTCTTTCTCCTCTCTTGACGCCGAGGGAGGCAGCTTTTGCAGATTACGAGATTCCAGGCCATCTTCATAACGTCCCTTCACCTGGTGTGGGTGAAATGGATGAGTTACGTCGGCTTAAGCGGTCTCTTGATGGTACGAGTAGCAAAAGAAAGGCACAACTTGCTGCTCCCGACTCTGCAGATGTGCAAAGAAGAAAAAGAAGCAAGTCATTGATACTGACGAGCTTGAGCTTGTGGGTGATAGCATTACTATCCGCTATCCGTCTTCTGCTCATGCATACTCTGAGTTTGGTCCCCACTTCAAGGAGTCGAGGAAGTTGCTGTGGCCGGAAGATAAGGCTACGTTTAAGGAGCTTGGAGCCGCTACTGCTGGGCGGGCGATTGCTGCCAATGCCTTCAAGGTAACAAAATTATAAATGATTTTGTCTTCTTTATATTTTAGATATGTGTTTGCATTCTCATCATGCTCTAACTAGTTTCTCTCTCCTCTTTGTTGTAGTGCTTGCAAGGTGTGTTTCATATGATTGAAGAGGCTGATGAATACGAGGCAGAGTTGAAGAAGTTGAGATCCGAGAAAGATGATCTTCGCTCGGAGGTGAAGTCGGTCAAGTCTGAATTGGCCAAAGCTGAAGCACTAGTCACCGAGCGGTCGGAGCAGCTGAGGGTGAAGGAACTTGATGCTGATCTCTTACGGTCTAGCCAGTCAGAGAACGAGGCTCTTCGTGCTGAGTTGTTCGTTGTGCGTACACAGAGTAGGATTGCTGTTATCCAGGCTGAAGTTAAGCTCCGGGCAGAGATTTATCGACAGTTCGAGGATGGGAAGAATGATGCTTGGGATTTCGAGAAGGCTTATACTGAAGAAAGAGAGTTGCAGGATATGATGGCCTCGGAGACGGTTGACCCTGAGGTGGAGGTACCACAGGTCGAGCAGCCTGTGACGGAGCCGGGGACCGACCAGCCTCACCTTTGAGGGTGGTTGTTGTTTATTTTGTCTTAGTACTTGTATGTTGTAGTATCACTTATGACGATAACTCCTTCTATTCAGCCGGGTGCGTGTACCCGAGACTTATGCATGTAATCTATTACTAGACCTTATATTAGCTTTGTTAGGCAGGATAGGGCAGGTACCCATTTTCCCCCCTAGTCTAAGTCGAGTCTGTTGGCCGACTTAAACTAATATTTTGTAGTTTCGTTGGAGGTGAGCCTGCCTGGTACATGACCCTTTTGATATGATGATGCCTTGTGTTAGTTTGTGACTTTGTGTTTTCTTTTATCAGGCGCCCCGGTTCAGCTCTTACTTGCCTCATTTCTTATTGAGGGGACCTACTGCTTGTTTGTTTGGGCGGTCGAGTCCACTCAGTGTATTATCCTTTCATAAATAGTAAAGTAGGGAAATGATTTTCCTTCAAATTATTTTAGCTCCTTAAACTTTACGAGCATGTCGGGATTCTTCATTGAAGTGAGAACAGTCCAAACAGTCGAACTCTTTATTGAGTTAAGTCGTCTTAGCGGTCGCGATTAAAGTGAACTCAGTATCCAAGATAGATGAACTTTTTGAACTTTGAATAGTAATGGACAGTCTATACTGTTATTGCAGCTACATTAGTCGACATCTGAGATGAAAATAATATAATATACAATCAAGTGATTCTGTCGAGTCGGTCGAACCACGTTTTGCTTCCTGATCTGTTGACTTCGGTAAGGGAGTACTTCACACGTTCTGCATATTAGGCTTGCACGGAGCCTGAGTCGGTTACGTTCGACTTCGGTGGTCCAACTAGTTGACTCGACTGGTGAGTCTACAATGGAAGGAATGGAAAGACTGGGTGTTGAGGAGTAAATTGTACTCTTTCCTTGACTCAGTTTGATCAGGAAAGATGGTTGCGACTGGAATGATTGGGCTGCACTCCGTAGAGCTGCCTACATACCCGTTGGGGATCAAGCCCTAATGTAGTTCTGACAAGGTCCTGCATGAAATTGTCAGAACTATTGTGGAAGTAAACACGGGTACGTGTAGAGATAAAGAATAGTGAGAGCAGCCACGTTACTGCTTGTAGTTGTCGACTTTTGAGAAAGTCGCATCGGTTTCCCTCATATACGGGCAGTAGGAAATAGTGTTTGAGCTCCGGGGAGTTCACTTTTCCTTCATGTTGATAAGTTGGACCTTTCGGTCAAGCGTCGTGCTCCGGGGAGACAGTCTGACCTGTTTCATGAACAGTCTGATACGACGGGTAAGACATAAGATATTGGCTGGGCTCCATGGAGCTGCCTACATACCCGTAGTAGGGATCAAGCCAAGATGTAGTTCTCGCAATGTACTTCGTGATATTGTCAGTACCGATATAACGAAACTCAAAGACTTAAGAAAGCAATAATGGAAGGTTGAGTTTAGAAATGATACTGTCTAAGGTGGACGGCGTTCCAACTGTTGGAGATGTCGCGTCCATCCTTTGCTTGGAGTTTATAAGCTCCATGCCCGACAACCTTGGTAATCAAGTACGGCCCTTCCCATGTCGGGGCGAGTTTGCCGGCTCCACTTTCTTTTGTGTTCTGAAAGACTAGTCGGAGTACCCAGTCGCCCACTTTGAAACTCCGTGTTCGTATGTGTTTGTTGTAGTGTCTGGCTACACCTTGTTGGTAACACGCAAGTCTTATCTTGGCTTTATCCCTCTTTTCGTCAAGTGTGTCGAGTTCATGGGCCATTGCTTCCCGATTTTGGTCGTCTGTTGTCAGTTCGAATCTGGCCGTAGGTGCTTCACTTTCGACCGGAATAACAGCTTCCATTCCATAGGCAAGGGAGAATGGAGTTTCTCCTGTCGAAGTTCGGGCGGTCGTCCGATAAGACCATAAGACTCCAGGAAGCTCGTCCGCCCATCTCCCTTTTGCCTTCTCCAACCTTTTCTTCAAGGTGTTCATAATCGTTTTGTTTGACGACTCTGCTTGTCCGTTCGCTTGTGGGTACCTTGGGGTGGAGAAGCTTAGCTTGATATTCCAAAACTGACAGAAGTCTTGGAAGTCGGCGCTTATGAATTGCGATCCATTATCTGTCACAATCTCCTTTGGTATCCCGAAGCGGCAAATGACGTTCTTCCATATGAATCCTTTCACCTCCTTGTCTCGAACCTGGTGGAACGCCTCCGCTTCGATCCATTTGCTGAAGTAGTCGGTTACGACCAACATGTATACTCTCTGGCCAGGTGTTGTTGGGAGCTTTCCTACTATGTCCATCCCCCACTTCATGAACGGCCATGGTGAACTGATCGATGTGAGAGGTTCCGGTGGCAGGTGGGATACTTGGGCGTATCGTTGGCACTTGTCGCATCTTTTGACGTATTCAGCCGAGTCTGACTTCATAGTGGGCCAGTAGTAACCGCTTGTTAGGGCTCTGTGAGCTAGACTTCTCCCACCGGAGTGGTTCCCGCATTCGCCTTCATGTAATTCGGCCAGAACGTACTTTGCTTCTGCAGGATTAAGACATCGTAAGTATGGGCCAGAGAATGAACGTTTATAAAGGTTACCTCGAATAATGGTGAAGCGGGCGGCTTGAGCCTTGATACGTCGAGCTTCACTTTTGTCGTCAGGGACGACGTCTTTGTCTAGGTACTCAAAGATGGGTGTCATCCACGACTGGTCGGTCGATATGTCGCACACTTCCGCTTCATTTTTCCAAATGGTTGGCCACTGCAAGTAGACGATGGGTATGGCTTTGGGTACCGTCGTCTGAACTGACGACCCCAGATTAGCGAGTGCGTCGGCGTGGTCGTTATCTCCTCTAGGGACTTGGGTGATGGAAAATTCTTCAAAGCTGGTCTGCAATTCTTTCGTTTTGTCGAGATAGGCGGTCATCTTGTTGTCTCGGGCTTGGTAGTGGCCTTGCATCTGGTTGACTACGAGTTGAGAGTCGCTGAAGACGTTGACCTTCTTGACTCCGAGTTCTTTAGCTAGTCCCAGCCCTGCTATCAAGGCTTCATATTCCGCCTCATTGTTGGTGGCTTTGAATCCGCATCTGACCGCTTGCTCGATTATATCCCCCGTTGGTGATGTTAAGACTAATCCGAGCCCACTTCCCTTGCTATTTGAGGAACTGTCAACATTGAGCTTCCAGATTCCGGCCGACTGGTCTTCGGTTAGGCAACATAGCTCTTTCTCAGCCTGCATTTGCAAGTTAGGAGTAAAGTCAACAATAAAATCAGCCAATACCTGTGACTTCAAAGAAGTCCTTGGCATGTAAGTGATGTCGTATTCGCTAAGCTCCACTGCCCATTTTGTTAGTCTGCCGGAGAGCTCCGGTTTGTGTAGTATCGCCTTTAGCGGAAAGGTAGTGAGGACTACAATCGGATGACACTGGAAATAGGGACGTAGTTTCCGGGCTGCGTGAACAAGTGCCAATGCCAACTTTTCTAACTGAGTGTATCGAGTTTCCGCATCCAACAAGGACTTGCTCACATAATAGATGGGCGATTGCTTTCCTTCTTCCTCACGAACAAGGACCGCGCTGACCGCTGTGTCGGATATAGCCAAATAGACGAACAGAGTCTCTTTGTCCTTAGGTTTTGACAATAAGGGCGGGCTGGTCAGATATTGCTTGAGTTGCTTCAAAGCATCTTCGCACTCCGCTGTCCATTCGAATGTTTTTTACTTCCGCAACGTATTGAAGAAGGGGTGACATCGTTCTGACGACTTGGAGATGAATCGACTGAGGGCGGCCACTCTTCCCGTAAGCTTTTGCACATCTTTCACACAGGTCGGGGAAGCTATCCTCTGAATTGAGTCGATTTGGGCCGGGTTGGCTTCTATTCCTCTCTGTGTAACAAGGTAACCTAGAAACTTCCCTGCAGTAACACCAAATGAACATTTAGTAGGGTTAAGTTTCATATTATACTCCCTGAGGATGTCGAATGACTGTCGGAGGTGGTCGATATGGTCTGCTGCTTGAAGGGACTTGACGAGCATATCGTCGATGTAGACTTCCATCGTTCGACCGATCAAGTTGTTGAACATTCTATTTACTATTCGTTGATAGGTTGCCCCTGCATTCTTCAACCCGAACGACATGGCTTTGTAGCAAAAAATCCCAAGGTTGGTCATGAATGCTGTCTTTTCTTGGTCGTCCGGGTGCATCAAGATCTGGTTGTATCCCGAGTAGGCGTCCATGAAGCTCAACAACTCATGTCCGGCCGTCGCGTCGACGAGCATGTCTATGTGGGGCAGTGGGAAGGAGTCCTTCGGGCACGCCTTGTTTAAGTCGGTGAAGTCTATGCATACTCGCCATTTGCCATTCTTCTTTTTTACGACCACCACGTTGGCTAACCAGTCCGGGTAGTGGACCTCCCTCACTAGCCCATTGTCGAGCAGCTTCTGGACCTCTTCGTTGATGACTTTGTTCCTTTCAGGGGCGAACTTTCTCCTCTTTTGTTTTTTGGGAGGGTAGTCTGGATCAACCTGCAACCTGTGAACAATGATGTTAGGGTCGATGCCTGTCATGTCCGCATGGGACCAAGCGAAACAATCGTAATGATCAGAAAGAAATTTGATAAGCTCTTCTCTGATAGTTGGAGTCAGTTGGGCTCCAATGCGGACAGTGTTGTCTGGGAAATCCGGATGGATCGGGACTTCGTCCAACTCGAGCGTATCTGGTTCGTCCGGATGAGTCAGCTGCTGCGGCTTCGGGTCGGACGGTCCCTGCTGCTGTAATTGCTATAAGGTAGCTTGCTTCGCCTTCATCGTAGTCTGGTAGCATGCACGTGAATCCTTTTGATCTCCTCTTATCTCTTTTATCCCCCATTTGGTTGGAAACTTTAGCAATTGATGGAAAGTCGACGGTACAGCTCCCATCTCGTGGATCCAGGGACGGCCCAAGATGACATTGTAAGCGGAGGGAGAATCCACCACTAAGAAGCGAGTGCAAAGGTTGATTCCTTCTGCATAGACTGGGAGTTCGATCTCTCCCAACGTGTTCTTTTGCTCTCCGCTGAAGCCGACGAGGCATGTGGTTTTCTTGACTAACTTGGCCTCATCAATTGCCATTTCCCTGAGAGTGGAAAGAAACAGGACATTGGCGGAGCTGCCGTTGTCGATTAGAACACGTTTGGTGAGACAATTAGCAATATAAAGAGAAATAACTAAAGCATCATGATGAGGGTTGAGAAGCTTAGTGGATTCCGAAGTGGTAAAGCATATCGATTGGGCGGAGTGCTCGGTCGTGTCCTTCTCCGTTGGGCCGGACTCTAATCTGAATCGGCCTGCTTCTCTTGCATGCCTCTTGGCTGCCGAATGGGTTACTCCGCTGACTTCGGAACCGCCTGTTATGACGTTTACTGTTCGCTCATGCACCGGAGGTCGTGGGGGGGTAACATCTCTGCGGCCGTTACGTCTGTCTCTTGCTTCTTGGAGGGTTTGTTTCCCCTTGTCAGTTAGGAGGTCGGTCAGGTGGCCTTGTTTCAGCAACTGGGCTACCTCCAATTTCAGGGCGATGCAGTCGTCCGTTCGGTGCCCGTGATCAGCATGGAATTCGCACCACTTCGACCGGTCCCTCTGTTCTGGCGGTGCTCTCATCTTTTCCGGCCACTTGACTCTGTTGCCCAATTGCTTGAGTGCCATTACTGCTTCAGCGGGCGAGATCGATAAGTTATATTCTGGCACTTTTGCTCTCTCCCTTGGCCGCGTTTCAGATGTTTGGCCGTAATCCCTTCTCCTGCTATCGAATCTTTGAGGAGGTGGGTACGGTTCGGAACGTCTATCATTTGACCTTCTGTCGGCTCTGGTATCTCTCCTCGGATTTTTGTGAGGGAGAGTCCTCTGATTGTTGTATTGGTCTTCCTCCCACTTGATTTGCGCCCATGCCTTCGCCAGAACATCTTCCATCTTCTTGCACGGGTACTTGGTGAGCTCCTTGTAGAGATTGGAGTCGTGAAGAAGGCCTTTGCGGAAGACAGTGATGGCAGTCTGCTGGTTGCAGTTGGTTATCGACACCTTTTCTTTGTTGAAACGTCCGACGTAGTCGCGGAGGGGTTCTCCTACGCGTTGGACTATCACGTACAAATCTTCCGAAATTTTCTCCAACTTCCTGCTACTGGCGTACTGCTGCACAAACATATCAGTTAGTTGAGCAAAAGAAGAGATAGAGTTATTTGGAAGATTGGTATACCACTGGAGGGCCAGTCCTATCAGACTAGAACCGAACCCCTTACACATGCAGGCTTCCCTCGACTGACGAGGGATAGCCACCGTAAACATCCTCTGCCGGTACTGAGCGATGTGGTCGTCTGGATCGGTAGGTCCATCAAATGGCTTCATGTTGGGGAAGCTGAATTTAGGAGGCATCTCCACCAACGCGATGTCATCTACGAACGGTGAGTCGGCATAGCAACTTACGGCACTCTTCTTAATGGGTGCCGGCACTCCGGGGATACGTTGAATCATTGCCTCCATCTCGGCTAACTTGTAGGCCAGATCCGCATCAAAGTTCATGGAGGACCCGATTGCGGCCGTCCGGACTGGTTCGGTGGTGATGAATTGGTTCTGATGGAGGAAGCCGGAGTTTTGCTCGGGTTGCATGGTTCCGGCTGTTGGGACCGCAGTAACGGTTGCACCCTGAATTGGTTGTTGAACGCCCGCATGTGCCGTCAGACCCATGCCTCCAGTGACCGCATGGCTTAAACTCACTCTGGGTGTTGTGCGAACCGGTTCGGGAGTCACATGCTGAAGACCGATGGCTGGATGGATTGATTCGGTCGCACTGGCTGCCGGGACGGTCGAGCCAATTCCAGCAGGTCGTATTGGCCGTGTCACGGTTTGTTGAGGTTCGACATCAAGGGATACTGGGTTGCCTGTAAGGAAAGACACACGAGTACGGTCAGGATTAAACTGATGAAAACCTTGATTATTTACCGGACCGTACGACTCTCCGGGGTTGACATTGTCGATGTCGTTGTCATCAGTGAAGTGGTCTTCATATTCCAGGGATTGCATCGGGTCAACCGGAGTCTTCAGCCGAGAGGTCGGAGTCTTTTGGGTTTGATTCGCGGCCGCCTCGAGACGCTTGAGTAAATCGGCATTCTCCTTCTCAAGCCTCTCCCTAGCCTCCCGCTCTCGGTTCATCTGTTCGGTTAAGGCCGCAAGTTGAGCGGCGAAATCAATCCCCACAGGCGCATCGGACATGTTATGTTCGTCACCCATGGTCGGAGATTCGAAAGCTTTCGGATCGTGCTGATTCGCTTGATTGCTAGGGCCCCACGGTGGGCGCCAAATTGTAGAGGTAGAATCTACAATTACAGTTGTCCGGACGGTTCGGTCGATCCGGTCGATTAGGGCACTAGCAACCTGTAACCAACACAAAGGACACGTTAGAGCCCTACGAAGAACACCGGAGGGGGTGTCAGCCGTAGGACCTCCGACGCTCAAGTTAGTACGGTATTCAGATAAACGAACGTAAAAATAAATGAAGATGAATGTAAATAACAAAGCAATTGTGGTGGTCGCGGACGACTAAGAGCGTTCGGTCGGTTAAGGAGGTGACAGGAAGTAACGTGTGAGGGAGGATTGACGGCGGAGGAAGCTTGTTCGGCTTACTCCGACGGCGACGACTGTTGTGATTGTGCAGAGTGCGTGAGAGCAGTTGAGAGCGAAGTGGAGAGTGTGAATGTGGAATAGATCGTGCTTAAATCGACCTAGTCAGTCGGTATATATACGACGGCCTCCCCCTTAGGGTTTGCGTCCATCTCCCTCGATCCGTTCCGACTTCCGCTGCCGAGTTAACGTACTTTGACTCGGTCTTTAATTTAAATGACGAGTTATACGTACTGACCGTGTTGACCGTCGTGGCTGACGTAACCGGATAAGCTCTAGGGCTAAGTAATTAAATTGGGCTTGTATGCCTTTTCTATTGGGCCGTTTCGACCGTCCAGCCTGGTCCGTTAAGACCGTTGGGCCATTTAATTTGGGTTTACGAATTTTGCCCACTACAATAATATATTTTATTTATTATTTATAAATATATGATATAATATATATATATATATAGGGGGGGGTATGGCATGTTTTTTGGGGATACATGTTAATCCACAAAAATAAAATAAAATGAAATCTTACTGGATTTTTGCTTTCCATTTTCTAGGCCAGCATTCCAGGTATGATTCCAGAGAGAAGAGATGTACACAGAGAAGGGAGAGAAGCGGAAGAATTTTTTTTTTTTTTTTTTTTTTTTTTTTTTTTTTTTTTTTTTTTTTTTTTTTTATGTTGGGATATATTATAAGAACTAGGAAGGGATAACTTAAAAATAGAAACTAAGAAGGAGAGAAATTAGAAACTCATTGCTTTCATTGATCAAAAGGGGTGTGTGTGTGTGATCGGGTGTGTTTTACAATGAGAATGATACTTCCTTTTATAGAGGAAAGTATCAACATTATTGGCAAAATAGCCGACAAACAAAAAATGAAAAGTCTAGTCTAGCTTTTCTAGGTAAAGAAAAAATAAAAGGCTATGCTAGCTAGCTACAAAGAAAAAATGTAAAAGTTATGTTACATTATTGGCCTATTTTTGACATTTTTTGGCCGACATAATAAAAAACTAATCTAATCATAACCCCTTTTTTCAAAAAGGGAAGACTTTTTGACGGTATAATTTTTACATTCGTCACTGCATTCGTCAGCATTTAGAAATCCCTGTGTGTGTCTGGAATTTCTTCATCATAATCGGTATTACTGTCTTGATGTCCAAACACTTCTTCAGTGTTGATGATGTGTTCGTCATCTTCTAATTTTTCGCCTTCGCCACTGAATGGTAAAAGCATTTTCCAATTTTCTGTACCGAAAATTTGAGTGAAATGCCCTTCTCCGAGAAGTTTATACTGGGGCCAAAAACGCATTTCGAAACCCAAATTCTGTTGATAAAATTTGTAAATTTCAGAATTTTCAATTTCTTTGAAATCAAATGTTGCACATTCGTGATTTCTTAATTTTTCACTTTCTTCCATAAATATTCTCTTCCTTGCTGGAATATAAGATCCTTTGACTACTTGTGGAAGAGTAGCTTGAATTTTGCAGAAAATTCTTACTTTAAGAGATTTTGATGCCATATTTCCTCCTATGAGTAAGAATTTTTCTCCAAGTTTTTCCAAAATATCCTCAATTTTAGAACTTTCTTGTTCCAGGCGAAAATCAATATAATCCACCATACCATTGTGATAAAATTTTAAAATATCTTCACAACTCATGTCGGTGGTATTCAAATTAATTTGGAGTTTGAAAATTCCTGTAACTCCTCCATCTGGTATACCTGGAAATTCTCGGGGGTCACAAAAATATTTTTCTTTTTGAATAACTTTTACTCCCTTAAATTTTATTTCTTCAAATAAAATTTTTATTATTTCTCTCTGAAGGTTAATAAAATCTTCAATAATTCCTTCTGAGGCTTTTTTCAGAATTATTTGATCTAATTCAGGAATTCTATCAAAAAGTGGTTTTAATACTTCTTGATAGGGAAGATCAAGCATTCTTGCCTTAAAATTTTCAAATTTTCTTTTAGGAAAAGGATCATCTTTCTCTTTTAAATCTTTGATCTTAATATTCAGTGAAAAAATCTGATTATTAAGGTTTAAAATTCCCTTTTCCATTGTAAAAATTGTTTGATCTTTAAAATTAAGAGCCTCAACATTCTCTTGAATTTTTGAATTAGAGAGAGAAAGTTGGTTTTGCAAATCAGAGATTTGTTTTTCTAACTTATGAATCATCTCTGCTTGAGCTGAAATAAAACCACTTGGGTTTTCTTCTACAATTTGAGAAAAACTTTTGACTTCTTCTGGTTCTATAAAAAAATTTAGTCCTAAATTTTCTCTAGCACTATCTAGAGCTTCTTTAAAAGTATAATATCCTTTAAAAATAGGATTTTGACAATTTATAAATTTTCTAACTGTATCAAAATTATTAAAAAGACCAACCTTTGTTCCTCTATAAATAACGTAATGAGAAAATTTTCTTTTTGGAATTAAATTCTTTTCTACCTTTAATTCTGAAAAATAGAAACAAAGGGCATTAAGAATTTGAACTTTAAAAGAAGTGGCATTTGGAAGGGTTTGAATGTGCCACAGGTTGTCTAGCAGACACTGTTGTTTTGAATCAATTTCCAATCCAGTGTATGGCTTGAATTTTTTATTTGAATCTGTACAAACAGAAAGAACTACAGATCCAAATTGAAAATTGGTTTGTAAATTTTTTTCTCCTCTTTTTGAATTTTTAGAAATAGGAGAGATTTGAGAAAAATTTCCCACTTGTGTAAATTTGGAGTTGAGAGAACCTTGAGAATAATTTACTGTCTGTGTAAATTTAGAACCGGGAGACGTATCCATAGTATTTCCCAATTTTAAAAATTTAGGGCTATTTTCTGAACTTGACGTCACCATTGGAGAAATTTCTGTAGAAGTTTTTTCTGTAGTAGCTTTCTCCTTTCCTTTTGGTCTGATGACCTTTTTATTATTCATCACCTGCATTTAAATATTTAGAAATATTTCGAGAAAGTAAATCAGCAAGATTATTATCTTTCCCTTTAATATGTTCAAAATTTATAATATACCCTTTTCCTTGAATTAAATTTTGTAAATTTACCCATCTTGTCCTATTTACTTTTCTACTATTATCATTTTTTAGAAATTTTACAATTGCTTCACAGTCTGTTCTTACTGTAAATTCGTTATTTAGATAGATTTTAAATTTTTCTAGAGAATTTATTAATGCTTGTATTTCAAAATCTAAAGAAGTCCAATTACTTCCAATTTTTCCAAAATTTCCACTACTATATGCAGCAATTCTTTCTTCATTTTTTGGGCAATATTTATTTCTTTTACACAACATAACAGCTCCCCATCCTTCTTTAGAGCCATCACATTCTATAATAATGTAATCTGTTACTAGGGGTAATTCTAATGGTTTAATTATTTTTACTGCTTCTTTTATTTCTTTAACTAAATTAATATCTTCTTTATTAAAATTTCTTTGACCATTTTTTGTAGTTTTACTGTATAACGGCCCTGCAAGTTTACTAAGATTTGGTATAAATTTTCTAGCATAATTAAGTAATCCTAAAAATGCTTGGATTTGTTTTAATCCTTCTAGTTTATCTGGAAAATTTAACAATTTTTCTGCAATATGTGGTTGTAATTCTATTTTTCCATTTCCAATTTCTAATCCTAAAAAAGATATTTTTCTTTTAAATAATTCCATTTTCTTTTTGCTTATTACAATTCCTTGTTTTTCTATTTCTTTAAAAATTATTTCTAAATGATATTCATGTTCTTTAATATTATCGCTTGCTACAAGAATATCGTCTATATAAACTAAGCAGAAATCATATTTTAGAAATATAGAATCCATAAATCTTTGAAAAACTGATGGAGCATTTTTTAAACCAAAACTTAAAACATTCCATTCGAAATGTCCTTCTGGACAGGTAAAAGCTGTCCATGGTTTAAACCATTCTTCTAATTTTAATTGATTATATCCTGATTTTAAGTCAAATTTACTAAAAATCTTTTTGTTTTGAATTAAACTAATTAATCCATCTTTATTTGGAATATTATAACCATCATCAATTGTATTATCATTTAATCTTTTATAATTATAAACTATTCTTGCTTTTCCTCTTTTAATTTCCGAATGGTTTCTTACTATAAAAGCGGCTGTTCTATGTGGACTTTCTGATCTTCTAATTAATTTTTGTTCTATCATTTCTGGAATTTGTTTTTTAAATTCTTCTCTATCAAGGGGAGAATATTCTATATTTGCTGTTATTATTCTTATGTCGGGGTTTTTAAGTTTTTGTTTTATTATATAATTTATTTTTGTTTTAGTAATATCCTCACCTATTAATCCCATTTTTTCAAGTTTCTGGATTATAGGATAATTTATACTGTCTGTAATATTTGGTCCTTTTTCTAATCTATGACTTAAGAAATTTCCTAGGTAAAAAATTGTTTCATTTTCTATTTGATTTATTCTATGGTTTTGGGTTTTTAAAAAATCTAATTCACCAGTTCCACCACGCTTTCGAGCAAACTCTGATGTTTGACTGTATCTATTTGTTGGAAAATTATATACCTGTTTACTAAGTGTAATGTGATTTTGGGCTATTGTAATTGATCCATGTAAACTTATAATAAAGTTTAATCCTAGCAAAAAATCTTCTGATTTTACTGTTTTTGGATTTATAATAACTTGTGGCAATTCATATTTATAACCAAAATTTCCTGCAAAATCTAAAAATTGAATTCCTATTGATTTTACTTCGTGTGTAATTGTCATTATTCTATTTTCAACTGTTCTTGTCTGTATATTGTAGTTTAATTTTTTATGATATTTTTCTGGAATTAAACTATATCCTATTAAACTTTTAGTACTTCCAGTATCAAGTGTAGCTGCTAATGGTATATAAGTATTTTGATCTAACCAAACCTTACAATGTAAAGTTATTAAATTTGGAGTTCCTTTATTAATACTTTCAAAACTTTTATTATTCATAGAAATAACTTCATGTTTTTCTTCTAATTGTTGTGACATATTACTACATTCAGTTTCTGTTATAAGTATATTTTTTCCTTTATTAATTTTTTCTTCTAATAAATTATACTTAAATTCTAATTGTTGTATTTGTTGTTCTAGAAGTTTAATAGCCAACTCATGTTTATCTATTCTTTCTTTATAAAAATTTAAATTTTTATCTTGCTCTAATATATTTGACGTTCTTCCTTTTAGTTCAGTATTAATGTTGAATTTTTCTTGTATACATAAAAAACATATTTCTTTAAAACATTTATTACATTGATATCTTTTATCAATGGCTGGGAATAATTTACAAATAAAACAGCTAACATGATTATTTCCTTTAAATCTTATCCAATCATGTTCACACTCTATTTCTATATTCATATATGTGTAAATTATTTGTGATTTTTCTTCTTCACTGTATATACTATATACTGAATTATTATCTGAATCAGTTTTTATTTCTTCTATTTCAAAATCTCCTATTTGTTCTACTAAATTATTTCTTTCTCTATTTCTATTATCTTTATTTTTATCAGGACATCTATTAGCTAAATGTTTTGGATCTCCGCAAATAAAACATCTACAATTTCTATTTTGTGGTTTTCTAACATATTTACTTTTATCATAATTTTTATTTCTATCAAAACTAGTGCTTTTTCTGATTTTTTTATATTTTTTAGGTTTTTCATAATATCCATATGCCTGTGGTGTATAAATTGCTGTTTTACAGAAAGCCCATGCTTGGCTTTTAATTTGTTCTTGCATTACGGCTTCTTTACATTTTTCTTCTAATTTATGAAAAACAAAAGATACTCTCGGTCCTATTCCTAAATTTATAGGTTTTGGATCAAGTTTTTTCCATTCTTCATGTAAACTTTTTCCTAAATCTCCTGGTAATTTTATAAAATATTTATCACATAATTCATCTTCCATGGCTCTTCCAGTTTGTGATATTATTCTAGTAAAATCTGTACTAAATTCTCTGATATATTTAAAATGTGAAATACTTAATTGCTCTAAATTTCTAATTGCAGTATCTTGTATAAAAGTATTTTCTTTTGTAGGATCAACTCCTAATAATAATATTCTAATTTGACTTGTAAAATTATAAGGGTTTTCTCCTAAAGATTTAATTTGATTTATTTGTTCAGGAGCTTGATTCTTTTTACTTTGCCATAATCCTAAGGCAATTGGTCCTAGAGTTGTTTCTAAATATGCAAACATATCAATATCTGTTCTTTTATTTGTTTCCCAATTTCTTACTACATTTTGTTCCCAAATTAGGATTTCATCTGGCCATAGTTGGGGACTTTGTTGTTCTAATAATAACATTTCTTTACTGTATAATTTTCCTATAGGCATTCTACTTCCTTTTCCTTTAAATTGTGATTCCCCTTCGTATTTTAGATTAGAAGGTGCCCAATTTTCTCTACCTGTATTTTCTGTTGCACCTGTTCCTGTATGTGAAAATTCCATTTTTGGTCTTTTATAGCCAGTTATAGTTGTATCCATAAAATTTGCTTCTTTTTTATAAAAATCTGTAATCATGCTTTTTCCATTTATTATATCACTTACTAATGGTAAGTTAAAGTATTTTTCTAATTCTACATATGATTCTTCATAATTCATACCTAACTCTGTCATACATTCAATTATCATATCATCTACTTGTTCTTGTATATTTAGTTCGGTAAATTTTTTATTTATTATTTGTTCAATAGAGTTTTTTGTTTCTTCTATTTTAAAACCTGTTTCAATTTCAGTTTCTGACTCATTATCTGAGTAATCATTTACTTCACTAAATTTACTATATCCAATTAAGTCAATATTATCATAATCTTCAGTTTCTGTATCATATATAGGTTCTGAATCGTAAATAGAATCTTCTTCTATGTCTACCATTAATGTATGTTCAATATTTTCTTCATCACTGTTTTCATTTTCTTTTTTAATATAATTTGTAAATCTTAGATTAAAAGACCCATTACTTGTTTCATACATAATACTTTTTTGTGGAATTAAAACTTTATTATCATCGTTTATATTAAAATTTTCTAAAGACCAATCTAACCCAGCAAGTTCTTCGGGATCAATTTTTATAGGATCTATCATTTTTATTCCTTTACTATTAATATTTTTTACAATTCCATCTATATTTACTTTAAAATTCATACCAGATCTATTACTGGCTTTTCCTAAAACTCCTACACTAACGATTAGATTATTTCCTATATAGTCATCATATCCTTTTGTCTGTAATCCTATTTTTAAATTTTTTAAGTCATTTATATCTTTTAATATTGATGGAAGACAATAAAATATTGCACTATTTTGGCTCATATCTACTTCCATTCCAGAAATAGTGGCTTTTTTCATATTAATTGTCCATGATTTATCCATTAAAATTGTTAAAACTTTAGTACCTAATTCTTTTCTTCCTAATCCTTTTATTCCTATAACAACTAATCCAATATGGACAAATCGTTTTTTAGAACTTTTAATTTTTGTTATTGTTTCTGGTGAGATTAAATCTATAATTTGAGTATTTTCAACTACCCTTAGACTTTCTTCTCTACTACTTCTTATTAATACTGTATTAATATTCATTATGCCTGTTTGATATAAAATCCTTGGATTTAAAATATCTATCTGATGATTATTATATAATTCTAAATTTTTATCTATATTAATTTCATCTTCAATTTGAATAATATTTTCTGAAGAATTACTTCCAGATCCTCTTGTAGTTATTCTATTAAAAAATGAATTTGAAACTATATCATTTATATTTGAGGTATTACTTCTTCCTTCTTGTATAGTTCTAGACCTCCCTAAAAAATTACTCATTTTTTAGCTTTCCAATGTTTATAAATAGGTGGAGTAACTTCTTTTCTAGGTTTTTCAGTAGAACCTAAATCTAAATTTTTTATTGTTTTTGTTAATTTATCGAGTTCTTTAGAAAAATCGAAGGGTTCTAAAACTTCTATTTCTTTTGTTTTAAGCTTTTTTAATTCTAAAAGAATTTGACTATTTTGATCTTTTATAAAGTCTAAATTATTTGTAATTTTAGCTATATCCTTTTCAAGACTTTTTTGTATTAATTTTGTTAAAATTTCTAAATTTTTATTATTTTCTTTTTCTAAACCAACACCTAAATTTAAAATAAGATCAGTAATACTATTTAAGTGATTATTTTCACTGTGTAAAATATGATGATAAATCTTTTTATTAAATTTACAATTAAACTTAAAGTTTTCTATAGAAATCGAGTTACTTTCTTTCGTTGAATATTCTAAATCAAGAAATTCAAGTCGTTTAAAAGAGTTTTGATCAATGATTAAAAGAATCTTAGTTTCTAAGTTTAAAGTTACCTTCCTTTTCTAAAGATAAAACATATCCCAATATTTTAAACAAACAAAAAATTAAAGATAAAAAATCAAAAAACACACACTAACTTTTCCAATTAGTATTAGTGCCTTTAAAGAAAAATCATCCTTCATTCTGGCGGGTTCTTAGTATAAGCAGGAATTACGCTTTTCATAGCAACCTTTACTAAGCCTGTCCAGACCTATTAGGCCTCAAAATCTTTAAAAGCTCTGATACCATAAGGGGGGGGTATGGCATGTTTTTTGGGGATACATGTTAATCCACAAAAATAAAATAAAATGAAATCTTACTGGATTTTTGCTTTCCATTTTCTAGGCCAGCATTCCAGGTATGATTCCAGAGAGAAGAGATGTACACAGAGAAGGGAGAGAAGCGGAAGAATTTTTTTTTTTTTTTTTTTTTTTTTTTTTTTTTTTTTTTTTTTATGTTGGGATATATTATAAGAACTAGGAAGGGATAACTTAAAAATAGAAACTAAGAAGGAGAGAAATTAGAAACTCATTGCTTTCATTGATCAAAAGGGGTGTGTGTGTGTGATCGGGTGTGTTTTACAATGAGAATGATACTTCCTTTTATAGAGGAAAGTATCAACATTATTGGCAAAATAGCCGACAAACAAAAAATGAAAAGTCTAGTCTAGCTTTTCTAGGTAAAGAAAAAATAAAAGGCTATGCTAGCTAGCTACAAAGAAAAAATGTAAAAGTTATGTTACATTATTGGCCTATTTTTGACATTTTTTGGCCGACATAATAAAAAACTAATCTAATCATAACCCCTTTTTTCAAAAAGGGAAGACTTTTTGACGGTATAATTTTTACATTCGTCACTGCATTCGTCAGCATTTAGAAATCCCTGTGTGTGTCTGGAATTTCTTCATCATAATCGGTATTACTGTCTTGATGTCCAAACACTTCTTCAGTGTTGATGATGTGTTCGTCATCTTCTAATTTTTCGCCTTCGCCACTGAATGGTAAAAGCATTTTCCAATTTTCTGTACCGAAAATTTGAGTGAAATGCCCTTCTCCGAGAAGTTTATACTGGGGCCAAAAACGCATTTCGAAACCCAAATTCTGTTGATAAAATTTGTAAATTTCAGAATTTTCAATTTCTTTGAAATCAAATGTTGCACATTCGTGATTTCTTAATTTTTCACTTTCTTCCATAAATATTCTCTTCCTTGCTGGAATATAAGATCCTTTGACTAATTGTGGAAGAGTAGCTTGAATTTTGCAGAAAATTCTTACTTTAAGAGATTTTGATGCCATATTTCCTCCTATGAGTAAGAATTTTTCTCCAAGTTTTTCCAAAATATCCTCAATTTTAGAACTTTCTTGTTCCAGGCGAAAATCAATATAATCCACCATACCATTGTGATAAAATTTTAAAATATCTTCACAACTCATGTCGGTGGTATTCAAATTAATTTGGAGTTTGAAAATTCCTGTAACTCCTCCATCTGGTATACCTGGAAATTCTCGGGGGTCACAAAAATATTTTTCTTTTTGAATAACTTTTACTCCCTTAAATTTTATTTCTTCAAATAAAATTTTTATTATTTCTCTCTGAAGGTTAATAAAATCTTCAATAATTCCTTCTGAGGCTTTTTTCAGAATTATTTGATCTAATTCAGGAATATTATTCAAATTGAAGATGAAATTAATATAGATAAAAATTTAGAATTATATAATAATCATCAGATAGATATTTTAAATCCAAGGATTTTATATCAAACAGGCATAATGAATATTAATACAGTATTAATAAGAAGTAGTAGAGAAGAAAGTCTAAGGGTAGTTGAAAATACTCAAATTATAGATTTAATCTCACCAGAAACAATAACAAAAATTAAAAGTTCTAAAAAACGATTTGTCCATATTGGATTAGTTGTTATAGGAATAAAAGGATTAGGAAGAAAAGAATTAGGTACTAAAGTTTTAACAATTTTAATGGATAAATCATGGACAATTAATATGAAAAAAGCCACTATTTCTGGAATGGAAGTAGATATGAGCCAAAATAGTGCAATATTTTATTGTCTTCCATCAATATTAAAAGATATAAATGACTTAAAAAATTTAAAAATAGGATTACAGACAAAAGGATATGATGACTATATAGGAAATAATCTAATCGTTAGTGTAGGAGTTTTAGGAAAAGCCAGTAATAGATCTGGTATGAATTTTAAAGTAAATATAGATGGAATTGTAAAAAATATTAATAGTAAAGGAATAAAAATGATAGATCCTATAAAAATTGATCCCGAAGAACTTGCTGGGTTAGATTGGTCTTTAGAAAATTTTAATATAAACGATGATAATAAAGTTTTAATTCCACAAAAAAGTATTATGTATGAAACAAGTAATGGGTCTTTTAATCTAAGATTTACAAATTATATTAAAAAAGAAAATGAAAACAGTGATGAAGAAAATATTGAACATACATTAATGGTAGACATAGAAGAAGATTCTATTTACGATTCAGAACCTATATATGATACAGAAACTGAAGATTATGATAATATTGACTTAATTGGATATAGTAAATTTAGTGAAGTAAATGATTACTCAGATAATGAGTCAGAAACTGAAATTGAAACAGGTTTTAAAATAGAAGAAACAAAAAACTCTATTGAACAAATAATAAATAAAAAATTTACCGAACTAAATATACAAGAACAAGTAGATGATATGATAATTGAATGTATGACAGAGTTAGGTATGAATTATGAAGAATCATATGTAGAATTAGAAAAATACTTTAACTTACCATTAGTAAGTGATATAATAAATGGAAAAAGCATGATTACAGATTTTTATAAAAAAGAAGCAAATTTTATGGATACAACTATAACTGGCTATAAAAGACCAAAAATGGAATTTTCACATACAGGAACAGGTGCAACAGAAAATACAGGTAGAGAAAATTGGGCACCTTCTAATCTAAAATACGAAGGGGAATCACAATTTAAAGGAAAAGGAAGTAGAATGCCTATAGGAAAATTATACAGTAAAGAAATGTTATTATTAGAACAACAAAGTCCCCAACTATGGCCAGATGAAATCCTAATTTGGGAACAAAATGTAGTAAGAAATTGGGAAACAAATAAAAGAACAGATATTGATATGTTTGCATATTTAGAAACAACTCTAGGACCAATTGCCTTAGGATTATGGCAAAGTAAAAAGAATCAAGCTCCTGAACAAATAAATCAAATTAAATCTTTAGGAGAAAACCCTTATAATTTTACAAGTCAAATTAGAATATTATTATTAGGAGTTGATCCTACAAAAGAAAATACTTTTATACAAGATACTGCAATTAGAAATTTAGAGCAATTAAGTATTTCACATTTTAAATATATCAGAGAATTTAGTACAGATTTTACTAGAATAATATCACAAACTGGAAGAGCCATGGAAGATGAATTATGTGATAAATATTTTATAAAATTACCAGGAGATTTAGGAAAAAGTTTACATGAAGAATGGAAAAAACTTGATCCAAAACCTATAAATTTAGGAATAGGACCGAGAGTATCTTTTGTTTTTCATAAATTAGAAGAAAAATGTAAAGAAGCCGTAATGCAAGAACAAATTAAAAGCCAAGCATGGGCTTTCTGTAAAACAGCAATTTATACACCACAGGCATATGGATATTATGAAAAACCTAAAAAATATAAAAAAATCAGAAAAAGCACTAGTTTTGATAGAAATAAAAATTATGATAAAAGTAAATATGTTAGAAAACCACAAAATAGAAATTGTAGATGTTTTATTTGCGGAGATCCAAAACATTTAGCTAATAGATGTCCTGATAAAAATAAAGATAATAGAAATAGAGAAAGAAATAATTTAGTAGAACAAATAGGAGATTTTGAAATAGAAGAAATAAAAACTGATTCAGATAATAATTCAGTATATAGTATATACAGTGAAGAAGAAAAATCACAAATAATTTACACATATATGAATATAGAAATAGAGTGTGAACATGATTGGATAAGATTTAAAGGAAATAATCATGTTAGCTGTTTTATTTGTAAATTATTCCCAGCCATTGATAAAAGATATCAATGTAATAAATGTTTTAAAGAAATATGTTTTTTATGTATACAAGAAAAATTCAACATTAATACTGAACTAAAAGGAAGAACGTCAAATATATTAGAGCAAGATAAAAATTTAAATTTTTATAAAGAAAGAATAGATAAACATGAGTTGGCTATTAAACTTCTAGAACAACAAATACAACAATTAGAATTTAAGTATAATTTATTAGAAGAAAAAATTAATAAAGGAAAAAATATACTTATAACAGAAACTGAATGTAGTAATATGTCACAACAATTAGAAGAAAAACATGAAGTTATTTCTATGAATAATAAAAGTTTTGAAAGTATTAATAAAGGAACTCCAAATTTAATAACTTTACATTGTAAGGTTTGGTTAGATCAAAATACTTATATACCATTAGCAGCTACACTTGATACTGGAAGTACTAAAAGTTTAATAGGATATAGTTTAATTCCAGAAAAATATCATAAAAAATTAAACTACAATATACAGACAAGAACAGTTGAAAATAGAATAATGACAATTACACACGAAGTAAAATCAATAGGAATTCAATTTTTAGATTTTGCAGGAAATTTTGGTTATAAATATGAATTGCCACAAGTTATTATAAATCCAAAAACAGTAAAATCAGAAGATTTTTTGCTAGGATTAAACTTTATTATAAGTTTACATGGATCAATTACAATAGCCCAAAATCACATTACACTTAGTAAACAGGTATATAATTTTCCAACAAATAGATACAGTCAAACATCAGAGTTTGCTCGAAAGCGTGGTGGAACTGGTGAATTAGATTTTTTAAAAACCCAAAACCATAGAATAAATCAAATAGAAAATGAAACAATTTTTTACCTAGGAAATTTCTTAAGTCATAGATTAGAAAAAGGACCAAATATTACAGACAGTATAAATTATCCTATAATCCAGAAACTTGAAAAAATGGGATTAATAGGTGAGGATATTACTAAAACAAAAATAAATTATATAATAAAACAAAAACTTAAAAACCCCGACATAAGAATAATAACAGCAAATATAGAATATTCTCCCCTTGATAGAGAAGAATTTAAAAAACAAATTCCAGAAATGATAGAACAAAAATTAATTAGAAGATCAGAAAGTCCACATAGAACAGCCGCTTTTATAGTAAGAAACCATTCGGAAATTAAAAGAGGAAAAGCAAGAATAGTTTATAATTATAAAAGATTAAATGATAATACAATTGATGATGGTTATAATATTCCAAATAAAGATGGATTAATTAGTTTAATTCAAAACAAAAAGATTTTTAGTAAATTTGACTTAAAATCAGGATATAATCAATTAAAATTAGAAGAATGGTTTAAACCATGGACAGCTTTTACCTGTCCAGAAGGACATTTCGAATGGAATGTTTTAAGTTTTGGTTTAAAAAATGCTCCATCAGTTTTTCAAAGATTTATGGATTCTATATTTCTAAAATATGATTTCTGCTTAGTTTATATAGACGATATTCTTGTAGCAAGCGATAATATTAAAGAACATGAATATCATTTAGAAATAATTTTTAAAGAAATAGAAAAACAAGGAATTGTAATAAGCAAAAAGAAAATGGAATTATTTAAAAGAAAAATATCTTTTTTAGGATTAGAAATTGGAAATGGAAAAATAGAATTACAACCACATATTGCAGAAAAATTGTTAAATTTTCCAGATAAACTAGAAGGATTAAAACAAATCCAAGCATTTTTAGGATTACTTAATTATGCTAGAAAATTTATACCAAATCTTAGTAAACTTGCAGGGCCGTTATACAGTAAAACTACAAAAAATGGTCAAAGAAATTTTAATAAAGAAGATATTAATTTAGTTAAAGAAATAAAAGAAGCAGTAAAAATAATTAAACCATTAGAATTACCCCTAGTAACAGATTACATTATTATAGAATGTGATGGCTCTAAAGAAGGATGGGGAGCTGTTATGTTGTGTAAAAGAAATAAATATTGCCCAAAAAATGAAGAAAGAATTGCTGCATATAGTAGTGGAAATTTTGGAAAAATTGGAAGTAATTGGACTTCTTTAGATTTTGAAATACAAGCATTAATAAATTCTCTAGAAAAATTTAAAATCTATCTAAATAACGAATTTACAGTAAGAACAGACTGTGAAGCAATTGTAAAATTTCTAAAAAATGATAATAGTAGAAAAGTAAATAGGACAAGATGGGTAAATTTACAAAATTTAATTCAAGGAAAAGGGTATATTATAAATTTTGAACATATTAAAGGGAAAGATAATAATCTTGCTGATTTACTTTCTCGAAATATTTCTAAATATTTAAATGCAGGTGATGAATAATAAAAAGGTCATCAGACCAAAAGGAAAGGAGAAAGCTACTACAGAAAAAACTTCTACAGAAATTTCTCCAATGGTGACGTCAAGTTCAGAAAATAGCCCTAAATTTTTAAAATTGGGAAATACTATGGATACGTCTCCCGGTTCTAAATTTACACAGACAGTAAATTATTCTCAAGGTTCTCTCAACTCCAAATTTACACAAGTGGGAAATTTTTCTCAAATCTCTCCTATTTCTAAAAATTCAAAAAGAGGAGAAAAAAATTTACAAACCAATTTTCAATTTGGATCTGTAGTTCTTTCTGTTTGTACAGATTCAAATAAAAAATTCAAGCCATACACTGGATTGGAAATTGATTCAAAACAACAGTGTCTGCTAGACAACCTGTGGCACATTCAAACCCTTCCAAATGCCACTTCTTTTAAAGTTCAAATTCTTAATGCCCTTTGTTTCTATTTTTCAGAATTAAAGGTAGAAAAGAATTTAATTCCAAAAAGAAAATTTTCTCATTACGTTATTTATAGAGGAACAAAGGTTGGTCTTTTTAATAATTTTGATACAGTTAGAAAATTTATAAATTGTCAAAATCCTATTTTTAAAGGATATTATACTTTTAAAGAAGCTCTAGATAGTGCTAGAGAAAATTTAGGACTAAATTTTTTTATAGAACCAGAAGAAGTCAAAAGTTTTTCTCAAATTGTAGAAGAAAACCCAAGTGGTTTTATTTCAGCTCAAGCAGAGATGATTCATAAGTTAGAAAAACAAATCTCTGATTTGCAAAACCAACTTTCTCTCTCTAATTCAAAAATTCAAGAGAATGTTGAGGCTCTTAATTTTAAAGATCAAACAATTTTTACAATGGAAAAGGGAATTTTAAACCTTAATAATCAGATTTTTTCACTGAATATTAAGATCAAAGATTTAAAAGAGAAAGATGATCCTTTTCCTAAAAGAAAATTTGAAAATTTTAAGGCAAGAATGCTTGATCTTCCCTATCAAGAAGTATTAAAACCACTTTTTGATAGAATTCCTGAATTAGATCAAATAATTCTGAAAAAAGCCTCAGAAGGAATTATTGAAGATTTTATTAACCTTCAGAGAGAAATAATAAAAATTTTATTTGAAGAAATAAAATTTAAGGGAGTAAAAGTTATTCAAAAAGAAAAATATTTTTGTGACCCCCGAGAATTTCCAGGTATACCAGATGGAGGAGTTACAGGAATTTTCAAACTCCAAATTAATTTGAATACCACCGACATGAGTTGTGAAGATATTTTAAAATTTTATCACAATGGTATGGTGGATTATATTGATTTTCGCCTGGAACAAGAAAGTTCTAAAATTGAGGATATTTTGGAAAAACTTGGAGAAAAATTCTTACTCATAGGAGGAAATATGGCATCAAAATCTCTTAAAGTAAGAATTTTCTGCAAAATTCAAGCTACTCTTCCACAAGTAGTCAAAGGATCTTATATTCCAGCAAGGAAGAGAATATTTATGGAAGAAAGTGAAAAATTAAGAAATCACGAATGTGCAACATTTGATTTCAAAGAAATTGAAAATTCTGAAATTTACAAATTTTATCAACAGAATTTGGGTTTCGAAATGCGTTTTTGGCCCCAGTATAAACTTCTCGGAGAAGGGCATTTCACTCAAATTTTCGGTACAGAAAATTGGAAAATGCTTTTACCATTCAGTGGCGAAGGCGAAAAATTAGAAGATGACGAACACATCATCAACACTGAAGAAGTGTTTGGACATCAAGACAGTAATACCGATTATGATGAAGAAATTCCAGACACACACAGGGATTTCTAAATGCTGACGAATGCAGTGACGAATGTAAAAATTATACCGTCAAAAAGTCTTCCCTTTTTGAAAAAAGGGGTTATGATTAGATTAGTTTTTTATTATGTCGGCCAAAAAATGTCAAAAATAGGCCAATAATGTAACATAACTTTTACATTTTTTCTTTGTAGCTAGCTAGCATAGCCTTTTATTTTTTCTTTACCTAGAAAAGCTAGACTAGACTTTTCATTTTTTGTTTGTCGGCTATTTTGCCAATAATGTTGATACTTTCCTCTATAAAAGGAAGTATCATTCTCATTGTAAAACACACCCGATCACACACACACACCCCTTTTGATCAATGAAAGCAATGAGTTTCTAATTTCTCTCCTTCTTAGTTTCTATTTTTAAGTTATCCCTTCCTAGTTCTTATAATATATCCCAACATAAAAAAAAAAAAAAAAAAAAAAAAAAAAAAAAAAAATTCTTCCGCTTCTCTCCCTTCTCTGTGTACATCTCTTCTCTCTGGAATCATACCTGGAATGCTGGCCTAGAAAATGGAAAGCAAAAATCCAGTAAGATTTCATTTTATTTTATTTTTGTGGATTAACATGTATCCCCAAAAAATATATATATATATATATATATATATATATATATATTATATTATTATTTTTTATTTTGTAACCCTACATAATGTTATTTATGTATTGGATTGGATCAAGCGTTCGTAATTTTTGAAGTGATAATATTATCTCATTTGAAAAATCGTAATATTTTCTTTTAAAAATTCAATCACGATCTAAGTTTTATCAAAAAAATATAATATTTTCATTGTAGTGCATTGAAAAAAATCATTTGAAAATAAAAGTACCGATCCGGGTCCAGATCCGTAGACCCGTGGATCCGTTGGATCTGGGCTTGGATCTGATTTTTTTGGACCCGACGGATTTGGACCGGATCCGGACCAATGGAAAAAATATGGATCTGGATCTGGACCAAGCAAGATCCGGTCCAGATCCGGCCCATTGCCATCCCTACTTAGAACTAATTATTTGTCAATTAATTTGCAGAAGTATCATTTGATAGCAATCAAATTCATTCAATTCGTAAGGGGTGAGGGAAGAAAGTGAGTGGAAGCTTGGAGAGAGAAAGTCATAATTTAATTTTAATTTCAATGAAGAAGGGTGTATTGAAATGAGTAGAGAAATAGTGCGTCAGAGATCAAGAAGAAAGAAACGGAAAAAAGAAAAAGAAAAAAAGAATTGATGACATGTATTGCCACGTCATCGTCGCTCACAAGAGTCGGGCACCATTGTCGAGCAGCATAACTTTGCTCTTATATAGATTACATATAGATAAGGATTGTTTACTTAATATGAAAATATATTAAAATAGGAGAAAAATGAAAAAAAAAAAAATGTTTCATTAAATCTTGAGTTTGTAACGCTGCATATTAAATTTTTGATTAAAACTCATTTATGATATACTATCTATAATATTATTTCTATAATATATGAAAATTGATATTAAATTACTTCATAATTAATTTTATCATAACTTAGTTAATCTAAAAGTTACTATTTATAAAATAAAGAAGTTACTATAAAAGGCAGCCCGTAGTTGCTATTAGTATGTAGATTGGACTAAATTATCCCTATAACCCCCACTAATACCTGTAGCCCCCATCCAAAAAAATTAGAGACAAAAGTCACAAAATTGATTTTACGTCATTTTAAAATCATCTTTATACCCATCACTAAAAGGTGAAAATCATAAAGTCGAGAATCAATCTATATGTATAGAGTCCCCAGTTAATCAATATAGTGGATCGATCCTAACCTCCCTATGCGGTGCCACGACACTCAAAGTACTCGTCACCCCTTAAAAGGCCCTTGTAAGGGGATTATGAATAATTCAATCTATATGTATAGAGTCTAAATTCTTTCCCGAATCGATATGAGATAATTGTATGACACTAACGAAATCAATATTCGAAAAATACAAGGCACCATTCTTTTATATATTTTCCTTTTGAACCAAATCACAAGGCACTTATAAAGTCATAAGATTGCAGTTTTTTTTCCAACTTTGACGACAATAAGAGAGAAAAAGTGTTAAATTAAAGGTGGATCGGCCCATAATTCACGATTGATTAACTTTTCCAAATACTATAAAAGTAATCTTGAACTTTATCTTAATATTCATATTTGATTCATTGAAATATATGTTGAGAGATTCTAAGTATGTAAGTCGGAAGAAGTATTTAATTACAATGAAATAATCAAACATAAATTCTAAAATATTTCGTATTAAAATATGAAACAACGGATAAATATTTCTTTTGAATTGAAAATGGAAAAAAATTAGTGATTGAAATACACGAATTAGATGGAACTTAATATTAATAACTTAAAATGCTAGACAAATACATGTAATACAATCATTAAGGGGAAAAAAAACTAATATATGTCCAAAAGAATTGTTGGAAAAATATAATTGCGTAACAGCAATTGATCCGGGTAAACACGTACGTTCAATAACCTTTATGAAATAAAAGTTACAAGATCTGAACTATAACACACTCATTAGAAATTACAATGCAACAAAATAAATTGAATGCATAATTAAAGGGTAAAACCGAGTCGAGTAGAGAACTCTTCCCGCAAGAAGCTTTACGCCCCGGTAGTGCTCTCGGAACTGGCGTAGCTTCCCAAAAGGTAAAACGGTTTTCGTCTTGATAGTAGTAGCACCACAAACTATCAAGCTCCGGCGAAATGGATGCAGACGAGGAACTGAGCTCGAAGAAAATGGATGCAACGAAATGCTCGGTGTTCGTATTGGTGTTGGTGTTCGATATGTTAGAATGTATCTAAACACGTCTATTTATAGGCTACGTCTCAACCAAGAAATTAATGAGCCATAATGTGTCGGTGGAGGTTACGTGAGTAACTCCTGGCTCGTGAATGTCTCGTTGGGGGTTACGGGATAACTCCTGGCGGTTACTCCCGACTCATCATTGCGTTGGCGGTTATGAGTGTAACTCCCGGGGGTTACTCTCAATTCATTAATATCGTTGGAGGTTACGGATGTAACTCCTAGCGGTTACTACCGAATGCACGTAGACACGACACTTACGGACGCACCTGGACGAGATACTCACGTATATTCGTTCGAGAGACGTATCTATACGACTTTTCCAACCTCCAAAATACATATATCTCACTCACCGGAAATTGGTCTTTTGATCAAATAAAAATAATTTATATTATTATTATTATTATTATTATTATTATTATTATTATTATTATTATTATTATTATTATATCACATCTGAACAATCTGCACAATACGCATATATCAGATATCAATTTCATACCCATATCTCATATCTGATATCCATACCCTTATCTGATATCTGATATACTGGTACGTGGATACCAAACGAGCCCTAAATTCTTTCCCAAATCGATATGAGATAATTGTATGACACTAACGAAATCAATATTAGAAATATACAAGGCACTAGAGGTGCCCACGGTTCCGGTTCCGGTTCTAACCGGAACCGAACCGCCGGTTCCGGTTCCGTCGAGGGAGGAACCGAAACCGAACCGCAAACACACGGTTCCGGTTCCGGTTACGGTTCTGGTTCTAACCGGAAAAAACCGGACAATTATTATTATTTTTTTAATTTTAAACTTTTTTATTTCATAAGGCTTTGAACATTCTTTTAATTTTATAGGTGTTTCTCATGCAACTCTTCTCATAGTTTGGGATGTGTTAGATATCACATATCAAATAAATAAGAAGCTTGAAAAGTGTAATACTCTTATAAAAACAATAAACATATCTCACAATGAAGAAATAACAAATGAATGTTTGGAGTAGCACTTATATAATTGAAAAAAGTCCAAAATATATATATATTTAGTTATTATTTATAAAGTTTAACAAATAATGTTATATTTGTTTATAAATTATATTTAAGAAAAAAATAAAAATAATAGAATTTATATAAATTGGACGGTTCCAAAATTTGGAACCGCCGGTTTGGAACCGAAACCGGAACCGAACCGCCGGTTACGGTTCCAAGCCTTAGGAACCTTAACCGAACCGCCGGTTCCACCGGTTCCTTTTCCGGTTCCGAACCGCCGGTTCCGGTTCCGGTTAAAAAACCGCCGGTTACGGTTACGGTTACGGTTTTAACCGCCGGTTCCGGTTCTTTTGAACACCTCTACAAGGCACCATTCTCTTATAAAGTCATAAGATTGCAGTTTATTTCCAAGTTTGACGATAAGAGAGAAAAGGTTTGATGGAATTAATTAAGGGTGATTCTAAACATAACCCCCATTTTACTATTCATAGCCCGTTAATTAACTATTGGACGAAATTATCCCTATAACCCCACTAATACTCGTAGCCCCCATCCAAAAGAATTATAGACAAAAGTCACAAAATTGATTTTACGCCATTTTAAAATCATCTTTATACCCATCACTAAAAGATGAAAATCATAAAGTCGAGAATCAATCTATATGTATAGAGTCCCCAGTTAATCAATATAGCGGATCGATCCTAACCTCCCTATGCAGTGCCACGACACTCAAAGTACTCGTCACCCCTTAAAAGGCCCTTGTAAGGGAATTATGAATAATTCAATCTATATGTATAGAGTCTAAATTCTTTCCCGAATCGATATGAGATAATTGTATGACACTAACGAAATCAATATTCGAAAAATACAAGGCACCATTCTTTTATATATTTTCCTTTTGAACCAAATCACAAGGCACTTATAAAGTCATAAGATTGCAGTTTTTTTTCCAACTTTGACGACATTAAGAGAGAAAAAGTGTTAAATTAAAGGTGGATCGGCCCATAATTCACGATTGATTAACTTTTCCAAATACTAATTCTTAGTTAGGTAGAGAGAGACGACCTCACGTCAACTCCACTTCAAATTAAATAACAAATTAGTCTTATTATATTACAAATCAAAACTACAGAGGAATCAACTTCAATGTTTAGTTTTATATAAAGCCATTTGTTCAGCTTCAAGTTTCACTGCACTAATTCAATACAATCCAATCTTTTACCATGTTTCCGAAGTACTTGTTCTTCATTTCTTTGCTTTTTGGCTCCTTCTTAATCTTCACACATTCTTACGACAATAGCCAATGCCTTGATCATCAGAAATACTTGTTGCTCCAATTCAAGAATGAGTTGATATTCAATTCCTCTCTTTCTACAAAGCTGGTGCAGTGGAATCATACAAACAACTGCTGTCACTGGTACGGTGTGGAGTGTGACGTTGCCGGCCACGTCGTAAGCCTGCAGCTCGATGACGAGTCCATCTCCGGTGGAATTGGGGATTCTTCGGCTCTGTTCGGACTAAAGTATCTAGAGAAGCTCAACCTTGCCTACAATCACTTCAACTCCTCGTTGATTCCAAAAGGTATTCACAATCTCAAGTATTTGACGCACTTGAATTTGTCATATGCTGGTTTTGGTGGGCAGGTTCCTCCTGAAATTTCCTCATTGGGGAGATTAGTTAGCCTCGATATCTCCTTCGATAAGGTTCCAAAACTGAAGCATCCGAATTTGGAGATGCTTGTTCAAAATCTAACGGGGCTTAGGGAGCTCTATCTCGATGGTGTCAATATTACTTCCTCTAATGAAAGAAGTAATTGGAGCCATATTGTATCATCACATTTACCCCATCTCACTGCTTTGAGCTTACGTTATTGTGATTTGTCCGGCCCTTTGGCTAAGTCCTTTGCCAAACTCCCTTCCCTTTCTGTTCTTCGACTAGATTATAACAATCTCTCGACGGCAAATCCAGACTTGTTCGCCAACTTTTCTAGCTTGACAACCTTGAGTCTTGTCCAGTGCAGTTTGAAGGGTTCTTTTCCCCATAAAATCTTCCAAATACCTACTCTACAGCATCTTGACTTATCTTCGAATGAACAGCTCAGTGGAAGCCTACCACAATTTCCTCACTCTGGATCTCTCAAGTTTTTAAGGCTTAGCAGCACCAACTTCTCGGGGTCGATACCAAGTTCAATTGGCAATCTCAAAAATTTGTTAGAGATATACTTGAGTGATTGCAGATTCGGAGGACCAATTCCATCCACCTTCGCTAACCTAACCCAACTCACTCGTGTCAACTTGGGGCTTAACTTCTTCACTGGCTCCCTTTCTCCTACCATGTTTGATGGTTTTTCCAATCTTGTTTATCTAAGCCTAGGATTCAATTCATTCACCGGTAAAATTCCCAACTCCCTCTTTCACCTCCCTTCACTGCAGACACTCGATCTTTACTACAACAATTTTACCGGAGTGATTGAAGAATTCCCCACCCTAAATGTCTCTAAGATTGTTAGTTTGTATTTGAGTGGTAATCGACTGGAAGGGCCTATCCCCGATTCATTCTTCCAACTTCGGAGCCTCGAGGATCTGATTCTCGGTGAAAACTTGTTCGATGGAAGTTTTCAACTAGAAAAGATTCAAAGCTTTGCCAATCTTACGTTCCTTGCTCTATCCAACAACAATTTATCGGTACATGTCAACAATGACAATTGGAGTAGTTCTGGACTTCCCAAGCTAGTGGACTTGTCCTTGAGTTCATGTAACCTGCATGATTTTCCTCATTTCATAAAACAATATTCTAATCAGTTGGAAAGTCTGGACCTCTCAAACAATCTGATTTCCGGAGAGATACCGAGTTGGATTTGGGGAACACAGCTTTGGCAGCTGAACATCTCCTTCAATCTTCTTGCACATGTGCAAAAGCCTTACAACATCCCTCCTTCTCTCAATGTCCTAGATTTGCAGTCTAACCGGCTCAGGGAACAGCTGCACCTCTTCTTTCCACCTCACATCACGTCTGATCTTCAGTACTTGTCACTTGCTAATAACAGTTTAAGTGGATCGATTCCGACCTCCCTCTGCACAGCCACAAACCTTGAAGCTCTTGACTTGTCTATGAATGAATTAAGAGGCACTATACCCTCCTGCCTACTTGATGGCACCATGGATCTAACTGTGCTAGATCTGGGCCAAAACAACTTCAGCGGCCACATTCCCGATAGTCTTCATCTCCATTGCAACCTTCAATATTTAAATCTAAGCAACAACACTCTACAAGGGAAAATCCCAAACTCCCTCAAAAGTTGCAAGTCGCTAGAGTTGATGAACCTTGGTAACAACCTCATCAACGATACCTTCCCATGCATGCTGCCATCAAGCTTGCAAGTTCTTGTTTTGCGCTCCAACAGATTCCATGGAGAAGTAAAGTGCCACAGCAACGACACCTGGCCGGAGCTTCAAATCATAGATATATCTTCGAATTATTTCAGTGGCTCTCTCAAATCGGTGAACTTCTCTAATTGGAGGGGAATGGTGCAGGGGACCGATCCGCAAATTGAGCGCACCGAGTTAAGATATGGTTCTGAACAGGATCCAAAGGCTGGGATTAGAATAACCATGAAAGGGCTAGAGGTAGAGATTGTCAAGCTCTATTCGGATTTTACAGTCATTGATTTCTCCTGCAACAATTTCCATGGAGAAATACCAAAGGCAATAGGCGATCTAAGCTCTCTCCGTCTTCTCAACTTCTCCCACAATGCCATCAACGGAAGCATCCCAAAGTCATTTGGAAAGTTGGGGGAGCTCGAGTCACTCGACCTCTCAAGGAACCATCTAACAGGGCATATACCAACAGAGCTTTCAGGACTCACGTTCCTCTCGGTGTTGAATGTGTCCTACAATGAGCTGGAAGGAGAGATTCCAAAAGGAAGTCAGTTACAAACATTTCCAGCCGATTCCTTCTTAGGAAACCCCGGGCTCTGCGGTTTCAATCTCAACAAAAGCTGCATTGTACATACAGATGATGGAAGCAATGAAAAGAAGGAAGAGAAGAAGAGGGAGATAGAGTGGGAATACGTATCTGCCGCACTTGGATATGTTGTGGGATTAGGAGGCTTTGTGTGGGTACTAATATTCTGCCGAAGCTTCAGATACAGATACTTTGGGAAAATAGAAGAGGTTGTTGAAGAGATGTTGGATGCAAGAGAGAGAAGACGAAGAAGGAGAAGAGCAGAAGCAAGAAGAAGAAGAGCAGTGAGGGATCGAGAAGTGAGGAGGCATTAAAAGTACTGATTGCATGCATGTATTAAGTTTTATTTGATACCAGTATTATATAAGAAGGTGTGTAATGTTGTCTAATAATCAGTGAATTAATACTTTCCTCAGTTTGCAGCTCGATCATGAGTCCATCTCGGGTGGAATCAGGGATTCCTCAAGTCTGTTCAAGCTTCAACTCCTCTATGATTCCAAAAGGTATTCACCATCTCACGTATTTGACACACTTGAATTTGTCGTATGCCGGTTTTAGTGGCCAGGTTCCTATGGAAATCTGCTTCTATTCATATCGGTGAGTTTTGGGAATTTCACATACCTTTGAAAATTTCAAAAAAAAAAAAAAATTGAAGAGAAAGAATGTTTGGATTGTTGGATTGTTGCAACTAAGATTCTGAGAGTGTGTTTGAGGAATTTGAAGAGGAGTTCAACACTTTTTCTTTGCCTTCACCCCTTCCACCATGGCCTAAAGGTTTGGAGAAATTTCAAATAAAGATTGATTTTTATCTCTAATTTCTGCTCCATTTATGTTATTTGTACTCAAATTCTGCTTCTGTTTCAACCCTTTTCGGTTCTTGATTTTTTATTTATTTTATATGTATATAGTTTCAATTTTTCACTGTAATTTCTGCTTCATTTATGTGTTCTCTCATCGGAATCTAGTTATTTTGACCTTACATTCTTGAAGAAATCGAACACAAAGAAGAAAGAACTACTCCCTCCATTTCTTTCGAAATGGCCAGTTTCTTTTGGACACGAAGTTTAGTAGGATATGAGAGATTGGAGTAGTTAAAGTGGTAGCCTACGTGCTTTTACTGTTGATTAAGTGTTAATGGATGCTTAGCTTGTGCACATAGGCTTGTTGGGCCGAACACAACAAGTGGTCATTTTGCAAAACACACCCCTAAATGGAAACGTGGCCGTTCGAAAGAAACAGAGGGAGTGGTTAAATTTCTCTAGTTATTCTGTTTTTGCTCTAAGAATTTTGTGTTTATATTTGGGATTTGATATTGGTAATTGAGTATTGTCAAGGTGTGAAACCTTCTATCTCCTATCGTGTTTCAGTCTCGTATTCTCTTTCCAAGCACGTTCGAACCCGAAGAACCTTTCGTTTTCAGGTGAAATGGGCTAATGTTTGTTTTGAAGTTATTGTGGAATTTCTTGCTTTCAAGTATGCTCTAAGTTTGGCCAATGTGTAAGAGAGGGATGCTTTGTGATGGTGTGCCTATAGGTACGTTCTTCTGCAGTCGAGACAGGAGTCGGGGAGACGAGGAGATGAGCG